>JAKSZU010000007.1:8082499-8682499 GCA_026018925.1 Tupaia tana | reverse complement strand
GACACAGAGACAGAAAGCGAGAAATCACCCCCCAGGGGGGATGATCACACTGCAATCCCTTCTCCTCCATTCTCCTCTTCTCTCGGGATCTTGGGCACGCACGCACATGCGCCCGGCGTGAGTTTTAAGCCACCACGTCCGGGACGCGAACCGCGGTCGATTATGTGGGAGTCCAGCGACATTGCCATTACGCTAACTGCTGGTTCCCAAAGCTATTTTACTCTGTGCATTAGATAAAATGTAACTTTCTAGCAAATGCAGATTTCAACCTAAATAAGCTTCAAATAAAATCCAAGTTGGTATAATACACAACTCTAATAAATATCTTTGTCAAAAAGTATGCATGCCTCATAAAAAAGGAAAGTCAAAACACATATTTCCATGTAGCAAGTGCACAGACTTGAAATGTGTTAGACACAGCACATTCCTTTTCCTTTCTGAGCCACTCTTCAGGAGACAGGCAGCTTTTTTTTTTTTTTTTTTTTTGGAGAGGTTTTTGCTATAGGGCGCTTGCGTTCGCCAGACAGACAGAGAGACATAGAGACAGAAAGCGAGAAATCACCCCCCAGGGGGGATGGTCAGGCCGCAATCCCTTCTCCTCCATTCTCCTCTCGGGATCTTGGGCACACATGCACACGTGCCCGGCGTGAGTTTTAAGTCACCGAGTCCGGGACGTGAACCGCAGTCGACTACGTGGGAGTCCAGTGACATAGCCATTACGCTAACTGCTGGTTCCTGAGACAGGCAGCTTTTAATGCTCTCACCGAGTTCCGAGCCTGGGCCATCATCTCGTGCGATAAGTGAAGCAAGCAAAGAACTGTGCTCTTTGTAACACCTTTTCCCATGAAGGACATGGCATTTCCTCCACGTTCTACATAAAAAGAAGTAATGACCTGAAAAACAAATGTGAACAATTTCATGGTGGTTTTATTGCTAATGGTATATAAAGACAAATACGTAACTTTGTACTGACGTGTCTGAATTGAATTCTAACCATATAAGGATAGAATATTCTTAGTTTATACACCTAAAAATGGTTATGATGATACAGTGTATGTTCTATGTATTTTACCACAGTTTAAAAGTATTCTTAGTTTGGTTATTTTTCCCTGTGGAATCTGTACAAAGAATGTATAGTACTCCTCTAGGATGTATTTATGATTGAGAATATGCTTCCAACATTTTTTATATTACAGCATCCTTTTAAGTCAGAGTTTATAAATATCTTGTTGAAAAGTATACATAAAAGTTGCTAGGTCTATAAAACTCGTAACTACCAGACTACCAGCCTTTCTTGAATTTGGTACACAGATATTTTTCCATACTTTCCAGTTATCTTAGATTTCTATTGCATACTTAGGTAAATGCTGATAAATCATTGGTCCTCAATTTATTTCTGCCCCACATATCTGAAAATGTTTACACATTTCTTTTTTTTTTTTTTTGGAGAGATTTTCGCTATAGGGCGCGTGCGCTCGCCAGACAGACAGAGAGAGACATAGAGACAGAAAGCGAGAAATCACCCCCCAGGGGGGATGGTCACACCGCAATCCCTTCTCCTCCATTCTCCTCTCGGGATCTTGGGCACGCACGCACATGCGCCCGGTGTGAGTTTTAAGCCACCGGGTCCAGGACGCGAACCGTGGTCGACTACGTGGGAGTACAGCGACATAGCCATTACGCTAACTGCTGGTTCCCATGTTTACACATTTCCACCAGTAACAACATAAGAAATATTTCTCATCTGAAAGGCCATCTCTTAACTGAGAAGATGAATCAGAATGGGCATGGGAGATTAAGTGATACATTCTGAGGAAAAGTCCTTCCACCCTATTTTTTTTTAAATAGTTATTTAATTTTACTTATTCATTCATTTATTTTAATTTGGCCAGAGAGAACACAGACAGAGGTAGGGAAAGTGAGAAAGAAAGTCACTAGGTCCAGGACTCAAAACTGTAGTTGGCCATGAGGGAGTGTTCAATGCCTTAACCACCACCCCACCTGCTGGCCCCCTTCCACCCTATCTAGTTTTTTAAAATATGTTACATATTCTTTTGGACCATTTCTATATAAATCATATGTTGTTACCCAAATGGTGGTTTGGTAAACATTTGTTAACTCATTGAATAATAGAACCTTTATAGCTTTTCAATACTTAAAAATGTTTTTTATAAAAATGCAAAGGGACAAAAGTTCATCTATAATTCACGGAAGTTTAATAAAAAAGAATGTGAACTATTTCTAGGTGCCAATAAATGTTGAAGAAAAAAATTGTTATAAGTCAAAACTACTTGTTATCTACGCTAACACAACAGAAAGTATTTCAATTCATCCACCCAAGTCTTAGCGCTTTCATTCGTCACAGATGTAACCATCCTTCAATGTAAGCCATTTAAATGTCTCAGTCAACTTTTCTTTTCAAACTCATTCATAAGAGCATATTGTATGTATAAAAAAACCACCGCGGGCTCAGATGTGGTGGCACACACTGCTAACACACTGCTTCCTGGGGGCGGAGGCCCATGGGAGGCTCAGGGTCAGTTCCTTGCCTGACCGAAACAGGATAGGCACCGTGGTACATTCCCGCAGCCAGTCCTCGCTAGCTGGGAGGCTGCAGCAGGGCGATCCTCTCTCCTAATAAATAAATCTAAAAAAACGTTTTAGAAAGACAGCATACGTCATGTTAATAAAAACAATCTACTTGTACCTAATTTCAGAGATGCTGACCCAAAGAATTTTTACAAAACAAGTAACTTAAAATAATACCGAGAAATATAACAAAGTTGGTCAGATGTGAAACAGGGTTAACAGCTATTCTATTTTTTTCTATACATGTGTATGTTTTAAATTTTTTATAATTAAGCATTTAAAATGTAACTTCAAGTAAATGCACATTTTAATATAAATAAATGACCACATTAAATATATCTGAATGATCAAGTTTTATCATCTTCCTCTAAGCCACCGTGGGAGATATCTAACAATTATATAATTTTATTTCTGGTTTATAAGTAAAATGTCAGTTCTTTGATATTACCTTCTTTCAGCTTGACCTTTTAGTTAGATCACTAGAATTACGCAAAGTTACTTCCAAACACTTGTGAAGAAGTAGAATTAAAGTATTAGTTTATTTTGAGGCAAAAATAATTTGAAATCCATATATAGTTTTGATCATATGTACTTTCCATACACTTTTGAAGACCCTCTTATATATCATGTATCCAATTTACGGATGTAACTATAGCTTATTCCTCTATCCTAATTAATCATGTTTAATTTAAAAGTCTCATTTCACATTTACAAAAAGTAAATCACTCATATTCGAGTTTCACTGTGAAGAAAAAGAGTGATCTGATATTAGAAATACAACTCCCGTCTAAAAAGGAGTCAACTTTAATTACTGGGAAAATACAAAGAAAATCATTTGGACCAACAATGACTTTATTTTGATGTCCATTCATATAAGCTTTACTTTGTTCTTAAAAGGATGAATTTAGTCAGTAGTACAATAAAGAGACCTGTTCACCTAACTGATAAAATAAGTTGAAGATTAAATGTGACGATGCTACAGTTTCTAACAAAAGTGTCAGATTTCTTTGTGTTATAAAGACATAAAAATTTTCTTCACCAGATGTTTTATGAAGCATGAGAAAACCCTTCTGTTTATACCAAACCAAGATCTGTTAATCAAGGTTTTCATAACTGTAAAATATTATAAAAAGGAACTGTGCTTTTCACTTATTTCCTAGCTAATAAAATGTTTCTGGGTTTTATTACCTCAAAGATAATTAATCTTAGAATGAGATTACTGCCTTTTTACCTTGAATTTCTACCGAGGATTGAACCCTTTTGTTCTCCAATATCATAAAAAGCTCATTTAATTTCTGGTATTTGAAAATTAGGTCTAAGTTGAAGTCTTTTTGAAACCAAGGTATTTATGATAGTTTCCAGATATAATCAAGGTAACACCTAGCACCTCCTTTAATAATTGCAATGGCAGGTCCTCATATGTCCCTGATCTGAAACAGATAAAGCTCCATTGATAGAAGAGTGTTCTGGAAAAGATTTTTAAATGGGGTGTTTATAAATCACATTACAAATAATCCTATAAGTACCTATAGGTTGAATTGTATTTTAAGTACATTAGAGGGGCTGATTTTTTTTTAATTAACCATAATATATAGTTAATTCCTTAACATACATGTTTTTAAATTCATACATTTATGACCATGACTACTTTGTAGTATGGGATAAATAACCATATACAAATATTTTATCCTTTTTCAATATTTACATTATTAAAGAAAAACTTATTTTACTAAAGGGCCTACCATAAAGTTTCTATTAAATTTTATTTTTTAATTTACACTTAATATATATCTTTATAGTGTAAAATATTGCTTTTTCCAGCACAAATACAGTGCATATCAGTCAAGACAAAACATATTCATAATCATCAGCAAATAACTTTTCATTTTTATGTCAATTAAACATATTTCTTTTTTCTCCATTCCCTTCTGTCCCTCTATTACCCACTCCCATGTTAACCCTATCCTTACTATCTCTATTACCTACCATTGCCCTACTACGCCTTCCACACTTTCAGTTTCTGCTATAGAGCGCAGACAGCTGGTATATATTGAGTGGGGACATAGAGTCTGTCTTTCATAGTCTGGTTTGCTTTGCTTAGCATTAAGTCTTCCATGTCCATCCACTCTGCATCAAATGTCAGGGTCTCATTGTTTCTCATGGCTCAGTAGTATCCCATAGAGTACATATGCCACATTTTTTTTCAATCCTCTCATCTAGTTTTGGACATTTGGGTTGATTCCAAGTCCTAGCCATTGTAAATAATGCTGCAATAAACACGGATGTGCAAGTGTTTTTCCAACTGAGGGTTTTTCTATCCTTTGGGTAAAAGAGAATTCTCCTGGGACCAGTAGTTAGTGTAATGGCTATGTCGCTGGACTCCCACGTAGTCGACCACGGTTCAAGTCCCGGATCCGGTGGCTTAAACTCATGCCAGGCGCGTGTGCATGCATGCCCAAGATCCCAAGAGGAGAATAGAGGAGAAGGGATTGTGGCATGGCCATCCCCCCTGGGGGATGATTTCTTGCTTTCTGTCTCTCTGTCTCTCCCTGTCTTTCTGATGAGTGCACGTGCCCTATAGAAAAAAACTCTCAAAAAATATATATACATATATATATTGCTGATCATTTAAAGAATGGTCAACAAAGGTAAAGGTCCAACCAATGTCTGAAGTCCTCTTTTATGTCAGACATTTATTATTCTTTTTGCCATTACATATTCGACAGACATTTAAAAGTAAGATTTGGGGTGGCTTATAGTTCAGCAGTTAAGGGAGCCAGATCCAACATGGTGGTTTGAATCCTAGCCCTGGCAGCTTGAAAAAATAGCCAGGCTTACATGCTGTGTGCCTAAACTCTTAACAGGGTGGAGAAAAAAAGATTGCAGCACAATCATACCCCATTCAGGGAGTGCTTTCTCTCTCTCTCTCTCTCTCTCTCTCTCTCTGTCTCTCCTGTTCAGTACACAAGTCCTCTGTCAGTTTGGGGTTGGGGAGAACTTGATGAACAACTTGACAGTAATGATTCTGAAAATTTACATAAACTTTTAAAGTTTAGAAAAACGTAATTTTCTAAGACTGACACAAACACATAGAATGTCTAAATAATTCTAGATCTATTAAAAATTTCAATTCATAATTTATAATTTTCCTAAGTAGAAAAATTAAGACCTAGATTACTTACCATCAAAGTCTACCAAGTACTTAAGGGCAAAGTAACACTAATTCATGTAAACTATTTCAAAAAGGAAAACAGAGAAAGTTATTTTTAAAAAAGTGAAAATTTAATACCTATCTATATGTAGATGAAATGACTTTGATATTAAAGTGATAAAGTCTTTAGGAGAAAAAAGATATTTTCGATAATTTTAAAAACATTTTTTACATGAGGAAATAGGTGAAATCATTCTAAAAATATTAAGAAACTAAATCCATAGTTTAATAATAATAATAATAGTTCAATATTCCAAGGTTCTTCAGTACTATCATAGAGAGTACTACACAAAAAGGAAATTAAACTAACTCCACCTAGAGACAACACAAGTAGTAAGGAGACTAAGTGTAATGTTGAAAGAAAGCAGCGAGATACAGGATTCTGTCTGTGTAAATCTTTTTTAATTATAAACTATTGTATACATAGACATATGCTTAAGGAGTAACCATTATGAAATACAAAGAAACTGGCACTTAAGAATAACTACCTTTTGGAAAAGTAGAGATCAAGAAGGGATAGGATGATCCTTCTAGGGTGTGGCTATGTTTGGTATTTGGATCTAAAGGGTAATAACATGGTTGTTCACTGTGCGATCATTCATTAAGCTATGGATTATCTATGGTTCTTTTCTGTATGTATGTTGTATTGCAAAATTAAAAACATTAAACAAAATATATGGATAAACAAAGTGTGCGAATGAAGGGATTTCAATGTTAACCTTAGGTACTTTACCTGAAAATAAGACTATTTATAAAAGTGATCTTACTAAAAAAATTCATTAATAAAAATCATTAAAACACTTAACCATGACTATGAGCTATATAAATAATGTGTAATAACTTACATTAAATACAAGAATACATAATATACTTACATGTATATTACTACTTGGGGGTTGTTGGCGTTCTTACTCACCTCCAGGAGACCAGACAAGTACTTCACACAAATCTCAAGCGGCTGTGTGAGAGGGGAATGTGAGCTCCAGCCGGGGAGCGCGGTGAGGTGAGCCACCCCTCGTAAGGTCCGCTCTAGGGAAGGCAGGCCATAGAAATGAGGGGCATCTGTGACCCGCAGGCACTGCAGCAGTTTCAGAGCCAGCTGCGTTTGAAAAACGTAAATAAGTTCTGAGCATTTCCTATGGATGTAAAAGGGAGAACAAAAATCAACCGTGAGGGAAGGGCCAGAGGCTTTCCAAGCTATCTTACTGGTCATGGAGGGCTTGCTGCATTAGCAAAGTATGAACAGACAAAAACAGCAGAAATGTCCCCTCCTCAAAACAAGAGTTTTGAAAGAAAACACAGTTATAATACCAACTAATGAACAGGATGTATACATGACAACTACACTGAAAAGTAGATGAATGTTGGTGTTGTCACCCAATAATAAAATAAGTTGGAATAAAAACTTAAATGTATACTTTAATCAAAATATGAGAAAGCTACACTTTAAATCATTTCATGTCATGAAAAAAAAATTATTTTTAATTAGCTAAAACATACTGCTTTTCCCAGGCCAGCAGGTGGCATAATGGTTAAGGTGCTAGACTCCCACATGATTGACTGAGGTTCAAGTCTCAGACCCGGCAATTTGAAACTCAAACCAGGTGCATGTGTGTGAGACGGGAATGGAGTGGAAGGGTTGTGACACGGCCATCCCCACCAGGGGATGATTTCTCGCTTTCTGTCTCTCTGGCAAGTGCATGAGCCCTAATAGAGGGAAAAAAAAAAAAAAAAAAAACCTCTCAAAAATAAATAAATAAAATACTGGTTTTCTCTAGAAAACTAAAAAAAGAAAAGTAAGGTTTCAATCGATACATAATTTAACAAAACTGTCAGGAATAGAATGATCAAGAGAATACTTTCTTCTTTTGGAAAAACAAAATTCCTCAAATTACATAGCTAGACATGGATTCAAAGATGTACATCCCCGGGACCAGCCGTTGCATAACGGCTATGTCGCTGGACTCCCATGTAGTCGACCACGGTTCGCGTCCCGGACCCAGTGGCTTAAAACTCACGCCGGGCACGTGTGCGTGTGTGCCCAAGATCCCGAGAGGAGAATGGAGGAGAAGGGACTGTGGCGTGGCCCTCCCTCCTGGGGGGTGATTTTTCGCTTTCTGTTTCTCTGTCTCTCTCTGTCTGTCTGGCGAGTGCATGCGCCCTATAGCGAAAACCTCTCCAAAAAAAAAAAAGATGTACATCCTGGAAGAAATAATGTCCTTGTAGAATAAATCACTGAATAAAATGTCAAATTTCTTCCATTTTACAGGTGTTTAGAATCCAAATTAACAACTGTTGACTAAGTTACTGATTAGTCAACACAGCATTAGAGATATACAGGTGTTGAATTACTAAGATCTTCATGTTTATGTACCTGTCATCTAGCTGCCTGTAAGGATTTTTAGAAACGCAAATAACTTACAGTAAAGCCTATAAGTTATACACACACACATCCATGTCCTCAGAGGTCAATAACAAATTAGTCAATTATCCATGTCCTCAGAGGTCAATAACAAATTAGTCTAATTAATCATATTAAAAATGTTTCTGTCCATTTCTTTTTTTTGAGAGGTTTTTACTATAAGCCCGGCGTGAGTTTAAGCCACAGGGTCCGGGACTTGTACCACAGTCGACTACATGGGAGTCCAGTGACATAGCCATTATGCCAACTGCTGGTCCCAAAAATGTTTCTGTTTGTTACACACATTAATTATAATTGTAATTATTGTACTTTATTAATATACAAGTCATTCTCATTTTCTGCTCCTCTTACCTCAATCATTTCAGAAGGAAACAATATTGAAAAAAAAAAAAAAAAAAAAAAAACACAAGAAAATTTATATAGTCAAAGGGACTGGTACTACTGCAACTGCCTGACCTCGGCATCTCCCATCAGTTTCCTCTCCTGGTGGAGACCAGAGACCAAACCTTCCCCAAAGTCCATGACCAGCTCATATCCCTACGCAGTACCCTTCTGTTTATGTCTTAAAGAAAAACAGAACTGTCAGAAGTTAACTCCTTCGATGTCCTTCGCCCATACCTACAGACTTACCTAGTTACCCTGAATTTCCCTCTGTAGCCCATGTTCTTTCCCAATGCCCTGCTGATTCAACTCTGCCTCTCTTCCCAGGAAGGCCTTTTCCTCACTATCTCTTCTCTCTTTACTCACCTACTTCCCTTTCCTCCTCCCTCTCCATCTCTCTTTCTTCTTCTCCCTCTGAATTTCCCTTACAATGGACACATTCCTAACAACCGTAAGCATGTGTAAGCATCTCCTATCCTAGAACTAACAAGAACCTCACTTGCTCTTGACCGTGACTCAGACACCTAGAAGGTGTCTCACATACTCCTCTGTTCAGCATCACAACTCACCTACAGACCAGTTTACATCATTTTTCTCCAAAGTCTAATTTAAGAACTATTGGCCACAGAATCACCTGAAGTGCTTACTTAATATGCAGAATTCTGAGCAACTGATGATAGTATTTTAATTATTTTTTATGATAAACATGATTTTTTTTTCCAATTATCAGATCATAAAGTTCCCAACAATAGGAAACGTAGACTGCACTCAGGGCTGGACCAAGGGTGGGTCTCATGCAGCCCCGCAAATGTAGGTGAATCTCCATGGAACACAGTTTCAGGAACGCGGCTCAGGAAAGCAGAGACGGCCATCAGCGGTTGCGGCACGCGGGGCAGATCCCGGCCACGGCCCGCGGGGGCAGAGCCCCGGCCACGGCCCGCGGGGCAGACCCCGGCCACGGCACGCGGGGCAGAGCCCCGGCCACGGCACGCGGGGACAGAACCCGGCCACGGCACGCGGGGCAGAGCCCCGGCCACGGCACGCGGGGCAGAGCCGCGGCCACGGCACGCGGGGCAGAGCCCCGGCCACGGCACGCGGGGCAGAGTCCCGGCCACGGCACGCGGGGCAGAGTCCCGGCCACGGCACGCGGGGCAGACCCCGGCCACGGCACGCGGGGCAGAACCCGGCCACGGCACGCGGGGGCAGACCCCGGCCACGGCACGCGGGGCAGAGTCCCGGCCACGGCACGCGGGGCTGGGCCCCGGCCACGGCACGCGGGGCAGAGTCCCGGCGGGGCAGAACCCGGCCACGGCACGCGGGGGCAGACCCCGGCCACGGCACGCGGGGCAGAGTCCCGGCCACAGCACGCGGGGCAAGGCCCTGGCCACGACACTCGGGGCAGACCCCGGCCACGGCACGCGGGGACAGACCCCGGCCACGGCACACGGGGAAGACCCCGGCCACGGCACGGCGGGACAGGACCACGGCCACGGCACGCGGGGGGCAGGCCCCGGCCACGGCACGCGGGGCAGAGTCCCGGCCACCGCACGCGGGGCAGAGTCCCGGCCACGGCACGCGGGGCAGGGCCCTGGCCACGACACTCGGGGCAGACCCCGGCCACGGCACGCGGGGACAGACTCCGGCCACGGCACGCGGGGCAGACCCCGGCCACGGCACGCGGGGACAGGACCACGGCCACGGCACGCGGGGGCAGGCCCCGGCCACGGCACGCAGGGCAGAGTCCCGGCCACGGCACGCGGGGCAGGGCCCTGGCCACGACACTCGGGGCAGACCCCGGCCACGGCACGCGGGGACAGACCCCGGCCACGGCACGCGGGGCAGACCCCGGCCACGGCACGCGGGGAGAGGACCACGGCCACGGCACGCGGGGGCAGGCCACGGCCACGGCACGCGGGGCAGAACCCGGCCACGGCACGAGGGGGCAGACCCTGGCCACGGCACACGGGGCAGACCCCGGCCACGGCACGCGGGGACAGGACCACGGCCACGGCACGCGGGGCAGACCCCGGCCAAGGCACGTGGGGGCAGAGCCCGGCCACGGCACGCGGGACAGGGCCCCGGCCACGGCACGCGGGGCAGAACCCGGCCACGGCACGAGGGGGCAGACCCCGGCCACGGCACGAGGGCCAGACCCCGGCCACGGCACGCGGGGACAGGACCACGGCCACGGCACGCGGGGCAGAACCCGGCCATGGCACGCGGGGTCAGACCCCGGCCACGGCACGTGGAACAGAGCCCCGGCCACGGCACGCGGGGCAGAGTCCCGGCCACGGCACGCGGGGCAGAACCCGGTCACGGCACACGGGGGCATACCCAAGCCACGACACGCGGGGCAGAGCCCGGCCACGGCACGCGGGGCAGACCCCGGCCACGGCACGCGGGACAGGGCCCCAGCCACGGCACGCGGGGGCAGACCCCGGCCACGGCACGCGGAGCAGAGCCCCGGCCACGGCACACGGGGCAGACCCTGGCCAAGGCACGCGGGGCAGACCCCGGCCACGGCACGCGGGGTCAGAGCCCCGGCCACGGCACGTGGGACAGACCCCGGCCAAGGCACGCGGGGTCAGAGCCCCGGCCACGGCACACAGGGCAGAGCCCCAGCCACGGCACGCAGGACAGACCCCGGCCAAGGCACGCGGGGCAGACCCTGGCCACGGCACGCGGGGCAGACCCCGGCCATGGCACACAGGACAGAGCCCCGGCCACGGCACGTGGGGCAGAGCCTGTCGGGCCAGACCTCCAGACAGGGCACGTGGAGCGGAGCCCCCGCGCCCTGACCCCGCACCCCAGCACGTGGATTGGAGCCCCCGCGCCCGCCTCCCCACCCCCACGCGCCGGCACGCGGAGCGGAGCCCCCGCCTGCCGCCCCTGGACGTTTAATTGTATCTAGTACTTCTTGCATATTATTCTCAAAGTTTTGGGCCATTTTCTCAGTCTTTATGGTGGACCTTTCTAGGCCAGCCATTTTCTCTTCTACATTAGAGATTCCATTTTCTGAATGATCTAGTCTGCTTTTAATACTTTCAAGGGAGATTTTGACTTCTTGTATTATAGCCTTCATCTCTAACAGCTCCATCTGATTCTTTTGTAAAGTGTGAAACTCCTCTTTTAGATCTTGCATGAATTTCCTCACCTCCTAGAACTCTTCAACTCCTTTCTCCTTCCCCTTCAGCAGTTCCTTGTCTCTCTTCTCTTCGATCTCTGTTAGCTTTGCCATTATGAATGATCTGAATTGTTTATCAGACATTTCCATGAATTCCCTTGAACTGTGTGTGGATGAAGAGGAGCTATCCGTTTCAATTGGAGGAGGGGCATTTTCCTGCTTCTCCATATTTCTTGTGGTCCTGCAGCGATTTCTAGTCATCTGGTGGATGATTGGTTTCTTCCCAAACTTTTGAAGTTTAATATGAGGGTTGGGAAGTGTGCAGAAAAGGAAGCAGAGAGAGGGAAACAATACCAACAACAACAAAAAAAAAACCAGACAAGAAACAGAGAAAAAAAAGAGAAAAGTTTTGGAATAAATCTAAAAAAGAAAAATTAATATTAAAAAAATTTCAATAAAAATCAAAAATTAGAAAACCGCGCGGCGCGCTAGCGCGCCGCGCAAAATGTCTACATCTCAGGAGCCATTGAGCAGGCTTTCTCTTGAAGAAGGGCTGTTCTGGGAGGAGCAGAGGGGATTATTAACAAAACAAAGGCCTAGGAGGGAGGGGCCAAAGGGCCCTGTAAGAAGCCTCATCTTAAAAAATTCTAAAAAGCAAAAATTAAAAAAAAAGACAGACAGACAGACAGACAGACAGAGAGAGAGAGAGTGAGAGGTAGAGAGAGACAAAGATTGATTCAGAGACAGGAGATATGAAAGGGGTTTTCCTACCACGTGGGTTTTGTATGATGGAGGCCCAGTTAGGAGTGGGACATCTTCATTTCTCCCAGCATGTCTACATCTCAGGAGCCATTGAGCAGGCTTTCTCTTGAAGAAGGGCTGTTCACGTGGGTTTTGTATGATGGAGGCCCAGTTAGGAGTGGGACATCTTCATTTCTCCCAGCATGTCTACATCTCAGGAGCCATTGAGCAGGCTTTCTCTTGAAGAAGGGCTGTTCACGTGGGTTTTGTATGATGGAGGCCCAGTTAGGAGTGGGACATCTTCATCTGATGATAGTATTTTAACAAGCTGCTGGGATCAGCAGATGGCATAATGGTTATATCGCTGGACTCACACATACTCATCTGCAGTTGGAATACTGGACCTGGCAGCTTAAAACTCACATTGGGCACATGTACGTGCGTGCCTGAAATCCCAGGAGGAGAATGGAGGAGAAGGGACTGCGGTGTGGCCATCCACCTTGGGGGGGGTGACTTCTCATATTCTGGCTCTCTGTCTTTGTCTCACTAGTGAGAACACATTCCCATATATCAAAAATCTCTCAAAAGAAAAAAAAAAAAATCTGCTAAGAAGATTCTTATGTACCTTTCAAGTTCAGAAAACATGAGTCCAGCCACATAAACTATACCATCTTTGGATTCATAGTGTATTGTTTTCTTGAGTACTTTATTGAGGTATAATTTTCATGGATTAAAATTCATAACCTGACATATACCATTACATGATGGTTTACATACATATATAATTATACAGTCACCAACCCTAACAAAATATAACCTTGTCAGCACCTTGGAATGTTTCTATGTGTATCTTTTCTAGTAAATACTATTCCCCACCCCTGTGCTTTAGCTTCAAAATTTTCTATTAACTTGCATTCTAAGTTTACTAATCCTCTCTTCTACTGTACCTAGACTGCTATTTAAGTCCATGAATTTACCTTAGCTTACCATCTTTTCATCTCATCTTTATTATATGTATTTATTAAAATAGTATCATCACTAATAATGGTAACTTTAAAGTTATTATATTAGATATCTGTGGATCTGTTTCTAATTACTTTTCCCTCTTAATTATGAGAGACATTTCTCTGCTTCTTCACAAGTCTCTTCATTTGTGGTTGAATTTCAAACACTTCATAAAAGAGCTACTAAATATGAGATATTCAATTTTCTCAGAAAAAGACTAACACCAAAAAGAAAGATTTAAAATATTTCTATTTCTACATCTTAAGGATCTAGAAAAGAAGGACAAACTAAACACAAGTAGCAAAAGGAAGGAAATACTAAAGGCTATGGCAGAAATAGAAAAGAGAAAAGAGAGCAAAATCAACTAAAACAGAAGTTAGTTCTTTAAAAGATTAACAAAATTGACAAAACTTTAGCTACACTGACAAAGAAAAAAAGAGAAGACTCAATAATAAATAAAAATGGGGATAACACAACTAACCTTACAGGAAAAAAACAATGCTATGAGCAATTGTACACCAACAAATCAGATAACCTAGATAAAATAACAAATTCCTAGAATGATGCAAACTGCCAAAGATAAATATAAGAAACAAATTCTGAATAGGCCTATAGAAAGCAGGGATATACAAAATATTATTTAGTCATAGAAAAAAGTATTGGTGGGACCAGTAGTTCGTGTAATGGTTATGTCGCTGTACTCCCATGCAGTTGACCACGGTTTGAGTCCTGGACCCGTTGGCTTAAATTCATGCCAAGCTCATGCATGTGCGTGCTCAAGATCCCGAGAGGAGAATGGAGGAGAAGGGATTGTGGCATGGCCATCCCCCCTGAGGGTGGTGATTTTTCATTTTCTTTCTCTTTGTCTCTCTGGTGAGTGCACACATCATATAGCAGAAACTTCTCAAAAAAAAAAAAAAAAAAAAAGAAAGAAAGAAAAAAATATTGGTATCTGCTACTACATAGTCTCTGAAAATATGCTAAGTAAAAGAAATTAGACATGAAAGACCACAGATTAGTTGACTCCACTTTATGTGAAAAATAGACTTATCAATAGAGTCAAAGCAAATTAGGAAGGAAGGGCTACAGGAAAGGATGAATGAGGAGGAACCGCTGGGACACAGGAAGTGAAAATGTAACACAATCAGATAATGGCGACAGATGCACAACATTACAAATATACTGAAAACAACTCACGTGCACACTTCAAAATTGTTGAAATAGTGACTTTTATCTTAATCTTCATATTTTTAAAAATGAATTCAAAAATTGGAGATAGGCATTTGAAATCATCAGTCTAAAAACAGTCATAAACTCATAGGATAGCTGTAACTACTCTGGTAGATGTATAGAGAATTAAGACAAGATTAATAACTAAAACCTGGAAAACAAAACTCTGTGTGCACACATAGTTCTACATGAGTGTGAGTATGTAGAGAAAGAGATTGAAAAGGTACAATCAGGCTGTATCAGAGATTCAACTGAAACAAAAGCAAACAGATCATCACAAAAAAATTATTACTTAAGTATTTCATCTCTTTACTTGAAAGAAGGAAAAAATAAAAGTCTGGAAATCAAAGGAAAACTATGTTCTCTATAAATGTACCTAGACCTTCACCGTTACAAATAGTACCTGTCAGTAACTGCCTCGAAGCTGAGCAGCAAGGTATTGAAGAGTGCAATCAGCTCTTTCTGAAGTTGCTGTCTGACAGCGGTCCGGATGTCATCTGCTTCTTCTCGTGCTTGTGACTCTGTTGGAACCAGCAGATCTAATAGTGGGTTTGGACTCTATAATAAAATTTGTAAAAGAAAAAAAAAAAGGAGCTTTACTTTCAAATTGAGCTGTATGTTGTTTCCTATACGTAGGTTCTTGTTGCTATCTGTTTTCTACATTGAGTTTCATTACCTAGCTAGTGGGTGTGGGCCTTTACTGCTTTACTGGAGATGTTCTAAACTCAAAAAATGCTTAATATGTTACCTGAACTAAAGGAAACCATTTCTAAGCTGAGGAAAACAGACAGGAACACAGTGAGTAAAGCACAACCACACAAAATCACACTTCATGATGACTGCCAGTATTACATATTGATACTCTCCTTCTTGTTTCTATACGAACATAAACAGGATTATAATCCAGTGTTTTTAACCAAACTGAGATCAAGTGAAAAAATCCACCACTGTAATTATTTTTTTCATCTTAATGTTATTAGATTTCTTTAAAAAAATCCATATCTAATTATTTTTTAACCGTTAAGAATATACCACTCCAAATGTGGGACAATCACTTACCATTTTGATGAGCTGCGATCAACAGTGTGCTCAACCCCGATTATGCCCTGTGTACAAATTCTAAGCAATGAAATGACTAAATCAAAGTAATATTTCAGTACTTGTGATATGCATTGCCCTCTGACTCCCACAAATACTGACAAAATGAACAAGTTGCTCATACCAAGGTCCAACTCCCATCTTGGTAAAATAATTTTACTATCAGAACGCATTCATATATGAATGTATGGGCATCATATATGTGCACCTAAAATTAAAATTCTTCCAAACAATCTCATCCTGTTTATAATTTGTTTCTGCTGACAGATTTCTGAGACTTTTCCACTTTATACCTTTGATTTACGTGTTAATATTAAGATTCAAGGAACCTCAGCAATATCATTTCTCAAACACAGGAGGGATGATCATTCCTCAAGTGAAATAGTAGCATAGAGGTCTCTACTGATGTCCACTGACTTCAAGAGCTTAGTCATACCTCAAGTTTTTGTCTTTAGACACAAGTATTCAACCCTAATTATAAAGCGACTGTGTAGGCCGTTATTTTGTCACTGCTGACCTCTAAAAGGCAACAATCTCTGTGATGATGGCTCGTTTTCTTTATGCACCCGCTGTTACCACTCATCACATCCAATTTGACATCCATCAGCACCAATGACAAAAAGATGCCCTCAGTGAATGCTGAGTGCTCCTGAGCCTCGTATGTGAAAGTCCGCCAAAAAAGACACGGACGCTGGGTAATTCCGAATAGCCTCACCAAAGGGGCAGGCGGGGAGAACACAATCCCACTTTCATGACTGTCCCTCATATATTCATTCTGAAAAGTATTCAAATTCAACATTTCGAGGTTATTTTATTTATCAAAAAAATTATGTTAAATACAGATTAGTTGTACAAGAAATTCCTAAAGTACAAAATGTTTACTGTAATGGTTTGATAGAACGCATACACATCCGGCATAATAATCAAGACACCAGTCTGGGACTCAAACCACACTCTGCCATGTGGGAGTCCAGCACTGTTACCACCATGCCACCTGCTGGCACCAACTCCAGCAGCTTTTTGTGTGGTGGCTAATTATTTTATTTATTTACTTATTTGTATTTTTAAGATGTCTTTGCCTCAGGGTGCATGCATTAGCCAGAGAGAAAGATGAAGATAGTAAGAGAAAAAGGCAGAAATCACTCCCCAGGGAGGATGGCCATGCCGCAATCCTTTATCCTCCATTCTTCCCCTGGGATCCTGGGCACGCACACATGTGCCTTGCAGGATTTTGAAGTCACTGAGCCCGAGACTTGAACTGCAGTCAGCCATGTGGGCTTGCAGGATTTTGAAGTCACTGGGCCCAAGACTTGAACTGCAGTCAGCCATGTGGGAGTCCAGCAACGTAACTGCAACACCATCTGCTGGATTTTGTTTTTATTAAGTTTTGCTATACGGCACATGTGCTCAACAGATAGAGAGAGAAAGAAAGAAACCGAGAAAGTACTTCAACAGGTCCAGGATTCAAACCGCAGTCAGCCATGTGGGAGTCCGGCACTCTAACAACCTTGCCGATCTGCTGGCCTCATAAGAGAAAAGTTAACAAGAAACTCCCACATCAAAAAAGAAACATCTCAAGCAAACAATATTACACTCAATTAACTAAAAAAAGAAGAAACTAAGCACAAAATTACTAAAAGGAAGGAAATATTATAGATCAGAGAAGACTCAAACAAAGATCAGGAAAACAACAGAAAAGACTGTTAAAACTAGTTGTTTGTTTTTTGAAAAGATAAACAAACTCTTAGATGGACTTAGAAAAAATAACGCTAAAATAAATGAGAAATGAAAAGAGATAAAACTGATATTACAGAAATATAAATCATCATAAGAGACTACTGTGAACAATTATACACCAACCAATTGGACAACTAGAAGAAATGTATAAATTCTTAGACACATCAACCTACAAAGACTAAAATCTGAGCCAATCAGTAATGAGTAAAGAGTTTTTTATTTTGTTTTGGTTTTTTTTTTTTTTTGAAGAGGTTTTTGCTATAGGGTGCATGTGCTTGCCAGAAAGACATAGACAGACAGAGAGACAGAAAGCGAGAAATCACCCCCCAGGGGGATGGCCACGCAGCAATCCTTTCTCCTCCATTCTCCTCTCGGGATCTTGGGCACACACGCACATGCGCCCGGTGTGAGTTTAAGCCACCGGGTCCGGGACTTGAACCACGGTCGACTACATGGGAGTCTAGCGACATAGCCATTACGCCATCTGCTGGTCCCAAGTAAAGAGTTTAAATCTGTACTGAAATCCTCCACCAAAGAAAAGTCCAGGATCCAATGGCTTTACTGCTAAATTCTACCAAATATTTAAAGAATCCTACTCAAGCTCTTCAAAAAAAACAAACAAGAGAGACTACATCCAAACTTATATTAGTGTGCCTACATTACCCTGATACTGAAGCCAGATATGGATACTACAAGAAAATTACACCAGTATCTCAGATGAACATAGATAAAAAATCCTCAACGAAGTACTAATTAATCAAGAGCACCGTAAAAGGATCACACACCATGATCAAGTAGACTCTATCATGAGATACAAGGATGTTTCAACATACACAATTCTATAAATGGTACACTAACATAATCAAAGATGAAGCCCATCTGGTCATTTCAATAGATGCCTAGAACATTTGACAATATTCAACATCTTTCATCACATAATCTCCCAACAAATTAGGTATAGAAAATTAAGGACCTAAATACAATAAAACCATACAAACCCACAACTAATACCATACTAAACAGTGTAAGTTGAAAGTTTTTCTACTAAAATTAAAGTAGGATTCCTACCCTCACCAATTCTATTCAATATAGTATTTGAAATCTTAGAAGATTATGCAAGAGAAAGAAATAAAAGGTATCCAAATTGGAAAGCAAGGAGTTCAATCATCCCGATTTGCAAATATGATTATATATTACAAACCCTAAAGATTTCACCAAAAGAAACTGACAGAAGGAATACATGAATTTAGTAAGGATGCAGGATAAAAAAATCAATATACAAAATAACAGGAATATTTCTATACACTAACAAAAAACAAAAGTTTTAATTCCATTTACAATGTCTATGGTGTCAGCCCAGCACAGTGGTTAAACACTGTGCAGAGGGAGTGGGCCCCATGTGGCCAGCTGTGGTTTGAATCCCAGTATGGAGCTTGAAAAACATGCTAGGCACATATGTATGCATGCCTCATGTCCTAAGAAATGGAAGAAAAATGCTTGCAGCATGACAACATATTAAAAATCAACTCAAAATGAATTTATGGTTTAAATATAACACCTGTAAAGCTATTAGAAAAGAAAAGGGGAGGACTCCACATTAGTCGAGGCTACGATATTTTTTGCATATGACCACAAAAGTACAAGAAACAAAAGCAAAAATAGACAAATGGGATTACACCAAACTAAAAAGCAAAGGAAATAATCAAGAATGAAGAGATACCCTATAGAATGGGAGAAAATAAACAAAGCTGTGTCTAAGAAGCATTTACTATCCAAAATCTGTAAGGAACTCAAAACATCTCAGTAGCAAGAAAACAATCTGATCAAAAAGTAGACAAAGAACCTGAATAGACATTTTTTCAAAGAAGACATATGGTGGCCAACATGTACATGAAAAACTGCTCAACAACACTACCTACCAGGGAATATAAATTCAACTACCCTGAAAGGTCATCTCTCACTTGATAAATACTTAGAATTTTTATTTGCCAATTAAATAAAATTTTTAAATTAAATGAAATACAGTTTTAACTATCTAGTTATAAATAAATAATGTAGGTAAATATACCTTAACATGTACAGTGATTTTTCTTTTGTTACATGCTATGCACAAATTCTTATATTCAAACTAAATTAAACTATTGCACATTTGCACATATTTTCAAGAAAGGACTTAGTCCCAGTAGCTTGAAAAACATGCCATAGTACAGTGGTAGTGCAATCTTCTGCCATGCTGGAAGCCATATGGAACATGGGGATGCAATTCCCAGGTCAATCTGCACATGGCAGGCTGGCTGAAAGGCTGGGGAGAACGAGATCATGGCATGAGACCCTGTTAAAGGTACCTGCCTTTCTCTCTCTCTCTCTCTGTCTCACTCGCTCATTAAATAAACAAGCAAACAAACAAACAAAAAAGGAACTGTAAAGGCACTCTGGTAGTTTTGAATGTGAATGCCAACACTGAAAAACCAGGAGACCTCTGTGGCTGAAACAGACTGAGTGCAGTTACAGGAGATGAGGTCAGAAACAGACTCAAGTTCATACAGAGCTTTGTAAACTATGGCAACTAGTGTAGTGCTTAATCTGAGTAAGAGGGGAAGCTGGTGGAGAATTGGAGCAGATGAATGACATAATGTTACTTAAGTGTAAAAAGATCACATTGACAGCTGTCTTGAAAACCACAGGTGGCAATGAGTGGAAGCTTGAAGGCCTACAAAACCCAGGGCAGAGATGATTCAGCCTCGTGTCAATGTGAAAGTGGTCAGGTTTTTTATACACACACACACACACACACACACAGGACTGTGGTTGAACATGGAAATAATGGGCACAGAACACAATGTATTACTGAAGATGAAAAGTAAAAACAGTGTAACAGCCAGGGGACTAATGGAGTAGATAAAACAGATAATTAAGTACAAAATTCTATAAGCATAGTCAGAAGACAAATGACAAACAAGGAAAAAAAAATATCTGAAGTCACATCGCTGATAAAAGGGCTACTCTAATTTATACCGAGTTTCTCTGTTACCAAAAATAGTGAGACTTTTGCCCCAAGTTACAGGGCAAAACCAGCAAGGACATCAACGGAGAATTCTTAGCAAGGAAACAAACAAAAAAACCTCAAATATGAAAAGATCCTCATCTCACACAAAGTAAGTTATCTATTTACAGAACTCCGAAAACCTCATACACACATATATACATGTATCTCTGCAATTTGAATCTGCAGTCACAATTCTAGGAATCTAGTCTATAAATAAACTCCATATGTAACTTGAACAATATGTAGTTTCCATTTTATTATATTTCAATGAATTATAATATTAAGGTTTTGAGTTGTTTTGTAATTAATGCATTTCTTCCTTAATGTCATATGATTATCACTGAGTAAATGGGTGTTGACTGAGCTATGACGATGGCAGATGTTGGGCATGCAATTCTGAACCAAACAGTCCCTACTGGACCAGCAGGTAGCTGGATTCCACATGGCTGACTATGTTGTTTGAGTCCTGTCCCCACGGCTTGAAAAACACACTAGTTGGGGCCACAAGGCTTGAAAACACTCTGATGTAGTGGTTAAGGTGCTGGATCCCACATGGTCAAGCACGGTTTGAGTCCCAGACCCGGCAGCTTAAAACTCATGCCAGACATGTGTGTATATATGCATGCCCAGAATACCAAGAGGAGAATGAAGGGGAAAGGATTGTGGTATGGCCATCTTCCCTGAGGGATGATTTCTCACTTTCTCTTTCTCCATCTCTCTCTATCTCTCTGGCGGGTTCACACACTCTCTTAACAAAAAATCTCTTAAAACACACACACACACACACACACACACTGGTTGCACAGGCATGAATGCCCAAACTCCAGACAGGAGACTGGAGAAGAAGGAATTCCAGCATAGTCATCCCCCTTAGGAATGATCTTCCACTCTCTCTCTTTCTCTGTCTCTCTCCAGTGAGTGCACATGCCCTATAGCAAACTAAAAAGGAAAACAGTCTCTGCTTTTACTAGCCTACAATAAGGAAAACCATAAACATCTAAACAAGTTTTAAACTCAAATATTCTTGTCAATTAGAATTCCTAACTTATAAGGCACTTTGCCTTTTTATAGAGAATTATCGCTCTAAAGTTTGCAAATATATTAATATTAATGGAATGCACTGACTTTATAAGGTCTGTATCAGTTTAGGCCCTCTTTTCTAATTTTCATGTGTTCTTTCTTTATTATTTGAACAAAGGTTTATCTTTGCTAACGTAAGTAAATTTATATGGTATTTGCAATAAATACATAGACAGATGGTCCAACAACAGTCAGCCTGCTTCTTTGGATTTTAGAACACAATCAAATAAAAATCTGAGAGTAGGATCCAGCTATGTGGTACATGTTGCTAAGACCCTGTGCTTTCTGAAGTCTGGGGCCACATGAAGTCTGGTTCAATTCTCAGGCCAACCTAAAAGCCAGGTGAGATCATGTTTACCAGTAGTCCTAGTGACTTTGAGAGGCTGACACAGGAGGACCATGAACCCTGGCAACATGGCAAGAGCCTGTCTCACTCCTTCTGACCTCAACATCACAAGAGCCTCCTGCTTCCATCTGGCTTTGCTACCTTCCTGCCCACCTTCCGTCTGGAAAACCTTGACCCCCAAGTGCGATCCCCATTTAAATATACAGGCATGGGGCCAGCAGATGGCACAGCAGCTATGTCACTGGACTCTCACATGGCAGACTACGGTTTTAGTCCCGAATTGGTGGCTGAAAACCACTCCAAGCCCCTATGTGTACATGGGACTGCAGCATGACCATCCCCCAGAGGGAGAGATCTCTCACTTTCCCTCTCACTATCTCTCTCTCTCTCCAGTTAGTGCAAGCACCCTAAGGCAAAAATTTCTATATAAAAAATTTAAAAAAAAATACAACCACAACAGAACTGGTTTGGTTAAACACCAAGTCTGAAGGTCCCATTCATTCTATAGTCACAGTCATATCAGGAAGGCCATGCTGCTATAAGCCATTCATTAAATATGACTACTTTGCTAAGCATATGCTATTCAAAGAGTCTTTTTTTCCCATCGTATAATGATTTTTTATATATAAATCACTTCTCAAACCTAAAATCCAAATTCCCTAACAACACTTACATGTCTCAGAAGTATTTCTAGAATCCAGTTTAGAAGTTCTACTGATGCATTTTTTCTTTGTTCTTTCAGTAACTTATTTAAAAAATGTATGATATCTATCAACAGCTTCTCATCTTCGGTGCAAGCAGGAAGAACTTGTAAAAACCTGTAACAAAGAAGACAATAATCACAGTTTCTAGCTCTTCAGAGTATGCATGTTATCACCGTTCATCACAGAGATGTGCAAACAATCCATTTCTTGAGAACATATTTCATGGGAAAACATGTGGGTAAGGAACAACCAAAAAAAAAAAAAAAAAAAAATTTTGGAAGTGACATTTCCATAAGAAGCAAATGCCAAACTCAAAAAAAATGTGAAAGGAGTAACAAGGAGGAAAACCTGGTAAAACTGTCTTGGTAAAGTTACTTTTTCATGTTGGAAATATCATGTTTCACTAACCAAAAGATTAATATTTCAAACCTAATTCTGACCAGGTAGGCACAGTAGACTTATGAAATGAAAAAAACGTTTTGCATGGATGCTTTACAGTTTGTATTAGGCAAGAAGAACGCTGATGGCAAACTTAGGAAGGAATAGTGTTGTAAGTTCAGAGTGAAACGACATGAACCAATTTTCTTAAGTTCTTAAAAGAGAAACTGGTTTAACAGAGTGAAGAGACTAGCAGACAAAACAACTTTTTTGGTTTTTTGGAGAGGTTTATTTGCTATAAGGCACATGTGCTCACCAAAAAGACAGAGAGAGACAGAGAGACAGAAAGCAAGAAATTACCCCCACCAGGGGGTATAGCCACGCCACAATCCCATCTTCTCCATTCTCCTTTCAAGATCTTGGGCACCTATGCATATGCGCCCAGCATGAATTTTAAGCCACCGGGTCCAGGACTTGAACCATGGTCGACTACATAGGAGCCCAGTGACATAGCCATTATGCCAACTGCTGGTCCCAACAAGAAAACTTTTATAAAAAGAGAGAGAGCAGTAGGGCCAACCCCACAGCACAGTGGTTAAAAACTACACAGAGGAAGCCAGATCCCACATGATCCACCAGGGTTTGAGTCCCAGCCTGAGTGGCCCAAGGCCCATGCTCGTGCCCAAGATTCTGACAGGATGGAGAATTGGAGGAAATAAGACCTGTAGCATGATTAAGCCTATTGGGGGTTCTTTTTTCTCTCTCACACATGTGCCCTCTGGAATTAAAAAGAAAGAGAGAGAGAGGTAGTTTGGAAGATTATTTTTAAAAGTCAATCAGGAAGATACAGTGAGATTCAATTTTATCTACAATATTTATTTTTATTTTATGAAAATCTAAAACAACTATATCAAAATGATAAGACCAACTATAATACTAATCATAAATACCCAGTTTTTCCTGAACTTTGATCTTTGTGCCGGGCTCTGTTCTAAAAGTGTAGAAGTATTTTTTCAATACTCATAGCAACCCCATGAAGTGGGCAGCTCCATTTCACACAGGAGAAAACTCAGGCAGAGATATGCCTAGTAGATTTTCCATGGTCACAAAGGTTAAGTGTTAGAGCATGTATGCTAACCTATGCTAACCTAAGCAGTAAAGCCCCAGGGCTATATTATCCTGTATCTGCTAGTAATCTGGTCTTGGCCATATTATTCTTTTATTTCCTTTATCTAAAATCTCTATCCCAAAATAACATTCAGTTGAGAAGGATGGCAAGTATAAGATTATAAAAAATGAGACTAGGAAAATATTCCAAAAGAATGAAAACGATGATTTTAAGAAGATGAAAGTTAACACTCATAAAGACTGAAGAAGTCTTTCAGCATACCCCACATAATCTTAAAAAAGCACCTCTGGGCCAGCAGGTAACATGGTGGTTAAGGTGCTCAATCCCATTTAGCTCACTCAACCGTTGGAGTCCCAGACCCAGCAGCTTGGAAAACACACCAGGCATGTGCGGACATGCCCAAAATCCTTAGCAGGGAATGGAGGAAACGAGATGACAGCATGGCTATCCCTTCAGGGGTGATTTCTCACTTCCGCCCTTCTCTGTCTCTCTCTCTCTCTCTCTCTCTCTCTCTCTCTCTCTGGCAAACAAAGACGTCATATAGCAAAAACCTAAAAAAAAGCAGAATAAAAATAAAAGAGCACTTCCGCTTCCTCACTTTACACCAGCCCCAAATCCCTTACAGCCACATGTACTATCTTTTTACTTCCTGAAAGACACTTAAACTCAGCGCTTTATTCCTTTGCCCGACATCTGTTCTTTCTTTACATTTAAGATTTTGTTGTTGTTTTGGGGTTTCTGTTTAGTATTTGTTGAATGTGGCACTTTAGTTTTGAGGAGAAATAATCTTCCATAAGCGGTTGTGAGTCGATTGATTATCAATTTAACATTTATACATACTCCACGCTGTTCACTTATGGAAGTCCCATAGAACTCCTACCATAAAAATGTTGTTAGAAAAACTGTGGCACATACATTCAATGGAATACTATTCATCCATAAAAAACAACAAAACCCCGGCTTTTGACAGGAAGTGGATAAATGTGGAAGACTTACTGCTGAGTGAAGCAAGCCATGCTATGAAGGAGAGGCATTGTATGTCTCCACTTAATATATACCGAGTGTCTGCACTCTATGACTGAAACTAATTGTCTAAAGGATATAGAAACGCAGTATATAGATGTAAATACCAGATAGAGTGTGTGTGAAAGAGGAGGGTCCGAGGAAGGACATTTGGGGGAGGGGCAGGGAGGAAAAGCATTAATGGCACAAAGAGGTGTGGTATTATCTGTTGAAGATATTTCGTAGTTTTATCAACAGTACTAGGAAGAAATGTTCACCTGTTGAAATATCCATTTTGTAAGACAAATAATAATGTGATTGAATGTATGGAAGAAAATGAAATGAAAAAAATAAAAATTAAAAATTAAAAAAAGGCAAAAAAATAAAAAAAAAGAAAAAAAAAAAAAAAAAATGTGATGCTCACACAGTCCCTGCCACTGGGCAATCTGAACTACTCTAGAGACTTCCGATGATCCACACTTTGAAAGTCTTTGTTTTACTTTGGAGTTATATACTATTTCTATGGCTTAAATACACAAGAGAAAAAAAGCCAGTGCAATCATCTAAAAACACAGTATCAACTTTACCTTAAACTTTTCTTTTGAAAAACAAAAATATATCAGATAAGTTAACCTGTAGACATAATGCACGCTTCAATTGGCAAAATATATAAAAGCAGTAGTGTGTTTATAAATTTTTAACAACTGACTGAGAAGTTGGGTGCTCATTTGTGTGTGTGCCAATTTCTACAGTGTAAATATCCTCACTATGGACAATTTCAAGTCACCAGTGCAGCATGGAGTTGTAAAGAGATGCACACTAGGTACACCATCATGTAGGCTTTCCATAAAATAGGCATAGTGGATATAAATAACCTCAACAGCATAAATAACAGTAAAATGTTATAAGACAATTAGGAAGTAATGACTTTTCCACATTCAATACCTTTATTTTTTATATGATTTGTTTCACTGTAAGTTTACATGACTTTTCAGAATAACTGTGTTTAATGAACAACTTTCAAATACTCTAAAAATTTAACCATCGGCTCTCTCACAAAGCAGTACTAACTAATTTCAGCCAACCACCGGAAAAATCTTAGATACCCCAATTATTAAAGCTAAACTAAATAAAAGAGTTCAGATTTTGGAAACTCATTGACCAAATATTTTGAAATTTGCATGCTTCATGTTTAATACAAAAGTTATATAATTTATCCTAGAGTCTCATGAAAACTAAAATGAAAAACTGCTCACAGCAGTTGCTTATCAGCCTTATTTCAAATGCAGCCATCTGCTACCACTTCTACACGTTAAATTTCAAGGTAGAGCCTTTCCAATAATTATTAATGGATGTCCACATGGCAATCAACTTAGCAAAATTCAGGGTTTGGGGGGAAAAAAAAGAGAGAGAGAGAGAACTGAAGAACAAAACCAAACCAAAATAAAACAGCAGGTGGCAGGTGTACCAAACCTAGTAATGAATCCACTGATTTCTCAACTTATTTATGACATGGACAGGGATAAACATTCAGATTGCTTCATTCATGCCTTATCCTAATTGTTTATTTTTGTGAGGTAAAACTTTCTAAGATTCCACAATACATAAAATTGTTACATACTAATAATCCTTCTAAAATGAAGTAAGTTAAAATTATTCTCTTATGCTATTACTATTTATTACAGGCAGCAAAAGTCCTAGTTTTTCTGTCTATAAAATACATTTCCCTCATGATTGCAACAGTAAGAATACATCCTCTGATCATGAAAGGTTTAAGGATAAACCAAATACAAGTCAATCTAGTCTTTTAAGCCTTGAGCTTACACTGACCTGTTGAGTGCAGTGTGCCAAGCCAAGGCTTTCAAGGTAATCCCAGATGGGCCAGTGCCACCCTTTAAAGACAACCTGTCATTCAGAAGATAAAAACTCATTCTGGAGACAGCAGCCCTGACCTCCCTGTGGGCTGCAGCCTGAGCAATGGAATGGAAGCAGTCCTGCAGCCCGCTGGCTGAGTGTGTGACCTTCAGAGTAAGGATATCCTCTGGGGACAACTTCAATGTATCTAGAAATCTGGAAAACAAAAACGAAAGCAGAAAAAGTAACATAAAGCCATTTACATAAAAATCTACATTTATTTCTATTATGAACTCCTTTCCAGACGATGTTTTATCTTTATTTCCTTTTAATTAAAGGCTGACAGCTCAAAGAAATCTGGTGTGTGTCAATATTAGGGTTATACACTAGGATTCCAAATGTTTTCATTGACTTTTTCCTCTGTATAGACACATCATTTTTATTTTGATAAGGTGAACACATTAGACTAATAAGATATTTCAAAGTCATCATCACCACAGTAAAAACATTCATATACGTATTATTAAGACTTTAATCCAGGGCACTTTTCCTAGTGATTTACTCTTATTAACTAATCAAACATTATGTAATCTCTAAAATAACAGAGTAAAATGCTTTCTTAAATTTGTGTGATACATTTTTTACTTACATTTTTAACCTTTTATTATGTTTAATTACATTTAATCACTGTACATCATTTAGTTTGTATCAGAATTTACCCAACATGAAATATAACTCAGATCAGTCCAGTTGAGAATACTATACACATCAACATCAATAGGTAATAAACCATTTCTTTTAAATAATGAACACAAGTCATCTTTAAAACGAAGCATTACCTATTATCTAACTATTATCTTCAGTTAAAAAGCAGGATCACATGACGATATCAAGTGAACAAACTACCTGACCTAAAGAAAAACATAAACTCTAACCAATGTATTACAATTAATTAACCATGAATGCTTCACCAACTAAATAATAAGAGCTTACTCTTGGATTTTAGTTTCGGAGTTCATTTGCTTCAGTAGATTATCACTGCCGTGATACCATGACAAGTTCCAGGCCATTCTCAGCATATCTGACACTGGTTTCAAGGCCAAGCAATCAGCAGATAATGGCAAAACTATGGCATAAGGACTTACAGCGTGGTGGCCAGTCACACACACTGGTAGATGATACCTGAAGAAAACGTATACAAATAATTACGAAACTTTCACATCTTACATGCTGATCAAAATGAGGTGCCACAAATGAGGGCTTGCTCTATGCCTCCCAGTCCACAATAATGCAAAGATGTCTTTTGTAGCCCCAATTTTCAAATAGCTACCGTGCTATGCAGATTTCCATTTTTTTTTAGATTAAGGAAAATACTGCACTTAATTTAAAAAATTAACAGAAAATAATGTGACTATTGAGAGATATCAGAAAGATTGTTACTCAAATGTTCTCTTGTTTCTTTTTTTTCCTTTTAAATTTCTTTATTTTACATTCATTCACTGTACATCATCATAGCATACAAAATTCCATTTCCCATCCAGAATAGACTGTATATTGGCTTAATCAAGGATATCACCATACATGCTATCAGGAACGAATTTTGACCCTTCTCTAAATTCCAATATTTTGTTCAACTCTTTCATGGGGTTCGCCACATTTCATGCTATGTTGGAGCTGTTGCAGAGATAACTAATGTTCCTTGATGTTAGGGCCCGTATAGTAAACTGGACATAAAAGGCATTCAGCTAAAATATGATGCTTACTTTATGTCAAACACTGTTATCTATAGTCATTCACAGTCACATGGCCCGCATAAGATACACATTTTACACATGCTCAGAATAAGACTCGAACAAGTTAAATGAACTGCCTGTGATCACAGAGGTCACTAAGTGATTGAATTCCAACTTATTATGTTCACTTTTACGAGAACACAGGTTGCAACAATAAACTTAACAAGAGAACCCAGAAATATTTTTATAAATGAATGGATTCAATAGCAATCTCTTTTAAACCAAAGTTAATATTAATAAAATGGTTTTTAATAGGACTACAATTCTCAGTGTAGATATTTTTTAAATAATTTTAAATTTTACTAATAAAACACATAACATATTCCTAATTTAATATATCATATTCAACTCCTTACCAATAATAAGAAAATAATCATACAAGTTCACATAGTGAGATACTCTACACACACTGGCCTAATACACAAAAGAGTCGATCTAATAAAGGAAAAAGGGAAGAGGGGACGGAGGAACTCTTCTAGAAAAAGTGGGACAACAGCTAGTTTCATGATGCAATGGCACCGCCCTGCTCAGGAGAAGCCACATCCCACTTTGAGACCACAGCTCAAATGCCTGGCCCAGCTGGACTGAAACACACCAGGTACACGAAGAGGAACTCAAGATCTAATGGGCTACAGGACAGGAGGACGGGAATCAGTGTGACCAAATCCTACAGAGCGCTCTTCCCTTTCTCTCTCTCTCTCTTTCTCTCTCTCTGTCATGTCCACATGTGCATGCAGTAGCAAGTGCACACACAATCGATCATAAGTAAACAAGGAAAATATTTAATAAAAAAAAGCCAGTCAAGCAATTTGCACTTCTAGCTATGAATGAAAGCCTGTATCAGACCAGCAGGTGGTGTGGTGGCTAAGGCAGCTGGACCCCACATCCCAACTGCACAGTTCAAGTCTGGGACCCTGTGACTTGAGAAATATGCTGGGTACATGTACACTTGTGTCCAAAATACCAAGAGGCAAGAGAGGTGGAGAGGAAGGAATTGCAAAATGAGCATGTCCCACGGGGATGAGGGATTCTTTCTCACTCTCCCTCATCTCTCTCTCTCCAGCAAGCATACGCAACCTTTAGCAAAATTATTAAGTGAGAAAAAAAAAAAAAAACCTGCATCAATCATACTAATACCCAAATGATGACAAATAGAAAAGATAGAACCTACATTCTCCAAAACTCTCCCCATCAGTATTTTCTAATTCTAAAATGAGCCCAGGGATAACAGGCCACGCAAAAAGCAGTACTTCAGAGCTTTGGTAGCCAGATGGGGTTAGGGGCACAAACACTGATGTTTGAGACTTGCCAAGAAGTGGGAGGGCTGGTAAACACCCCAACCTATACCAGTTTAAATACCAGAGGACTATGCTCTAGAAGAAAGAGCAAACCACAAAATAGATCAACCTTTATGAAAAGTGAAACTCATCTCTGGATCACCTTGTTTCAGCCCCTGACTGAATCCAATTCCCTTGACCATAATCTAACTCAAGCCGGGAGAAAATTAAATCATCTGCGAAGAGAGATAATGTCATCCACAGTCTCGACAACTATTCATTTGGCAGATGCACTATTTTCTCAAACATCACTAGCATGCCAGGGACAGAACAAAATGACAAAAAAAAGGAAAAAAGCCGCTAGATGCAGACAAGAGATGACCCAGATACTGTGGCTATTAGATAAGAATTTCAAATATGACTGTGATTAACACATTTGAGAAAATCATGGCATGATGGAGAATTTCATCAGAGAACAGAAAGCCCTGCAAATAAACCAACGTAAATTTTAGAAATGAAAAATACACTGGAAATTGAAAAGTCAATAGATGAGTTTAATGCGATATGTGATACAGATAAAAAGTAATGGAAGAAAGGTTATTAGAAAATAACCAGACTGGGCAATCCCAGAGACAGGACCAACAGTCAGGCCCAGGCCAAGCTTGAGTTCATCAGCAGGGACTTCTGCCCAGCCTACGGTGGGGGAGGAGGTGCTCTCCAGCCTTCCAGAACCAATACCTGGGTGAGTTTGCATGCCCAGAATCCAGAGAGGAGAACAGAGGATAGAGTACTATGGCATGACCACCCCCCGGAGGGTGATTTGTCACATCCTCCAAACCCCCCGTCTCTGTCTCTCTCTGGCAAGCACACATGCTCTAAAGTATAAACCAAAAAAAAAAAAAAAAAAAAAAAAAAAAAACTCTCGAAACAAAGCTCTTTGCAAGAAAATGAATCTAAAGACATGGAGAAGCTAAAACTACAAGGATAGAAAAAAATACATAACATGCCACCTTTGTCATAAATCTGTTGGTTGTATGTTGCTGGATTTATTTCTGCATTCTCTACTCTATTCCATAGGTTCATGTATCTATTTTTGTGTGCCAGACCATGTTGTTTGTTTTGGTTCTTATGCCTTTGTAATATATTTTGAAGGCAGGTACTAAGATGTCTCCAGTTTTATCTTTTTTGTACAGTACTGCGTTGGAATAAGGAAGTCTTCAGTGATTCCAGACAAATTTTGTGTTGCTATTGTTATACTATATTGTACTTTATTATACTTTATTTTAAATTTTTATAAATTCAGTCACTGTATATCATTACAGCTTGCAAAATGAATTTTCCCAGTATAAAATACACTGTATATTAGTCCAGTTAAAGATATTATCATACATGCTATTAAAACAGATAATTTTCCATTTTTGTGTCCCTTAAATATCTTGCTTCTTTCTTTTTTCCCTTGATTACCTTCCTCTTGCCCTCTGTCATTTCCCACCCTCCTCCCATATTGTCTCTAGTATCCACAATTGTTCTTTTCAATTTTTGTAAAGACTGTCACTGGTATTTTGAAAGGAATTGCATTCAATTATAGTTAAATTAAGTTTTGGCAGTATCAACATTTTAACTATAATGATTTCCAAGACATGGAATCAACATAAGTACCCAACAGCTGAGGACTGGAGAAAGAAAATGTGGCACATATGCACGCTTGGGATACTACTTGGTCATAAAGAACCATAATCTCCTGCCATTTGACACAAAATGGACAGACCTAAAAGATACACTATTTAATGAAAAAAGCCAGGCTATAACAGACAAACACCATTATGCCCCCACTTAATACAGTCTATGGTTATCACTTCACAACAAAAGCTATAGAATGCAATAGGATAACATAAGAGAATAATCCTAGGTACTACAAATTACACAGTGGGGGAATTAAAGCAAAAAATAATAGACACAAAACCATATATCCCCGACTTGATTGGCACACATTGTATACGTACTTTTAAAACCACCCTGTGGGGATCAGCAGATGGCATAATGGTTACATTGCCAGGCTCCCTCATAGCTGACCACGATTTAAGTCCCAAACCCAGTGGCTTGAACTCATGCTGGGCGCATGTGCATGCTTGCCCAAAATCCCAGGAGGAGAGTGGAGGAGAAGGCACTGCAGCATGCCTATCCACCGGAGAGTGATTTCTCACTTTCTTTCTATCTCCAGCAAGTGCATGTGCCCTATAGCAAAAATCTCTCTCTTAAAAAAAAAAAAAAAAAAAAAAAAAAAAATGGTGTGGAAGCAGCAGGTGGCATAGTGGTTAAAGGTGCTGGACTTCCACATAGTCAACTTTGGTTCAAGTCCCAGACCCAGTGGCTTGAGACTCACACCTGGTTCACTTGTGTATATACCTAAGATCCCTAGAGGAGAATGGTAGAGAAGGGACTACGGCGTGGCCATCCTCCCTGCTGGGTGATTTCTCACTTTCTGTCTTCTGTCTCTCTCTGTCTCTCTGGCAAGTGCACGCACCCTATAGCAAAAATCTCTCTTAAAAAAAAATGTTATACTCCACAAAGACGTACAATGATTATATGTAAATCAGGATTACAATTAAAAGGAAAATATTTATCACACAAACTACTAACCAATAAATGTGGGTAAAGCTATACTAATAATACATAGAGCAGAATCTATGTGAAGAAGCATAGTTACAGATACAGTGGTATGCTTTATAAAGACAGAGACAACTACAAAAAAGATATAAAAATCTGAATTTTCTATAAAGCTAATTGCATAATCTCAAAATACAGATGCTTCTCAATGTATAAAGGTTTTATGTACTAATAAAACAACCATAAGTTGAAAGTATAAGTCAAAATGTACTTAATAACCTGATAAACCCATTGTAAAGTCAAAATATTATAAGTCAAACCATCGTAAATCCAGATGTACTTCAAGAGTAGACCCAGAGAAGAAACAGCACAATTAACAAACTTAACTCATTTGATATATATAGAACAGTGCACCCAACAATTATGTATATACATTATTTATTACTTTCAAATTTACATGAACATTTAATAAACTGACTATATACCAGGTCACAAAGGAAAATCCAACAGAGTCCATACACTTAAAATCCCAGAAAATATTTTCTAATGATGAAGATATTGAGCTAGATGGCAATAATTAAAAAAAAAAAGAAAATCATAAAGTTTTATAAACTAAGTCTTCAGCAGTCACCCCAATAACTCTAAAAAACCCATGGGTTAAGGGAAAAAACACTATGAAATTAGAAAAAATTATTAAGGATAATAAAATATGGTATATCAAATTTGTGGAAGCTATACTTAGAAACGCCAAAAGCTTTGGGATCAGCAGTTAGCGTAATGGCTATGTTACTGGACTCCCCACATAGTCGACAGTAGTTCGAGCTCTGGCCCCGGTGGCTTAAATTCACACCGGGCGTGTGTGCGTGCGTGCCCAAGATCCCGAGAGGAGAATGGAGGAGAAAGGATTGCGGTGTGGCCATCCCCCCAGGGGGTGATTTCTAGCTTTCTGTTTCTCTGTCTCTCTCTGTCTTTCTGGTGAGCGCACGTGTCCTATAGCAAAAATCTCTACCAAAAAAAAAAGAAAAAGAAATACCAATAGCTTTAAAGTAAAGAAGGTTAACAATCAATAGCTAATCATTCAATAGGTTAGAAAACAATGCAAGTTAAGTCTCAATAACAGAGAAGGAAGTAATAAAAAGCAAGGGTAATACATCAGAACCAGCTTGAGACAGCACTAATACATCTACACGACAACAGCAATTTTCTAAATGATAACATTACTGGAAATAAAGCACAAAACTCTTTCTCGTCTCTAAGGACAATTTTGACCTTGAGCTAACAAACTTTCTGGCCCTTTTCCCAGGGAAACCAAATATAGAATGTCAACAAACTTCCGAGGTTCTTTCCTTATGGTGAAAATGACCCCCCCACTTCTGGATTGGAAAGTCTGGGAATAAACACAATGCATAATGGGAGACCACAGTTCTCAGCAACCCTGAGCCCTAGAGCTGGTGCAAGCAAAATGCCTTGGAAGGACCTGGAAACCACGCCTACTACACACTAACTACAGTTCTTGTTTCCTACTTGGAACACGAGACTTCTACGCTAATCTGGTTCCAGTACCCACAAATGTGATTTCATTGTTAGCATGACCACTGTAGTCATTTGAGTTTTATTAGTTAGCCAAACCAAAACCCATCAAGACGGTAATGCAAATACCAAAGGCTAGTAAGGTTGCAGGACAGCAGACACTCTCACACTGCTAGTAGAAATGTTACCAGACATGGCCACTTTGAATTCTGTCTGGTAGTATGTTCTAAGGCTAAACATATAAACATACTATATCCCAGAAACAACAGAGAATGTTCTTAGCAGTCATTTATTTGTAGTAGCCTAGAACAGAGAATAAACCAAATGTCTGTAAGAAAATAGTAATCAAACTGTCATGCATTGTTTCATAGAATACTACACAAAAATGAAAACGGTCCAACTATCGCTTCATGTAATGATATGAAAAAATCTCTCAGGTTCAGCAATAGAAGCCTTACACACAGACTCACTCTATATAGTTCAAAAACCAGTAAAAACAACCTACATTCTCAGAAACTAAAGTAGGACTACATTGTTGAGGTGGAGAAAGATAATGAGGAAGAAGAAAAGGGTCTCTGACCTACTAGCAATGTTCTGTCTCTCAACCTGTGTGTTAGTGATGCAATGTGTTTGTTCAGAAAAATTCTTGAACCATACACTTATGACGACTCGTGAACTTTATGTATGTATATAAGTCAATAATAACGAAGAGAAAGCCTACAGAGACATGAAATCCAAATGCAATATATGACTTCAACTGGATCCTGTACTTTGAAAAAGAAAAAACAATTCATAAGGATACTGGGAGATAATCTGAGAAATCAGGTCATCTTACAGAATTATTTTAGATTTTGTTAGATGTGATCATGCTGTGGAAGTGCATGTTAGAGTATACAGTAAAATGTAGAATTATGTCTGAAATTCATTTTCAAATGATGGGATGGGGAAATAAATGCAAATTAAACAGCACATACAGAGAGAGCTCATTAGTCCCATGTGTTAACAACTGAAGACTCGAGGCTCAAGGGCATGCAAATGTGCACTGTATAGTGTTTTCAAATTTTGTAGACTTAAATAGCATCAAATAAAAAGGTCGGTGACAGAGAAGTATACTTGACTAAAACCTCCAATGCACTACTGGGAAGGAAACACGAAAGTACTGTCCGTATTGCAGCTTAAATGCTAAATAAAAGTGGTGACAAATTATAGATCTTGATTTCCGTTTCTGTAACAAAATTTTACCCTTCAAGAAAAGAATAAATAAATCCTTTACCTTCTAAAAACTGAAACAGGCAAACTGAAGACTGATGGCAAAGAAGGTTTATCAGGAGGACTAATGGACCTATTTCATAAAAGAAAACAAAGAGAAAGAAACGACTGAATTAACCATAGTTTCCAACAAATATAATCTGCTTTACTTTTACCAGAAATAAAATCAAGAGTTGTAACTGGATTTACCATTTACTACAGTTATAGCATGTTTGCTACTACCTGCATTTGTTTAGGAAGAGTAAATTAAACTTGTCTAAAAAAAAATTCCACGTGATAAGTTATCCCCTGAATGTGGTACTTAAACTTGCAGGTGGGCTCTGTGCATCCCATCCCCATGATCATACTCAAGGTCAGTGTTAGTCAGATTATTAGCATCCTAAACTTCTTCCTGTTTCTTAGAAAATAATGAAATATAAAAAAACACAATGTGGAAGATATGTATTCAAACATATTAAAGAAAAATCACTACAGTCATGTTTAAATTTTGTATTTAGTGATGTTCAGAAATAGAATCTCAGGGTGACTGTTTGAACAGCTTTTTAATAGCACTTACTCAGAGAAAACGTCCTACCACATAAGTCTAGCATGGAAAGCATAAGTCTTCTAAGTCAGAAATTTCCACACGCTGCTATAAGAGCACATCAGAAACCTCAGGTAAGTGACTGTTAAGAGTAAAAAACGTGTAAGATCTTATAGCTCACCACATATCCATTTGTGATACTTCATCAAATAACAGAAGACAAAATAATGCTCCAACTTCAGTCACAACAGTACAATCTTCGTGAAATATCAAGGAAACTGAGGAGTGAAACAAGCACAACTTTAGAAAATACTTTTACTTCTAGAGAGAAAGAACTTCAAATTTAAGATATCTTAACTTGAATGGAAGAGAAATGCGATGTTTACCCAGCTAAACTGACATAACTGAAACACCGGTTTTCAGGCTGTGCCTGGAGAACGCAGTTTCTGAGATGGTAGGTTTAGTGGAGAGCCCGTGAGTCTGCATGTGTAACAGGTAACTTCCCAGAAATGCAGACACCAGTTGTCCTGGAACACACCTGCAGATCTAATCACTAGACACTGTCTCATTTACATAATCAGAAGAGCAAACTGATACAGCTTCTAGGAAGGTTTTGTCAAATGACATAGCTAAAGTTCCCTCACTGAAAGATCTTCCTATTTTATCATTTTGCCCTTTACTACAAACATGTTATCATACAACTTGTATTTGACTTTAAGATGCTATTGTTTGTGTTATGTTATTGTTTTGTTTTTGTTCCATGTCTATTATGTCAAATGATGGAAAGGAGAAATGTGCTGAAATAACAGACATAACGCTAGCCCTACCACATGTGATTTACTTATGTAGTCTGCTCAAATCTGCAACATTTATAAGCCTGTTTCCACTTCTAAAATGTTCCCAGTGCTATCATTTTTCAGTGCTTAAAACCTATGAAATGCTAAACAAACAGGTATCATGGTTGTACCAATCACACAATAAGAATCATAACATAAAACAGAGTTAGCAAATTCAGAGAAACAAAAACAAAAAATTAGTTTTGAAAAACAGCTATTTTCCCTAAGGGCAATGAAGAAAAGGAAAAGTACACAGCTGACATAATCAGAAATAGCAATAATAGAAGCAGTTAGTGTAATGGCTATGTTGCTGGACTCCCACGTAGTCGACCACGGTTCGCGTCCCAGACCCGGTGACTTAAACTCACGCCGGGCGCATGTGTGTGCGTGCCCAGGATCCCAAGAGGAGAATGGAGGAGAAGAATGCAGTGTGGCCATCCCCCCTGGAGGGTGATTTCTCACTTTCTGTCTCTCTGTCTCTCTCTGTCTGTCTGGTGAGCACACACGCCCTATAGCAAAAACCTCTCCAAAAAAAAAAAAAAAAAGCAATAAACCAAAGGTAAAGAAATAGAAAAACATGAGAATTTAATTTATGACAAAATAAATGTTTCATGTTATTAAAGAATGAGTGACAATATTTCCAAATACATAAGAAAGTGTTGCAATACAAACGCCTACAATATAAACAGAAAAATCGACTTAGATCACTGCCTTGCACTATATGCCATAATCAATTCTACAGAGATAAAAGATGTTATTTTTTAAGAACACTATAAAACATATTAGGAGAAAGTACAGGAGTATATGTTTCCAATTGGAATTGAGATGACTCTCATTTCACAACATGATGCAAACCCCAGCTGCCACAACAGAAAAGCTTTATGTAGTTTTTTTCTTTTTTTTTTTTTTAAGACTTTTTTACCATATGGTGTATGCGCTCAGTGGAAAGAGACAAAGAGAGGGAAAGTGAAAAATTAGCCCCCCAGGGGGATGGCCACGCTGCAATCATTTCTCCTCCACTCTCTTTTTTTTTTTTTTTGGAGAGGTTTTTGCTATAGGGCATGTGCGCTCGCCAGCCGACAGAGAGAGACATAGAGACAGAAAGTGAGAAATTACCCCCCAGGGGGGATGGTCACGCCACAATCCCTTCTCCTCCATTCTCCTCTCGGGATCTTGGGCACGCACGCACACGCGCCCGGCGTGAGTTTTAAGCCACCGGGTCCAGAACACGAACCACGGTCGACTACGTGGGAGTCCAGCGACATAGCCATTACGCTAACTTCTGGTTCCCTCTTCCACTCTCTTCTTGGGGTTTTGGGCACACATGCACATGCATTTGGCATGATTTTCAAGCTGCTGGGTCTAGGACTCAAATCCTAGTAAGCCACATGTGAATCCACTGCCTTACCACTACACCATGTGCTGGTCTCCCTATATATTTCTACAAAAGATTTAAATTTATTGAAAGATATAATAGTATACACATTAAAAAGATAAAAAGATTGGTAGAAAAACATATCTTTACATCAAGCAAATGAGGGACCAGCAGGTGGTGCAGTGGTTAAGCTGCTGGACTGCCACGTGGTTGACTGTGGTTGGAGTCCTGGACCAACAGCTTGAAACTCTCAACGCCAGGCGCCTGTGTATGCATACCCACAATCCCAAGAGGAGAACTGAGGAAAAGGTATCGTGGCGTGGCCATCCACACTAAGGAGTGATTTCTCACTTTCTGTCTCTCTGTCTCTCTCTCTCTCTCCAGCGAGGACATGCACCCTATAGCAAAATTCTCTTAAAAAGAAAAAAAATCAAGCATAAGAGTAATAGCAACATTATAAAAAAAGAAAAAAATGCAAGCTAGCAGGTGGTATGGTGGTTAAGGCACTGGATCCTATAGGCTAACTCTGTGGTTCAAGTATTGGACCAGTGGCCTAGAAAACACACTAGGTATATATGAGTATGTGTCCAAAATACCAAGAAAAGAAAGGGGAAGGGATTGCAGTGTAACCATCACCCCTGGGGGGTGATTTACCTTTACCTCTCTCTGTTTCTGTCTCTCTCTGGTGAGAACACTGACCCTGTGGCACAATTACTGAAAGAGAGAGAGAGAGAGAGAAAGAGAGAGGGAGGGAGGGAGGGAGGAAACACTGCATGTAACTAAAGAGTTGAATACAACTGGGACCAGCAGTTAGCGTAATGGTTACGTCACTGGACTCCCACGTAGTCGACCGCGGTTCGTGTCCCGGACCCGGTGGCTTAAAACTCACTCTGGGCACATGTGCGCGCGTGCCCAAGATCCCAAGAGGAGAATGGAGGAGAAGGGATTGCAGTGTGGCCATCCCCCCTGGGGGGTGATTTCTCGCTTTCTGTCTCTATGTCTCTGTCTGGCAAGCGCACGCGCCCTATAGCGAAAACCTCTCAAAAAAAAAAAAAAAAAAAAAAAAAAAAAAAAGAGTTGAATACAACAGAAAAAAGGCAATTTATACAATAAAAAGTTTCAACATATAATAAGCATGAAGATAATCAACTGCACTAAAATTAAAATAGCAAAATAAACAATGAGGGCTGGTCCCAAAGCCTGGTGACTGGGGGAGCCAGATACCACTTAAAAACCATGTCAGACGTGTGCATGTGTGCCCAAAATCCCAACAGGATGGAGACACGGAGAAGGAATTCCAAGGTGACCGTGACCCATCATAGGGTGCTTTCTCCCTCTCTCTGTCTCTAGAGAGTATACACTTCCTGTGGCTTGTTAACAAAAATAAAAAATAAAAAAGAAGGAAAAAGCAGTGATATAGTATTTTCACCTATAAGATTAAAGAAAAATTTCAAATGAGACATATTCAGTGTTGGCAAAAGTGGTGAAGATATACTTTTTTAAAAAAAGAATTATTTTATTTAACTTTATTTATTTATTTATTTTAATTTGACTAACGAGGGACAGAGCAAGAGAAAGAGAAAGAGGGGAAAAGTGAGAAAGCAAGCCACCAGGTCCGGGACTCGAACCACAGTCGGCCATGTGAGCATCCAGCACCTTTAAACACCATGCCACTCGCCAGCCCTGATACACTGTTTTTTTTTTTTAAAAAAAAAAAAAAGGTTTTTTTTTTTTTGTTGTGTTTTGTTTCCCTTAGGGCATATGCACTCACTGGAAAGAGAGAGACATAGACAGACAGTGAGAGAAAAAGTGAGAAATCACCCGCCAGAAGAGATGGCCACACTATAATCCTGTCTTCTCTATTCTCCTCCCAGGACCTTGAGCACGCACTCACATACACCCAGCATGATTTTCAAGCTTCTGGGTCTGGGACTTGAACCAAGGTTGGCAATGTAGCGACGTAACCGCTATACCATCTGCTGGCCCCAAAGATAAATCTTTTTTAAAACCACTTTTAAACATTTTTAAAATTTGCAGAGGAATTTAACCGTATCTTTCAACATCCTAGACCTGGACATTTTTACAATTACAATGTACACATAAAGATTATGCAACGTGACTACCGTCACAGCGAAAAATATGAAACAAATATCCAGTAATGGGCAAACTGAAGCTCTGTGACACCAGGCACGAGTTTTTCAGGATTTTTGGTGGTTTTTTGTTTTTTGTTTTTTGTTTTTTCATTTTTTTTTTTTTTTTTTTTTTTTTTTGAGAGGTTTTTGCTATAGGGCGCGTGCGCTCGCCAGACAGACAGAGAGAGACAGAGAGATAGAAAGCAGGAAATCACCCCCCAGGGGGGATGGCCACGCCGCAATCCCTTCTCCTCCATTCTCCTCTCGGGATCTTGGGCACGCACGCACACGCGCCCGGCGTGAGTTTTAAGCCGCCGGGTCCGGGACTCGAACCGCGGTCGACTACGTGGGAGTCCAGCGACATAGCCATTACGCTAACTGCTGGTCCCTGTTTTTTCATTTTTAAGAAGGTAGATTTGGGGTCAGCAGGTGGCACGGTGATTAATGGCACTGGACTCCCACATGGCCGATTACAGTTCAAGTCCTAGACTGGGCAGCTTGCTTTCTCCTTTCCATCCCTTTCTCTTTCTCTCTCTCTCTCTCTCTCTCTCTCCCCCTCCCTCCCTCCCTCCCTCCCTCCCTCTCTCTCTGGTCATGTGAAAATAAATAAATAAATAAAGTTAAATAAAATAATTCTTTTTTAAAAAAAGAAAAAAATAGAAGGTAGATTCATATATAATAATATGGAAATATATTCAGGATACTTTCAGTTGAAAAAAGGAACCAACACAATATTCGAGTGTCTAATATGAAAAAAACAACTTGTGTGTGTAGAAGCGATCATCCTGACAGTACACCCCCTAAAGTAACTAGAACATCCTTCTATGGAGAAATTCAGAAGAGGAAGAAATGAAAACTTTTAGAATTTCCTTCATGTAGGTTGAATATCCTTTATCCAAACTGCTTGGAAAGAAAAAGTGTTTCAAACTTCAGATATTTCTGGATTACTAATATACATAATGAGATTTTTCAGGAAGGGACTCAAGTCTAAATACGAAATTCATGTGTGTTTCATATGCACCTTATACACATATCCTTATAAACATAGCCTGAAGGTAAAGTTACGCATTTTTTTTTTTTTTTTCAGTGCTTTGACTGCGACCAGCCACATGAAGTCAGATGTGGCATTTTTTTTTTTTAAGAGTTTTTTTGTGTTAGGGTGTGTGCCCTAAGAGAGAGAGGCAGAAACAGTGAGAAGGAAAGTGAGAAATAACCCTCGGGGGGCGGGGCGGGTGTTCACACGGCAATTCCTTCCCAATTCTCCTCTGGGAATCTTGGGCATGCACGCACAGATGTCTGGCATGATTTTCACGTCATCAGGTCCAGGATTCAAAATATGGTCAGCCATGTGGGAATCCAGTGACATAACCACTAAGCAATCTGCTGGCCCCAGGTGTGGAATTTTCCACATGTAGCATCATGCGAGTGCTATAAAAATTTCAAATTTGTGAGCATCTTAGACTTCAGGTTTTGGATTACAGATGCTCCACATTGCTGGACATTTTACTCAAAGGATATATAACTCAGCAATTGTTTAAGCAACAACAAATAAACAAAGGTAAGAAAGTCTGGGTTCCTCTGTCTCCACTGTTATGTGGTTATGAACTTGGCCAAGTTACTAAAGCTCTCGACCTCAATTTCCTTGCTGCAGGATGGGTATGATAAATGATTTCTACATTAATTTCTAACCCCGGCATACAGTATAGAATTCTACAATGATATAAAGTTCATCATTCAAAGTAGTGTATCTGAGAGGTTATTTAATTGCTGTACCCCTGTGATTTATTCCCTTTGCTATGGACAGAATAATCTTTCTAAACACATATTCCCCTGTTTAACAATCTCAAATGACTCTTCAATGCTGTTTAATAAAACCAACCAGACCTGCAGAATTGCCCTCCCTGCCTCAACCCACCACTTTCCCTTCTCCCCAGACTCTCCCAAGCCCAGCCTTCCCTGAGCAACCACCATATCAAATATATCGTTCTCTCTTACATATAACCATAGCTCCCAGCATGTGACATCAATCCTGTCTATTGAACTACTTATTTCTAATCCTAGCTGAAGCTGTGACATGCTCTGGAAATGTTCTCTGATTCTTCTCAGCCACCCAATCTATTCAGCACGTCCCCTGACACCAAGAATTCCACTCTTAGAAGTATTGTGCTATGTCACAAATGTACTTGTTAAAGTCTCCCACTCTATTATAACCCTCATGAAAGTCATTTATCAAGTTTATCAACCTAACTCCAGGGCACAGCACTGTACCTAAGCCACAGTATGTGTTCAATAAATGTTTGGTGAGGGGGGACAGCAGGTGGCATAGTAGTTAAGGTATGGCTGACCACAGTTCAAGTCCCAGACCCTGGAGGGTTGAAAATCCATGTTAAACACATGTGTGTATGTGCCCAAAATTCTGAGAAAAGATGGAAGAGAAGGGATTAGGGCTTAGTCATCCTCCTGGGGAGGGAGGTGATTTCTCACTTTCCTTTTGTGTCTCTCTCACTCTCTCTTCAACAAGTACACACACCCTATGGCAAAAACCTGGAGAGAGAAAAAAAAAAAAGTTTGGAGAGGAATGGATTTTAACTGGTTGTGCAGCAAGTTAAGAAACTAATTTGGGCAGATCACCAGGTGGCATGCTGGTTGAGGCATTTGATTCCCATGTGGTAAACTACTGTTCAAATCCCAGACCCAGCAGCTGGAAAATAACAAAAAAAAAGGAAACTAATTTTGGGCCAGCCTATGGACTTGTAGCTAAAGTGGCTGCACTCCCAAGGGTCAACTATGGTTTAAATTCCAGTCCCATCAGCTTGAAAACACACCAGGCATGTAGCATGCATGCCCAAAATCCCGACAGGATGGAAAAATGATACAGAAGGGATCATAGAATGACCGCACCCCATGAGAAGGGATGCTTCTCCTTCTTCCTCTCTCTGTCCCACTGTCTTCCAGGCAAGCCCATGTGCCCTCTGGCAATAAAAAATAATAACTAAAAATAAAAAAAATTTAGCCTGAAACCAAATCCATTAATGAGAAATACTATAATTCATGTTCTGACTTCCAAAGTGATTTTTGTAAACAGTGATAAGAGAAAAAGTGTTAAGTAACAAAAAGACACAGATGACGTTGCCCTGGCAAGCACAGCTGAACCCAGTGATGAGCATGGTGACACCAATGTTGGAAATAATTTAAGGGGAAATTATAAACAATAAGGTAAATCAAGGACTACATTCAATTGAAGGAAGGTAAGGAAGACAATAATCAACAGGATTAAAGAAAACCAGAAGTCCCTGACTTGCTCTTTTAGATCAATCTATAAGAACATCCAAAACTTTTACACTCTAAATTTTATGAGCCTAAATGCCTCAGTCTGTTCAGAACTTCCCCTAGTTGGACCTCACTGATGCCATTTAAATAAACAGTATACTATTTGCTTGGCAAGTAGATGTCATGGAGAGAAAGCAGAATGCTAAAATAAAATGACTATGTTCTAGTAATACATTCTGAACATAAATCTCACTTATCCCTTACATGCCAGGTAACAGACAAAATTAGGCATATTGAGATATGTGATCAAAATGCCTCCTATAGAAGCAGTGGCACTTTTTTCTAAGAGAAAAAGTAATACACAATATTAGTAAATTAAATATGCAGAACAGGTTGAAGAGAAAAAAGGGGGCAAAAAAAAAGAGGACAAAACTACGAAAAATTTTTACATCTACACACATTACTAAATTAAAATAGAACTAAAATGGGTTTTAAATAAAAAAACAGCACATTTTATAAAATGTGATAAACTTATGCACAGAGTTGTTCAAGACGGTGCAGTTTCCACCTCTCACAGGTTGGGGCTATGCCTCTAATGTCAGTCTAATGGCACAATCAAGTATCACACAAAGGTCCCAGGATCAGAAGACACAACAAAACAAGAAAGAGGAAACAAGATCAGAGAAGGCTTCAATGACAGCAGCCACAGCTCTGTCTGTCCACAGGTGACAGTTCTCCATCTGAGCACCAAATGGTATCTACATCAAAGCACAGAGATAATCACAGGACTCAGCTTTGCTCAATGCAAAGACCCACTCGAAAAGAGGACTGTAAGAAAATTTCCACACAAGTATGAAACATTTCCCAATGTGGGGACCAGCAGACAGCATAATGGTTAAGCTGTTAGACTCCCACATAGTCAACCACGGTTCGAATCCCAGACCTGACAACTTAAAACTCACGCCATATGTGTGTGCCCAAGATCCTAAGAAGAGAATGGAGAAGGAGGGATTGTGGTGTGGTCATCTCTCATGGAGGGGAAAATGATTTCTCACTTTCTGTCTCTCTGTATTTCTCTGTCTCTCTGGCAAATGCATGAGCCCTTTAGCAAAAAATCTCTAAAAAATAAAAAAAAAAAGAATTTCACAATGTGATGAGTTTTTTTAGTATCATATTCATTAAGAAACTTTACTGTCTTATTAGCCAAACTGAAAAAAAAAAAAAAAAGTTACCTACAGATAATAACAAACATTCAAAGCTTAAGACTGATTTCATTATAGCAGAATCTATTATAGTCACCTCTGAATAACAGGGTCAAGAGTGAAGACTGCTGTGACAGGGAGACACGCACCACCGGGTCGGCACATAAAACCTTCCTCAGGAGTGTGAGACACGGCTGCACCAAACATTCTACAACCTGGCCAGGAGGGAAACACACCGTTACTGCACATTCACCTATTCTAAGGTAAGAGAGAACATACCACATTACCGTATTATGGATTTTATGCTTTTTCATCAAAAAAAGTGAAACTAAAATGCAAATAAGCATCAGGAGTTACTTTCCACTGAAATAAACATATACTTCTGTTGGAAACTCTATATGTGCATCTTATGAACACTTTTAAGATTAGTTTTCCTTGTAGAGGCCCCACATTTAGAAATTTTGAAAATGAACAAGACAGTGTGTGTTATTTAAGATTTAAAATCTAAGTACTCAGACAAATTCAGCAGAATTCAGTTTCAGATCTAACTACTAAAAACACCAACCTGGAAAATATGTCTGGATGGATACACATCAGTCTTACCTGGCCATCTTGACCCACACATTCATTTAAATACTCAATTATCTTGTCAATTAAGCATAACTTTTTCACCACAGCATGCATTTTAATATCTGTAGGGGAAAAAAAAGTTACTAAAAATTGAACATTTTTGTACTTTTAAAAACATATTTTGAAATATACAGAGCATCAATCTACACAACTTTCAGACCATTAAAAATAGTGACATCTGCTAATTTCAGACTTTTAGTTTTTTATACAGCTGGGCAATTTGAAAACATTTATATAACAAGCATACCTTATTCCTATAACTTAAAAAAACAGAACTATAAAAAAGAATAATTATGTGAACTAGTTCAGGGTAAAGAGTACTAGAACTTTAAGTGCATGGAAAATAATTTTCTTTACATTGGTGAAACAATATTATATATAATATATACATACTATATAAAATGTATTGTTTCCTCTTTTCCAAATCATTATCTCAAAATAGTTAGAATTCTCTACAAATGTGTAAATATGACTTGCAATTTCCACACTGTTCTTTTAATAAAAGATCTCTAACCTCAACCTATTAATAGCAAATTAAAAGGAAAAGATTATAATGTATTCTATGTATTTCTGAAGACTATAAATTCTTTTTTAACAAGCACAAAGTCACAAATTACATTTTTCATAAAAAGTTAATAAGGATTTTATACACACACACACACACTCATACACAAAAAACAGAACACTAGAACCAAAAACTCTTAACTGCTTATAGGTCAGCCACATGCATTTAAAAACTTGCAGACAAATTCTCTCCGATATTCTCACTGAGAAAACCCGCACACACTAATACTGAACTAGTGGCTATCACTGTAACTATCTTTGGCTACTACTTTTAAAAAGCTCACCCCCCGGTCCAGTGCATACCAAAATTAAGTTGTACTTTTGAAACATTAACAATATTGAAGGAATACTCCCTAAAACAGTTCCTCTCAATAGTTCTCTAACCAAGGTTCTCCAAATTTTATTTTTCCACATTTCTATCTTTTTGTACTCTATATTATTGCTCTTAAGACTGCAAATAAGTCAAATATGTTTTTTTTCAAATAATGCTCTCATCCCAGTTTCCACTCAGAAAAAGAAATACTAACCATAAATATCTTTTTATGTTAAGTCCAAAGTTATCATTTTTCATCAATACTAAATAAATACATCCCATACATGTATGGAAAAGTTAACTCAAACAATGGAAGCCTATGGAATAATACACTAAAAACAAAACTAATAGTTTATATTACTAGTTGTTTTTGAAAGTAAACCCTTAAGCCCTTAATTTATCTACATGAGACAGTACAAACTGTATATATCATGTACCAGGTACAGTGAGAAAAGAACATGCACTTTACTGTCAGAATTATGCCAATATTTTACAAGGAAGATAATTCCATCAGGTGGCATTCTACATGTCAAATAATGATAATCAAGACCAAGGGTCAGCAAATGTTTCTTGTAAAGAACCAGAAAGTAAATACCTTGGCTTTCGCTGGCCACACTGGTCTCTGATGTATATTCCTTGGTTGAGGTTTTATATTTTTAATGACACTACAGATGAAAAAACAATTCTTAACCTGAGGGCTATAACGACAACAGGCCACAGGCCAGATCCGGGCTATAAACAGTAGCTGGCCAGCCCCTGGCACCGTTACGCACAGCAATCTCATGCTCCACTATAGCAGTGCAGCAACCATTCCCCAGAAGACATTACCTTGCATAATCACAGCTAACTGTTCCGCAGCCGACTTTCTCAGCACAAGATCGACATCATCTGAGGTGAAGATTTCATACACCTTTTCAACAGTCTCCAGCTACAAACCAAAAATCACAAAGAAAATTATATTTTTTCTCTGCTTCCAGTTTTCCAATAAAATTTTACAGATTATGCCATAAGAACAAAAGCTCAAAAGGTTAACTTACTTAAATGAAGCATATATTCACATGTAAGTTTGCCACAACAATGCCCTACATCAAGGAGAAACTTAAGATCTGAAACAAACAACCGTCATTTCCAATAATTCTCTTTCTGTAATTATTTTTAATTTATATATTTCTTCCATGAGTGGGACAGAAAAAGAGACAGCACACTTAGGACCTCCCCATGTTTGTGAGGCCCACAGACTGTCACCACCGTCCAGCCCCGGGCCTCTCTTCTTAATGTACATTTTTACTAGGAAGTCACTTAACCATTAATCTGCTAGCCAACGTACGAACCTCATAGAAAATACCACTGTTCACTAACATCTTTCAGGTAAGACCAGCTACCCTGAGAAGAGTGGCCCAGACCTGGGACTCAGGATTTCTCTCTGACTCAGGAACTCCCTGGTTGGATATCCATGGCCTTCTATCACCTCTTTCTTAGGACGCTCTAGAGCAGATGGCTCCCTGAGACCAGCACACCAACAAAGCCACCCTCAAACCAGTCTCTGTCACTTCATGCCAAAACAGAGTCTGATGGCAAAATCGGAAACAAGAATAAGGGAAAGGACAGGTACAAAGACGACATACCTTCCTTCTCCCACCCACCCACAGCTCTCTTCTAGTTCTAATACAGATCACATGAGACAGTTCCAGACACCCCCTCCCCACCTTCCTCCATGGTATATACAGGGCACAGGGGGACCCCCAGTAAATCAGTACTCGGGAACTGCCCAACCATGCAGGTGGACCACTCTCCCATCCTCCTGCCACAGCTGTGGCATGGCCCTGCATATTTAGGTGTGAACATTGAATGTGTTTCCAAAGACAATGTATTATACTAGGCCATCAGGAAAGTCATGACATACTTTTCTATGGTTTTCTACACACACACACACAAAAAACATAACTTTCCTGAAAACCCAATATACTGCTCTACTGTACTACCACAGGCTTTGGTGAGTTAGTCTAAACTCAAATAAAAACTGAGAAATTGCAAAAGAAAAAGAAAAAAGGAGAAGTTGATGTGAAAATGAGAAGCTATAAAACACAGGAATGAGTCTATTAAGATAATGGACAGCTTTCTTCAGAAAAATTCTGCATCATTCTCCAGTAATGTAAGTGCAGTCCAGTTAAAGACAGGAACATGAATGTTAAACTATGGAATTTTATAAGAAGTCAAAGATTAAGAAAACAGATTAGCAAAAAAATTTCAGCTGTTGCAGCATTTCAGAGAAACTGCCTTTGCCTCCTGAATTCTTTTTTTCCTCTTTCAATGAAGATGCTGGAACTTCTGTCATAAGAACTTTCTCTTTATTGCTATTATAGGCTATTTCCAACATAAATACAAGAATTCATAATAGCTTTTAGGTCAGTGATATTTGTTTTTAAAAGTCATCACAAAATTTCTTTCTGATACAAAAGATTTACCTTATGCTATGTTAAAATACTATTCACAATAATTTGCACTTCCAAAGTATATACTAAATTAAAAGGGATCGAATGCGTGCAACGTTCAAGAAATCGTTGTTCTGCACCCAGAAGCTGGATGACGCCTAAACACAATTTCAAACTAACCCTGAATCATGGCAACTCTCCCCCCCCGCTGCTCCCCAAGGTAAACATAAACTGAAGAATGTCACAAATAATATGTGATATACCAATGCGTCAACCACACAGCCGTACACTCAAAAGTCATACTCACCTTAATAACCAGTTCTCTTCTGTCATCCAACTTGAGCTCAATAGGTTTTTTCACAATGAATAAGTTAGTAACTCTGGAGAGAACTCTGGCATCTAGTAACGGGCGCTTTGCATCAGCACCTTCTTCACTGGTAAGATGAAATGCTAAAAGCTTTAACGCCAGTGAACGGACCCTAAAGACACCAAAAGTACTTAAGTTTACAGTTCGTAAAATACAAATGTCTATATAGAAAACCTATAATTACAAAGAACTTTATCAATAAATTGTAATAATTAGCTAAATTTATATTGACATTATTAATATTTTATTTTTCTGTTAAAAAATCTTTTATATATAATTACAACTATTTACTCAATTTTATAGTATTCATAAAATAAACATCAAAAACAGAACAATCAATAAACACAATGAGACAGATTCACTGAGATTAAATATCACAGTTAACTCCAATAAATTACCTTGTAAATTAAATCTGTAACTCCTGACTTCAAATCAAGTAATCTATCTCAACCAAAAGTATCAAAAACTACAATCAGAGTCTCCACACTAAGCCAAACCACCCAGAAGAGTAATTATACTCATAACTAATGTGCAATATCACTACAATGGTATGGAAATTCTCTTCTATTAGAAATCAGACATATTCTACTTAAAGATGAAAACACACTTTTGTTTCCCATTAAAATCAGTTGACTGTGCAACTATTTTATCTTCATCTAAATGCATGCCACTAAACAATGAAATGGAAAAACAGAACAACCATTAAGTGGACAAAGTCACTGAAGTGGGAGATACTAAGACAACCATGCATCTGTCACTCCTCCAGTAGGTTCTTAAGCTACCTGGAAATTGGGCCTACTTTATGTGATAGTACAAACTGGGAGGTTTTAAGTACTAGCTATAAGACAATGAAAACATTCACAATCAGGGGCCAGCAAGTAGTATAGTGGTTATAGCGCTGGACTCCCACATGGATGACCATAGTTCAAATCCTGGACCCAGCAGCTTGAAAATCATGTTGAGCACATATATGTGCATGCCCAAAATTCCGGGAAGAGAATGGAGGAGAAGGGTTTGCCATATGGCCATCCCTCCTGGGGGGTGGTGATTTCTCACTTTCCCTCTCACTATCTCCGTTTCTCTCCAGTGAGTGCACACACCCTTTGGCAAAAACCTTAAAAAAGAAAAAACAAAGAAAGAAAATTCATATTCAGACCGGCCAGGTGACATGGTGGTTAGGGTGGCTGAATCCCACACAGCCAACTATGTGGTGCGAGTCCCAGACCCAATAGTTTGAAAAGCACGCTGGGTACATATGCTTGAGATGGGATGAAATTAATTAAGGAAAACAAATACATAATTCAAATTATTTTAAGTTCATTAGTTTAAGTTCATTGGGTAAGATAAGAATCACCTTACACAATAAGAAGTCTGGTCTTTCCCTCAGATCCTGGGGACATCCTTCCTGAAAAGAGTATCTTTGTTTACCCAGGGACCTCTGGTCCCTATAAGTGAACAAGAAATAAACTTCTACAATGTCGGGGCTGCACAGTGACACAGCAATAAAGTGCAATGCTCTGCAAGGCTGACCCACAAGAGGGTCCAGTTTGCATCTGGAGACCTCCGTGAGGATGCTGGGCATGTGGGTGCCCATGATCCAGGGCAGGCTGCAGCCAGGGCAGATCACGGCCTCACAATCCCGCTGGGGTGGCTGTCTCTCTCTCTTTCTCTCTCTCTCTCTCTCTCTCTCTCTCTCTCTCGTCTCTCTCAGGGAAGAAAAACTAAACTGAAGCTAAACCTCTATTACGTGAAATCACCAAACTTTGGAGTTAGATTAAGGAGTCTACACTGGCATGAAATAAATACACTACCCGGGGTCTACAAGAATACAGAAAGAGGCCAATCCACAAGGAGCACAAACATTAACTCCATCTGCCCACTTCTTCCTGCATTATAAAAATCTAACCACTGATGCTAAAGAGAAGCTTCAAGCTGCATCCACAGAGATGGAAGGAAAACGATATACTTCTCCTCTTCTCTGGGTTATGATACCTATACTAATGATCAAGGATACGATACTCATTTTCCAAGTAAGAGCACAAGCTATAAGGATTTAGAATACCTGTGTAACTCTGATCTATATGGCAAGTAGCCTACTACACTTTAATGAAAAATTTTTCAAACAGATGTTTAGAAAAGGATCCCTTCAGCAGGCTAACAATTTCTGAAGAGATGAGAAAGGAATGTACTTCAATTTCTGCCATCTATTTATCTCCATGGCCCTCCAACTTGCCTCTAATGCTACAGTGCTTAGTAGCAGTACTAATACAGACTGATCTGGCAGAGGATAACAAGGATAAACATCTCAAGAAAGGATCTAGAAGACCTTGTATCTTCACGTAGCAGAAGATGAAGGATCGCTAATGATAAAAAAATATATAATACTAAAGAATCAATGTCTTTTAAATTCTTTAGTACCATCCTGTTTCAGATTGATAGAACACCACAGTTTACTTAGACAATTCCATTAATCTTATATAAGCAAAATATTGTTGGACTCACGATGGCTTTTTCACTAGCAAAAGTCGTAGCATGGATTTTAATCGGGTAGTACAGGGGAGAATTCCTTCTCCTGCCTCAGAACTCATTTTGCTTAGAAGGAGAATGCAGTTACCCAAAGGATCTTCTGTGTCCGCATAGCCCTAAAAGATTTTTTTTTAAGAGAAATTATTGCTCAATATCACACAAGTTGATTAACTTTCCAATTTGAGTAATAACTATATTGTCCTGTCAAGCAACTCATAAATTTCCTTCAATTCAGTAGAATGTAATAGTTACTTTTCAAAATAACCTATATAAAACAAGGACCTTAAATAAAACTGTATTGAAGAATAATACTGAAGAACCTAGGAAAGTATGCCAGCTGTCCTGACAACTGTCAATATTTCTATTTTCTAAGACTCCAGTAGTGGAACCTGCCCTAAATGAAGCGCCTGTCAAATCCTTAGCCCCGTCCTTACGGTGGGAAGATGAAGTGCTACAAATCCTTGACGCAGAGAGCAGGCCCTGGTGAGCTCCAGGCCCCAGGCCTGGACTCTCTTTTCTGAGGGGCTTGTGCCCATGATGGCATGTTCTTTCTCCACCCTTTCATCCAAAGGAGGGAGGGACCTAAACGTCTTGTACTCCTTTACTATCCAGAGGACTGCTAAAAAAATCTTTGTTTCCAAGAGCCTGTGACCCAAGGTATTGCTCACATCATATATACGCCCAGGTGGAAATGATGAGGCAGGCTAACAAGCAAGTTTTGCCTAAAAACATGTCCATAAGGTTGAGCTCCATCTTTCATGGTCCATACTAAGTGCCCACACCTCACTTTTTAAGCTCCCACCCAGATGCATAAAGTACACACAGACAAATCATCTACCCTGGTGGAACCCTCTGCCAGAAACAAGCCCGCACCCGCTTCCTGCTCACTTATCGAGCACCTTCACGCTCCTCTTCACTTCTGCCACTACATGACAGCTCTGCTATGTGCATGCATTTAAATCAATCACACTCAGTCAAAGATAAATGGTATCATAAAAGGTGAACTGCACGGGGTACCTGCAGTATTGGAATAACAGGACAGAGAGATTCAATAAACTTGTTCCAGGTCGACGCGGTCATCATCAGTCGTCCCTGAAGCAGGTACAAGAGGATGGCCTTGGCAGCAGCGCTCACCTGCTCAACAACGGAGAGGGCAGTCCCTGAGGAGGCGTCCCGTGCCCACCTTACATATGAGCGCACGCCACAAGATCTGAAGGCACTGTAACCACACCTTTCTTCAAATGTTTCCACTCTCAACCAATTTTTCTTCCTTAATAATTTTCATTTTTTTATGTTTAAGGTACATTTTTTTTCTTATATCAAAATTTTTACTGAAATAACCTACTTAATGTAATTATTGCATAGTTCTCTGTATCTTAGGTAAAAAAAAAAAAACTAAGTAAATCGACCTGATTTTTTTGTTGCTTTTTAGAGAGAGTTTTTGCTATAGGGCATGTGCACTCACCAGAGAGACAAAGAAAGACAGAGAGATACAAAGTGAGAAATCACCCCCAGGAGGGCTGAACACACTACAGTCCCTTTTCCTCCAGTCTCCTCTCAGGATTCTGGGCATGCACGCACACGCACCCGGCGTGAGTTTTAAGCCACACAGTCCGGGACTCGAACCATGGTTGACTACATGGGAATCCAGTGACATAACCATTACTCCATCTGCTGGTCCCCAACCTGATTTTTTTTGAGGTCAAGTATGTCCTATATTTTGATTCTCACATTTTAACATTTCACCATGACTGACCTAATATATCAAAAACAAGTTTCCTTCTAGTTTCTCTTCATACTACCTATTTTTATTAGAACATTGCCTTCATTTAACTAAGTATCTAAATCACAGTCATCCTTTGCATTTATTTTTAACATGTCATACCTCATTTTTGGGTTCTTGAATGCCAAATGCAGAGATTTCATACAGAACTTTTGGATGCAGTAGAAAATGAATTCCATTACACAGGGAAGACACAGGTTTAGTGACATTGTGGATTCCTAAACATTCCTGTAAAATAACACAAAAAAAGTTTTTAAAAATGAATGACATTTCGGGAACCAGCAGTGAGCGTAATGGCTATGTCGCTGGACTCCCACGTAGTCGACCGCAGTTCGCGTCCCGGACCCGGTGGCTTAAAACTCACGCCGGGCGCGTGTCGTGCATGCCCAAGATCCCAAGAGGAGAATGGAGGAGAAGGGACTGCGGCATGACCATCCCCCCGGGGGGGTGATTTCTCACTTTCTGTCTCTATGTCTCTGTCTGTCTGGCAAGCGCATGCGCCCTATAGCAAAAACCTCTCCAAAAAAAAAAAAAAAAAAAAAATGAATGACACTTCTAGAAAACACTGGGGAAACTCTGGGAGACATTGGGATAGGAAAAGACTTCTTACATAAGACCCCCAAAGCACAGTCGATAATCCCCAAAATAGACAAGTGGGATTATATCAGACTAAGAAGTTTCTGCATGGCAAAAGACACAGTAATTAGTGTGAATCGACAGCCCTCAGAATGGGAAAATATTTTTGTAAACTATGCATCAGATAAGGGATTGATAACCAGAATACATAAGGAACTAAAGAAGCTGTTTGGAAAAAAGATGATGAACCCTATTAAAAGATGGGAGAAGGAGTTGAAAAGAATACTCACTAAAGATGACATATGAATAGCCAGAAGGCATATGAAAAAATGCTCAACATCCCTCATTGTAAGAGAAAAGCAGATCAAAACAACAATGAGATACTACCTAACCCCAGTCAGAATGGCTAAGATTAAAAAAACAAAAAATGATAAGTGTTGGTGGGGGTGTGGTGAAAGGGGAACTCTCTTACACTGCTGGTGGGAATGTAAATTAGTCCAACCACTGTGGAGAACAATTTGGAGATTCCTCAAAAATCTACAAATAGAACAACCATATGATCCAGCAATCCCATTTTTTGGCATCTATCCAAAGGACAGAAGAATTCCTCATTGGAAAAGTCCTTGCACATCGATGTTTATTGTGGCACTTTTCACGATTGCTAAGACATGGAACCAACCCAAATGCCCCTGTACGGCTGAATGGATTGAAAAACTTTGGCACATATACTCTATGGAATACTATTCAGCCATTAAGAACAACAAACCTCTGGCTTTTGACAGAAAGTGGAAGAATATGGAAGATTTACTGCTGAGCAAAGCAAGCCAGGCTATGAAGGAGAGACACTGTATGTCCCCACTTAATATATACCGAATGTCTGCACTCTATAACTGAAACTGACGGGCTAAAGGATGTACAAACACAAGAGATGGATGTGAATGCCAGATGTGGTGTGTGTGGAGGAGTGGGGCCTGGGGAAAAACATTTGGAGGAGGGATACGAAGACAGTATTGTTGAGACAGGGAGGTAGTGTTGTTATATTTTGATCAACTCGACCCTGGAGAAATGTTCACATATTGAAATGATCACCTTGTAAGCTAAATAATGTGATTGAATGTATTAAAAAATGTAAATAAAAATAAATATATTAAAGAAAAAATGAATGACACTGGGACCATCAGATGGTATGGTGGTTAAGGTACTGGATACTCCCACATGACAACCATGGTTCAAGTCCTGGACCTGGTGGCTTGCTTTCTCACTTTCCCCCTCTCTTTCTCTGTGCCTCTCTCTGGTCAAATTAAAATAAATGAATAAGTAAAATTAAACATATAATTCTTTAAAAAGAAAGAATGACACTAATTTTTCCACAAGATCTCTCTTTCTTCTGTTTATAACTCAATTTCAAGTTTACTTTTCACCTCATTGAAGAGAATGAAAATGATTCCCTTGCCTACCAGTTCTGTATGAGACACACACTGTATTACTTTTTATCAATAAGCAAAATATCTTGATATAGAGCTAAGCTACAGAGACATCCCTTAAAATTCTTCATAATAACAGACATAAGAGACATAAAATAACAAACTTATCTGAAGGTTGTTTTCCTTTCACTCATTGAGATTTGAGAAGGAAAAACAGAATTCAAGTTTTAAAAACTTCAAAGTATGGAGGGAGTGAAGATAACATATATCTGGAATTTTTATTATCAAGCAAACTGTGTATCTGAAATACAAATAATGACTTTCATCTCTTAGAATAACTACTACAATTTTTTTTTCTCAATTTGTGATAGAGAATAATACTTTGTTGGAAGCTATTTGAGGTGAGAGAGAAAAGCTTCCTTTATAACTATGGTATATTGTACTTGTCTGAAGAAAGATGGATCAGAAGTAAAAATGGCAAAATGCAAATATTTCTTATACACAAATGGTACTTATAACAGTGTTAAATAGAAGAGGATGTTTTCAATAATACATAGGAACATATACACTTCTCAATACTGTCCTATATAAATGTTCTTTTCCATTGAAATATTTCGTATTCTATGCTGAAATATTTTATATCACTTAAAAAGAGACAATAAATATTTATTTCGAAAAAAGAGGAAAATAAAGTAACACTTGGAAAATAGAACTGAAATCATAAAATCTAGGTCATAATAACCTAAAATCATTCCCTGAGTATAGAAATGACTTGAATACCTGCAAGTAAACTTTTCCTTACATTTCTTCCATTATTAAATAACACAGCATAAACATAATCCTTACTAAAACTTCTACTAAAGCAATTCAATTGCTAGACTTACTAAATTAAGGGAATTTAATAGTACAAATTACATGGAATTGACTAACAATTACCACTATATTTATGAAATATGACTTTTATATCTTATACCAACGATCAAGTAATTTAATTTTGAAGTACAAAATGTTGACGTATAAAAAGAGAAAATGTATCAATAGATCTCAAAAACAAAACAAAACTCCACCTTAATAATTTCCAGACAGCAGTGGTAAGCTTCAGCCTTCACTTGGGGCAACGGGTGGGACAACATGCGGAGAAGCACCTTCTGACTCTCTCCTTGTAGTAGTGGACTGGCCTGTGCAGATTTCCAGCTGGTAAGAAAACAAAACATCCAAGACCTCTAAGGAAGCACGTTACTACGCAAAAAACTGCCAACTACATTGAAAGGGACTTCTACCTACTCTAATTCCCCCAACTAGGATTTTATATTTATATTTACATAGTTTTAATTGCCAGAGGGCACCTGTGCTCACCAGAGGGAGAGATAAAGACAGGGAGATAAAGAGGGAGTAAACACCCCCCAGTGGGAAATGGTCACACCACAATCCCTTCTCCCCCATCTCTCCATCCTATCAGGATCTGGGGCCAGCACACACGTGTATCCAGCACGTCCTCCACGGTGCTAGAGCTGGGATTTAAACTATGGTCAACTATGTAGGGTACGGCTCCCTAAACACGAGGCCACAGTGCCCTAGTGGGTGCTCCGGTTGAGATCTTTTCAACTAATTGAGAGTAGTAAGTACTTATCCAAGTTCTTACTTGTTTCAGAACAGCTAACGTTCTCACCAAAGAGAGAGAATAGTCAGTCTGAATAGTCTGTCTGGATGAATACCAAAAACAAATGTATAAAAATCTAAGGACTGATGATCACATATTGCATATGTGCTTTGAAAAACCGTATTGTAGCCCACAGAGATGTATAACAATTATATGTAAGTGAGAAATTATAAAATAATTTTAAAAAGAAGAAAACAGGCAGTGATGACAAAACAAATCTAGAAGGAAATTCATCTAGCAATTTGCCCATTAGCCAGTTTTAAAAAGTTTTTTTTAAAATTCGAAGCATTATCCATTTTATCACAAGCATGACATTTTTAAAGTTTACTCTTGAATAAAATAGTTGTTATTTATGGACGAATATGACTAGCTATACATACATATTTTTATTTATATATACACATATACGCACACACATATAAAAGCAATTTAAACAAAAAATAGTAACAACAACAAAGACTTAAAGTCAGTTTCATTTTCACTGTCTCTAAGTGTACACACACTCACACAGACATGCATACTAGAACAACATAATGCTAAGAAAGAATATATTACATCTTTGAACAAATGCAGATGATTTCCTTTATTAGAGGGAAATGCTGATGGTAGGAAAAGCTACGCAGGGCTTGGTCGGCCAGCTCTACTAATTCTAAGAAATTCTTCTCTCCCTAAAAAAGAAGCAGAATGGGACAGTAAATGTCAAGTCCATGTACAATAAAATTCTCAACAGCTAATTAGCCAGCTTCAAGAAATTGGAGTACTCAGAGACCTTGAGATTATTCGCATTTGCTTAAGTTCACTTTCTCAACTAGAAACCTTTTAAAAAATGTCAGCCTAGGAGGGAAAATCCCTAGCTAAATGCCATAGGAGACTTGATTATTCAACTCTGAGTAAGCTAAAGGTACAATCAGGTTGCCTGGTTCTTTAGCTACTTGTTCACGGCCCACCTCTCCTTTTAAAGGCAGGACTAGTGGATGTTACTATCTCCTTCCCTCTCCTCGCGTCCTGACCAGTTCTAGCAACAGAGATGACCGTCAGTGTAGGCTACCACGGAAATAACACAGAGACCCAATCCACAGCAAAAAGCAGAAGTTAGTAGCATCAAAATGTGGCAAAAGGAAAAGAAATGAAAACAAAGCCGGTAAATAAAGAAAAATTATAAATATGAGGTTCACATAGACTCCAAAGTAGAAGCAAAAGGAATAAGAATTTTTTCTCTAGTTTCTCAAGATTTTCAGGATCTATTTTGGTATTTTCGAGCAATAAACAACTAATATAGTCAATATCTATAAGAACCCGTTAACCTTTTCATTGGTAATATACCATCTAATACTCTAATAATACTTTTATAAAGAGATAAATACTGATATATAACTATTGCTATGATATTCCACTTAAAATCATCCTACTACTTTATTATAAGCAATGTAGTTGTTGACTAATTAATTTAAAAACTCAAGCTACTGGTGTAGGTAATAAGTATCTATAAAATGTTAAAGCAAAAACTCCCAAAAAATTAAGCATTAAAATGGTCCCAGAATACCGGTTATATCAACTGTCACTCAGTCCATATATAGTAAGTCACTTCACAGATATACTCTTAAAATTAAGACATGTATGATAACTACTATTGTGTGTAAGCCACCTGATATTATGAATATAAGCCATTAATTAAAGTTTGTTTTACTTTTACACAAATCATATCCTTACTTTAATCTGATAATTGACTCAGTAAGAATATATCCCCACCTCTAATAATTCAATTGTTAAATGTCTGTCGATCTGAAAAGTATAGGTTAAATTTTCTAAATATTTGAACAAAAGGATTTTAAAACGAGACTAACAAAACTTTTTACCTCTTTCCCAACATCAGAGAGGAAATTGCAGGTACATTCAATGGAATAGACAGCCTCTGCGGTTCGCTTGTAAATACTGTAGTTTTCGGAATTCAGCTGTTCCAAATAGGCCACAATAGCTTCATGGATATTTGGATATTCCAAAGAAATAGGCATGTCCAAAGAAAGCAGGAATAATGCTGCTGACATCGGCTCTGGTAAAACTTCACCTGCCTTTAATGAATTTTTAAAAATTAAAAATTAAAATTTTTAATTGTTTTTAGAAAAACATGGTAGATTATAATCTTTAGTCCAGCTTCCTTTTGAGTAATTCCCTATCACAAGGTTTATCTCTTTCCAAAAAACATTCTGTTTCCCAACACCATCTACCTCTCTGCCTTTGTTCAAAGGGATTCTCTGTCCATAATGCCTCAGGTCTAAATAGCGACTCTTTCTCAAAGCCCAGGATACTGAACGTTTTCTTCTCCACCAAACCAATAACCCTACCTACTCTCTCCCCGGGCTCTGCACTATGGTTTTATCTGTCAATAAAATAAATCATGCGGCCTTTTTCTCTACTATTTTTTATATACACACAAATCTTCACATCAATCCAATAAACTCCTACAGAAAAGAACACTTCTGAGTCTCATAGCTGAACACATAACACAGAACCTATTAATAACACATTCATCTGAATAACACGAAGTCAAGTGTCATAATAGACTGATTTCAACAGAAAACTGATCTCCTGTGTGACTCTGTGCTTTAGAAGGGAAAGGAGAAATTCAACATATTTAAAATACATCTAGGAAACCCACAGAAGATAGCTCCTTAATAAGTATAAAATCAACATACTCAAATGAAATAGTATGCATTTCATAACTTTAAGTCAGTGAAATGAAAAGAATTTAAAACTGAAAAAAAAAGAAAACTACATGTTTGTTTTTAAGCGGTTCTAGCTAGTGATAAGACTTTAACACACACCAGGTGTGTGTGTGTGAAAGCCCCAAATCCTAAAAGAATGGAGAAATGGAGTTCAAGAAGAGATTGCGGCATGACTGTGCCCCATTCGGGGACGGAGTACTGTCTCCTCTCTGGTTTTCCTCTGTCTCTCTCTGGCAAACACAGAGAGTAGCATCTGAAAATTAAAGGAGAAAAAAAAAAAAGCAGTAAGCATCAATTAAAGAAATGAAAAGAATTAAAAATTCAAATTTAAAAAAAAAATTGACAGAGTTCACTATTATGGCTGAAATGCTGTCTCTACTAAAAGGAGTTTGGTCATGAATTATTTCATAAATAATACAGTTTAATGATAATCATTAACTGCTTGAACACTTATGATTCAGAACTGAATCACAAAGAAAACAATACACTTAAATAAAATAAAATTCTCAAAGATCAAAAACTATAGAAACAAAATTTTTAGGTTACGAAGCATTAAAGCCCTCCTAACTAGTAAGACAGCAGCTATTAGGAAGATAAGGGAAATTTCGTTGTTCTGCTAAGAATTCTCCTGGTGGAGAAAACAAGACAGAGAGAAGCTAAATTATCTGGTCACTGGTTATTCGCTCACACAGCAATACTAAGTGGATTCCCACTGGGTTCCTCTACTAGATTCCAGATCTGGGGAACAGAGCAAGAAGAAAAACAAAACCACTGCCTTCAGGAAACTGCGTTTCACTGGAGAAGGTAAAGGACACACCTGCTTCATAGGATGCCAGGTGCAGCAAGGAGTGCAAAGAAAAACATGTTAGATGTGGTGAGAAAAATGGAGAGGAGTAATGACGGGAGCTGGACACAGGTAAAGCTACCACGTTGGCGGATTAGGGGAGGGCCTCCAATATGGTGACATTTACGCAATCTAGAGAGTCAAGGCCATGTGGATTCTGGGAAAAAAGCATTTAGAAAAGGGAAAAGCCATGTACAAAGATTCCGTATGTTTAGTGGCAAAGAGGCCATAATGCCTCGCCCTGGGGGATGGGCTCAGGTGTGTGGCGATGGCGCATCAGGTAAGGCTTTGGATCACATTAAGGACTGTCCTCAGATAAAAACCACTGGAAAGTTTCAGGTGAGTCTCAGTTCAGAGGGTTCAGAGTGGACAGCAAAGTATGAAGGTGGAAGCTGAGTGACCAGTGAGTCATTCACTGCAACAACCCGGCAAGATGGGGTGACAGGTTTGACTCGGGGAGCTCCCACTGCAGATGGATATTTAGGAGAAGTGGCAAATTTTGCTCAGGAATTAGATATAGGTATAAGTGAAAGACAAGAGTCAAAGGTTGACACAAGGTCTGACTTAATTAACTGTCCATTTACGGAGAGAGGAAAGAAGCAAGTTTTCATTTATGGAGATAGGAAGCACACACACAGGGAAGCAAAGATCTAGTTTTGGGACATGCTGAGTTAGAGATATCTATCTCATCCAAGTGATGATGTCAGAAAGGACATTGCCTATGTACAAGTCAGAGTTCAGGCGATATGTCTGGTGTGGAAACACAAATTTGAAGGGATCCACAAGTACTGGGTCATTGGAAAAGCCATGTTGTATTTTCCTGTTTTGCTGGACAAACGTGTGTCATGGCTTGTCCAATGACTGAATAGATGACATTTGAAAATCACAATTGGGATGTTATTTCATGAGGAGCACATAAATCCGAGTTTCCACCCTGTAAGAGCAGCACACTGGTCTGTAATGCTGGAAGCCACGTGGAAAACTGGCTCAGTCCCCCTGTCAACGTGCACACTGGGCATGTGTGTGCCCTGGCTGGCTGGGAAGGCTCAGGGCAGGAGCTCAACAGCAAGAGGCCCTGTCGAGGGTGCTTGTCTGTCCCACTCTTTCATAGAAGAAACTTTCCAAAAAAGCCACCATCACCTCGTGTGCTGGGTGGGGAGGTGGTATAATAATTGCTTTCCCTAAACTTGGTCATTCAGAGTGGCCCAAGCATTATCTAAGGGTTCATTAGCAACAGACTATCTGGCCCTACCCTCCTTTGATGAGTCAGAATACACGAGATGTGATTAACGAGATCTCCACACGATCTGCTTGTGTGCTACACTTTGAAAAGGGGGGCTCTGATCGCTCGGTTAGTTTCACTGCGTCTCTGGATTTCTGTATACCTCACTGAGAAGCCACAGGCCTTCTGGTATGAACTCTTCTTTGCGCCTCCATCTCAGAGGCTAGCTGAGAAAGAGTACTAGCAGGTGCTAGGATGCTCTATAATCCTGCTTTCAGCACAGGGCCAGGCCTCTCCGCTCTGATTTCCCAGATGTTTCATCAAATGAAACTGCATTCACTTTTTTTTTTTTTAACCAATGTGGTTTATTCAACTAGAATATTTTCCACATAATTCCCAACACATCATTTTAACCTATATAAAAGTATTCTCCAGAATCATTTAAAATCAATAAACATCAGTTTCAAAAAAATGCCTATCAGGTTATTTTGTCAAATTAACGAAATATTTACATAGTTACACCTTCATTTTCCAACATCCAAAATTCTATACTTGGTAGGTAGCAATTCAAAAAAATTAAAGTTTAAAAAATTCAGTCTCAATTCTACTTCAACTGTTGGTGGACTGGCAACAGGCAGAGGGCAGCATAACCTCAGATTTACATCAGCTGAAGGCACGTCACAATAGCAATGGAACAGCAGCTGTGCTTAGACGTCCTGTTAAAGGACTTGGTTAGTCAATCAATCAAAGCAAATACAACCATTATAACAAATGCCTTAAGTATACTCTACAATGGCAAAAACTGTTCTAATGAAGTTTCGAGTAACATATTTTAAAAAGCTACCAACAATTACAGATACTGATTTGTCTTCAAAACAAAAATGAAAATAACCACTTTCAAAAAAAAAAAGCATGATGAATTAACTGTATATTGTCCTAACTCTCACTAAATAAAAATAAACTACTGATTTTTATATTAGTTGATGCCTGACCAAATAAGCACATATGAAAACAATCATTTAAAAAGCATAAACATACCATAGGAACAATATCTCAAAGTGTAGATTAATCATCTGTAATACTTAAGTTACTGTAGCACCATCAATTTTTCAGTTATATAACTTTATCATGCGAAGTAAGACAAATTTTTAAAACTGACTCGTGTCTTACATAATGAATTCTTCCATTCTTAATATTTATGCTGTGGAAAATTACCACTCTTCGAAACAGAAAATTACTTCAGAAGCATAATGACTAGTGAATAAAAGTTAAAAGTCAAAATTCATACAGGTCAGCCCTATAGCCTCGTCATTAAGGAAGCCAGATTCCATGTGACGGACCATGAAAAATATAACAGCCTCTGTGTCTGCGCTGAACATCCCAATGAGATGGACAGAGAACTAGAAATTGTGGACAACCATGCCCTACCGGATGCCTTCTCTTTCTCCCTCTCTCTGCCTCTCTGTCTGTCTCTAGGAAGTATACGTGCCCTCTGGCAATTGAAAAAAATTAAAATTAACACAAGTGATGTATGTTCCTAAAAAAGAATACTGTATTTAAAATTTGATGTTTAATTCTTGCTTTCCCAGATGACTTGATTATGTAGAATGAATAGAAATGTCACTAGAAAATAGAGGTTTGGACTGTATATCCTGTATAATTCTAGAGAACCAAACTAGAAATGTTTAATAACTAAGGTCAACAAAACATAAGAAATAGTTCTCTAGTTGCCATAATTTCTCCTATCCTTTTATTTAAATATGCCACACTTCTTTTTCCAATAAGTATACTATAAAACACTCGCATGTGAATCATATGAGATATTTTTACCACTAACATTCAAATTCAGAGATGTAATCTCACATTTAAAAATAAAGTCAGTTCTATGAGTTTTTTTGAAATACATATTAAATTGTCCATATTTTCTACTCTGCAACGACACACCATCTCATAGCGTCTCTTCCTGATTTACAGGCACGACAATGTAATGCTTACCGTTGAAGAGGAACAGAGGTGTGTCCTTGGTTTGATTATTGCACACTGTGTGTGTGCCTTTAAATATCATGCTGTATCCCACCAAGATGTACATCAATTATATGTAAACCAGAAATCTCAGTTTAAAAATTATATAATGAGGGGCTCGCAGATTGCATGGTGATTAAGGTACTGGACTCCCACATGGCCGACCGCAGTTTGAGGCTCAGACCTGGAGGCTTTCTCTCTCCCTCTCTCTGGTCAAATTAAATTGAATCAATTAACTAATTTTAAAAATCTGGTAGTCATTTAAAAAATTATAAAACAAAAAATAAAAATAAGATTTAAGACATGTTATGCCTATTAATTCATCTTTAACATGCATTCATATGATGGAATAATATTTTGTACTAATACTTAACAAACTATTGCTATAAGCAACAACAGTGATGAATCTGGGGAAAAATAAGTTGAAAAAATGCATACTTCATTCTGTCATTTAAACAACATTTGGGCTGGCCAATGTATAGCAGTTGAGGCAAAGAGATCCCACATGGGACTGACTTCCCCAGGGGCTTGAAATACATGCTGGGCACACATGTGTATGCATGCCCAAAATCCTGAAAGTGGGAGAAATGGAGGAGAAGGGACTGTGGCTTAGCCATAGCCCATGGAGGATGCATTCTCACTCCCCAATCTCCACCCCTTCCCTCACCCCCAGCACACACCCTCTGGCAATTTTTTTTTAAATATATAAAACAAACATTCAACAACAGGTAGGACTTTTCTCATGGGTTCACAGGTAATAAGGGTACCCCTGTACAATGCTAATTAGAATCTGCGATGACAAAATCTCTTCTAATCAAGTTTCAAGTATACATTTGCATCCAGTGCAACCTGAGCACTTGGTACGATCTCAGGTGCACTGCGATCCTGGCTGGTCGTAGGACTGAGTGGAGGATCGAAGCATAGAGACCGAGTCAGGGTGCCTGTCTGTCTCTGCATCACTCTCTCTCTCATGGAAAAAAATAGAAAAATAACTGGAAGAAAAATAGACAAACTGATTTACAGTGACCGAAAGGAGTTCACCTGGGAAGGAAATGTATGTAAACAGGACTTTGGAAAGTTATTAACGTTTTATTTCTTGTTCTAGGGATAAATATAGATTGAACTATGTACTTTTCTGAACATATATGAATATAAGCAATAAAAACCGTTTGAGAAAAATCTTTACAGAATTAATTTTTTTCTGATAGTGCATTAAAAGTCATATAAAAATTTCAGTTTCCTCATTAAGTTATCATACTGCATAACTTTAGAAACTGATTAGCAATACATAGAAGAGCTATTGGCCCAGGGCACTTTCTGCTTCTTCAAGTTTTCAAATATACTTTTTAATACTAACCCATACATAATCTCTCAATTTTTTTTTCTATAAATTTGTTTTATCTACTCTTTAGTAAAAGTGAAAAATTTGTAGGGCCGGCAGATGGTGTGGTGGTTAAGATGCTAGACTCCCACATGGCTGACCGTGGTTCAAATCCCAGACCTGGTGGCTTGCTTTCTCACTTTCCCCCTCTCTCTCTCTCTCTCTTTCTCTTTGGTCGAATTTAAAAAAATAAATAATAATAAGTAAAACTAAATAAACATTTGTTTAAAATAATGAAAAATTTGTGGAACTATCTTTTTAAATTTTATGCTTACAATAGAAACATGTTTGAACAACCTCAGTCTTCGATTTAACAATGCTCCTATTAGGAACTTAGAAACCAAAACATGTAAATTGGGTATACAGATATTGATCACAGTATTATTCATCAAACACTAGCAGAACCTATCATAGTTCTAGAAAAAGGCTTGTACAAATGATGGAAGATTTTTATGGTATTGGTAATCATTAGTATTCATTAAAATTTATGAAGTGCTTAATTTAAAAGTGTATAGTAGAGGGACCAGCAGGAAGTTGGGGGTTAAGGCACTAGACTTCCACATGGCCAACCGTATTTCAAATCCTGGATGTGGTAGCTTGCTTCCCACTTTCTTTCTCTCTCTCTATCTTTCTGTGGTGACCACACATGTCCAATAACAAATTAAAATAATAATAATAATAAGGATGATAAAATTAAGTAAATAATTCTAAAAATAAATAAAAGTATATCTTGGGACGTCAGAAAGTCATGATGCATTTTTGCATAGAAAAACAGAAAAATATATCATAACTTTCCTGACAACCTAATAGAAGAAAATAAGTGATAAAGAAAAAGAACAAGTACTTTTTATAGGTGCTTACAAATGGATTTTAAAGAAAAAATAAATAAAAACTCAAAACAAATTTGAAACTATAAATAAAATGTTATTTTTGCTTGTACATTAGAAAAAATGTTTTCTAAGATTTTTTGCCATAGGGTGTGTGTGCTTGCCAAAAAGAGAGAGAAAATAAGAAATCATCCCCCCAAGGGGGATGGCCATGACACAGTCCTTTCCCCTCCATTCTCCTCTCGGGATTCTGGGCACATATGCACATGCACCTGTCTGAGGATCCAACTGCAGTCAGTCATGGGAATCCAGTGCTTTAACCACTGAGGCACTTGCTGGCCCTATTAAAATGTTTTTTAAAATGCACCTTATTTTCTGAATAAAAGATAAAAATTTAAAAGATCAGTTATAGGGCCAGCAGGTGGCACAGTGGCTAAGACACTGGATTCACACATGGCCATTCATGGTTCGAGTTCCCAGACCTAGCGGCTTGAAAATCACACCAGGAACATGCGTGTGCATGCACAAAACCCCGACAGGGAAATGGAGGAGAAGGGACAGTGCATGACCACCCCCAGGGGGTGACTTCTCACTTTCCCTCTCACTGTCCCTCCCTATCTCGGGCAAGCACACGCTGCACTATGGCAAAAAAACAACAACGAACCAAAAAAAGACCAATGATAAGGCAGAGAAAGTGCCAGGGAAAATAAAGAATAAAAAATAAAAGGACTAGAAAAGCACAGAAGAAAGTTTATTGCTACCAAGGGCTTAAAAGCAGCTACGTAAAAGATTTGTCAAAATTGTTCAAAATCTTAGCCATTTCTCAATTTCTACATTTCCCATATAATCTTTGTACCTACACTTATTTTAAAAATGGTCTAAAGCTAAGTACTTTCACACTGTAAAATGATCAGAAGAAATTTGTAACAGAGCACTTATTCATCATATTCAGTAAATACACACGGCATTCCTGGTCTTACCTTTTCCACAGGGAGCAGCGTCTGCAGCAGTCGAACTGCGAAGAGTGAGATGCTGACGAAGGCCAGCCTGTGGTGCACCAGCATTACCTCCGCCTGCTCCAGACTGACCCTGCTCTTGTGGTGACACATGGCTTCTCCAAGGGACCCCAACACCAGCAACAGTTTTTCTTTCTAAAACCATTAAACAACATGAAACAGAGTTAAGCAACCAATTTTAGGGGACTGTAGCAAATGCCATGGAGAAGTTTAAAGTATCATTCAGGCCCAGCTGAGACAGTGCAGCCTGGATGCTGTGGCTTAGCAGGCTAAAGGCCACATGGTCCAGGTTTGAGTCCCAGCCCATCCCAAAAAGACAGGCATGGTGGCTTTTAATGTTTAAATACAAGGGAATTTTAAGCCATGACACTTACTTTCCCAATCATTGTAGGAGTAGAAGTAAAACAAAGTAATCTATATAGCAAAAACACTTTTGAGAGAAGACCAAATAACACTATACTAGAAAAAGTTTAATTTCTCCTACAAGTGAAATTAATTCCATATTGAAAAACAAAAATTAAAGATTTATGAACATAAAAATGAAATCTTTATTTTTGTGCACCAAAAGTTAAAAAATCAATGCATGGGGGTAGAAACAAAAAAATCTAAGTGACATGACTAGTGAATAATTCATGAAAAAAAACAGATATAAAGGATCATTATCGGACCAGCCAGTGGTATTTTGTAAGGTGACTGGAACCCACAAGACTGTGCTGTTAGATTCCTGGACCCAGCGACTTAAAAAAACATGTCCTTGAAAAACATGTCGGAATGTGCGTGCCCCACTTGAGTCCAAACCAGTAATTCTATCAGAACTCCTGAATATCAAAGATACCAGCTCACAGAAGATCAGAGAGAAATTTTAAAGCAGTGGGTCGTAAAGACAGAGAAAAGACAGCTTTTCAATGACATTGCAATTAACAGTAGTGACACAGAAAAGAAATATGAAAATGAACAGAAGATAGACCCTGCAGCCAGGGATACCTACCCAAAGATACAGTTCCTTCCTCCCTGAATTTAGCTCACCATATGAATAAAGAAAAAGGCCTGATTTCACAACGGAAGGAGCACATGATAGATTTCAGTTCAACTTTTGTACGTGTTTATCAATACACCTTTAAATTTTTTCAAACTATACTAATATTGCTGAAAATATTTCTTTTCTTGTATTTACTTCAAGTGAAATAAAAAATATTCAATTTGGGGGGAATTTTTTTTTTTTTCAATATGCTTACCCAAACTGAGTTCCAGAGCTCCAGGCATGACTGATGTTAGTGCTATTTGGAAATATCTAGATTTCACTCCTTATCCTCAGGTACTTAATTTCAGACTTGGTAACAATACATTTATTATGTGTTCTTTTAATGACTCAACAAAAATACTGCCTCTATCTTTCTTATTAAAATTGGCAAAAGTAGAGACATTAAGAAATTTTACTTGTTTGCTTTTTCTAATACATAGCCAAAAGAAAGATGTTTTTCCCCAGGAGACTGCTAGCTTCTTAAACAAGCACATCAAATATAATTTCAAGCAGCACTGTTTCATTTAGCATTTTTAACATACCAGTTGGCACTTGCACAACAGATCTAACCTTTAAAGTAAAAATAATTCATTGAATCATAAAAGATCAGCAGCCAAAAGTTAAAAGTGAATGACTAACTTTTAAAGATAAATATTCTAGCCAAGAAAACTTAAGTTAATTTAAGAGGCAACTGATAAAGCATTTCTCACACTTCTAAGGAAAAATTCACTTGTTGAAAACCTTCACTACGTAAAGATATTTCTAAAAGTACTTTTACAAATAGCATGATAATCTTTAGGCCTAAAGAAAAACCAAGATTAAGAACTATTATCAGTAACAGCAGTTGGCATAATGGCTATGTCACTGGACTCCCATGTAGTTGATTGTGATTCGAGTCCCAGACTAGGTGGCTTAAACTCATGCTGGGCACGTGTGCGTGTGTGCCCAAGATCCCGAGAGGAGAATGGAGAAGAAGAGATTGTAGCGTGGCCATCCCCCTTAGGGGGTGATTTTTCGCTTTGTCTCTCTGTCTGTCTGTCTCCTGGTGAGCGTATGCACCCTATAGCAAAAACACTCTCAAAAAAAAAAAAAAAAAAAAAAAAAAAAAAAAAAAAAAAAAAAAAAAAAAAAAAAGAACTATATCAGAAATTAAAGTACTTGAAAATATATTATTTGTTTCTTTTCAGGAGATTTGTGTTACTAAAAAAACGTTTCGTTTTATCATACATGGATACTGATTTTAAGTAAACATCTGTTTCATTTATGTTTTTTTTTTAAACTCTTCTGACCTCTATTCACAAGGATTTCAAACAGCTTGAAACGAAATCTAATTAAATATAGGACTATGGGGAACCAGCAGTTAGCGTAATGGCTATGTCGCTGGACTCTCACATAGTCGACCGCGGTTCGCGTCCCGGACCCGGTGGCTTAAAACTCACGCCGGGCACGTGTGCGTGTGTGCCCAAGATCCCGAGAGGAGAATGGAGGAGAAGGGATTGCGGCGTGACCATCCCCCCTGGGGGGTGATTTCTCGCTTTCTGTCTCTATGTCTCTCTCTGTTTGTCTGGCGAGCGCACACGCCCTACAGCGAAAAACTTCTCAAAAAAAAGAAAATATATATAGGACTAGCCGGTGGCATGGTGGTTAAGGTGGCCGAATCCCACCATGCTGTCTGAGTCCCAGACTTGCCAGCTTGAAAAATACACCAGACACATGTACGTGTGTACCCGGAATCCTAAAAGGAGAAATAGTGAAGTGACTGCACTGTGGCCATCCCACATGGCAGGGTGCTTTCTCAGTCCCTCTCCTGGCAGGCCACACACACACACACACACACACACACACACACACACACAGACCTAGATCGAAATAACATAAAAGGAAAGAAACTTGGTGACTATAACAGAAACTACTAAATAAATTTTTATTACACCTCCCTGATAAGACAAGCAAAAAGAGGGTGGGAGGGAGGGAAAGACAGACCAAACATTACCCCTTTACATTAACAGGAAAAAAAGTATCAATTTTCAAAGAATGTGATCTTGTCAGATGACAATTTCAAAATAAGGTACAAAATGACAAATGACTTAATATACATTGAAATATCAAAAAAGACAAATTCTCTACAGCTCAGATGGTTAGAAACTGTAAGACAGAGGAATACGTGAAGAAACTGTGCAAATAAAGAGCTCCAGACACCAGGGTCCCATCCAGTACATTCTGAGATTAAGTGTCTCAAGCTGTAAGCAGAAACTCCACAAATGCAGGCCAAAAATGACCAGGAAGATTTAAACCCAACAATTCCAAGGCCTCATGCATATAGCAAGAGACTCAAGTAGTCAATCATCAATAATGATTTGGGACACTCAATAGAGGTCCCAGAGGGACTACTCTAGTCTGGTAGAGGGACAACTCTAGTCTGGTGGAGGTACAACTCTAGTCTGGTGGAGAGACTACTCTAGTCTGGTGGAGGGACTACTCTAGTCTGGAAGAGGGACTACTCTAGTCTGGCAGAGGGACTACTCTAGTCTAGTAGAGGGACTACTCTAGTCTGGAAGAGGGACTACTCTAGTCTGGCAGAGGGACTATTCTAGTCTGGAAGAGGGACTACTCTAGTCTGGAAGAGGGACTACTCTAGTCTGGTAGAGGGACTACTCTAGTCTAGTAGAGGGACTACTCTAGTCTGGAAGAGGGACTACTCTAGTCTGGTAGAGGGACTACTCTAGTCTTGAAGAGGGACTACTCTAGTCTGGTAGGGGGACTACTTTAGTCTAGTAGAGGGACTACTCTAGTCTGGTAGAGGGACTACTCTAGCATAGTAGACTAGAGTCTACTAGATAGAAACTTTAATTCCTAGTAAAGATTAGTCTGAAACAAGATTTTTCAACCTCAACTCCACTGATATCTTGATTCAAAAAATTTCATTGTGAAGAGTTATCCTGGTTCCTATCTACTAGATGTCACACTCCAGTTGTGACCACCAAAAATGTCTCCAGATATTGCTGTCTCTGGGGGGCAAAATTGTCCCCCGGTTTAAAACCACTGCCCTGTTAGACTCAAGCTAGCAAAATTTAAAGAGGCCTTAAAGAAATTAAACTGCTCCATAAATAACCACTGGAAGAACAGAACTCAACTTCTAAAAGAATAAAATTTAAAAATCAAGACACTCCACAAGGTAATAGTCAAAATGTCTAGCATCTAATTAGAAATTACTAAGCATACTAAATATCAAGATCCATAAACAAGAAAAAAAAAAATCAGTCAATGAAAAAGACCTAAAACTAAAATACTTATATATAGGAGACCTAAATAAATGGAGGCATATAAATGGTGTTCATGAATGAGAAGATTCAAAACTATTAATATATCAATTTTTCCCAGCTAATCTACAGATTCAACTCAATTCCAAATCACAACTAGCTTTCTGGGGGTAGAAATAGATAAGTTGATTCATATTGGAAATACACAGGACCAAAATTAACCAAACAGCTTAGAAAAAGAAGAATGAAGTTAAAAGACTTATGCTATCTATCTGACTTTAAGGCTTATTACAGACTATAATAATTAAAAGTTGGGTATTGGCATCAAAAGAGAAATGGAATGGAGTCCTGAAGTAAATTCATACATATGCTCTTGGTAGATAACTCAGAAAAGGGCGGACAGTCATTTCAACGAACAGTGCTGAAACACTTGCATAGCTTTATGCAGAAAAAATAATTACTTTCTTCCTCCCACCACACACAAAAAATAACTCAAAACTAATAACAGAAGCAAATATATGCTGGGCCAGCCCAGTAGCACAGCAGTCAAAATGCTGCAGATACAGAGTAAAAGACCAATGATTCAAGAGAAAACTGGATAAAGGTCTGGACAGTTTAGACCAAAAAAATGCAAATAGACCTTGAGAACACCAAAAGATGCTCACCTCTACTCACAGAGAAGTGCAAACAGTATACTGACATACACATCTCATTTCTCAGAGAGCCAAAAATCTGAGGTTTGGCTGTACACTTCACTACTGGGTCTGTGGGTGAAAGACACGTCCTAATACACTGCCGGTAGGTAAATGACATACCTATGCAAGGGAATTTGACGATATCTCAAATTAGAAATTTACTTTCATTGTAATGTCATGATCCCCCTGCCTCGGCTTCCCTGAGTCTACAGGATTATAGGCACACACCACTGGACAAGGCCTTGGGCTGGGCAGGCATCAAAACTGGCCTTGCCCTGTGGTCCCAGCCCAAGGAGTGCAGATTCTTTGCACTGTGCACCACCAGGGCTGGGACATATTTACTTTAACTTAATTTCTTTAAGTTATGTATTTCATATCTTGCCACACAGCAATCTAATCCTCAGCCTCCTAGCCGGCCAGGATCATGGGCACGTACAGGTGTGCCAGACATGTTCGGGTTGACCAGGACCCATGAGCCCACATGACTCCAGCATCATGTGGCGGCCCTCAGCCACCTGCACCACTGTGGCTGGGCTCACCTTCACTTTTTGAAACAGAAATCCCACATAAATAAATCTACCCTAGATACACACTTTTCCAAGTATAAAATGACAGGAGCACATTTTTTACTGTACATAATTTATATTACCTCTTATGTCCATCAATAAGAGACTGAGTAAATAAACTACAGTGAAGCACCCATAACTTATGAGACAGAGTGAGGGATGGGCTGACCCCAACATCTAGCAGTAAAGGGAGCCAGATCACACAGGGCTTACCAAAGTTTGGACCCCAGTCCTGGTGACTTGAAAAACACACCAGGCTCGGGACCAGCAGTTAGCGTAATGGCTATGTCGCTGGACTCCCACGTAGTTGACTGTGGTTCGAGTCCCGGACCCGGTGGCTTAAACTCACGCCGGGCGTGTGTGCATGCGTGCCCAAGATCCCGAGAGGAGAATGGAGAAGGGATTGCGGCGTGGCCATCCCCCCTGGGGGGTGATTTCTCGCTTTCTGTCTCTCTGTCTGGAGAGCGCAAGTGCCCTATAGCAAAAAAAAAACGCTCAAAAAAAAAAAACCACCAGGCTCATGTGCATGCATGCTCCAAATTCTGACAGGATGGGGAGCTGGAGAAGGACTGCAACATGACCAGGCCCTACCAGGGTATCACTATCCCTGTCTGTCTGGCAAATGCATGTACCATCTAGCCATTTAAAAAAAAAAAAAAAAAGAATTAAAAAAATCCCCATGTACAGATATAGAATCATCTCTATAGCTACCGTTCTATATATGTATGACATTTTTTAAGTTATAAAATAAGCTATTAAACAATATATATATTACATTTAATGTAAAATGCAGGGTAGGTAGAAAAGATAAGAATCTCTGTGATTATTTTGCCTACATTTGTAAAAAGTTTTTTAAAAAATCAGGAGAATAAACCAGAAGAAATTAAAATGATTACTATCTGAGTGAAGTAGTGTTGCTATCATAGAAAATATCTGAGACTGGATGATTTATAGAGGAAAAAGGTTTATTTGGCTGGGAAGTGCAAAAGTAAGGGGCCAGCATCTGCCTGGGTTTTAGTGCTCTGTCACAACATGGCGGACAGAAGCAGAAAGTCAGCTAGCAAAGGAGGAAGATCTCCCAGCAGACAACTGCTAAATCAACCTGCTCTTATAGAATTAATTAAGAAAAACTCACTGCTTTCCTGGAGACAGCATAATTAGTCATGAGGGGTCTTCCCCTAAGTTCCAAACACCTCCCATAAGGCCTCACTCCTCAGCACTGCCCCATTGTGTGTTAAATTACAACCTAAGTTTCCAACATGGCTACAACCCTCATACCACAGCAGTTGCCAATAGAGGAAACACTTTAGAGGAAACAGAATGGCAGGAATTAAGTTTGTATGAAAACAACTCACAAAAGTGAAACCTACTGAGGCCAGCAGGTGGCACAGTAGTTAAGGTCCTGGACTCCCACAGAGTCAAGCACGGTTCAAGTCCTGAACCCAGCAGCTTGACACTCATGACAGGCAAGTGTGCGTGCATGCCTAAAATCCCTAGAGGAGAATGGGGGGGAAGGGACTGTGGCGTGGCCATCTGCCCCAAGCAGTGATTTCTCACTTTCTCTCTTGCTCTGTCTCTCTTTGTCTCTCTGGCAAGCACATGTGCCGTTTAGCAAAAATCTCTGCAAAGAAAAAAAAAAAAAAAAAGGGAAAACTATTTAAACAAATCCAACTGTATGTTGAATTGGCAAAGGTGAAAATTCTTTCTAGTGACTTGAAGGCACAGTATTTTGACTGGATATACTTAGTAAGACAGTCTTGATCAAAAAGAACTGAAAGAAAATCTTGAACTTTATTGTTTGTGATATTAATATTGCTATTGTTAAACTATAATATTTTATGTATGCTAGAGATTAAAGGTAGTAATCAATTATGTTGATATTGCTAGAGACTAACACTTTCTACAAGCCAAAATACAGAACTGAAATAAAAGTTTTAAGTCAGAGAAACAGCAAAATGAACTCATCATTTTTTTAAAATATCTGTTTCCCATATTGTTATAGAAAGGAAAAGATGATATGACATTTATTTAAAACTATCAACATTTGTTAGCTATGGCCTATTTTTGGTTTTAGTATACCTTCTCCCATTAAAAGTTAACAGAACCTAAAAAAAAGGAGCCAGAACCTCTGGAGCAATGGTCTGTTCCAGATCTGATGCACAGTAAGGCTGGGACACACTGTGTCAGCAAGAACAGCTTTTTTAACACCAAAGAGACAATGAAACCAGTTTTACAAAGACAAAATAAAACAAAGTACTAATGTTATTATCTGCAACCCAAAGAAAACATTCTCACCATATCTATAGCAAAAAGGCTGTTGTCATCCCAGATATCTGTTGAAATCGCTTCGCCAATAAGTATCAAATCCTCTGAGAGCAATTCCAGAACTCTTATTATCATCTGTCTACTACCTAGGAATACAAATAGTAGGAAAGTAAGAAAAAATAGTTACTTAACTTTCAAATAAACAGCTGAATATGATACTGCTCAATTTTCTAGTTGGCCATGCCACAAAATTCCTCTGTGTCTTTTTTTTTAAAACGCCTTTAGAGACCAGCAGGTGGCATGGTGGTTAATGTACTAGACTCCCACATGGCCTGCAGCAGTTTGAGTCCCAGACCCGGTGGCCTGAAACTCACACTGGGCATGTGTGCATCTGTTCCCGAAATCCCAAGAGGAAAATGGAAGAGAAGAGATTGCAGCGTGACCATCCTCCCGGGGCGGGGGGGGGGGGGGGGGGGGGGGGGGGGGGGGGTAACTTCTTGCTTTCTGTCTCTCAGTCTCTTGGTGCATAAATGCAACCTATACCAAAAATCTCTCCAAAAAATAAAAAAATGACTTTACAACTGCTGAAAGAGATGAATAGCAGCATTCCAATATACAGTCCCCATTGAAGACTTAGGTTCTGATCGCAATGCTGCCTGACTACAAGCAAATGTGCTCGTGAGTGGGAAAGACACTCAAGAGAGTGGTGATAAACTAACTGAAAACTCTGTGGGACGAAATAAAATAATTTTCCAAATTCAGAGACCATTCATGTTACACATAATATGTGACAAAATGCCTCAAGTTTTTTTATTTAGCACAGGAAGGCTGAAGCCTCACCGGAAATGAGTACTTTCCTATACAGGTTGCTGGGAAAGCAAAGCTTGGACTAGAACAAATGTTCAGGCTGGCAATTGCTGAAGAAAGTGTAAGAAATTTTATCTGTACTCACCTTAAACTCCAAAAGAAAAAACCAAGACATTCTGTTGTCCAAGTCACACCCACCAGAGCAATCTAATTGTCTTTCTCCACAGAGAATAACAAAGAAATTCCATTCTCCATAATTCTATGGGAGATAAACATTCAAACAGGACTTTCCCACCCCATATTCCAAAGGTTAAATTCTAGTAAATAAAACTACCAGATTATAAAGATCTAGATTAGTTTTTTCACAGCTGGAGTCATCACTTTTAGAAATCTGGCATGATACTGAACAGTTACAAATTATGCAATAATTTACTACAAAAGGGCAAGGGAACATTTAGAGATTTTTATGTACCAAGATATAGCTTTATAATTATCAATCTGACTTTTTACAGCAAATTAAGAAAAGGTTAAATGCAAAATCATTATGTCTAAAACTATTCTTCTCACAGACCAGACAGACAAACATATATACTTTATGATGCCAAAGTTCAGATCTTGCTTCGTTTCACATTGTAAGTATGTGAATAATATGTAGACCCAACTTCTGGAAGCAGTTATTCCTTCAGTGAGGAGTAAGGACATACAGTTTTCCTCGGGATAAAAAAATATATATAATTCTCCCTAAATGTATTCCTTCCTGTGGCAAAAACAGACACAGGACTTAAAGAAGCATTAATGTGAAACATGCTTTTTATTTTGTTAGTATATAGGTTAAGAGAATAAAGCCCATAAGGTGCTCCCAAACTTTCTTTACCTTGTAACATGGTGACATGTTTAAGAGCACAGGCTTTGGATTCAGAAGAACCTTGGTTCGATTACCTGATCTTAGCTGTTTGACTACCTAAGTTTCCAGACAACTCTAAATCTGTTTTCTCATTTGTAAAAGTAGGGGCAGGGGACAATAATTACCACTGTTGTGAGGATAAAATGTGTTGGTGGGAGGAGGGCCTGAGAGAATACATAAAATAAAGTATGACAGCTGAACACAACAGACGCAACACGCAGTGAGACGCAACACACAGTGAGACACAACACGCAGTGAGACGCAACACATAGTGACTGCTGTTTTATTACTAGCCTGCGGTAGGCATCAATCTTTAGTAAAATGACAACTAAATAGCAGTACATATTTCAGTCTATTTCAGGTTATTTGTGGGTTTTCATGATGAAAAACAAACTACTACAAAGGAAGAAAATAAGTTTTGGGTTTTTCTTTTTTTTTTCCACTTTTTTAAGGTATTTGACATAGGACGCATGAGCCTACTGGAGAGACATAGAGGGAAGGAAGGTGAGAAATCAGCCCCTAGAGGGGATGGCCACACTTCAAATCCCTTCTCCATTTTCCTCTCGGGATTTCGGATACACATGCACATGTACCAGGCATGAGTTCTAAGCTTCCAGGTTCAGGACTCAAACTGCAGACAGCCATGTGGGAATCCAGCACCTTAACAACCATACCATCTGCTGGCCCGTGGGTTTTGCTTATAATACGTGGTTTAATTAAGAAATAAATGAGAGGGACCAGCAGGTGGTATGATGGTTGAGGTGCTAGACTCCCACACAGTCGACCACAATTCAAGTCCTGGACCTGGCAGCTTGCACATGTGCGCGTGCGCTCGCTCTCTCTCTCTCTCTCTCTCTCTCTCTCTGTCTCTCTCTGATGAGCATGTGTGCCCTATAGCAAAATTTAAAAAAAAAAAAAAAAGAATTAAATGAAATAAATAATTCTTTAAAAAAACATGAAATGAATGGGAGGGCTAGCATGTGGAGTAGTGGTTACAGTGGAGTCCGCTATGGTAGACTGTGATTCAGGTCCCACACATGGAGGCTTGAAAATCACACTGGGCACATATGCATGCATGCCCAAAATCCCAATAGAAGGTACTATGACATCGGTCATCCCCCTAGGGGGTAATTTCTCACTTTCTCTATCACTGTCTCTCTCTGGCAAGCACATGTTCCCTATGGCAAGAAACCCCGGGGGGGGGGGGGGGGGGGGGGGGGGAAGAATGGTGTGCTTAAGATGATAGATCCCACCACGGCTGACTTCACAGTTTGAATCCTTGACCCAGTGGCTTGAAAACTACACCAGGCATGTGTGCATGTGTGCCCAAAATCCCAAGAGGACAATGGAGGAGAAGGGATAGCAGCATGGCCATCCTGTCTGGGAGGCGGTCTTGCACCTTCTCTCTCTCTCTGCCTCTCTCTCTCTCCGGCAAGCACACGTACCCTATACCTACAACTTAAAAAAAAAAAAAAAAATGCACGAGAAGAGTGAGTAGCTGAGAGCAACTCAAGGTTCCAAAGACAAAGGCCAAGGTTTCATTCAGATCTGTTCTCAGCAGGCCACCTTCTCTGAGACCAGATGCAGGATACCATCAGGGCTTACCTTTAAGACAGCCATAAATAATGGAGGCCTGTGCCAACAAAACCCATGCACAAATCGCGCCCCATGGCATCCACATTTAATTAAAATGTAATGAAGACCTTAGTAAGGTCTTAGGAATTTGTTTCCAAAGGACAAGTACACAGAGATTCCAAAGGCCCTAACGTATAACAGGAAAAGGAAAAAAAAGAAAGAAAGAAAGAAACGTCCTACAAGAATATAAAACACACACAAGTTGTATAAAACACTCCAATTTCAAAAACAACTAACCTGTTCTTAAGAGAGGAGCTGCTGATTCTAGAATGGAGATGCAGAACTGGGGGAGACTGAGCTGTTGCAACTGCAGCTCTAGCATGTCCTCAGCTTCCAGCTCTGGCAGGTCCACGTGCCCCATATCCAGAGGTGAGTGGATGGACACCCTGGAGTTCACGTGAGCATGACTACTGCTGCCGCTGAAAGTGAGCAGAGGAGAAGCCCTGAGTGTGGACTCGGCCCAGGACGACTGCGCTGTGCATCTTCTACTGGCACATCAGAAGCCTCATGCCGGTCAAAGCTCTCTTACTTCTTACAGTACGTCTAGTCATATTTGTACAAACCTTGATAAATGTGTGAAATTAAATAACAGGTGACCTTAAGTACAATTAAAATAAAACCAAAGTGCATGTAGATTTCATGTTTCAAATTGATCTCGAAACATGTCAACTTTTCTAAAGTAACAATCAACATTAGAACTAATAATCCCTTCATTTCTAAAAAAAAAAAAAAAAAACAGATTTATAGCCACGCTCTTCTGTAATCAACTTGCAAAGACAAAACTAAAGAGTTCATATGGTTTCCTAGATTTTTTGTAACTGTCACCCAATATTCTACATAATCCAATGTTAGCATGACGAAGAATGTTTCCAGAAAAGCATCACAGAAAACAGATTTAGTACATTCAACATTATATAAATATTTTGAAACTGGAAACTGTACTCAAAAAATAAAATATTTCATCTTCCTTGGCTTTCTTCATTAAAAAAATTTTATTGTGGATAGAATTGATGAGGTGAGGATAAAACTGGTGTCAAAAGGTTTAAACCTCGCACTTAGAGACTGTCAGAATTTTGACTTTTGATGTTAATCCGTATTTGAAGCTGAATGACAGACACTAATGCTATTTAACATTTAAAATTTCTCAAATTTGGGACTAGCAGATGGCATAATGGTTATGTCATTGGACTCACACGTACCAAACCCAGCAGCTTGAAACTCACGCCAGGCACATGTGCATACATGCCCAAACTCTCAAAAGGAGAATGGAGGCGAAGGGATTGCAGTGTGCATTCCCCCTGTAGGAGTGATTTCTTGCTTTCTGTCTCTCTGTCTATCTCTGTCTTGCCTGTATAGCAAAAAAAAAAAAAAAAAAAAGGAGAAAAAAAAAAACCTCTTTATTAAAAAAATTGTTTAAAAAAAAGAAACTCCTCATATTTTATACCTATTTTATCTTTTATCATTTCTTCAATTTCAAGAAACCAAGCATCCTAATCTATAGAAATGACCTAAGCTTCTCTCGAACTCAGAAAGAGCCTAAAAACAGCTACTAACTCCAGAGTGAAAATGCACAAGCATGGGACCAGCAGTTAGAGTAATGGCTATGTCGCTGGACTCCCATGTAGTCGACCGCGGTTCGCATCCCGGACCCGGTGGCTTAAAACTCACACCAGGCGCGTGTGCGTGCGTGCCCAGGATCCTGAGAGGAGAATGGAGGAGAAGGGACTGCAGCGTGGCCATCCCACCTGGGGGGTGATTTCTCGCTTTCTATCTCTCTGTCTGTCTCTGTCTGGCAAGTACACACGCCCTATAGCAAAAACCTCTCCAAAAAAAAAGAAAAAGAAAATGCACAAGCATGATGCACACTAGCAAAGAGGTGGAAAGCCGTTTGCGGGTGGAGAGGAAAGTCACCACTGACCCACCCACGACAATACAAGGATGAAGAGCCCTGGCCTGGTCTACTCTTACCTGCTCTGCGCTTCAACAACCAGAACGCCCTGAACTCTCCAGCTCAGGTTTCTCTGTAAGATGATGATGATACAAGCAATGCCAGTCCTTTTACAGGACTGTTATGAAGGCAACTAAGGGAGACAAAGTGTACATAACACCCGGCATAACCACCCGCCCATGAAAGGCAGGAAGCTGCTGTGCTTGCGGTAATCGTAGCAGTACCGTGAGGAAAGAATCAAGCTAACAGACCCACGTCTACCTTACTGAACAGTTTTTAGAATGACACTAAAGAGACTATGTTTTTAACATGTCTGTATCCTTAGGATAAGGTAACATACAATTACCATACTAAGTGCTTTAAGCACACTTGATAAGTGAAAATCTACATTTATACAAATAAATAAAATACCCTAAATTGTGCACCTAAAGGAGTCCTTGCTTTATAAAAATATTCTCCAATCATTCCTTTTAACAGTAAATACAAATACACTGAAATTATAATTAATTTACAAAAATGTGTTGAAAATACTATAAAAAATGTATCTATCATTTAAAGTTATGCTTTTAAAGTAGATCATATTCCACAAGATTGATCATTCTAACCCAAGTTGTTTTTATCATTCCTCTTTTAATAAAATACAAAATAGAGTTCAGTATGCAGAACATGGATCAGAGTACTGTTTTACCAACATTCGTTTTGGTAGACACACACACACCGAGTATGCATTGTGTGCTGAACACTGAGTGGCAATGTAGCGTTTACTTGTCCCTACTGTGATAAATAAATGACCCTGTGGTTTAACACAGAGCCTATACCTTGTGGTAATATTTCAAAAAGAAGACAGAGAAAAATAATCATCTCCTTCTGAAATTAACATGCAGACAAGGAATAGTTTTTCTGATTTCCAAAGACACGGCCACCGGTCACCTGGAGGACACTGCATCCCAATCCTGGCCATCTCCTCGGGGCCGCTGGCCTGTGCGCCCAACCACAGAAGGCCGAGGGCTGCTGCCTGGGGACGGATTCTGAGAAGGATGAGTGCCTCTTGCTTCATGACAATAAGACAGGGAAGAATTTTGGGAAACTGTGTCTGGAAAAACAAAAGAATAAAATTATCAGTTAGTATAAACAAGACACCAATTATGTAGCATTTATGTGTCATTTTCCAAAAATCATTAAATTAATATAATACAAAGGCGTCTACAGAAATACAAATAAAAGATTAGCCTTTTCTGCAACCATTCACTTAGCACATTGGGGTTTACACCCAACTGACCTGATTATATGGAACTTTCTAGTCAACAATACTACATCATTCACTCCCTTGGATTTTTTGGTAGCCATTTGAACTACCATCCTTAAAGTGTATTTATTAAGATCTGTGATTTCAATCTCAGTAAAATATCACTTAACATTTTAGTATTAAAATATAAAGCACTGATAATGTTAATTTTAAAACTAGCAACTAGTTATAATTAACCTTTTTAAATGAAACAAAAATTATTAGTATTTCAAGACAACTGCACATCAATCTAAGATTCAAAGCACATGGCAACGCTTTTAAATTTTTCTTTGAAAAGCCCAACCTTTATCTCTTTGTTACAAATCATGCATCCTAAAAAAAATAATAAAAGAAAAAAAATAAAAAATAAACAAATCATGCATCCTGTTAATAATTTTTAAAATATCTAAACAAGGAAAAATATACCAAAAGCCACCAACAAAGACTGTTTTTTTTGTTTTTGTTTTTGTTTTTGTTTTAAATCTGCCAGAGGGAATGTGCATTTGCCAGAGAAAGAGAAAGTGACGGTGGGGAGGGGAAAGCAGAAAAAGCACCTTCCAGTGGGCTGTGGTCATATCACAACCTCTTTCCTCCATTTCTCCATTCCATCAGGTTTTGGAAATGCGGACCCACGAGTCCGGCATGTTTTTCAAGCCATGGTGGCCAGGATCCCAACCACAGTCAGTCATCGGAATCCAGCTTCCAATACACACCCCTTAACAATTGCACCATGGGGCCAGCCCAAGACCAATTCTGATGTGGATTCAAACCCATTTATTGGGTTTGAATAGATTCTTCTAAGAGGTTATCTCAAACATGCAATTTATAAATGCTTCTTTAAACAAATTAATCTATGTTCATAAACATAAATAAAACATAAAGGTATAAAAGAACACCGGAAAAATGTTAAGTTTTATTGGTATTAAGGTACAGATTTAATCCAAACACAATTGTTAGATATTTAGATGCTTATTCTTCAAAATAATATGCCAAGGTGCCAGCAGATGATGTGTGGTGGTTACATCACTAGACTCCCACATGGCCACCCATGGTTCAAGTCCCTTACCTGGTGGCTTGAAAACCATGCAGGGAGCATGTGTGTGCATGCCCAAGATCCCAGGAAGAGAATGGAGGAGAAGGGATTACAGTGTGGTCATCCCTCCTGGGGGGTGATTTTTCACTTTCCCTCTCTCCGTCTCTGTCTCTCTCTCTGGCGAGTACACATGCCCTATGGCAGAAACCTCTTAAAAAATAAATAATATAATAATATGCCAAGATCGACTTCAACGTAGAAAATATCTTTTTCGATGATCTTTAGGACTTCACACACAAATGCGAAACCTGGTTCACATCAATAGTAACATGGAATGTTGAGTTACTGACTGAGCAGTAAAAAACAGATTTCTGATTTTCAAATGAAACAGCTCCAGGGAAAAGCATGCTATTTCCCACGTCCGTTACCTTGTATTCTGCTCAGAGTTCTAAGGCAAAGGTCGCTTCTGGCTTTATGAATTATCAGAGTGACCTGTGTGGCTGACTTCTTCCAGAACTTTTATACTTCTTTCCTGATAGATCCTTAGTTTCTTTGTGAGGGGCATATGAACTGGTTTCCATGGAACTGGATTATAAAAAGCTGGTCCTGGACAGAAATTTCCACTGCAAAAAAATCTATAAATTTTCTACTGGCATAATATAGCGTTTACAAGGTTCATTTTTTTGTCTTTTCCAACCATTCCTTAATTTTTTTTCTATTTCTTTTTTCTCCTCTAATTCAATTTGATGTTCTTCCTTTTTCTTTTTCCTTTTCTTTCTTCTTCTCCTCACACTCTTCAGCATTTTTTTATATAATCATTCCTGGTAATTTTCTTTTGCTTTTTCTTACAAATGTTCTTTGTTCAGTTCTTTTGTGGCTTTTCCCTCCATTTCTTTATTAATTTTTTGACCCCTTTCTTTTTCTGTTCATTTTTTCCCTGAACTTTTTCCTTGTGCTTTCTTCAGCAATTCTTTCTTTTTTCTCTTTCTTTCACTTCTTCTTTCTCCTACTTATTTAATTCCTCTAGAGCTTTCTGTTGTAGCCAGTCAGTCACATTCTTCTTTTTTCCTGTCAACACACTACCCCTCCCATGGTGTCAAGCTGCTTTCTGATAAGCACACCTGTTTTTATTCTTGGTTACCTTCTGATTCAACCTCACTGCCAACACAATCCTGCAACTCCATTCCTCTCAGATTCAACATCTTGGCCTGAGTCATGAGCACCATTGTCCACCTCTTCATCCTCCCTGTCATCATAATCGGTGTCAAACAGGAAGCTCTGATGGCGCAGGAAGGGTATAGGACGCAGGGAGAAGCAGCCTCCTACCACCTTGCTGCCTACATCCCTCCGCAATCTGGAAATCTCCAAGAATCTCTATCTCAAACTGTACCCAAAATTAACTCAAATTGACCAAAAAGCTACACATAAGAGCTAAAGACATAAAGCTCCTAGCAAAAATTCAGGTATAAGTCTTCATGACTTTGGTTTTGGAGATAGATTCTTAGATGTACCATCAGACGTAGAAACAATCCAAGAAAACACAGATAAAATGGACTTCACCAAAATTAAAAACTTTGGTGCATCAAAAGACATTACCAAGGGACCAGCAGTTGGCGTAATGGCTATGTCGCTGGACTACCATGAAGTCGACCACGGTTCGAGTCTCGGACCTGGTGGCTTAAAACTCACGTCGGGTGCGTGTGCGTGCGTGCCCAAGAGGAGAATAGAGGAGAAGGGATTGAGGCGTGGCCATCCCCCCTGGAGAGTGATTTCTCGCTTTCTGTCTCTCTGTCTGACAAGCGCACGCGCCCTATGGCAAAAACCTCTCAAAAAAAAAAAAAAAACAGACATTACCAAGAAATATAAAGACAACCTATAGAACAGGAAAAATACCTGAAAATTATAAATACATAAATATTGGGTCACTGGAAAAGTCATGATGCATTTTTACATAGAAAAACAGAAAAATACACCATGACTTTTCTGATGACCCAATATATGATGAGAATTTAATATTCAGAAAATATTAATAACTTCTAAAACTCAACAATAAAAAGATAAACAGCCCAATTAAGAAGTGGCAAAGGGGGCCAGCAGAGGCATCGGGAGTAAGGTGGCTGGATTCCACGTGGCCAACTGTGCAGTTCAAGTCCTGAACCCAAAGACTTGAAAATCACACCAGGCACATGTGTGTGCATGCCCAAAATCCCAAGAGAATGAAGAAGAAGGGAATGCGGTGTGGCCATCCCCTGTCGGGAGGGAGGTGATATCTCTCTCTCTCTCTCTCTCTCTCTCTCTCTCTCTCTCTCTGGTAAACATACATACCCTATAGCAAAACTTAAAAAAAAAAAAAAAGAAAGAAAAGCCAAAGGACTTTAACAGACATTTATCTAAAGATGATATACAAACAGGCAGAAAATATATGGAAATTCAGTAGGAAATACAGGCCAAAACTATTTCACACATACTGGAATGGTTACGATGGAAAAAAGAGAAGTGGGAATAATGGCAGCCTCATATACTGGTGGGGAGAACGTAAACGGCACAGCTGCCGTGGGAACTAGTTTGGAGTTGCCTAAAAAAGCTAAGCATACAATTGCCACATGACCCGGCAATTCTACTCCTCTGTATATACCCTGAAGAACTGAAAACAGGCACTTAAACAGGCACTTGCATGCCAGCGTTTACTAAAGCGTTATTCACAATAGCCCAAAAGTGGATTCAACCCACATGTCCTTCAATACATGAATGAATGGACAAAAGGTGGTACATACATAAAATGAAGTACCAGTCTTAAAATGAAATGAAGTTCTGATGTGTGCTACAATATGGATGACACTTGAAAACATTCTAAGTGGAGTAAGCCAGACACAAGAGTACAAACACATAATTCCACTTACATGTGGCACCTAAATAGACAAAGTCAGAGCCGGGAAGCAAATTTGAGGTTACTAGGGCCTCTGGGGAAAGGAGAAATGGAGAGTTATTGCTTAATGACTACGGAGTTTCTGTTTAAGCTAAAGAAAAAGGTTTGGAAACTGATAATGGTGATGGCTGTAGAGCAGTGTGAGTATAATTAATACCATCCTACCACACATTACTGTACACTTAAAAGATGCATACATATGCACACGCACACACACACACACACACACAAATAGTTGTTGGAAAAGTCAAGATGCATCTTTGCACAGAAAAATAGGTCATGACTTCTCTGCCAACCCAGTACACACGCACGCACACACACACACACACACACACAAATAGTTGTCGTTAAAGTCATGATGCATTTTTGCGTGGAAAAATATGTCATGACTTTCCTGCCAACCCAGTACATGCACACACACATATACATAAAATCATAATTAAAATAATTAGGTAATAAAATCATTTACAGAGGGATTAAAAAAAAAAAAAGCTTTCCAGGAGCATCCTACTATACTTCAAAGAAAATATGAAACTCTTGCCCAGATCTACAAGTCCCAATATACTCTGCCCTAATTACTTCTCTAATCTTACCTCACTCTCTTCTCCTCCCTACTGACGATACACCATTTCTACACCATCTCACTACTGAGGCCTGAGGGCCTCTGCCCTTCCCTGGAATATTCTTTTTGCAGCTCTTCAAGTGGATGGCTCCTTGACACACCTCAAGACACCCATTCTGAGAGGCTTTCTCTGACCCTCCTGTCTAAAGCACGTTTCCCTGGTCGTGTTCTGTCACTACTCTGTATTCTCTCAGATCCTGTCTCCTCATCTGAAATGAACTTACATATTATCTATTCCCACCTTTCTAAAATATAAGCTCATAAGGGCTGGGACCTACCTGTTCAGTTATACCACTCTCCCCTGAGGTTAAAAATGTCAGCTGGCATATACTAGGTGATAAATAAACATTTATTTAATACATGAATAAATCTCCAGAGATACCAACTCTTTTTATCAACACTAGAACTCTGTGCTCCTGAAGTGTGGGGTGCTCTCAATCTGTTATCAGTTTGCAGAATGCCTGTGACTCAAGAACGGCAATGAGAGAACCGCACATCCTTTGAAATCTATAATAGAGCCGAGGTAAAGCATAAATATTCAAGTAGCACAGATTGATGAAACTCCCAACAAAATAAGGATTAACTGTGAAACATGAATACAAATGACTATAACTCCCTCTTTGACTTGCAAGGCATATTGTATAACCACAGAGAAATCATAAACTATAGACACTGTCTCAAGGCCATCTGGTATCCCACTTGGCCATTAGGTGGTGCTTTTTCCCTGAACAGCCTGGCACTGCTATCACGTAATACCCAGACTAATATCACGAGTCGCATAAAAATAGTCTTCATAAAATACAAATCAATATTTTCCAAGCCAAACAATTTATGAATATATAACTTGCTGAAAAGCTTAAGGCCCCACATGAAGAGCCATACTAGAAATCATAGTCCCTGAGTCCCAATGATACTACGTTTCTGAAGAATCTCCAAAGTCCAGGAGAAAAAAGGAAAACATTTCATAAATGTCTCTTACCAAAAAAAAAAACCAAAAGCATACAGTATCACAGTGGTTCTACCATTCACCCAGTTGTACCCAACGATGATAACTGAGTTACATTTAGGAGTGGCAGTTTACACAATAAACCCTCACAGTAAGCAGTAAGCATAACAAGGAGTGCTCTGAAGACTCTGCATATAAAGCCGGTAGACACAACACCTTGTTTATTAGAGAAAAAGCCTGGATCTCGGTGAAAGTTAAGTCTGTTTCTTAAATACGTGCACAGCTGCTGCAAGCAGGACACTGACTGTAATGCCAGGCGGTGTTTTCCATCTCCTCCAAATGCCAGTTTCAACAGAGATAAAAGGCTCTGAAATAAAGAACAGGGAAAATGATTGAGGGAACTAAGTGCTTGCCTTCCAAGGACACGGAGCTTAAATAGGGGTAAGTGAATAATCAAAGGAAATATCTGCTAAATATTCAGGACATAAGAAGCAGAAATGGACAGAAATGATTTACCATAATGCAAGAAGATGGGTCGAGCTAATAAAATGTAAACAGATTAGTCAGTGTTTCTTGTTTGTAAAACTTGTTAGCTAAACATGCATTCTGAGAGAAGACAGGAATTATTCCCCATATAGGACATTACACAACATAATAGTACTTTCTGAAAATCACAGCAAGACATTTTCATCTCAAACATCTAAATCATTTTGCACATTTTGGTAATTAACAGCTTTGACTCTGCTACCACTTGCCAACTGCAACAGTATGTGTTAATAGCTGCCATTCACTGAAGTCCACTCCACCCTTGAGTGTGAAGTAAGAATGCTGAGACATTACTAGAGGCTGCAGATATGCTGCCATCCCCACCCTGAGTCTGTTTCCTATAATATATAAACAATAAACTAAACAAAAGAAAATAATTCACCTATATTGCCCAGTGATACTGTATGTCCCCAGCATACAGCGCTGTTCCTTAAGCATACTAGATACACAAAAACGATGCTATCCCTACTGTTTCTGAGCTGCTCCTCCCCAACCTGAATTCCTGAAGTCCATTCTCCCCTTTACGTAACCCATAAACAAGAATTCAAAGTGGCCAAATTGGACTGCAGGTGTGAAATGAGACCATCACCTCACAGAAGAACTATAACTGACAAAGAAGTTAAAGAATGTGTGGTTTAAATGGTCCAGAATTTCATTCTTTTAATACTTGAGTTAAAATTCTCTTCCCAAGGATTCCTACACTGCAAAATTTGTTTTATTGCAGAACATTCTCTGTTTCAAAATCTAAAACAAATACACAGGGAACTCACCTGAACAATTTTTGGCCTTTGAAGAAAAATCTCAGCAGGAAAATCTTGCATAATAACATCCTTCAATAGCTCACATGCATTCCAGATTAAAGTGTGGTTACTACTTCGTAAAGAGCTACAAAATACATTATTTTTTTTAACATTCATTGTATCAAAATCTATGGAATAGCAGCAATAATGACTCTGAGACATCATTCCCCTGGGAGGCCTCCCTCAATCTTTTCCCCAATCAGTAAACAATTCTGGGAGGCTCCTGTTCCAAATGCCTATATTTGGTGATAATCATAATTGCCTGTTGACTTTGTATTTGTCACTAGACCCTCCTCACAAGCAGGAACTATATCACGTTAATTACTGAATGCCAAAAGACTAACATATTGCTATAAAATTAGACTGAGCCAGCCCATGGCCTGGTGGTTAAGGCGCCTGGATCCCACATGGCCAACTGCACAGTTTGAATCTCAGACTGAGTGGCTTAAAAACATGCCAGACTGAGGCCAGCAGGTGGCATGGTGGTTAAGGGCACTGGACTCCCACACAGTCAACTGCAGTTCCTGGACCTGGCAGCTTGCTTTCTCACTTTCACTCGCTCTCTGGTAAGAAAGAAAGAAAAAGAAAGGAAGGAAGGAAGGAAGGAAGGAAGGAAAGGAAAGGAAAGGAAAGGAAAGGAAGGGAGGAAGGAAAGAAGGGAGATAAAATAATTCCTTAAAAAACAAACATGCCAGGCACCAATGCACTCATGCCCGAAATAAATCCTGACAAGAAAGAGAAATGGAAGAGAAGGGATTATGGCATGATCATGCCCCAGGGGGAATGCTTTCTTGCTCTGTTTCTCTCTCCATCTGTCTGCCCACCACCCTCACCCCCTGTAGCTCACATGCACCCTAGCAAAGACTAATTTTTAATAAATAAATAAAATCATATCAATAAGGTTAAAGGACATGATTCAGTGAAAACTGCTAAATAAATTAAGAAATGATATAAAATATAATAGCAAACATATAAGTAAATTCTAGAAATCTAGCCCATGGCCTGTTGGTTGACGTTACAATATCCCACACAGCTGGCCACATAGTTCAAATCCCAGGGCTAGCAGCTTGAAAAACATATCAGGTATATGCACATATGTGCCCAAAATCCCAAAAGAGACAGAGATGAGGAGAAGGGATTGTGGTGTGACCAGGCCCCATAAAGGCTATTTCTCTCTCTCTCTCTCTGTCTCTCTCCTGCAAACACATGCGCCCTTGGCAAATTTTCTTTTAAAAGCTAAATTATAGCTAACAGATTCCTTACTGATCTTCCCTACTCTAGGAATATCGGGTTAAGACTCCCCTCTTAGCCCAGAAGATAGCCCTCAACTTCTGCCTGCCTAGCAATGTAGCAGTTGTTCACCACTCACACATGGCACCAAAGCCCCGCTTTCAGCCCAGTTCCAGCCCAACGTCCACTGTCCGCCATCCTCCACCCAGGGATGTGCACTAGAAGCTACCATCATGGCTTCCCTAGGGAGCGACTCAGAACTGACAACTCCCTACCCCTTTCCCAGTGCACTCTCCCTCTGGAGTATTTTGTTCCAAGAGAATTTACTATTGCCTAAGAAATGTCATCATCAAAAATCATTAGACAGCATTCACCTGTAACTGGCCCTAACCCAGTAAGTTGGTCTTTATTTTCCAGATTTGCACCCAAAAAGGGCAGACAACTAATTTGTTGTGGAATTCACTACAATGGTACAAAATGAATGTGGACATTTAAACACTCCCTGAATTTGCATATGCCAGCTAACTCGGAAGGCAACCATCAATTAACATCTATTACATAAGATTAGATCAGTTGTCCCCAACCTTCTCAACATGGGATAATTTTTCTCCTAATAAAGTCCATGTTTTGAAACATATTCTATAAAAATACTGTATGTATGTTTAATTTTTCCATTTCTATTAATCAGAGGCATAAGCAATGGCCAATCATAGAATTTGATCAATAAGAGAGAACTCATGTCACCAAGGATTACCCAAGATTCCCACCACAAAATATCACCTTGTTATGTAGATTGACTAAAGACAAATAGAAATGTTCCAGCTTACTTTTGGAAACGTTGAAAACATTTCATATAAGCCCAGTTCTATCTTTCTTAGCCACCTGGTATGTTTTCCTGGTGAGATGTACAGTAATCACTGTTAGACTGAACGGCTAAACAAAGAAAACATCTACTACATCAGTCACTGTACCTTTCATTGGAGGACAGGACGTGTCTATCTGTCGTAGTCAGGGGGAGCCAAGGAAATGTAGAAAACTTCAAACACTTCACAGTCTTACTTACTGCTAATGGAATGGCAAAATGTAAGTTATCAAAGAATAAAGAAGACAGAGTCGCAATTTCAGAGTAAGACTTCACCTTAACAAAAGAAAGGCTATAGCTCAAAGTAACTAGAAATATACCAAACAAGGACAGCTGGAAATTCATCTCTCATAGGACAAATAACAACTTCATAACTTAAACAGACAATGTTAAAATAATGATTAGAGAGCGTTAAACTCAAATTGAATAAAATGAAAGTTTCAATAAAATTTTTCAATTTTAGCTTGTAGCTGACCAGAATATCAAGCTTAAATTTAATATCAAAGAAACACTGGAGAAAACCTTTACTTGCACAAATCAGAAATTATAGCAATGTAATCACTTACTATATCATACAGTCACACTGGGATACCCTATATGGTGTTACCAGTTTAAATCTTTACGAAGTTGACTTTAAGACCATAAGGTGAAGAGCAAATACCAGTGCTCACTCTCAAGATTAAAAGAAATGGAAGAAAGCAACACACATGCTCATTCAACTTATTTTTAACAGATCTTACATGATACGAGTGAAGGAGGCAACACTGAGAAACAGCATCTACTTAAGCTCTTGCAAATGACAAACAGTCTTCCTGCCAAATGCTTTGAGAAGAACACAGGATTGTTAAATACAGATAACAGTGTTATTAAATTCCCAAACATAGCACAGCTGCTTCTGCTTTTACCATAAAAGTGGGGTTTACTTCCTAAGGAAATAGCAAGGGGTAGGTGGAAAGAAGGACAGGATTACACTGCACAAATAAAGGTATATCCAAAATAAGCAAGTTACCAATGCAGACAGACTGCAACTCACACAGCACAGTGTAACACTCGCAATGCGTCAGCCCCACTCACACAGCACAGTGTAACACTCGCAATGCGTTAGCCCCACTCATACACCACCACTCCCAACCAGCCCTTGACAACCTCATGTCTTCACCCATCTCTCACTGAGACGCAAGGAGATAAGCCTTTTTAGCCACAGACATAAAGAACTACCTTCTTGCCTCAAATCAAAGCTCCCTGCAGATTTTTTCTGAAATAGAAAGGTAGTTTAACAACCTAACACATTTTCCATTCTTCCTTATGATGTTATACAACCTTTGAGTTCTGATGAGAGCTTTTATTTTTTAAGAGAAAAATATTTGCTTTAGGATGCATGCACTTACCAGAGAGATAGAGACAGAGAGACAGAAAGCGAGAAATCACACCCCAGGGGGGATGGTCACACCACAATCCCCTCTCCTCCATTCTCCTCTCAGGATTTTGGGCATATACGCACACGCACCTGGCATGAGTTTGAAGCCACCAGGTCTGGGACTCAAATCATGGCTGGCCATGTGAGAGTCCAGTGATGGAACCATCATGCCATCTGCTAGTCCCTTGATAAACGCCTTTTAGAAGAGGCTTCCAATTCAAGTTTATTTGAATGCTCGACATCAGACACATCCTTTTCATTCAACGATGCAGGCAATAAAACGTTAGGTACCTGCATACTTAACTGTTTCCTAACTGTGTCACCCAGGACCAGTATTTGACCTTTACAAGCCTCAGACCTGGTAAAATGGGGATAAGGACAATATTGATCTTATTGGGACTCCATGAGGATTCATTCGTTTCTTTAAAAAGTATCTATTGAGTGTTAATACATTTTGGCACTAAAGGCAAAGCAGTGTTCAAAGCTATCATTGAGCACACCATTAGGGAGACAAGAAGCAAACACACACACAACTGCAGAGCGTGAAACGGGTCAGGAAGAGAACTGAACATGCATAGAAATGATTGCCGACTAGAACCACCAGGAAGATCTCGCTGAAGAAGTGTCCTGTGAGCAAGACCAGACCCAGCAAGGTACACAAAGACCTGGAGATGAGAGCTGTTTAAACAACCAGATGTCGGGGAAATGGTAAAAGAAGAAACTGGGATGATCCTGAATCTCTGGCTGGAATAACTGAATGGATGGTACCACTCAAGAGCTGCAGAATAACAGAGATAACGTGTGTACCCGGAGAGTAATGGAGATGCCGCGTGTACCCGGAGAGTAACAGAGATGCCGCGTGTACCAGAGAATTACGGAGATGCCGCATGAACCCGGAGAGTAACGGAGATGCCGCATGAACCCGGAGAGTAACGGAGATGCCACGTGTACCAGAGAATTACAGAGATGCCGCATGAACCCAGAGAGTAACGGAGATGCCGCGTGAACGCAGAGAGTAACGGAGATGCCGCGTATACCCAGAGAGTAACAGAGATGCCGCGTGTACCCGGAGAGTAACGGAGATGCCACGTGTACCCGGAGAGTAACGGAGATGACACATGTACCCAGAGAATATGTACCCGGAGAGTAACGGAGATGCCCCGTGTACCCAGAGAGTAACGGAGATGACCCATGTACCCGGAGATTAACGGAGATGCCGCGTATACCCGGAGAGTAACGGAGATGCTGCGTGTACCCAGAGATTAACGGAGATGACGCGTGTACCCGGAACGTGACGGAGATGACGCGTGTACCTGGGGAGTAATGGAGATGACGCGTGTACCCGGAGAGTAACAGAGATGACACATGTACCTGGAGAATGTGTACCTGGAGAGTAACGGAGATGCCGCGGGTACCCAGAGAGTAACGGAGATGCCGCGGGTACCCGGGGAGTAACGGTGATGCTGCGTGTACCCGGGGAGAACGGAGATGCCGCGTGTACCCGGACAGTAACGGAGATGACGCGTGTACCCGGGGAGTAAAGGAGATGACACATGTACCCGGGAAGTAACGGAGATGCCGCGTGTACCTGGAGAGTAACGGAGATGCTGCGTGTACCTGGAGAACAACGGAGATTACGTGTGTACCCGGAGAGTAACGGAGATTACGCGTGTACCCGGAGAGTAACGGAGATTACGCGTGTACCCGGAGAGTAACGGAGATGCCACGTGTACCCGGAGAATGTGTACCTGGAGAGTAACGGAGATGCCGCGTGTACCCGGACAGTAACGGAGATGACGCGTGTACCCGGGGAGTAAAGGAGATGACACGTGTACCCGGGGAGTAACGGAGATGCCGCGTGTACCTGGAGAGTAACGGAGATGCTGCGTGTACCTGGAGAACAACGGAGATTACGCGTGTACCCGGAGAGTAACGGAGATTACGCGTGTACCCGGAGAGTAACGGAGATTACGCGTGTACCCGGAGAGTAACGGAGATGCCACGTGTACCCAGAGAATGTGTACCTGGAGAGTAACGGAGATGCCTCGTGTACCTGGAGAATGTGTACCTGGAGAGTAACAGCGATGCCGCGTGTACCTGGAGAGTAACGGAGATGCCGCGTGTACCCGGAGAATAACGGAGATGACACGTGTACCTGGAGAATGTGTACCCACAGAATAACGGAGATGCCGCGTGTACCCGGAGAGTAACGGCGATGCCGTGTGTACCCGGAGAGTAACGGAGATGCCGCGTGTACCCGGAGAGTAACGGAGATACCGCGTGTACCCACAGAATGTGTACCTGGAGAGTAACGGAGATGCCGCGTGTACCCGGAGAGTAACGGAGATGCCGCGTGTACCCGGAGAGTAACGGAGATGCCGCGTGTACCCACAGAATGTGTACCTGGAGAGTAACGGAGATGCCGCGTGTACCCGCAGAATGTGTACCTGGAGAGTAACGGAGATGCCGCGTGTACCCGCAGAATGTGTACCTGGAGAGTAACGGAGATGCCGTGTGTACCCAGAGAGTAATGGAGATGCCGCGTGTACCTGGAGAATGTGTACCCTGAGAATAACGGAGATGCTGCGTGTATCTGGAGAGTAACGGAGATGACACGCGTACGGTCCATGTCACAACGCTGACGAGTAATGCCGTATCCAAAGAGCACTAAGTACCACTACTGTTTCTACTGGCACTTGCTCAGATACCGTTAGCAACAGAAAATTTCACCATTTAGACTCTATATCCTAAACTAATCTGCAGCAACTGGCAACTAAAACGTTTAGTTTTGTGCTGAAACAGCCACCTTTGACCACAGCATGTCTTCACAGCAACGAGGACAGGGACATCGATTTCCCAGTTACCAGATCCGCAGCATTTCCTTCCCTATGGATACACACCCACTGGTCGTGGAGGCACTTCCATTTGCTGGAAATTACTTTTGTCTTGAGGAAAATATCCTGTTAAGATTTCAGGTTGTTTTGATAATCCTGAAAAGAAAATATATATATCACTGTATTATTAGTTTATTGTCGGCTAAAAGTTAAATACGTATTTATTTATTTATTTATTTTTAGTTTCTTGCTACAGTGTGTGCACACTTGCCAGAGAGAGAAAGTGAGAAATCAGCCCTGGTGGGAATAGCCATGCTGCAATCCTTTCTCTTCCAGTCTCCCCTCTGGGTTTTGGGCATGCACACACACGCATCTGGTATGAGTTTCAAGCCACGAGGACTGGAACTCGAACCATGCAGTCAGCCATGTGGGATCCAGCACCTTCACCCGGAAACTACCTGCTGGCCCAAACTTAATCTTTTTAAACAGTAATATTTTCTCTTCAGTTTTTGTATCATTTATAAAAAAGAAAAAGTCCAGTTTTTCTCTGAATACTCGCACTTATGTAGGAAAAAAAGGCAAACGTTGAGCGAATTTCCAGTCCAGAGGATTCTCTTTCCTCTCCCTTTAATGGGAGGCAAATGCAGTTCTTTATTAGAATGAATATATCCACAATGTACTTGAACTATCTGCTACAAAGTATTCCAGAACAGCCCTTCTCTGCTTCTTAATCCCTCTCCCTCTTCTCTTTCACTCCAATTCCACAGTTTCTGACCACTGCAAGTTTAATAAACACCATTTTACTTGTTAAGGCCTAGCCATGGTGGCACCTAACACCCCACTTGGGATGCTGGATCAGGTTTGATTCCCAGGCCAACCTGAACACTTTGGGCAAGTCACGTGTAACTGTAAAACTAGCTAGTAGGGAAGCCAGGGCAGGGTGAGAGACACATGGCAAGGCTCTGTCAAGAATGCCTCTCTGTCTTTCTCTTTCTCTTCCTCTTTCTCTCTTGAAAGAAAAATGTTACCAAAAACAAAGGAGTCAAACATTATCTTTTGATATTTTTATAATTCCCTATCACATGTTACATACTCAGCAGTTCAGTTGAAATGAACATCAGAATGACAAAAATTTTTTGTAATTTTATATTTGAGATTTTTATCCCAGTAGTTCCTAATATCACATAGATCACTAACAAATAGCCATAGATCACTGCTTTAATCTCCCATGCAAAGAGTCAGCTTCAACAGTTACAAGGTAAAATTCTACTTTGTGAAGGCTTAGAAACTATAAAATATATTGTTACAATGGGACTAATGAAGACGGGATTGTTCTATGACCATTCCCAATAGCACCATGACCATTCCTGATGGGGGAGAGGGGTGCTTCCTCACTTGCCCTCTCTGTCTCTGTCTCTGTCTCTCTCTGGCAAGCACATGCCTGACATTTTTTTTACAGGGATTTTGGGACCCACAGATGGTATAGTGGTTATGTCGCTGGACTATCGCATGGCCTATTGCGGCTGGAGTTCCAGATTCAATGGCTTGAAACTCACGCTGGGCACTTGTGCACACAATGCCCAAGATCCCAGGAAAAGAAAAGATTTGTGGCATGGCCATCTCCCCAGAGGGTGCTTTCTCACTTTCCCTCTCACTGTCTCTGTCTCTCTTTCCAGTGAGCACACATGCACTAAGGCAAAAACCTCTTACAAATAAAAGGATCTGTCACACTATCTCATAAAAACAAAGTCACTAGCATCTTTTAGGCCTGACCAAAAACAAGCAATAAATAGAAATGTATCCTCTTTTCAATAGCAGTAGAAGAAAAAGGCAAAACAGTTAAAGTTGGTAGAAAAAAATATCAAGTTTGAGGAGGGTGGGAAGAGTCGTTTTTTCCTTTTTGAATCTAATGTTCCTTTCCTTAAAACTCACCATTAGAATAAACATATTTGTACTTTAAAAGATTTACCTGTTTGATTGGTTTGGTAAGAGGCAGAATACAGCACGGGAACTTCTGAAGGAAGAGTGAAAAGTCCATCCAGAATGCCATCGATTTCAGCCTGCAGATTTGGCTCCACATTGGAACGAAGCTTAGACAGGAACTCTACTGCACCAAGGTCAACCAAATGCTGGACTGCTGGAGGATACTAAAATAAGAAGACAGTCTTCAGAATAACACTAAGTATCAAAATCTCTGAATTTCATCTTAGAAACAAGACCAAAATATTAAATTACTTTTAGTATACCAGATAGTCCTTTTTATATTTTTTTTAATTTCATTTATTCATTCATTTTTAATTTGACCAGACACACACACACACAAATAGAGAAAGAGACACAGAGAGAGAGGGAAAGTGAGAAAGCAAGCCACCAGGTCCAGGATTCAAACTGTTGTCGGCCATGGGAGTATTCAGCGCTTTAATCACCACACCACCTGCTAGTCCCCCAGATAGTCCTTTTTTCTAAAGCACATCCTGTACTACTATGCTTCAAAGTAATTCTCATGAATAGGACGTAATGTATAGAGCCATACATGAAACACTTGCTAACACCGTTACAAGACGAGCCAACATAACGAACACTAGGTAGGCACTGCCAGTTCCTTCTCTTTTATTAAAGGGGGTCCATTTTCTCCACTAACACTCACTTTATCCTCTCTCATCCCCAACCTGTCAACAGAGTGTCAAAGTAATTAAGACTCTTTTACAAATATAGACTGACAACTTCTGGGTCCTTGGGAAAGTCATGACAGCATTTTTGCATAGAAAAACGTATACAAAATATGCCATGACTTTCACTGCAACCTAATAATACTCGAGATGGGCATAGAAACATAAACCAAAAAAAGACAGGGGAAAGCAATCTAACATACACATGCTATTTATTAATCACAGTCTGTTACATTATTTGTAGTTGTGCTCTTTCTCATAGACTCATCTAATTTTTGATATGTAAATATCAGAAAACAGGGAAAAACAAAATGACAAATATGAACCTCCAAAGACAATTCCAAAAACGAGAACACACCAGAACTCAGAAGTAATTCTACTCTACTTTGGGGCACAGTAGAGGCAAGTCAACACCACAAAGAAGAGAAAGGGAAGATGAGCGATGCACGTCCAGGTGAACTAAATCAACATCTCCAGTTGTTTTGCATTTTTTAAAAACGCCAATTATTTGATTTTCAATAAATGCTAAAATAAAATTTTAAAAACACTAATTATTATTGTTTTATTTCAAGCTGATCCTACCTTAACCAATTTGTTCAACAAGGTCAGAACCTCTTCTTTCATTGGAACAGATGGGAAATTGAACCATTCCAGCAAATGCAGAAACAGCAGCCTCTCCTGAATGAGATCGGTGTAACCCATTAAGTTGTGCTCGATCTTACAGAGGATGCTCTTGAGGGCGCGCTCCCTGATCTCGGTCAGATGATGACCTGTCAAAAAAGTACGGCAGAAAGCAATTTTATTGCCCAACTCCAAAAAGATATTGACCCAAAATTTATTCTAAAACTTGTCTATTTATGCTGGGGACTGGGGCGACGTGACAAAGGAAATAAAGAAATCTCTCTCTCTCTCTCTCTCTCTCTCTCTCTCTTCTCTCTCTCTCTCTGAGGCAGGCCGCTGGTGCACTCGGAAGTTTACACAAAGTCCCCCTGGGTCCCCGGGGGCTCCCCTGGCGAAGCTGGGACAAAAGGAGGAGCCATCGCGCGGTCATCCGGTCGCAGAAAAGTGGCAAGACCATTCTCAGCACGTAGCCATGATACAAGGGCTCCTAGACCGAGGGGCAACTCAGACTGTTACCAAGTTTTCTGATGAGCCCAGTAAGGACCATCTTGTCCCTCAATCTGCTGCCGCCGGAAAATTAAACTGCCGCGCCACGGCGTTCGGCCACAATTAACGTCCCCGGAAACTGGGCCCGGGAAGCGCTGTGGAGTTCCGCAAGGCCTGTGCTAAGTACCAGACGAGTAAGAGGCATTCCGGGAGCTGTCCTCGGCCCCTGCCTCGCGCAAGAAGCTTCAGTCGCTCTCTAATTAGTACTACGCAATTCCTAAACAGAAGTCTCTGTCGTGAAACAATGGAGAGGCAAACAGGTGTGGAACAGCCTTTGCCATCATGCATGTCGGGAGTTGTAGTCCTTGCCCAGCGGTGTTCCCTGGGTGGAGATCCGGACCCGCCGCGCGCCGTCCTGCCCGGAGTTCCGGCGTCGAAGCGCGGGCTGGAGGGCGGGCCTGGACTCCTTGGTACAAGCTCAGCCCACCTGGCCAGGCTTCTTTACTCTCCCACAGGTCTTTCGTGGCTCTGCTGTCCGAACTCTCCGCTCCCAGAAGAGAACAATTTAGAATGTAGATTGTTTTGTTTGGTCTTGTAAGGATTCTCTCCTCCTCCCAACCCGCTCCGCGACTACTGAATGACTAATCCTCCAACTGTCATGTACCGGCAAAGTCAAGCTGCGTCCTTAGATACCTAAGTTCAGGCATAAACGAGGGGAAAAAAAAAAAAAAAGGCGAGAGTGGAGAGTGGAGAGTAGAGGAAATAAGTGAACAGAAGAGAAAAGAGAAGAAAAGTTACAAAGGCCGGGGTGAGGGGCAATGAGTTAGTATTTGAATATTGCCAGTTGATTTTTGCCCAGCGCACTGTGATCCGATTTACAAATAGAGGAAAATTCTATTCTAAACGCTGGTAAGAGCAACAACAACATGACTAAATTTGTAAAGCGATTTGCATTTCATAGAGCATTTTATTCCACTGACCTTCCAATTTCTAACCTAACTTAAAAATCAAAGAAATAGCAGGGTCACATTAACTTTAATAGTAAATGGCAGATTGAGGACTTGACCTTTTCTTCTTCCAGGCTTAAGACCATGCTATCTCTGCATGTCTGTAAGTGAGACAGTGGTGACTTTTGAGTTGGATTTGGCAGAATGAATGGAGCTTACCAAGGGAAGAAACAGGGTAAGGTAATTCCTGCCAGAGATAACTGATATTTGCAAAGGTGAGGAGGATCCAAAGGGAGTGTGTCAAATGCAGACAAGGTAAGAAATTCAGTGCAGCATGTTATGAGCTCTGGGAGGAGGAGAGGGGTGGAAGGAATGTTGGGTATTCTCCATTTGGCCGTGTGATAACTCCTCCAGCTCTTCCAGCCTGTGCTAAAAAAGGCAGCACCGTCCAGACTCCCCACCCCTCTGGCTTCCAGTTAGATCTGACCATGGGAGAAACCAGCAGAAAAGTGAAGGGGTGGGGGGAGGACACCACGACGACCAGCAGTTGGCATAATGGCTACGTCTCTGGACTCCCATGTAGTTGACTGTGGCTCAGGTCCTGGACCCAGTGGCTTAAACTCACACTGAATGTGTGTGCGTATGTGTTCAAGATCCTGAGAGGAGAATAGAGAAGAAGGGATTGTGGCATGGCCATCCACCTGGCTGGTGATTTCTTACTTTCTGTCTCTTTCTGGTGAGCACACGTGTCCTATAGCAAAAAGCTCTCCAAAAAATGAATAAATAAATAAATAATAAAAGTGAAGCAGGTAGGGAAAGAGAGACGTGGATAGTTAACCAAGATTCCACTCATTGAGGCCTAAGCCTGCATGCCCAGGATGGTCACAGTGGCTGCATTCCACACTATAGCCTCCCCCCAGCTCCTGATGGATACCGTGCCAAATGAGCCGGTGTGGAGACTGTGGACGCAGACAGCCAACCGGAAGTTTCTGTAGTGATCCAGGCATGAAGGTTCTAGTCCTCAGCTTCAAGTGTCAAGGTCAGGTACACATAACAGTACAGAGAAACGATGGGAGTAACTTTCCAGTGTATTTTTAAGATGAATTATCCCAGGTGAGAGGCTGTAGATACAGTGGATACAGAGGAGAAAAAAAATCATTTAAAACAAGTTGTGTTACACATAAAATGGAAGTCAGACTATAAAGGGTCTATCTGTGTTGCATCCAAGGTCAACATTTTATTTACTAATTTGTATTATTATTTTGGGGCATATATTGCTTTTATAATTAGATAAAATCTTTAAGTCTTACATGTTAATTAAAAACAAGTTATCATTTTCCTATTAGACTAAGTATTGATTTGTCAATTTTTCCTTGAAGAATTAACTTTCAGTTTGTTAATTCTGCTGTTTTAAAAACCACCTATAGGGTCTACCATATGATTGACCACAGTTCAAGTCCCAGACCCAGCGGCTTAAAACATGCCAGGCGTGTGTGCATACATGCCCAAAATACCAGGAGGAAACTGGAGGAGAAGGGACTGTGGTGTGGCCATCCCCCCAGGGAGGTGACTTCTCACTTTCTGTCTCTCTGTGTCTCTCTGGCAAGCACATACACCCTATAGCAAAAATCTTAAAAAAAAAAAGTATAGAGCCAGCAGGTAGCATGGAGGTTAAGGCACTGACTGATCCCACATGACTGACTACACAGTTCGAGTTCCTACCTGGCTGTTAGAAATTCACACAGGCTCATCTGCGTGTGTGCCCAAAATCCAAAAAGAAAAGTGAAGAGAAGGGGTTGTAGCATGACCCCACAGGAGGTGATCTCTCACTTTACCTCTCTCTGTCTCTCTTTCTCTCTCTCTGTCTCTCTCTCATTCTCTCTGGCCAGCACATGCACCCTATAGCAAAAAGAAAACAGATGCAGTCTAATGTTTCAACTGTACTTTTATTTATTAGCAATTACTTTCCTGGGTATGTTTTACTGTTACTTTTCTAACTCCTCAGCTAAATGTTTTATTGCTTTATTTTCATTCTTATTTACTCATAGGAGATTTTATGTCCATCAATGAGTTTTTATCTAAGAAAAGCTTTAATTGGGCCAACTCTATGGTCTTCTGGTTAAGGCAGCCAGGTCTCACATGACTAAGCACAAAGTTCGAGTCCCGGATCAGCAGCTCAAGAAACACACCGAGTACACTCGTGTGTGTCCAAAACCCCAAAGGGAAGGAGAGATGGAGGAGAAGGGATTGCAATGTGACTATTCTCCATGGTGGTGCTTTTGTTATCAGACAGAGAGCTGAGCTGTGGGGTATGAGTTATCCAGTTCTTTGGGTCCAGATCTCTAAGGTTAGAGACACCTGCCCTAAAATACAGGAAAAAGTCATAAGCACAAGTGAAATAGGAAAAGAGAAGTTTTTAGTAGAGAAGTGAATATTTTTAACAGAAAAGAATATACAGCCCAGAAAGGCATGTGGGTGGGCAGCTGCTAGAGAAGGGCCACTGCACCGTGCATGGAGTTAGAATATTTACAGAGGAGGTCTGTCACCATAGCTGTTCAAATTCCCCGCCTTCTAGCTACACCGTGTACTTCTACAGGTAAGGAATCTGATTCCCCAATTATGCAGGCCCAGCATGGGATTTGAAGTTATCAGCACCCACATCAGGACCATCTTCCCTGTTCGCATATTGCCTCAGTGGGAGTTAGGATGTTGACCAAGCATCTCGGTGAGATGACCTGTCCGCTCTAGGCACCAGTGGGGTCTAGCTGTGATCCCTGGTCACAGGATTGATGTGTCTGCAGTCCCCCTTGCTTTAATCATGTATCATGAGTTTAGATTTATAATGTTCTAAATATTGTTCTTTCAACCACTCTGAAACTACTATTTTAATACTATTTCCCCCAAGATCCATTTAGGAAGGTGATCTTTAATCACCAAATCTCCGTTAAATATACTTAATTTATACTTTGTATCACAGCCAGAAACTAGGCCTTTTGTGATTTCAAACTTTAAGGTGAAGCATATTGAGAGATGCCTGAGACCTTGAGAAAATAGGCCATAGATGTCTATGTAGCTATGTAGAGAACTGTGTGTGTGTGTGTGTGTGTGTGTGTGTGCGCGCGCGCGCACGCGCGCCTTTGGAATTTCCTCCTTGTATTTACAGTGGCTCTTGTTCATTTAAATGCTATCTTATCATTTAAAAATTGTTGAATTTTACATGGTGGTAAATGCTAGTCATTCAGTTGGTGATACATACATGGATCAAGAAAGGAGTGAGGGGGGCGTGTAATTATTGTATGTTGAGGTTTGCTACCTTCCCAAGCCATGCGACATGACAGAGAATTCATGAACCCAGAGGCATGGGTCACATTCTACTATTTAATTATCTGCTAATTCTACAATCACTCTCCATTCCATTCTGAGCCATCTCCAAACTCCAGTGAATCACTGGCAGGCATTGTCCCAGCTGCTATATCGGGTCACTTAGATTAGATGAAGATATTTACGCTCAAAGTCACAGGAACCCGTTACTCTCTAAGAACTAACATCACTATCTTTAATGTCATCTGAGAGAAAATGAAATGCTTTCTTTTTTTCTTTAGAAAATACATGCATTTTTGTTCTTCCTCACACTTTGGACAAAAATTTTAGTGTGTAGCTCATGTATTGTAGGTCTGTCAGTTGTGATCATATAAACACATTTCATAGCCTTCCTTTCTGTTAAGATTTGATCAACTTAAAATATCTGGCTCTTTGCCATGTAAGTGAAAATACTGCATAGAACACAGCTTTGGACCAGACAGGCATGGATTTAAAACCACTCTGCGACCTCCTTAATTGCATAATTGTAGGCAAGCTAATTAACTTTCTTGGTTGCAAATGACAAAGCCATAACTCAAACAACTCAGCAAGAATGGATGATTTATTATCTCACTGTAGAAATGGATCTAGCCTCAGAGACAAAAAGAAAAAAACAAAAACTAACATTTTTTTTGCCATCTCTTGGCTTTGCTTCTCTCAGTGTGTTCGCCTCTTTATTATAGGAAAGAATTCCTCAAAATATAGGGAGAGATACAATTGCAGTCCAGACTGTCATCTTTCCACATAAAGAAACTAGAAGAAAAAGAAAGCTTCTGTCTGAATGTCTGAGTGTAAAATCCATAATAATTAACTCGATCAAGGGACTGACAAGTGGTATTGCAGTTAAGGGCGCTCAACTTCCACATGGCCAACCATGGTTCGAGTCCTGGACCTGGTGGCTTGCTTTCTCTCTTCTCTTCTCTCTCTCTCTCTCTCTCTCTCTCTCTCTCTCTCTCTCCTCCCACCAACTCCAGTCAAGTTAAAAATAAGTAAATAAATAAATAAAGTTAAATGAAATAATTCTTAAAGAAAAAAAGAAAACCCGATCAGAATCGTCACAAGGAGATATCTGTCCCTCAGTTGTTTGTTCACTCTACCAGAAAGGCAGGAGATTGTGATTATACTGAAGTTACTAGGAGTGGAACCGAAGCTTCTACTAAGAAAAGTGGTGCTGTTAAAAGAATCTTGGGCTAGGGAGAAATAAATGGTGTCTGTATACCCTCTAAGCCTGTTTCCATGAGTGAAAATCGGGATTAGTAATAGTACCTTCTGCTAGGATTGTTTGGAGACCAATGAAAACAAGAAAGCGTTTGGTCTAGAACCTCCCATAATTGGTAGTGACTACTAGTGACAGCTGTGTTTCGACACCGTCAAGCCTGAGGATACTTCCCTTGCTGGGAATCAGTGTAGTGGCAAACCATATCCAAGTACTTCCTCTGTGTTTATCTACAAGGTGGAGCTCCCTTCATCAGGACCCTGAGCCCCAGAAACAGCCTTGGTGCCTCGCTTATGGAGGCCGGAAGTGGTGGTGCCCACAGCCTTACAGCCGCTTATCTGTGCAGCCATCCGTAGGCATTATTTCCATCAAAACGTAAAAATAAAAGCAACGGGCACTCTTGACTTACTGTTTCTCTCACCCATTTGTCAGCAGAAAGAAATTACTGGCCCAGAAAGTACATCCTAATACTTTTGTATGAATTAGAATCATAATTTATTTATGAAAACAACATATGAAAAGGGCAAGCAAGGAGGATTTCTAAACAAAAAGGGTCAAACCAACAGATGTATGCCAGGGAAGGTGTACATCTGTGTGTCTTCCAGGAAAGTTGTCTTGACCCCAACCTGCCCCATTTAAGAATAAAAGTTGCAATATATTAATTATTCTGTTCTCTAAAAAGGAAAAATGGTTGGGCCCTGAGGTTTCATCCCCCATGGATGAATTTTCCTAATTATGCCCATAACTTGGTCCTATGGATTCACATAATATTTAATTTTTAAGGAGATCATCAAATTCTAATTTATTCTCCCAATACCAAAATAGAAAGTTAATAAATATTTTATGTCATTTTAAAGTGGAAGGATTGAAACAAGATATATTCACATTCCACTTCAAATAGCAGAGCAACAAGGATTTGTGCTTTCCTTTCCATGTACAATATTCTAATAAATAGAAAGTCTTAATTATAGAGTGGAAGCTCAGACAAGGCTGTCTACTCTCCCTGCTCTACTCAAAATTGTATTAGAAGTTTTATGAAAGTAATTAAGGGAGAAAAAGAAATGAAAGACATCCAGATTAGAAAGGAACAAGGAAATCTATTTCGATTTGTAGTTGACATAACCTTATATATAGAAAACCCTAAGGAATCCACAGAAAAAGTACTTGAGCCAAGAAAATACTTGAGCAACGTTTCAGAATCCAAGATCAATATATAAAATTAATTCTGTTTCTATATACTAGCCATAAACAATCCAAAATTAACTTATGGAAATAACTCATTTATAATAACATCAAAAGAGGGTCCAGCAGTTGGTGTAATGGCTATGTCGCTGGACTCCCATGTAGTTGACCTTGGTTCAAGTCCCAGATCGGTGGCTTAAACTCACACTGGGTGCATGTGCATGCATGCCCAAGATCCCAAAAGGAGAATGGAGGAGATGGGATTGTGGTTTGGCCATCCCACCCCCGGGTGGCGGGGGGAAGGTGATCTCTCACTTTCTGTCTCTCTCTCTCTTTCTGGCAAGCGCACGTGCCCTATAGCAAAAACCTCTCCAAAAAAAAACAAAGAAAAGAAACTCTTACACTGAAAACTACAAAACATCATTGAAAGGCATTAACACTTAAGTAAATAAGGAGACATCCTATGTCATAGATTGGAAGGTTTAATATTATTAAGATAACTATACCCCAAAATTGAACCACACTTCTAAAGGAATCTACCAAATACCTTTCTAGTAGAAACTATTATTCATATTGGAAATCAAGGGAATTTTACTGGCCAAAACAATTTACTAAAAGAACAAAATTTAAGAAGAACACGTCCTGGGACCAGCAGTTAGCGTAATGGCTATGTCGCTGGACTCCCACGTAGTCGACCACGGTTCACATCCCGGACCCAGTGGTTTAAACCTCACGCCAGACACATGTGTGTTCATGCCCAAGATCTCGAGAGGAGAATGGAGGAGAAGGGATTTCAGCATGGCCATCCCTCCTGGGGGGGGGGGGGGGGGTGATTTCTTGCTTTCTGTCTCTCTGTCGCTCTTTGTTTGTCTGGCGAGCACACGCGACCTATAGCAAAAACCTCTTAAAAAAAAAAAAAAAAAAAAGAAGAACACTTCCTAATTTCAAAACTTATTACAAAGCTACAGTATTCAAAACAGTGTGGTACTGCATTGTGGGAGGCTGCGCAACAGCGAGTTCGGGTGCCACGTGTCCCGACCCGGGGGGACAGTCAAACAGGTTTCCTGAGGGAAGGAGTGAGAGCCGGAACAAGTGGCACAGTGTCACAGCTCGGAGACGACACAGTGTCGTCTGTTTATTGTGGGCAGCACGGTACAGCACGGAGACGACGCAGTGTTACAACTCTTTAGGGTCGCGTCGTCTGTTGTGAGCAGCACGGAGACGACGCAGTGTCACAGCTCTTCAGGCTCGTCTGGAGACGATGTAGTGTTACAGCTCTTCAGGGTCGTCTGGAGACTGTGTGGTGTTTCAGCTCTGCAGGCTCTCCAGGGTCGTCTGGAGACTGTGCAGTGTTTCAGCTCTGCAGGCTCTCCAGGGTCGTCGTCTTCCTGGTCTTCTGTGTTGTCTTCGCTGTCTTCCGGTCGTCTGGCTATTGTGGGCCAGGCATGGTGCTTATATACACATTGGTGGATCGCAAAGGTGGGTTATGATTGGTTGCAAATGGTGGGCCGTGATTGGTTGTAAACGGTGGGCCGTGATTGGTTGTAAACGGTGGGTTACGATTGGTTGCTTTTGGACCAATCATGAGGTGCCAGATATGCAAATCTGAGGGATTTCTAGTGACCAATCATGGCAATTGTTTGCTCTCTGAGAAACCTCGGCAGACTCGCTGTTGCGCAGCCTCCCACATATCCCCCTTCTCTGTTTTGAGAGATGAGGTAAAGGCCTGGGGGAATCGTGCCTGTCTTAGGTTGGAGTCGTGTATAGAACCATAAGTCCATTCTTACCCGTCATTGGAGAGTCCCATAGCTATGATGAGCCTCCTGTCTTAGGTGGAAGGACTGAAGACTTATTGGGTTCATCAGACTCTCTTACCCGTCTTTGGCTAACCGATTCAGCACCTCAGGCGAGACCAGTATAGGGGTGTTGGTCTTCCATAAGTGAGTCAATTTGTTGTTTGAGGAATGACATGCGCCTATTAAATATAACAGGTCCCAGTGAGCAAACAATCAAAAAACCAATAAATGGGCCAAGGAGGGGGAGCGGGAAAGGGAGGAGACCGTTCCAGGCAGACCATCGGCGAGTTGTTTTCTACGTTGTTGGAGAGATTGTTGGAGTTGATATATGTTGTCATGAACGATGCCGGACTTGTTGGCGTAAAAGCAGCGTTCCTGTAAAGCAAGACAGAGACCTCCCTGTTCTGCCAGGAGGAGATTTAAACCTCGTCTATTTTGAAGAACCACCTCAGCCGGGGAATCTAGTTGGTAGCTACAGTTAGGGGAACATAAAGGCTGAGAGTTTTGAAATTTAAGAAGGATAGCTCGGGCTAACGTTTGCCAATCAGATGGTGTGAGCCAGCCTTCGGCGATAGCTTCAACTATAGCTAAGGTATATGGAGCAGTAGCTCCGTATTGGGCAACTGCTGCCTTAATCTCTTTTACCATAAACCTACTGTGACGGTGCCAAACCTGTCCTTGGGGATCTATAGTTTCCATAACAGGGAATGTCTCAAAGTCTGTCATATGTGATCCCTAAACTAGTTTTGTTTCTTTGTCTGTATTGGTTTTTAGTTTCTCTAATTGTGATACAAAAGGTATCTGCATGGATAATATTAAACCCACAATGTAGAAAATGCTATATGCTATGTAGACTCTTTTGCTATATCTCTGCATCAGTAACAACATAAACACATGCAGTGGAATAAGGTTGATGATAAACACATAACCACCCCAAGCAGAGACCATATAGAAATATGATAAATAGCAGCACATTGTCCAAAAAACTGACCCAGTTTTTGACTCATTTTTCTTTGGCTCTTGTAGAGACTTAAGGTTGTTTTTATTTTTTAGTTTTTTGGATATTTTGGGTTTTGTCTCACCTTCAGGGCTTTTAACTTCTTCCTCACTATCTAGGGAAATAAGATCCTCTCCCTGTTCTTTTTCAATTTTAGAATCCATGGTTAGATCTGAGGCGGCTATAGCCTCCTCCTGGGGTTGATCATTTTGCATGATCTGCTCTCCCTTAGTGACCATAGCGACAATTTTTGGTTCACTGGTGTGGAGCCTGAGAATTTCGTCTATTAAGTTCCAGTACAAAAAAGTAGTCACGGGAACTTTTTCTGGGCCGAATGTGGTATAATAATCTTTTAAAGCGTCCCGTACTCTTTTCCACATTTTCTCATCTATGGTTCCTTCTTGAGGGAACCATGGACAAACTTCTTTTAAGAAATCAAAAAAGGAGAGCAACTGCTTAATCTTAATCTTAACTCCCCGTGTCTTGAGGGCTTCTTTCAAGCCCTGAACAAATAATTTCTGCTGACTAAGCTTTTGTTCGTGCTGACTAAGCTTTTGTTCGTGCTGGCTAAGCTCTTGTTCGTGCTGGCTAAGCTCTTGTCCCACTATTACCCTTATTACTTGTCCCATTATTACCCTTATTACTTATAAGTAAGCAATCTTTGTTACTCACCGGGACGATTCTCTGCCGTTCCCTCTCGGACGATTCTCTGCCGTCCTATCTCGGGACGATTCTCTGCCGTCCCCTCCTCGGACGATTCTCTGCCGTCCTATCTCGGGACGATTCTCTGCCGTCCCCTCCTCGGACGATTCTCTGCCGTCCCCTCCTCGGACGATTCTCTGCCGTCCTATCTCGGGACGATTCTCTGCCGTCCCCTCCTCGGGTGCTCTTCACTGTATCCTTCGTACTCAGGTCCCTTGTTCGAGCGCCACTTGTCCCGACCTGGTTCGGGCGCCACGTGTCCCGACCCGGTGGGACAAACAGGTTTCCTGAGGGAAGGAGTGAGAGCCGGAACAAGCGGCACAGTGTCACAGCTCGGAGACGACACAGTGTCGTCTGTTTATTGTGGGCAGCACGGTACAGCACGGAGACGACGCAGTGTTACAACTCTTTAGGGTCGCGTCGTCTGTTGTGAGCAGCACGGAGACGACGCAGTGTCACAGCTCTTCAGGCTCGTCTGGAGACGATGTAGTGTTACAGCTCTTCAGGGTCGTCTGGAGACTGTGCGGTGTTTCAGCTCTGCAGGCTCTCCAGGGTCGTCTGGAGACTGTGCAGTGTTTCAGCTCTGCAGGCTCTCCAGGGTCGTCGTCTTCCTGGTCTTCTGTGTTGTCTTCGCTGTCTTCCCGGTCGTCTGGCTATTGTGGGCCAGGCATGGTGCTTATATACACATTGGTGGATCGCAAAGGTGGGTTATGATTGGTTGCAAATGGTGGGCCGTGATTGGTTGTAAACGGTGGGCCGTGATTGGTTGTAAACGGTGGGTTACGATTGGTTGCTTTTGGACCAATCATGAGGTGCCAGATATGCAAATCTGAGGGATTTCTAGTGACCAATCATGGCAATTGTTTGCTCTCTGAGAAACCTCGGCAGACTCGCTGTTGCTCAGCCTCCCACACTGCATAAGGACATACATATGAAATAGCATTGAAAGTACAGAAATAAAATACATTTGTGATCAATTGGTTACCAACCAGTGTGTCTAAAAAATTCTTGAGTAAAGAGCAGTCTTTCTGGCAAACAAGATAACATATCCACATGCAAAAGAATGAATTTGGACCTATAGGTCACACCATATTTAAGTACAATATGAACTCTTATGGACCAAATGGACCAAAGACTTCAATGCAAGGGTTAATCTATAAAATTCTTAGGGGGAAAAAAAACACATAAGCATAAAGCTTTGTTAATTTGGCAATGGTTTTCTAGGTCTTATAGCAAAAACATAAGCAGTAAAAAAAGATACACTGCATATCAACAAAATGAGAAATGTTGTGCTTTTAAGGACACTACTAAGGAAAAAAAAAGACAAGCCACAGATTGGGAAAAATATATGCAAATCATAGAACTAATAAGAGTTTATTCTCTAAATATGTCAAGAACTCTTACAACTCAATGATAAAACCAGAACCCAATTTACATATTAGCAAAAGACTAGAATAGATATTTCTTTAAAGACGACATACATGGCCAATAAACACATGAAAAGATTGTCAACATTGTTAACCATTAAGGAAATGCAGATAAAAAGCAACAACAGATTAACAAGGGCCAGCAGATGGCATAGTGGTTAGTTGGTGGATTTCCACATGGCCAACCACAGTTTGAGTCCCAGACCCAGTGGCTTGAAAATCACACTGGGTGCATGTACGTGCATGCCCAAAATCTCAGGAGGAGAATGAAAGGATTGCAGCATGGACAGCTCCCCCCCACCAGAGTAATTTCTCACTATTCCTCTCATTGTCTCTCTCTCTCTCTCTCTCTCTCTCTCTTTCTCTTTCTCCCCCCCCCCCCCCCGTGAGTGCACATGCCCTATGGCATAAACCTCTTTAAAAACACACACACAAACACTAGAATCAAAAATAGGGATAATGCCATCATAGACGAGAATTGGGAGAAATTGGAAACCTCATATGTTGCTGTGAGGAATTGCAAATGAGCAACAAATATAGAAAGCCGTCTGGCAGTTCCTCAAAAGTTAAATACAGAATTACCATAAGACCCAGATGTTCTACTCCTAGGTGTACCCGGAAGAAACAAAAAAAGGTGTTCAAACAAATATTTACACACACATGTTCATAGCAGCACTATTTATAATACCCAAGGATGAAAACAAACAAAGGCCTATCAATGGAGGAACAGACAAAAAAAAGAGTGAATTATTCACACGATGGAATATTATTCAGCCTTAAGAAGGAATAAAGTAATGGTCCATGCTTCAGTGTGGATAAAACTCTGTGTTAAGTGAGAAAGCATGTCACAGAAGACCACAGAGTGTGTGATCCCGTTTGTGGGTGTATTAGGCAGATTGAGCCACCACAAGAAAAGACCGCTGTCCAGGGGGCTAAAGTAAGAGGAGTTTATTTTCTCACAATCCTGAGCACCAGGAAGGTCAAGATCACGGTGCTGGCAGTTTCAGTGACTGATGAAGACCCTCTTCCTGGCCTCCAGGCAGCCACCTTCTTGCTGTATCATATGGCCTGTCCTGGAGCGTGTGCAGACAGCGAGCAAGCTCTGGTGCCCCTTCCTCTCGTTGTAAGGAAACCAGTTCTCTCAGGCTGGAGCCTCATCCTTATTGCCTCATTTAACCGAAAGGCCCTGGATCAAAATACAGCCACACTGGGGCTCAGGGCTTCGGCATATCATTGGGTGGTGGTATTAGAAAGAATGCAGCAGCGGGCTGGCAGGTGAGCAGATGGCGTGGCAGTAAAGGCGCTAAATTCCCACATGGCTGACCATGGTTTGAGTCCGAGACCTAGTGGCTTGCTTTCTCACTTTCCATCTCTCTCTCTCCCTCTGGTCAAATTAGCACATAAAAATAATAAATAAATAATTTTTTTTTTTTTTTTAAATAAAGAGAAAGAATGCAGTTAGTGGGCTGGTGGTTAAGGCACTGGATGTCCATGTGGTCGACTGTGGTTTGAGTAACACACCTGGCAGCTTGAAACTCACACCAGGTGTGTGTGTATATGAGTGTGTGTGTGTGTGTGTGTGTGTGTGTGTGTGTGTGTCTCCAAAATCCCAAGAGGAGAAAAGATTGTGAAAGGATTATGACATGGCCCTCCGCCTTGGGGAGTGATTTCTTGCTTCTGGTCTCTCCTTGTATCTCCAGTGAGTGCACCTGCCCTATTGCAAAAATCTCTCTCTCAAAATAAAAAGAATGAAGTATGAAATATCCAGAATAGGCAAATTAATAGATCTAGAAAGCAGACTATTTTTTCTTTTCAGTGGGGGAGAAATTTTTACTATACGATACACATACTCACCGAAGAGACAGAGAGAGAGAGAGACAGAAAGTGAGAAATTACTCCCCAGGGGGCATGGCTACACTGCAATCCCTACTCTTCCATTATCCTCTCAGGATCCTCGGCACACATACAGACTTTCTGGGAATGAGGTTTAAACTCCCTGCACCTGGAACTCAAACCGCAGTTGACCACATGGGGGTCCAGTGATGTAACCGTCATGCCATTTGCTGGTCCCATGCGGACATGTTTTTACCAGGAGCTGGTGGAATAGAGAAATGGAAAGTGACCACTTGGTGGGTATGCAGTCTTCTTTTGTGGGTGATGAAAACGTGTTGTAACTAGAGATGCTATTTGTACAAGATTACGAATTACTAAACACTGCTGAGTTGTATGATTCAAGTGTTAACGCTGTGTTATCTGCATTTCCCCTTATAAAAAGAATTTAATTGAAACTTTAAAAAACAAGACTAAGAAGTGTTAAGGATTTGCAGAAATTGTAAACCTCACACACTGCTGGTAGGAAAGTGAAATGTTGCAGCCACTTTGGAAAACAGTTGGGACTTCCTCAGCAAGTTAACTTGGTGTTACTACATGACCTAAAATTCCACTTAGAGATATTTAAACTCCCTCATGAAAACATATGTACACAGGAAAACTTTATACCAATGGTCATAGCAGCATCGTCTATAAAAGTCAAAAGGTGGAAACAACTCTATGTCTATCAATTAATAAATGGATAATTATCTTAACGAGGTTTTCTTTTTTTTTTCCCAAATACTCATCCATTTTTAAAATCACTAGGAAGAAAAAAGTATGTGGCCATAGTGTGAGGTGTGGAGTATGCAGGACCTTGGTCCTCCTCACTTACCCCTCTCCCTGTGTCCTCACACGCAGAGAGAAAGAAAAGGAGCAAGCTCCCTGGGGTCTCTTCCTGGAAGGCACCATCTTATTGGATTAGGGCCCCCATCACCTCATTTAGCCCTAACTACCCTCTAAATGCCCACTCTCTAAGTGTAGTCCTATTCGGAGTACCACTTCCACACACACATTTTAGGGGACACAATTCAGTTCTTAGTATCCAGACTATTTTTTTCTATCTAACTGGCTGAAATATAGACAATCTTCTGTAACATTTTTGTCTTTTGGGATCAATGTTGCATCACGTACATTTCTTTTGAAGACTTTTTTTAGTAATTAATTATGCAGATAATGAAGATGTTGGTGTTTAATGGATGTGGAGTTTCGGTGTTGTGAGATGAGAGTTCGGAGAAGGACGGCGATGACAGCTACACTGTGGCGTGCAGTACATATGCCATTGAATGTGGAGTTAAGATTGGTTAACATGGCAAACTTTATGTTACATGTATTTTATCCCAATTTTTTAAAAGAGGGTTTAAGATAAAAAGCAGAGAGAAAGATAAATTTCAAAAGCAAAGAGAAGCAGTGAGTTTTGAGGGTCCTGTCTGTCTATTACAGTTTCATGATTTTGTCCAAAAGTGACCTTTGTAACTAACTGATGCAAAAACAAACACTTGGCTACTTCGCAGAATTGAGGTACGAGGGCACGTGGGTGCTGCAGACATTCTAAGGCCAAGCAAGAACCTTGGCAGGGAAGCTGGGTCACAGAATGGAAGACTTCTAAATGAACTTGGAGGTTGGCCCTGTCGCACAGTGGCACAGTGGTTAAACGCTGTGTCGAGAGTCAGATCCCACAGGGCTGACCGCGATCCCAATTCCAGTCCCTGCAGCTTGAGTCCTGGCCACAAGGGCATAGAAAAACACAACAGTTGTACATGCATGCATGCCATAAATCTTGACAGGATAGGGAAATGGCGGGACAAGGATCAGAGCATGGACACTCCCTGTCACGGAGTCCTGTCCCTTTCTCCACTAAGTGCATATGTGCTAGAGCAATTCAAAAGAAAACTTTGTTAATGAATTTGGAGATGGTGTAAATGATTTTTTCCACAAGAATTTTTTTTTTTTAATTTTTTTCATTTGACCAGAGAGAGAGAGAGAGAAAGGAAAAGTGAGAAAGCAAGCTGCCAGGTCTGGGACTAGAACCACACTCAGCCACGTGGGAGTCCAGTATCTTAGCCATCAAGCCACCTGCTGGCCCCTATCATTTTTTTTTTGATTGTTTGTTTTTAACCCAGTGGACATGGCCTTCCAGAATGCCAGTCAATCCCAACTTGTTTGTAATTTCTACAAGCCCCACGTGCACTACTCTAAGGAGAAAAGTCGTGGCTTTCCTCAGCTTCTCCAGGCATTTTGTCAGCCTCAGGCGGGAAGGAGACAGATTGAGTGCTCTCACCTTTTCAGATATGGAAACTGGGATTTGAAGCAATGTGGTTTCAAGCCCATGATCAGTTACAGTAGATTGTGCTTCCCCTTTTCACTAAGGTATTTTGGATTTCAGGCGACTTCCCCTGTGGGAGCGTTTCCATTTTTGAGTAAACTGCTGGAACCGTCTGGGCTGTCGTTTGAACAAAGGGACAGCTTGTACTGCACCCCCTGCCTTTGCTGATCCTGCCCTTGGTGATTGCTACTGGAGTCCTTTGCTATGGGAGGGAGGAGGGTGACTAGAATAGAAGTGGAGGAAGGGTAGAGGGTTTGCTGACAGCAAAGGGTGCAAGGGGAGGTGCAGACTGTAACTCTTTGGCTGTCCTTGGAACTAAATGGCTCCCCTGAGACGGTGGCAGGAACTAGAACCATTGTATTTATATCATAGTAATCTAGATGCAGGGCTGGGCACAGCACGATCTGGCCTCCGAAAGGGAGAATGGAGAGCGATTCACAGCAGGACCTTTCCAGAACAAAAGGAGAAGGAAGAAATTTGGGCTAAGCACAATGACTACAAAGACCAAACAGGCAGTCTGATAAAGCATCAAGCCAGCCAAAGAAATGCAAGCCCTTTCCTTGGCAAGAACTAGCTATGTTTTAGTAATCAGATCCTTTCACAGGAAAGCAGGTGCTTTGTAGACAACTGGTCTTAATGAGCACACATCAATAGGCTTGGCTGAAAACCTGGCAATTCCAAAGAACAGAATAGTTCAATCAAATCCGAAGGTGCCGAGGTGGTTCAGTAAATGAGAGCACACTGCCCAGAAACTGTACTTTTCTGTTAAATGTGCAAAATGTTGTGCCAAGTGGCACAGTGCTCAAAAGGAATGTTTGTTGAATTAGTAGATTAAAATGATCAGCTAATTAAAGTGTGGGCAGAGCCTTCCAGCATGAAGCGGCGGCCAGCAGTTTAGAGCCTATTCTAAGGAGCTCGGGAGCCATGGCGCTCACCAGGTCAGAAGCAGCACATGCCAGTCTTCCCACAGCACTGGGCCCAAGGATTTGCTTAGTGACGGTGAGAGACTCACTGTACAGATGTGGAACATTCCAGAAATAGGTCATTTTCCTCTGCCCAACTACAAAGCTGCCTCTTCAGGTGATAGGAGAAAGAAGCCAGACACAAAGGCCACAGAGTGTGTGATTCCAGTAACGTGAGCTGTTCAGAACGGGCAGACCCAGAGAGGCAGCAAGCAGACCATGGACGGTGGGAGCTGGAGGTGAGGAGGGGAATGGGAGTGACGTTAATGGCACAGGGTTTCATCATACAGTCATAACGGGCTCTGGCATTGGGTAGTGCTGAGGGCTGTCCAGCTCTGCGAATTCACAGGAAACCACTGGATTACTGAATTTTACAGAATATAAATTAAATATTGGGAAAGTCACTTCAAAACTTGTAGACCTGTTCAAAGTCACTTGGCGTGTTCTGCTGCTCCCTAAAGCTTTGTTCCAGATGTATTATTTACTGGCACGAATGGCTATGTCTCACTGCGTCCTCTGCAATGGTCAGCATTATATCCTACAAGGCAATTTTGTTAAATTCATGGATGAAAAGTGCTATCCTGTTCAAATTGTCGTAGCTAAGAATTACTTTTGAAAGTTAACAATTGCTTCTGTAGTTTCCTATGTAAATTTTGTTTGTTTCTTTTGCTTACTTGTTTATAAAACATAAACTTACATAAAAGCTTCGAACCATTTTATTGTATTTCCTACTCACATCTTTCCTGCTTTATCTCCTTAATTCACTTTTTTTAGAGATTTTTAAAAAATAGACTGAAGTTTTACAAACTTTATAACTGCTAATCCATTACTACTTCCATAACTTCCTTTAAAAGTACAAGGTCCTACCCAACTACCAGAAGTCTAAACGTGTGGTATCTATTTATATTTATTTTCTTGTAAGGTGTGTGTATGTATGTGTGTGATTTTAAAACAAGAGATGTTTTAATTCATATGGAATTTACATGGGGGTAAAACCTGGGTAAATATGAAGTATCCATAACAGCGTGCAGACTGTGGAAGGCAAGAGCCGGGGCGGGGACAGGGGGCGGTTTGGAGACATGAGAAGTGACTGTCCAGGGAAAATGTAATTTTTTTCCCCTTCAAATAGCTCCACGTGCCTTTTTATTCATTATTTTGTTAATTTTAATGGTTAAAATCTTATTTGCTTTTCCTTTATTATTTGCAACATCCTTTCAAGTTTCCATTAGGGTTTGAATAGAGTTTAGTACATTTATTCATTAGGTTGGGGAGAGATTTACTTTTTTAACTGCCAAAGGGCCCGTGTGTGCACCAGAGAAAGATAGAGACAGAGACATACAGAGAACGGGAGAAAACAACCCCAAACAGGGACCATCATGCCACAATCCTTTCTCCTCTGTCTCTCCACCCTATCTCTATTCCCAGTAGACATGCGCATGTGCCCAGAGTGTTTTTCAAGCTTCTGGGCCAGGATTTGAACATGATCTCAATGCCTGGCCTTGTGAGATCTTGCTCCCTTGACCTCTAGGCTATGGAGCCAGCTCCAAATTTACTTTAAAAAACCATTCACTATCTGCATTGAGGAATATTGTATGTATATACTTGAATGTCTTTTTAAGAATATTTATTATTTTATTTTTTAATTATTATTTTGTAGGCTACGGTATCGTTTTTCACAACACACACACAATGTTGAATTATCAAATCACAGATATAGACGTATTTATCTTTAACAATGAACATTACATTATGTTGTGCACATATTTTATAAAGTAAAAATTACAGAATTGTTATGTGTCTTTTAAAAAGTCTCTTGAGAGACCAGCAGTTAGTGTAATGGCTATGTCGCTGAACTCTCATGTAGTCAACCTCGATTGAGTCCCAGACCCGGTGGCTTAAACTCACGCTGGGCGCATGTGCGTGCATGCCCAAGATTCCAAGAGGAGAATGGAGGAGAAGGGATTGCGGTGTGGCCATCCCCCTGGGGGCTGATTTCTTGCTTTCTGTCTCCCTCTGTCTATCTCTGTCTCTCTGGCGAGAGCACATGCCCTGTAGCAAAAACCACTCCAAAAAAAAAAAAAAAGAAAGAAATCTCTTGATCAAATCAATGAGATGTAAGAGGGAAAGAAAGATGGGACCACGGACCATGGCACAGGGTGCACGCGCAGTTAGAGAACGACCTGCTCTGATTCTTGGGCTACACAATGTTAATTTGTTTTTGTTTTGTTTTGTCATTTCTCTCTCTTTCTGCCTACCTGTCTTTCTCTCTCTCTGTGTCTCCCTCAGCCCCCAACCACATGTGCATTCCCACTAATGACGTAGTTACAAAGACCAGAATAGAATGAAGCAGGAAGCCTGGGGGTCACTACCCCAGACACAGAAGCAAACACCCCTGGCACGTAGTTTACCCACTGAGCAACCGCAGTTTGTCTGCATTTCCTCAAACAAGGCCAGGAAGGAGCCCGGTGAGGAGCCAATGTGGAGATGCTCTAGCTGTCCACCCAGGGCTGACATCATCTGGCCTTTATAACTTGCTCATTCTCATCTTTTTCTATGTAAAAATAAACATTTTTGCTTCTTGTATCCTATTTGTCATGGAATCTGCCTTGAGGGCAGTGTGAGCTTGCCATCTATATTTAACATCTGAATTCTCAGCTTTCTCAAGTTTCTTAGAGCCTCATTTTCCATCATTAACACACTCTGTGAGTGTTGCCTCTAACTTGCAAAAGGGAATGGCTCACCATCGGTGGGTTTCATCCATCCCATTTGCTTCTTTCATCTTCTGTAGCAGAATTAATAAATAGTATAGCAAATTCACATTATAGGGATAGAGAAAAATTATTGGATTCAACCAGGTTTTAGGGTACTTTCACCTTACCACTCTCTTCATAAAATAGTCTAATGTTAGCCATTTGACCTTCTAAATAAATATGGCCCCTCATAAGGTTTTAACCCTGTTATTTTTATTTATTTATTTTTTGGAGAGGTTTTTGCTATAGGGCACGTGCCCTCGCCAGAGAGACAGAGACAGAGACAGAGACAGAAAGCAAGAAATCAGAAAGCGAGAAATCAGAAAGCGAGAAATCAGAAAGCAAGAAGTCACCCCCCAGGGGGGATGGCCACACCGCAATCCTTTCTCCTCCACTCTCTTCTCGGGATCTTGGGCATGCATGAACACATGCCCAGTGTGAGTTTAAGCCACGGGGTTCGGGACTTGAACCGCAGTCCACTACATGGGAGTCATGGGAGTCCAGCGACATAGCCATTACGCTAACTCCTGATCCCTAGCCCTGTTAATTTTATAGTTGAGTTTTTCTGGTCCTTTTTTTCTCCTGATACGACTGTATCTACCTGGAGATAGAAATCACATGTGTTAATTTGACAGAGAATTTAATATAAAGGATAGGGAAAACATTGTTAACTACATTTTGAAGCATTGAAAAGACGAAAGAGAGAATATTAAACTACCATGCACCGTGCAACAGCTGGAAGCAGAAGCCCCCTTTTGGAGGACCAGCAAGACCCAGAGTAGAAGGGCCCAGAGGTGACCACAGATCTGTCAGAAGGGGTTGCTGCACGGTTGGTCCTGATGACTCTGAGCTCAGGGTTGGGGCCCATGGTACCTGGACCGAGACCTCAGAGAACCAGCTTTTGTTGGTGTCTCCTCAAGGGGGACATTGAGTCTAGTTCTTCTGGGATGAGAAAAACTGCAGACCGGAGTCCACTCTGAAAGGCCATCAGCTGCCAAGTGACAGAGCATTGCTGGGTGATGCCCACAGCAACAGGAGTAGTGGGGTGGCCACAGGAAGAGAAGCCTCCAGCCGTGGGACCTCCTGCAAATCTCCCGTGGCAGAACCAACAGGGAGCGACAGGCAAAGCAGGAACGCTGCCCTCGCGGCTGCAAGCATGGGACAGAGGCTGGTTTGGAGCTGAGGCGCAGTGGCTTAGTCACGGGTGCAATGCTGTGTTACAGCTGTGAGATTCGAACACGTTATTATTACTGAAAAACAGATGGTGCTTCCTCTCTGGCACTAAAGCTCCAACATGAACCGAAGCCATGAGGGCCCACTTTAATTGTTATGGGTGATGAACGGCCATTCTATTCTAGGTGAAGCCTAAGAAGGGAGCCCGAAAGGAGTACAGTATCTTTCCTCTCCTGAATGGGAAATCTAGCCTGAATTTTCAGCTAATGGGTGATACTTTATTCTCTTGAATGTTTAATTTATAATTCATATTTCTTTCAGGCTTTCAGAAAGACTTGTTTGATAGTTCCAGCGAGAATAGAATGATACACTATTCTGAAGCATTAGACCCTTAGTCACTGATCTCACTCCTCTCCAAATGTATAAGGGGTGACTCTCAATAGGCATGTGAGTTTTTATCCTTATCCTATGAGGTATAAAATTTGGAGAGAGTTCTTCCCTCAATCCCATCCCCTACTGACATACTTCAACTATGATTGAAAAGGAAATCCATTCAAGGTATATTATTACTACACTGGTTTAGTTATTTCTGAAGAGCAAAGCTCAGTTAACTCTCAAGAGAATCATACCACTATCATTAATCACAGATGTACAGCTTGAATTGTTTTTGAATTTCAGTAGCGACTCAGCACTATATTGAAGTTTTAATAATTAATCAGGATATGCAGTGTTAATGAACCCCAATATAGTCCGTGTGACTTGTTATAACACAGTATGGGTATAGAAAAGCATATATCATGCTATTTAAATGAGACCACAGAGTTGGGGAAAAATTCACTACTTATTGAATTAACATGTTCCCTATTTAAATTTTAAGCAGGCTTACAGCTAATTATTGAAAGCAAAATAAAGCCAAACATGGCATTGGCCACAAGGAGATATTAACTGGATATATTGGTTGTTATAAAATGCTACTGGAGTACAATACCAATAATTATATTCTGTAATTTTAAATACCTATAAACTAAAATAATAATAAGTAGAATCTCTGTGGTGATGGAAAAATATGTGGGAATTATGTACCATAGCTGGAGATACTGCTTTTGTGAAGATACAGTTTTAATAATGAAATGAGAATATCATAGTTTTATTTGTAAAAGTTTTTTTGTGATACAGCTACAGGTCCAGATATTAATTATTAATATTTTATATATTTGAAATCATAATCATGCACTTACTAACTCATCCATTCAAAACATCTTTTTAAAGATACAAAAATAAATCAGTCATTATTCCTCCCCCAGTGGAACTTAGTCTAATAAAATCTAGAATTTTAGCTCTATCTCTCATGTGCGTTGATCTTTTCTATTTTAGGTTTTTGCCATAGTGGGCTTGCACTCACTGGAGAGAGACAGAGACAAGGAGAGGGCTTGGAGTAGGGGAAAACACTGGGTGGAGGAGCCACTAGGAAGATAAGGGTTCCTTTAACAAGGTTTGCACTGATTTCTCTCTGGTTCAATTTCCTGTCCTTGACTATAAAAATGTTGCACTCCTGGTACAGGGAGGACATCTTCCACATGAGGGTTTTATCTCCTGCTTTCAGGAAGAAAAGAAGGAGATCTGAGTGACCTAACACCTGCTGTTTTTTAAAGTGCCTTTAGCTCTAAATTATCCTCATGCCAAAGTGGCATATTTTGGGGCAGTGAGCTTTGAACTTCTTCAGATCATACTGTACATATCAAAGGAAGGCAAGAGTTCTGAAAGTTCTCTCATCACCTCCCCTGGCAGTCTCTTACAGATTAAGAAAGACACCCACGCATCCACTGTTGTTCTCTGTGTCAAAGTTCCTTCCAGTCAGAAGTATGTCCCCTTATTCAAAAAGAACAGATTTTTGAAGTCAAAAGATCTGAATCCGAGATCAAGCTTGGTCACTTTGGGGCTGGAAAACTCTAAATCTTTGCACCTCCAAACCTATCTATAGAGTAGGAATGATATCATTTTCCCCATCCTATGGAAATTCAAAGGGGTGATGTAATGGGAAAAACCTGGTAAATATTGAGTTGTCAGAAAAGTCATGACATATTTTTCCCTAAGTTTTTCTATGCAAAAATGCATCATGACTTTTCCAACAATTGAATACATTGCTTTAATATGTACCAATACACCTTCCAGGGAGCAAATTAATGCATTGAAAATGGACCAGCAGAGAGAACACACCAGAATAGTTTCATTGGGCTGACCCCATAGCACAGTGGTTAAGGAAGCCAGATCCCCCATAGTGGCCATGGCTTGAGCACCGGCCCTGGCAGCTTGCAAAACGTACTGAGCATACATGCATGCATGCTCAGAATCCTGCCAGGAAGGAGGACTGGGGCAGGATTGTGGTGTGACCAGACCCACTGGGGAGGTTTCTCTCTCTCTCTCCTTCTCTCTCTCTCTCTCTCTCTCTCTCTCTCTCTCTCTCTCTCTCTCTCGAGTACATGCACCCTCTGGCAATAAAAATAAATAAATAATAAATAAATAAATAAATAAATAAAGTTTTATTGATAATCTGCTTGAAAAATATACTAATTTCCATTTAAAAAAAAAGACATTATTCATTTAATTTTATTTATTCATTCATTTATTCTAATTTGACCAGAGAGAGACACAGAGAGAAACAGGGAAAATGAGAAAGCAAGCCACCAGATCTAGGACCCGAACCATGGTCAGTCATGTGGGAGTGTCTAGCGCCTTAACCATCATGCCAATTTCCCCTAATTTCCAATTTTGATCTTTGATTATCACAGAAAAGATAAGTAAAATATGATCTATCTGTCCGAGTCTAAGATAAATTTTAGATCAATTCACTCTCATTTTGTCAAATAAAGGCAGACAATAGTAACCTTCCAGATGCTTCTGAATTCCACAAAGATCTTACAAAAACAAGTTTATGAGGAATTGCATTGTTTTGACAGTGCAGTTAATTTATTGCTTAATCCACAGTTATTATATTTTTAGACTTAAAAGAAATCACAGAAAAATAGCCCAAGGAAAAAAATATTTAAACTCTAAGTAAATGTGTATTGAATAATGCTTACATTCCTCTGTGGCCTCATCTACAGTTTTCTGGTCACTTTACCATAAAGACCAAAGCCCCTGGATTTCCCAGTCAGGTCACTAAAATTCTGTGGCTGTTTTCAGATAAGCATTTCATGGCTTATTCACATTTCTTCCCACACTGTAATAAGATAACTAACAAATGCTATTTTTAATGGAAAAGTTGTCTCTCCAAACAGCATTGAATTCCACTGCAATTAAGTATTTGCAGGATAACGATCCCATGGAAGTTTTAATGATTCCATTTGTTTCCTTAAACTAGGTTTTCCACTTGGAGGTGTTTATCAGTTTGGGCAGGGACCTCTGTTGTGCCTGAGTGTCGATTTTACTAGAGAAAAACACATCTTCACTAGGAACTGGTTGGTCTCTTTGCGGAAGCAAGCCAGTCTGCCAGATATGGTTCAGCAAGACTGACTCTAGGACACCTTTGTTTGCTCTGCCCTGGGGCTTTAGCTGTGCACTTCAGAACTATTCAGTAGGACCCACAGTGGTGGCAAGCACTGCCAAGACACAGTGCTCTGCAGGCTGGTACCACAGGGAGGCCCAGGTTCAATTCCCAGTCCAACCTAAAGGCCAGGTGCCACACGGGCTTGTATTTCCAGCAATTAAGGGAGGCCGAGGCAGAAGGATCGGGAGTTTGAAGCTGGCCTGGGTAACATAGCGATCCTGTCTTAGAAAGAACCAGACACAGCGGTGTGTGCCGTTCGTCCCAGCTGGGAGGCTGAGGCAGGAGATCCTGACATGGAAGGCCCTGCCCAAACAAAAGTGTCCTATTGTCGCGTGGATATCAATAGTGATTAGTCTCTGTTAAAAATATCCACACGTGTACCTGCCACCCACCTGGGGTTATATTCCATTTTCAGGAAAGCGTGTTTCCCCGTCCTGGGTGGGGGTGGGGGTGGGGCTGACCTCAGCCGTCCTCTGGCCAGGGTGGACTGGCTGGTGATACAGCACAGCCAATGAGACAGGGCAGGGATCTACAGGCGACCGATGTCAAAAACAGACAGCAGAAGGAATGTGCTCTTCACAGTCCACCCAGCCCCTGGGGATTTCTGTGTGACCACATGATGTTTGAAGTGGCAGCAGCCAACTTATGACCAGAGGGAGGTGGAGGGACGCGGCTCACTGCTCTGACGAAGGCACATCAGGAAGATGAAATCTCCCCCACCCCAGGCTCTCGGATCTTTGACTTCATGAAACAAGGACTACCCTCCTCCCAGGAGGTCCCATAAAATTTTTTCTCTTAACTTTGGAGCTGAGAGTTCTGCTATTTCAGGTGAAAATATCACAGCTCATACCTGATACGGCCAACAATGAATGAGTTAATTGACTGATTTTTGGAGCTGACTGTCGGAATGCTGAGTCACACTGAGTGACAAGTCATTACCCAGTTCTGGTCCTAACTCTAATAGAACATCGAATTAACATTAAGAGTGCTTTCTCTCTCTCTTTCCTTCTTTCTTTCTTTCTCTCCTTCTTTTGTCCTTTCTTTCTTTCTTTTCCTCAACACTGGCTAAAGAGACACACACCAAGAGCCTTCGCCATGCAGATAAGTAGAAATAGAAATAGGCTTTTCCTTCTCCAGCCTGCCAGGTCTCTCTCCAAGCGGCTTCCATCCCTCCGCAGATAACCTGGGCACCCAGAGGGCTGTCAGCAGCCTCTGTCCTTCCAGAGAAGGGAAGCAGGCACGGCCGCCTCAATCTACAGGCAGGGAGGCCTGCTCCTGCCAGGTGCCAACTTCCGTTTCCCACACCTGTTCCTGGGGGAGGCTGAGCTCTCTTCCCGATGTTCCCATTCATCTTCGCCTTGTTTAAATGGAAATCTTGAGTAGGCCTAACATCTGGCTGAAATGTGTATATGAAATTGAAACTTCACCACTTTACAGGGATTAGATTTCTCCTGATCTTGATAACCAGACTGACCAGGGAAGGTGAGAGAATTTAAATCTAATGTAAATGGGAAAAGACACTGGTGGGCTTTCATTTTTTCTTTTTGAGTGAGATTTTTGTTATAAGGTGCGTGGGCTCGCCAGAGAGACAGAAAATCAGAAAATGAGAAGTCATCCCCTCCCCTAAGGGAGATGGCCACACCACAATCTCTTCTCCATTCTCCTCTCCGGATTTTGGGCATGCATGCACACACACACCCTGCGTGAATTTTAAGCCTCCAGGTCTGGAACTTGAACTGTGGTTGACTATGTGAGAGTTCAGTGACATAACCATTATGCCATCTGCTGGTCTCTCAAGTGTATTTTTTATAAAAATTCATTTCTTCTAGAGGAAAAAGACACAGAAAGAGAGGAGGCAACCCCAGTAGGATCTTCATACTGTAATCCATCCCAGCTCAGCTGGCTCAATATGCGGGCTGTACATGCTTCCCTGACAGGGACACGGAGGTCTCACCATGTGATCCCAAGCCCTTTCCGTGTGGTGTGTAGTTCTGTTACTCCTGCAGCAGTGCCTGTCCCCAAAGACACTTTTAGTCCCATAGACATCTCAGCTTCCAAAAACCAGTGCTGGGAGGGGAAAGGTCCCAGAGCCAACGACTACCAGCTGTTAGTTGTTTTGACTAAGGAAACGATTGATAGTCACCTTATCGATGTGTGTCATGTGGATAGTGATGCACACACATCAACAGGGTGGCTTCAGTTGTCAGATCTTTTGTACGGTCACCGTGAAGATTACAAGGCAAAACTTCACACACTCAAAATGGATTTATATTGCTAAAGCATGCAATATGGAACTTGCCTGGCCAAAGCATGAATAAAATACAAACTTCTGTGCATTCAATAAGAATAACACTGCAAAATGCACATGTACCAGCCTGGAGTTGGTGATTCTGGGAGAAGAAGTGGGCTGGACAGTCAAACCCTGGGTCCAGCAGCAGCCAAAGCCTGCTAGTGGTAAGGAACCTGGGGAGGGTACTAACTCATGTCTTTCAGCCACAGTCTCCACGTAGGCTAGGTGGGGACCAAAGGGGAGGGCAGGCAGAAGGAGAAGAGTAAATCATAGGTGGCCTGTTCCCATTCCTAATGAAGAATGAATAGAAGCACTCACTACAGGAAAAAGGCAAATCTGTACCAGCAGAAATTAAAAAAAAGGTTATTACTTGATAACAAAAAGTAGTGGTTGAATTAATGAGCAACTCCTGGGAGGACTCCAGAGCTCTTCTGAGTCATCCAGAACCTGCAGCCGCCTCAGGAATACGTCACAATGGTGGGGCTAGCAGATAGCATAGTGGTTACAGAGCTAGGCTCCCACATGATTGACTGGGGTTCAAATCTTGGACCGCTGGCTTGAAAATCACCTGGGCACATGAGCTTGTGTGCCCAAGATCCCAGGCGGAGAATGGAGGAGAGGGGATTAGAGTGTGGTCAACCGCCTGGGGGGTGATTTCCCTCTCACTGTGTCTTTTTCCAGGGAGGCACACGTTCTACAGCCAAAACATAACAAAACAAAACAAAAACCCAATGGCAAGGAACGGTAGTCCAGGCTAGCTTTGGCTTCCTTCTGCTGTGTCCCTGTGTGAGTGACAGTGACCTTTGGGAGGAATTCATGACACAGTAAGACCAGGGGAACTGGCTCTCTGCCTAAAGCAGAGGCTTTTGGGTTTCCTGCTGGACTGGGGCATCCCCCTGAATCCTGGGGCATCCCCGCGGGCACAGCACATGTCCCGGCTGTTCTCCCCAGGTTCAAGGAGCAATTGTGAAGCACATTTCACAAACGCTAAAAACAGAGACTAAAACCATTTACGCTCGATTTTGAACCACTCTCTTTGGCCATCTGAGATAACTCCAGCTTGTTAGTTTGTAGGAAACAAAATTGAATCTAGGATTTAAAAAGTCTCTTTGGTGGGCATGTTCAGTAAGTGAACGAAGGCATCTGGCAGAGAACCACTCCTATTTGAACATGTTTAGCCATTCTTGCCATTTCCAACAACTGCTCTTTTATTAGACTCGTATTCTTTATTTGTTACAGCTTTATTTAACTGCTTAAACAACAAGTGCGTCATTGCTCAATGGTAAGGTTTGATAATGAGGAACAAATGACATCCATCCTGCATACTTTTCAAAGGTGTGCCTTTGTTGGTAAAGACTAGCCAGGGTGTGGTGGAGCCCAGTCAGCATGAAGCTAGAGGCTTGTGAAAATAAAAGCTTTGGAGGACACCGCGTTCACAGACAATGGAAAACTCACAAGCTGCCTGGCTGCTTATGCGGACACTCAGACTGCAGCCAGAAACTAATAGAAAAATAGTCCTATTGAGAGTTGAGGGACTTCCTTTTAGAGAGGCATTTTTCCCTCTATTTAACAATGATAATTATGCAGATTGGTAGGGCGCTGTGATACACAGCAAAACATTGGCTCGGCTTGAAGGAATATGGAATTTCAAATAATGCAACAGCTTGGATCTGTGTGGAGACTGATAATTAACAGTGAACAGTAACAAACGACATTATTCTGATTTGAGGAAGCAGAAACACTTAATGGGACCTGGCTTATAACTGTAAGAGGGGGACTGCCCTACCTTTTTCCTATCTAGAAACAAAAGATTCCACATGGTTAAAAATTGTAGTCGCAAATAAAACACTTTGTGTTTTATTTCTTTGTTTACTTAAAATTGTTTTTTCCTCAAAACTTAATTATAATGGTACACAAAGCAAAAACCTACAGCAAAATATTCTCTCCCTAGCAAAGAATTAAAAAAAAAAAGACTATTACAGGAATTTTTAACAATGTTTAGGGAAAAACAAAGAGTGACCTTTTTTGGGTGGCAATGGAATGTTTTTTTAGTGGGTGGAAACAGTAACAACAGATATTTGGAAACATAATCCGACTTTTTTTATCTAATGAAAAAATACTTTCAAACATGGCTTATGGCTTATCTATAGAAACAATAGCATATAGAAAAGTGAAATAAATGTATTGCTAGTTCTTAGAATCATAAAAATGAGAAAAAAATTGAGACACTTTATGTACATGGACAAGATAAGTTTTAAAAAAGTCTAATGTGGAGATTTTTAAATAGTCATGTTCAAGTGGTTAGATAATTAGTGCTTTTGTTTTTACAAACATTCTGCAATATATATGTGTATGTGTATGCATATATATACAAACACATATGTCCATCAATGGCTTTTCATAGGTATTTTACATAGGGTAGTGCATTTAAGACAGCATCACCGGGGGCCGCCAGGTGGTGTTGTGGTTAAGACATTGGACTTCCAAATAGCTGGCTACAGCTCTAGCCCTAGACCTAGCAGTTTGAAAATTAGGCTGTGCTCATGTGCATGCATGCCCTAAATCCTGGGAGGAGAACAAAGGACCAGGGATTATAGCGTGGCCATCACCCCTGGGGGAAATTCTCATCTTCCCTCTCTGTCTTTCTTCAGAGAACATACACATGCCCTATGACAAAAACCTAAAAAAAAATGGCAGCATCATTTATTCATCATAAGTCATCTTCCATCATGTGTAGTCTGCTTCATCAGGACTGTGGGGTGTTTGTTGATATAATGATCAGTATCTATTGGATGTCCACAGAACTCTATAAAACAAGCACTCAGATATTTTTATGCCAAAAATGCATTCAATAAAACAAATTCAAGTTTGCCATTTCCTTTTTGCCATGCTCACCTTCCCACAGCATCCTAAAAGAAGCTTCTGTAGAATCTTTTCACCTGGCCATGCAGCCTTCGCGATAACTGTCTTGCCAGTGTTTTGATGAGGGGGAAGACTGACAGGAAGAGTGACCGGGGGTCCAAGTCTAGCTGGGCATCAGAACTACATTGGGAGCTGTTTCCGAAATCCATTATAAAGTTACCTGTGGTCATTGGACAGCAAAGCAGAGAACTGTAAAAATTAAAAATGAGAAGTCCCTGATTCTTTCCTACTCCCCATAGACCATTTCCTAGAGAAAAATCCCTGTTAACATTCCGACGTGTATCTTTCCAGATATTTATTGTGTATGCCTGTCTGAATTGTCAAAAAAAAAAAAAAAAAGAAAAATCTTAGCTAAGTGAGTTAAATGATCCTATTAGCTTATATTACTGATTCCTTAATCTGTCGGTGTCACATCTATGAAATAGAAAAGCAACCAGTGACCCATGCAGAGGGTGATCTTTATATAAGGCAGCCAAAGACTGGGGAAAGCAGAAACAAGAACAAAAAGTGAATTGAGTGTTTCAAAATGACTTCCCTAACAGAGTGAAAACAGAGGGGACTTCCTTGTCTTGGCAGCTCAGGTGGACCTGGCCCCTGACTGGTTGCTCTAAGTGTGCTTGTGGAAACGGGTTCATTGCTGAGTTTAGTTCGGTATGTGGCACCTACCATGAGTGGCCCTATCCTGGTGTAATCCAGTCTGCTGGGGCCTAGTGCAGGGGCTCAGTCCAAGACAAAGGCCTCTCGGAGGTTTCATTGAACAAACCACGTAGGGAGTGTGTGCAGTAGAATGTGCGCATGCTATTTTCAGTTACTTGAGTAACTATGAGTAATTATGCCTATCATCATTCTACAGCTGTAAAAAAAATTTGTTTCAACACTTAATCTATGACGAAGATTTGGAGGTTTATTCTTCAATGCACCAAATTAGAGGGGCTCTGGCCTAGAGATTTCTGGCACAGGCAAAAGCTTATTTGGCAGGATCGTGGTGGGAGACAGATGGCACTTTCCCCCAACTGAAAAAAGGGCATAACTGGACGTCTCCATTACAAAAAGTGCGTCCCCTGTTTCACTCCCAAGCATGCAGCCAGCCATGCGTTTCTTCTAAGGAAACTGACCATTTAAAAAAGAAACGCAGCCTAAAGATAGGCCTGTGTCACAATACCCCTACATGACGCTCACAAGACGAGCACTACCCAAACACACAGAGCCCCCAGATCAGCCTCTCAGAGTCTCACTCCAAAATAGAAACAGCCCGGGAGGGATCATTGAACATTTGAAGAGACCCAGACATGAAAGAACGGAAACAAAGAAGTAGAAAAAAGAAACTTCCAGGGACAGAGAAAGCTCAGGAAGCAGAAGGAAGTAAACATACATAATACATACATAAAGATAGACAGATATGAAGGGAGAGAGAAACATTGTCATTTACAAGAAAATGTATTTCCTCCTTGAAACAAGCCAATCGTATAGAAAAGGGGGGAGGGAGCTTTCACAGAAGAAAAACAGCTCTAGGAAGCTAGTATTATGTTAGCAGAAATAAAACATGCAATAGAAGGATTGGACGGTAAAGTTGCAGATACCTCCCAGAAAGCAGAATTAAAAGGCAAAGAGATAGAAATGTGAGAAGGATATGAAAGTTAAGTCCAGAAGAGAAAAACTCCATTGGGAGGAGTTTCAGAAACAGGGAACAGAGAAAATAGAGAAAGAAAGATCCAAGCTATAGTACACCAAACTGAACGGTAGACATTTTCAGGATAAAAATCCCTACCAATGGTATAATACAAAGGATGGGAAAGGACCAGTATCGAAGAATGTCTTTGTAAATTTTTAGAACAAGGGGGATTAAAGGATTCCATATGGAAAAAAAAGAAAAAGGTTGCTGTTTCCAGAAAGAAACTAGAATAGCTTGAATACAATGAAGTTAAAGCCATCACATTTTTGAGGAAGGATGATTTCCAACCCAGAAGTGTAAACCTGGCCTGAACCCAACCAGAATGGAGGGAAGCGAAATGCACCGCTCCTGCACTTCGTCTGTCACTGGAAACACCTGGCGTGCTGGGGAGACCCGCGGGAACAGCGAGGCCAAGGCTGCTGAGACAGCAGAGATCCGCCCCACTGTGCAGGCCTGAAGTTGATTTTCTGTTACACTTTTGGGATGACAGTATCTACACATCTCCAGATTTCTATTTCTGTTTTCGCCCTGATGCCGCAAGAGGATGTCAGCATTCCTACCATGTATTAAACTGTCTCATGACCACTAGACCAGGACCCCCAAGGTGGAGGCAGAGCAGAAGGAGATGGAAGGACATGGAGTGCTTTGTCACTGGAACACAGCTTGGGGTCACATACACTTAAAAAAAAAAAAACAAAGGCCTGTTGACTGGGTATTCAAAAGAGTTCAACTTCCTCCAGCCCTGTGGCCTAGTAGTTAAAGGAACTGGATCCCACATGGCCAACTGCAGTTTGAATCCTAGGCTCAGCAGCTTGGAAAACACAACCTAGACGAAAGATTGCAATGTGGCCATGCCTCACTTCGGGGTGTCCCCCTCCTCCCCCAACTATCTCCCTGTTTCTCACTGTCTCACTTGAGCCAATTTAAAAAAAAAAAAAAGTAAAAAATACTTTAGTTTGTTCAGAGGGTGAAGTGAACACAGCTAGAGTCTAAATTTTCTCTAAAATTTTGATTTTGCATATTTGTTGAATCTTTTCTGATTAGAGAATCATCCTAATGAGAGAGAAAAATATACATAGAAATTTTAGCAGATTTTTTAAAAGGAGGTTTTCTGACATTTCAGCCTGTGCTATTTAAAAGTCTTGCTTGTCTTATCACTAACCTCTCTCTCTCTCTCTCTCTCTCTCTCTTCATCCAGACTTGTCACAATCTAAGACATTCTGGGTATTGGCCTTCTAACAATATCTATACAGGTATAGGGTACACTAAAGTTATTCTTGAGTAGAGCTCCTTTTTTCCTTGTGTTGAGCTTGTTTTCAACTCACTGAAAGGACATTCTGACACCCACAGTTTGGGGGATTTTCCAGCCATTCTCTTATCAGAATCACTACAGATTATATTGATATGATTTTGACTTTTCACAGAATCTCGTTCACAGCCATTCACCAGAGAAGGTTAGTAATTTTTACAGGCTGCTGCCACCTCCTGCAAAGCATCCATGGGACGTGGCGAACCTCCTGCTGGCCAGTTTCAAGGGTACCTAATTAACCTCTAGAGTAATTTGCTTATCTTTCTGTTTTTCCTACAGACATAGGGTGCTCTTCCTGGGAGTTTAGGATCTGTCCTCCGCGGCAGTGGTTTCCAGCCCTGGCCACGCTTTCAAATTACCGGGGCAGCTTTTACACTACGTCAAGGCTTGGGCCTTGCCTTGATTGGCAGAGCCGGAGTCTCCGAGGGCAAAGGCTACATTGGAATTCCACCTACCCCATCGCGCTGATGGCACTGAGTTTAAAGAGCAATGCCCTAGGAGACAGGCACTGCTTGTTGTGGCTTCAGTTCTGGTACATATTAACCACGCAGCCACAGTGAATCCCTTACTCAAGAGAGAAGTGATCCCAGGACCCAGTAGACCCAGGGGCACATCACAGCTCTGCCATTTATAAGCTGTGAGGCCTTGGGCCCATTACATACCCTCCTCTAAAATATGAGCACTAACAACATTATCTACTCATTAAAGTTTTGAAAGGATTAAATGGGATAATGTGCGTAAAGTCCTATAGTGAAGGAAATACTAAAAAAGAAAGGAAGAAAAGTTAGCGTTTTAGTCATTGTTGCTTAATCACTTAATCTCTATATACTTCATTATAGTCATTTAGAAATGGGAAGCAATAGAACCTGGCCAGGGTGTTTCTAAAGACTATAGGAAATAAAATATTCCCAGCATATGTCTAGCATACATTGACCAGTAAACACTCAGAAATGTTAGCTATTATGATTATTAAGAAGCATATGAAAAGCAGTAAAACAATACCTGTCTTGTCTGTATCATAGAATTTGAATTAGTTCATTTAACTGAAAAACACCACCTTTAAAAAAATACTAACATGGACCAGCAGATGGCATGGTGGTTGGGGTGCTAGACTCCTACATGGCTGACCATGGTTTGAGTCCTGGACCTGGCAGCTTTCTCTCTCTCTCTCTCTCTCTCTCTCTCTCTCTCTCTCTCTCTCTCTCTCTCTCCCCCTACCCCTCTCGTGAGTGTGTGTGCCCTATAACAAAAAATAATAATAATAATAATAACATTAAATCATTTCTTTTTAAAAATACTAACACTACATAAATGTAAGCTGTGTGTAATTATTTGTTTAATTATTGCATTATCTATAGTGCATACGTGGAACTGTATAACAAGTTCGAATCTGCCAGTCCCTTTCTGTGGTAGGCTGAATAATGTCCCTCACAAAGATTCACACCTAATTCCCAGAGCCTGTGAATGTTACTTTACATGGTAAAAGAGACTGCAGATGTGGTTAGGGATCTTGAGAGGGAGCAATTATCCTGGTTTATCTAACGAATCCAACACGATCACAAACGTCCTCCTAAGGGGGAGCTGGGTAATCAGATGGAGTAGGAGATGGGATGATGGAGCCAAAGGTTGGATTGATAGAAGGGGAAAGGGCTGTGAGTCAGAGCTCACAGGTGGCCTCTACAAACGGACAAGAGCAAAGAAATGGACTCCTCCTGGGGCCTCCAGAAGGAACCAGCCCACTGACACCCTGATTTTAGCTCAGAAAGACTCCTTTCAGACTTCTGACACCCCGAACTGTGAGAGGATAAATCTGTGTTGTTTTTAAGTCATTACATTTGTGTGAGTCGATACAGCAGCAATAAGAAACCATGGGTTTGTAAGGAAAATCATGACCTACTTTTCAATGCAAAAATGTGCCACGACTTTCCCGACAACCAAATAATACAATTCCCTTAAAGTCAAGAAAAATGAGAATTAAAAATCAGGATGGGGCCAGCCTCATAGCAGAGCAGTTAAGAGCTGCGGAGAGGAGGCTGGATCCCACGTGGCGGACTGGGGTTTGAATCCTGGCTACGTGCCCAGTAGACACAAGACCAGGACGCTAATGGGATGGAGAACTGGAGTAAGGAGGTGACCAGGTCTCCTTTGGAGGGATGCTTTCTCTTTCTCTCCCTCTCTTTCTCTCCTCAAGTGCATGCACATGCTCTATCAGGAATAAAGAAAAGAATGTGTTTTAAAATTGAAAGAGATGACCAGCTGATTGCTTTGGGGAACAAATATTCATGATCTTTATTTTGGGGTATTTATTTTTCTTCTAAGGTAGAGACGTGAACTGACTGAAAGGATATTTGGTTTGTTTTGTGTTTGTTTGTTTCTTTGTATTTTAGTTTTACTATAGGTTGTGTGTGCTTGCCAGGAAGAGAGAGAAGAAAAGTGAGAAATCACACACAACCCCAGAGGGGTGGCCATGTTGCACTCCCTCCTTCTCCATTCTCCTCTTGGGAGTTCAGACATGCGTGCATATGCTCCTGCTGTGTTTTCAGGCCATCGTGTCTGAGACTCGAACTGCACAGTGGGCCATGGGTAATCCAGCTGACTTGACTACCATGCCACTGGCTAGCCCAGGGTATTTAGTTTTTAATTCTTCCAAGAGAGAAAAAAAGTTGCAAAATCAATGAAACAAATATTTCTTGAAGACTTAGTTTATGTAAAATTCTGTGCATGGGGACCAGAGGGTGTGATGGTAGAAGTGCTAGATTCCCATGTGGCCAACCACATTTTGAGTCCTGGATCTGGTGGCTTGAAAGCTATGCTGGGTGTGTGTGTGCCCAAAATCCTGAGAGGAGAATGAAGGGGAAGGGATTGCCATGTGGCCAACCCCCCCCCCCCCCCCCCGGAGCCTCATTTCTCACTCTGAGTTTCTCTGGTGAGCACACACATGCCCATGGTAAAAAATAAATAAATAAACAAAATAAAATAATTGTGTTTGTATTACCTGATAGAAATGAAATTAGCTAATAAATATTACACAGCTTTACACAATGAAAAATGGAAAGGATATAACCTGATTACCTCAACAGCAAGCTCAAAAGTGAAAATCAATACTGTTTCCTGGTTCCTATCTGTACAGTTATTCAAGATTATATAGACAAGGCTGTTTATGTTACATAAAGAACTATTATAAGACTTAATTATAATAATGGAATTATTTTCAGAATCATCAAAGAACATACCTCTAAGAGGTATTCACAGTAATAACGAAAACCTGTGTTAATAGTAGGAAATTATGTGATTGTTTTGTCTTTGTATGTATGAAGGTTTGCCAGAATTAGTAAATAAAAATTTAGAGCACACAATTAAATTTGAATCTCAGAAAATAACAAGTATTTTTATATGTGTATACAGTATTTGAGACATATTTATACGACACAAAAAGAATTGTTTATCTGAATTTCAAATTTAATGGGGCCTCCTATATTTTATCTGAGAACCGTCGTTGTATAGCTCTTGATAAAATCAGTTATCATATAAACAATCCCTAGTTTTTACTTTAGTGCCTTTATGTAAATCCCACCAGAAGAGAAAACTGTAAGATAAAGATCATTTATATCCTACTAAACATAAGCTCCTACTTAACCATAAAACACTATTGTATATCAGATACCATTGTACACTGGTCAATTAAAATGCAAATAGAGGCTATTTTTCCTGATGAACATACTTCAGAGGTGGACAAAACTCATGAATAGCTGATTAATGGTGAAAAATGATATATGGGTTTAAATGACACTGTTAGTTAAGTAAATCAGTGAATTTTGAACAGGAAGAGGAATATGTGGTTGTATAATTATAAAATACTCTTGGATTATACGATAGCAAGGCATCTCCTTAGGGGAATTTGGCACACAGGGCTATTACGAGGAAGTCTTGGCGCACACATAATCACATTATGTACTTCCTTCTCTTCCTAACCATCAATTTTGTCCAGCTGAAATCCAGTTAGCTAAATTACCAAGGCTCCCTGGGGGAGAGAGAAAGGTCACAAAGAGGCAGAGGGGAATAGCTTCCTCTCTCGCTTTAAGAATTTGGGGGGAGTATGGAGCAAGAGTGTGTGCTGCCCAAGGTAGCAACAAGCAGTGGGGAAGAGAAGTGAGCCAAAAATGAATCAGCTTTTCTGTTTCCTCCTGCACCTCTCCAACAACAGGCCATTTTAAGACAAATGACCAATATTCTCTGTGATCTGGGGATGCATCAAAATCAAGACACTCTAGCACTGGCCAGCTGTAATTTATAGCTAAGATGTCAAAGTCCCAAGAGTCATAGATTTTTAGGGAATAAGAGATTAGTCATTTAGTACTTAGAAAGAATAGATCTTAACTATCGACAATGTTCAAAAGAATCATCCCTAAGGTCTTTCCATCCTTCAAGGCATAAGATACTCTTGTTCTCACAGTCTTTGTGATGCTGTCACCTCATCTTCACTATTATTTTATTATTTTTCTTTTTTTTGGAGAGGTTTTTGCTATAGGGTGTGTGCACTTGCCAGAAAGACAGAGAGAGACAGAGAGACAGAAAGCGAGAATCCCCCCTCCCCCGCGGGAATTGCCATGCCATAATCCCTTCTCCTCCATTCTCCTGTCAGGATCTTGTCCATGCACGGACACGCGCCTGGTGTGAGTTTAAGCCACCGGGTCCTTGACTCGAACCATGGTTGGCTACATGGGAGTCCAGAGACATAGCCATTATGCCAACTGCTAGTCCCCTTCTTCTTCATTCTTATCGCCCTGGCCTTCAGCCCGGCAAGCAAATGGCAGCCTCAGCTGTGGCCTTTCTCTGTGGTGTGCTTTTTGAACCCAGCCCTGCTTTCCACGCCTTCCTTCCTATTCACGCCAGCAGTATGGCAAGCCCAGGCTGGTCCTTGGTCTTTCCTCACTTCTGTTCTCCGTAAAAATTCATTTTTCTCTGGTCTATGGTTTTATGAAGCAGATGTCAAATGCATTGTAAGAAAGTTTCATTCTCAGTAAACTTATTAGAAGGCAATAATTTGTCTTAATCTTTTTTTCATTTATTATTATTATTATTATTGCCAGAGAGTGCATACCATCCATCACTGGAGAGAGAGAAACACCACCCTCCCCACGGAGTGTGGTCATACCACAATCCTTTTTCCTCCATTGCTCCTTCCCATCAAGACTTTGGGCACACACACACACACATACCCGGTGTTTTTCAAGGTGCGAGGGCCAGGATTCAAACTGTGATCAGCCATGTGGGATCTGGCTCCCTTAACCATTGACTACAGGATCATCTATGCCTTGTAATTTTCATATATTGGTCACTGACTTTCCAGCATGAGAAATAACCTTATGTGTAAATGGCCCTAGGTTGATGCAAATAAAATATGCTCTTTCCACTGAGAGAGCAAACATAAAAGGCTGTTGATTTGAATAGAAGCAAAAATATAAAACGAATGTCTTTATAAATACTTGAAAGGCAGAATGAACTCACAGGTGATGGTCGTGTGATGACAGCTTATCACACTTGGCCCTAAAGCTAAGGCATGTGTAAAATCAGACTTCGATAATAGATGCCTCAAAACTGATATTCTTCCTTAATGACAATCTTTTCTGCTATATGAAAAGCCCATTTTGTTAAAAACTTAAAATTGATTTTACTTAGAAAAAAATTTCTACAACAGTAGTTCCTCCAACATAAACTCATTCGGTAGGAAGGTATCTTATTCAGAAGCAGAGGGGGCTGAGATCAGCAGGCCTAAATACTTCAAAGTTCTTCCCTTCGAATCAATATCTTATACAAGTTTAGTCGTAGATTTTGTATTTATTTTACTTTAACAAATTTTTTCTGAAAAATATTTGCTCATTTTTTTGGCACAAATGCTATAGTTCCTGAGAATACCCTTCTCACCTTTGTAAGTCACTTTATCATCTTAGGCATATAAATAAATCATTTCTATGATTCCCTGCCTTCCAATGCAATTTCTGGAAGAGGTGCTGTATTTTCTAATACCAGGCACTTTAATATTGACTTGGCAGTAATTAGTCTATATTCTTTTCCAGTAAACAGATATATATATATATATATATATATATATATCTCAAAAAAATTTACATGGACATTTCAAAAAGGAGTAGACTATAAAAATGATATTTAACTGGAAAATGTCATTATCAATATCTCCTGCTCAACCCTTCCATTAATGTTTTAATGTTATTTTTATTGACATCTTTAGCTATTGATCACTATATATAAAAAAAATTTGAAAGAATACTATGTGAATACCCACAGGGCACATGTTATATTATATTATATTATATTATATTATATTATGTTAGTATATGCATCTTTTTAAAAAAGATATTCTCAGAGCCAGCAGGTGGCATGATGGTTAAAGTGCTGAATTCCCACATGGCTTACCACGGTTCGAGCCATGGACACAGCAGCTTGAAAATCACTCCGGGTGTATGTGCGTGCATCCCAAAGACCCTGAGAGGACAGTGGAGAAGGAAGGATTGCCAGGTGGTCATCCTCTCTGGGGGGTAATTTCTCACTTTCTCTTGGTCTCTCTCCAGCAAGTGCATGTGCCCTAGGAAAATAAATAATGCCTGTTATCATCTCAGACCCAATTTATTTTTAAATTTCTCCAATTTTCTACTAAAATATTTTTCAAAGCTGGTTTTCTTTTCTTTTTTTTTGAAATTAAATGTAATCGTTGGGGCCAGTAGGTGGCATGGTAGTTAAGTCAGCTGGATCCAACATGACTGATCGCATGGTTTAAGACCTGTACCTGCTGGCTTGGAAAACATGCCAGGCGGTTTGCATGCATGTCCATGGCCGTAATTAGTCTATATTCTTCTCCAGTAAACAAATTTAAATATACATCACAAAAAAAAATTTTTTTACATGGACATTTCAAAAAGGAGTAGACTATAAAAATGATATTTAACTAGAAAATATCATTATCAATATCTCCTGCATGTCCAAAATCTCAAGAGGAGAATAGAGAAGAAGGAAATGAACCTGGGAGTGTTTTCTCACGTTCTCTCTCTCTCTGTCTTTCTCTCTGTCTTTCCGGCTATTACACATGCCCTATAGCAAATTAAATAGACACACACACACACATATATATATATATTTTTTTTTTTTTTTTTGGAGAGGTTTTTAAGGGTGTGTACGCTTGCCAGAAAGACAGAAAGAGGAAGGGAGACAGAAAGTGAGAAATCACCCCCTGGGGAGATGGCCACACTGCAATCCTTTCTCCTTCATTCCCCTCATAGGATCTTGGGCACACATGCACACGCATCTGGCGTGAGTTTAAGCCACCGGGTCTGGGACTCGAACCTCAGTCAACTACATGGGAGTCCAGTGATGTAGCCATTATGCCATCTGCTGGTCCTATATATGTATATAAAGAAGTAATATTTGTGCTGGTTAAAAATTCTGTACTATTCACACTGGGCATATGTACGTGTGTGCCCCAAATCCCAGGAAGAGAATGGAGGAGAAGGGATTGCAGCATGGCCATTCCCCCTTGGGGGTGATTTCTCACTTTCCCTATCACTGTCTCTCTCTGTATCTGGTGAGCGCATGCACCATATGGCAAAAACCTTAAAAAAAAAATTCTGTGCAAATCTTGAATATGAATATATAAGTCTTTTTTCCCAATTTGTTTAGGTATAAAAACTAGATTAGATTCTATTGGCACATTTCTGGCTGTTTTATAGGTTATGTGTGCACTTCATATTGCATCCTATCAAAAGGTACATAATGTCAGAATATTATTCACCATTTCACATTGGCAAAGATGGAAAGACTGCACGATCACCCTGTTATGGGTATTTTTAATCTTCGACTTTGTGGTTAGCAAATGTGAGTCTGCTATAATTCAGCAAACATGGTACTAAAAATCATCGGGTAGGCAAAACTGCAAAATAAAAGCCCCAGGGCTTTAGGAGGTTAGAAAATCAGTTTAGAGGAACAGACAAAATCTTTGTCAATTACACATTAAAAAAATAAAAAAAAAGATAGGAGTACCCACAAAATAGAAGCACAGTTGTACACATGTTAAATGATTAAGAAATACATAAACACTATATAAAGAGGGTGCTTTCTCCTGAGAAGATCCAACTTTCTATGAATAAGTGGGTGTCACAAGGATGATTCTTGTGTATTAAATCAGAAATAGAGAAGCATAAAATTTGTATTATGTTCAAATTTTTCTCTAATGAATCAGTCACATTACAACTAAATCGTGGTTCCAAAACCAGCTATGACGATTGTAATCTGTGGGTTAATGTTTTGACAATAAGTGACTGTCCTATTTCTTAACAACTTTTTCTTACTGGGTTTAGCATCCATTGATTATCCCTGCCTGGGTCAATTATTTTAATGTCAGTTGCAAAATGGTAGCTTTCTGATTCCATCAATCCTTCTACATTTATAAGCTAACATTGATTTGGACAAAGAGCTAGTTGTTCCTTTTCTTTACAGGGGATGGTCTCTGTTATCCTTTGAACTATGCACAAGTCTAATCCTTTTTGTGGCTGTCCTTCAAATGTGTTGAAGCCTGGATTCTGGATTTCCTCAGTCTTCTTGTCTCCCAGTTTTGTTTATCATTCTGGTCCCCTTTTTTAAAATAAGCTACAAGTGCACATGGAAACTATAATTTTTCAAGTGACGTCTGAACAGATTGAGACAATTGCCTTCTTCACTCTGGCCATTCTCATAAAGCAGTAATGCATCTAAAGAGCAGTGTAGTTGTACTAAGAGTTGCTTTTTACAGTTGACTTGTATTTGCACTAAAAGAGCTGAGCTAAATTTTATTCGGCCACACTTGTTTACTTTTTTCTTTCTTTAGAACAAGCGTCAAGAACTTACTGTGTTCAGTCCTATCTTAGTACATTCAACCGAAATGTCCAGGTCTTTCTGCTACTCAGCTTTTATGCTAGTGATAAATCTAAGGGGCTTCATATTTTCATCCAAGTTCTTAATAAATTTGAACAGCAAAAGGTCAAGGATGGAGCTTGCCCTTGATTATGATCATTTTGACATTTCTTGATTATGATCATTCATCCGGGGTTCCATCTATCAAACTGTCCTTGCCTCTAGCTAACATTTCTTTCCCCAGTCTTCAAAGATATTGCACAAAAGACCTTGTTAATGCCTTGCTGAAGTCCAGATACCCCGAGTCTACAGCGTACCCCTCCAGTCACACGTCTGAGAAAAAAGGAAAGCTGGTACAGTATCACATGTTTTTGGCGAAACCACGGCATAGTCTGGTGATCTTGGCTTCCTTTTCAAGGACTTTATAAACCGCGGAGTATCAAGCAATTTATTCAGCTACGTAACAAAAGCAGCTGTTTTGGAAAAGTGGAAACAAAATAGGTTTAGGAAACATTGCATTAAATTCATATATTGAGTTATAATGCTTGCTTTTTAAAATTTTTCTAAATTTCTACTGCTCTCTGAGCATGGGCCAATTTTGTGGAGACCTGGAAATATAATAAATGGCAATAAGCACGCTTGCTCCCCAAACCTCTTATTTAAGTTTTCAATGTACTGTATTAAGTTTAATTTTTATATATATTTTAACAAGTTCCAATTATTTTAGAGAATCTGCAATTTTTTTAAAGGATAAAATGTTCAAGTCAGGCTTGTTCTCCAAATTTGCTGTTAAAATTTTAACATCATTAGTTTGTAACACTGACTGTGAAGCCTCGTTAAATAACATTTCAGTGTAACTGGCTTTATGTGATGTTTGATAGGTCTATAAATCTATCTAAACAGGGAGAGGAGAAGTAAGTTAACAGGGTCCATCCAAAGGAATCAATCAGTAATTTCATGGCAGACAACCTTGAAGACAGATTGGTCTGTGTGAAACGTCTAGCATGTAGTCATGTCTGAAGTAAAAATAAATGCAGTGGAATCTATGTGGAATTACTTCATAAATTTAAAATATGAGTGAGAAAAAGTTCAATGACCATTTTTGTATAAACTTAGACCATTAAAAAAGTATTTCTTGTAATTCATTCTACTAGACTTAAAACAAAATCATCTTTGCCTTAGAATGTGGGAAAATCAGTCTATAGTACCTATTCAATTCCCCAAACTTCTCTTGTGAGTTCATGAAGACCAACAGAATGATGTACATGGTTAAAATTTATATATATATATATATATATATATATATATATATATATATATATATATATTCAGAATTTGCCCTGCTTAAGATATTAAGACAGTTGCACCAGCAGGTAGTATGATGGTTAAGGTAATAGACTCCCACATAACTGACCCTGGTTCAAGTCCCTGACCTGACGACTAGCTTTTTCACTTTCCCTGTCTCTCTGTCATCTCTCTCTGCTCTACTACAAATTAAATTTTAAAATAATAATAAATAAAATTAAATAAGTAATTCTTAAAAAAATAAAAGAAAATATTGGGACCAGCAGATGGTGTAATGGTTAGATTGCTGGACTCCCACACATTTGACTGTGGTTTGAGTCCTGGACCCGGAAGCTTAAAATTCACACTGGGCACATGTGCATGCATGCCCAAAATCCCCAGATAAGAATGGAGGAGAAGGGGTTGTGGTATGGCCATCCCCCCAGGAAGGTGAGTTTTCCCTTTCTTTCTCTTAGTCTCTGTCTCAGCAAGCACACATGCCCTATAGCAAAAAAATCTCTTTCTCTCTCTCTCTAAAAAAAAACCAAATATATATATATATATATATATATATATATATACACACACACACACATATAAATCTCTTCCAAATATTAGATTATATATTAAGATATATATTAAGACAGTTAAAGATCTAACACCTATGCTAAACTTTTTGGAATATAAAAGTCACTATATAAAATTACTTAAATATAAAGTAGAATGTTTGATGTCAAAGAAAAATAATATGCTCAGTATTATAGTATGTGGAAAAGTTATTTCAATGTCACAAAATAAAAAATATTAAAGTCAATTTACATCAGTTGAAAAACTGGTATTATCAATTCTATTTAAAAGAGGATAATTTAATGACTATTTTCTTGGAGGGAAAAAAATGAGCATTTGACCTTTTCTTTATTTCATGGAATTCCACTAGGACCTCTGTCTAATTATTACTGGGTAATTTTCATCTTCTTTTGAAATATCAATCTTTTTCTGAAATGTCCAATAATTATTAAACTAAGCAAGGGATAAAACGTATAAAGCAAGTGATTCCTTCCCTTTCTTCCACATTGAAAACAAAACAGTGCTTTTCAGTGATTTTTTAAAAAAATCTTTGTAATTAGGATATATTTTTAAATCTATATAACATAGTATTCTTGTTTATCATGCTAGTCTATGGTTTAGAGAGTTATGGAATATATACCAAATAAAATAAATGTGCTAGTAGTAAAGTATATAAAAATAATTTGCTATGCAAAGTTTGAAGTTAGTTTCAGATGATCTCCCTATGAAATTATTTCTCTGTTCCTCTTCAAGCCCATCTATTAATAAACAAACTCTATATTAATTACAAACTTAGCTCTAGCTTGGAAATTACTAACCCTGCTTTTCATTTATTTGTACTGAGCTACAGTACAAAGATAAAAATCAGTGAAGTAAAACATTGTCCAGGTCCCCTGACAATTCTTTTAAAAATAAACATATTTTACCTAAAATTAACAGTGTGCCGATATATATATATATACACACACATACATACACACACACATATATACATACATATATATATATATATGTATATATACATATATACATACATATATATGTATATATATATATATATACGTATATTATATATTTGATTTAGAAAATGATTTTTTAAATTAGAAGAAAATCTTGGCCTAGCCTCTGGAATGGTCTAACTATCTAACCATCCAAATCCATTATCCCTCTCAGATTGATGAGTTCCATTGTGGATGGCATTTAATTAAATAAGGTAATGCATGTTCATATTAATATGAATGTTCTTATTTATGAGATTTATGAGGAAGTTCACATAGCAAAGAAAGTCTAATTTTAATGGTTACAGTAAATATTTTTCAGGCTGGCAAATATAAAAAGCTTTGGGAGTATAATTGCTTTCCAAATAATTGTTTTATCCTAATCAATTAATTTCATTGACAAATTAAAATTTTAGTTTTTTTACTCTTACATTACTTTTTTCTCTTACATTACTTTTTTGTAATAAATAAATGTCTGGTGATTCATAGATATATTGATCATATACCTTTCACTTACCTTTGTGGGAATAAATTTTTCTCATTTGAATGGAAAAACATTTGTATATAATTCACAATATTACATGATCCACAAAAGCGGACATTCTTAGTAAAGAAAATCCTGGCATAATTTATTCTGAATATCAGTCTCTAATATTGTGTTACATTTTCTATCAGAGATGGATATAAGACAATGAATATACTGTAGACATTATGATCTTAACTTAGAAGAATAAATTTCAAACTAAGAAAGAAAATAGAAATGCAGCCCTTTCTGGAATATTTTTTAAAAATTAGATTCATTAGTACCCTTTCATTCATACCCACATACACGTAGGATATGGATGATATAATAATGGGTTTCAAATATAAAAATATGTATCTAGAGAAAATAAAGATGTTTTCTGTACAGTGAATGTTATGATCAGAAATAGACTCATGTGGGTTTTACTGACAAAGCGTGTTTTATTAGCCCAGGGGAAGAAAGTCTTTATCTTCCACCAATAAGCACTAGAATGGATGAAGGCTGCTTACTAGAGTAATTTAATGAAAGGATGAATAACTCCCATTTTCTGACAATTTAGACATCCATATAACTAAGGAGGAAAAATAAGAGAGTTAAAAAAAAGTGTTAAAAAATGAGAAAAAAGAAGAATGGGATTAATATGAGTAAGTGAAATCCATAGGTCATTTAAAATTGTAAGTTAATGCTTTCTGAATGTTTTCACAAAAACCTAGTAACTATAGCACAATAGTCTGAGAAATAACAAAAATGGCTCATTTGAATTCTGGTTTAATTTCCAAATCATAGCCTCTGTGGGGATGCTAATGGCCTCCAAGCACGCATCTAGATTGACATTAATTAGTTAATTATGTTCTCAAAGAGAATATGATTTCAGAGTGTTATCTTAGAAGGTAAAGATACTTAGAAGGTAATGAGGCTGTGAAATTATAGTTGAAATGGTATTAATAAAGAAGAAAGACTAATAACACAGTATTTAAACATCTAATGTGCATATGGGAAGTTAAAGGAATGATGGTGTGTGTCAGGGTTTGATGGGAGACACAGAACCACTCTCTATATTCTGTTTATACTAATGTTGGTGTCTTATAAGGGCTGTCCTAACAATCACAGGAAGTGATTAGGTTCCCGTTTGTGAGACTGTCACCCTTCTGTCTGGTGTCGGACCTTCCGTTTGCGGGTTGGGAGGAACAGAAGATGGATTGAACATGAAAGCGAGTAAAGGAAACCAGAACACACAGGCAGAGCTGGGGCCACAGAGGAGGACCGGACCCTGTGAGTCTCGTCACCCCCCAACACTGACGATGTGGGTGTCCTGCAGGAGACGCTGGTTCTTTTCATCTTGCAGCTAATACACACCTGACCCAGGCCTCAGAGATGCTCACGAAGGATCAGGGGCGATGGAGCAGCTGCAGGCCCAGGTTTGGCCTCAGTGGCCACGTGAGCCAGCAGGTAATGACAACAAGCACTAGCTGCCCCCGTACCTGGTGTCTGCACTGCCCTTCCAAACCAAAACGCTGCTCTAAGTGTCCCTTTCAAATGTCTTTGTGACTGGCCCTAACTAAGAGGAAAAACAACAACAACAACAACAACAACATAGAAGACAATTCCGGAAAATGTCCAGCCTGTCCAAGTTAGCATCTTGCCAGGGCCCAGAGTAGGCTTACAGATTAACAAGGAAATAAGCTGACAGCAAGGCTCTCCAGTGCATGCTCCAACAAAAAGCCTCCAAGATGCGGCCTGAATTAGAGCCACTCCTATAAAGAGAGGTGCTCTGTCACTCAGAGAGCTGGCAGAACCAGAAGGCAGACCCGAAGCGTTTAACCAAGGGCAGCTTAAGGAAGGGACCATTCACAGAGCAGTGAGCAGACTTAAGAAGCTCTCAGAGGTCATGAGGCTCCTGTGACCAGAAGCAGTGGGAAGCTGCTACCACAAGTGGCCAGAGGCAGACTGGCACCATGGAGCAGGTGACAGAGGGGGACTCAACAGACCTACAGAAAGGAAGACTGCCTCTGACCAGACCGTACCCGGCAAGGAGGGAGCAAAGGGGACCAAACACCCTGACTTTTTCGTGCTCCCGGTTTTCCACACACACGTGGACCAACATTACTGAGCCCGTGGACACCGGCCGGCAAGGAAGCCCGGTGAGGGGGGCGAGGGCAGGCTCCTAAAATACAGGCCGGCCATGGGAAGGACGGATTTGAGTGGGAAGTGGAAAATAAGCATCGCAAGTGATCAGTCCAAACAAAATGGCCCCTTTTGTGAGCACTTTTTTTTTTTTTTTAAAGAATTATTTATTTAACTCCATTTCTTTGACCAGAGAGAGACAGAAAGGGAAAGGAAAAAAAGCAAGACTCCAGATCTGGGACTCAAACAGTCACTGGCCATGTGTGAATCCAGCACTGCTAACCACCAAGCCACCCGTCGTCACTGAGCACGTATGTTTTTAAAATGACTATTGTTGATTCCACTGGAAAATGTAGTCACCGACAGGATTTTGTAAATATTACTAAGGCTGACTAATTCTCAGGGAAGACAGGAAGTACTCAAGAGAAGCTTGTCCTTCACTGGGAAGGGTGTCTCCCACACCAGGGTACTGGTGAGCAGGTGCAGACCCCAGCAACCCCCTCTCCGTTACCTGGTAGGCTTGAGCTCACCAGGTTGGCTCTCAGTCCAGATCGCCCATCCCCACTCACCTAACCCACCACCCTGCCCTGGCCAGAGGCTGAAGTTCAGGTAGCATCTCCCCTCCCCACGGGTTCTCGACCCTACTCACTAGACACCTGCGACCACCCAGGGAATTCTGATACCTGGGAAGAGGGTAGGTTGAGCCTCTCCCTGCGCCTCACCCTCACGCGACATTCTGTGGACATGAGCTTCTGATAGGTGTCCTGAGCCCACAGCCAGTGCACCAGGGGCAGGGACCAGAGGGGAGAGCCGGTGGGCCTGGGTACAGGTGACTGAGCTCCTGCCTGGGGCAGCTGGAGCACATGGGAGTGAGGACCAGGCCCCCAGGGCACCCTCCCTCAGGTACTGGGCTTGACAACAAAACGCGTTTTGACGCAGAGTGCCAGCCCACAGCCGTGGAGTCCTTCTGATTGCTGGGGACCCTGCAACTGTGCTGGTCACAGTCCACAAACCAGCAGGCGCCGGGCTTTAGGGATACTTGTTCTAGAAATTCGCTCAGGGATTTTAACCAGAATTAAAATGAAACCAGTTTCCTGAGATATACTAACTATCGTGTTTGAAACATCTTGCAAATACTCATGAAATGAGACATAATTATTGAACATCTATGGCCTTTTTATGAGGGACGCGTGCGTGCGTGCGTGTGTGTGTGTGTGTATGATGGGGGTTTCTATTTATTGAATAGTCATGAAGTGATGTTTTCTGATATTCTGGCTATATTTCCATCAACAAGAAATTTTTAATGCTGGTGTATGATGAAGAATCTTACAAACTCAGAGAGGCTTAGATAAGCAGGAGACATTTTACAGAGCTGCGTTTTTAATTCCCACTCTCTAAAAGAAACTCATTATTTAGCTTCTTCCTAGGTGTTATGGCTTTTAATTTTATTACAACATAGATAAAGTGAATTACTCTTGGAGAAATATCAACTACTTTTTGAGAGAAACATTCAAAATAGAGAACTCTTGCAAACATTTCTATAACTTACCTGAGCTATTCGTATCAACTAATAAGAACTTAATGTCAATTTATTTTTTTACAAGTATATTTATTGTTTTCTTCCATGAGTGAGAGAGACACAGAGAGAAAGGGCAATGTAATCCCAACAGAGAATTAACACTACAACCCACCTCCAACCACAGCCAGCCCCAGGTCAGGGACATATGCCTGCCTGGTATACTCAGAAAGATCTCCAGACCTGAACTTAAAATGTTCCCATGTGGGACCAGCAGTTAGCGTAGTGGCTATGTCGCTGGACTCCCATGTAGTCGACCGTGGTTCAAGTCTTGGACCCAGTGGCTTAAACTCACGCCGGGCGCGTGTGTGTGCGTGCGCAAGATCCCGAGAGGAAAATGGAGGAGAAGGGATTGCAGCGTGGCCATCCCCCCGGGGCGGGGGGTGTGATTTCTCGCTTTCAGTCTCACTGTCTCTCTCTGTCTGTCCGGCGAGCACATGCACCCTATAGCGAGAAAAAAAAAAAAAAAGAAAAAAGAAAAAAAAAAAAAAAAACACTTCTCCAAAAAAAGACAAAAAAAAAAGTTCCCATGTGCATTAGCCTCAGCAAGCATGTCTTTTCCCCACTGTGCCGCACCATCTAGCTCCTGAATGTCAGTTTCAATGTGTCTGTTATCACAGGTTTAATATAAATTTTGTCTACTACTATTTTCAAGTAGTTAAAAAATTAACAAGAAAGCTCTGATCTTTTCTTATAAAATATGAATTCATGTAAAATAATTTGAAATTTTTCTTCTTCCCTTGGAGCAATTACTTAGGAACACTTCATTCTTGTAACAGTTCTGATTTACAAAATGGATTTTAAAAGAAACAGGTAATTGATTTAAAAGTATCTGATATAAGAGGCTGTATGATATAAATAAAATTAGGGAGAAAAATACTTTTGGATTTTTCTGTTTCCTGATTTAAAATATAAAATAGAATACAAATTCAACCAAAATGCAATGGATCATTCTAAATGTGTAGCACTAATACTAAAACATTTAATCACAGTATTTCCTATAATTAGTGGTACTTTAAACTTGTATGACAATATGTTTTTTTTTTTTTTTTTTGAGAGAGAGAGAGAGAGATTTTATTATAGGGCATGTGCACTCACCAGAGTGACAGAGACAAAGAGACAAAAAGTGAGAAACCACCCCCCCCCCAGGGGGAATGACCATGCCACAATCCCTTCTACTCCATTCTCCTCTTGAGATCTTGGGCTTGCACACATACTCGGCATGAATGCTAAGCCACCTGGGTCCCGGGCTCGAACTGCGGTGGCTATTGGGAGTTCAGTAATAAAACCATTACACCAACTGCTGATCCCAACAATATGTTAATTTTTACTACATAGATTCTCACCTCCTCTTTCGAAAGAACAATTTACACCAGAGTGTAGAATAACCAAGAAGCAGTAAGTTCTAGAAAACAGGAAGGAAATTTATTTCACCACACAAGAAATGTCCAAGTTCTGTGTTTTGTTGCAACTGCTTTAAAGCTATTAGGGCAAACAGTCTTTGCCATGTTCAAGTACAGATTTGAAATTTAGAACTTCTGCTATGTATTGGTATAATAGCAGAAGTAAAATCAATGAGATTTTGGCCCTGCTCAAGGGAGCACCGAGAGACCTGAGGGCCAAGGTACGAATCTTCTCAGGTCTACCCTAGACTGGGTCCTCAATGTCTATGCTTGTGGGAGGCCTTCACTGAGCTGGCCCAAAAGCTAACCTTAGGGTCAGCCAGTGGCGTGGTGGTTAAGGTGACTAGATCCCATGTGGGTGACTATGCGCTTGGAGTCCTGGACCAGGCAGCCTGAAAACATGTTGTGTGTGCACGTTTTCTGAGAGTCCTGAGAGGAGAATGGAGACTGCTGTGTGGCCATGGCCCCCGGGGGCGTTTTCTCACTTCCTCTCTCTTTCTTTCTCTCTCTCTCACTTTTTCAAGCTAGCTAATACATCCTGTAGCAAAATAAATAAAAAATAAGAGCGAACCCTAGAGCTCTGCACCAGCTGGCTATTAGATAGACTAAATATATTCCAGCCATGGTAGGGAACAAAATGTTTACTGGTTGCCACTCAATACTAATCAGCAACGCAGCTGAGAGCTACTGTATTTACAGCAATAACCTGCCAGGAATCCAGTGAGGCAGGCCTCCGAAAAGGAGCGAAGGGATTAGACTGCATTTGTTTACTCTGAGATTCCCAGGAGAATTATTTTCAAACAAAATTGGACCTGAAAATAGTCAACGACACCAGGAAATCTGAGTCACACTGATCCTTCCTGAATAAATCCATAGGTCTGTCTTTATTGCTTTATCTTTTCAAGTTAAATCCTAGGGTTGCCAGATTTTTCTTGGGTTGACATAGATGCAGCAATATTTTTAAGTGAAAATCTATTAGAAAACCATGACAGAAAATTTTGGTCAAAACTGTGTTCATTGTCTATTTTTAATAGATGTTAGTTTGCTTTACAAGGAAACATACACTCTAGGTCATTGAAATGTAATACAGCGGTATTTATAGATATTTATTAATTTTGATAATTAACAATCATCTCTTGCTAAGTGCTTTTCTTAAGCTTGTGCACAGCCTATTCTATTTTTAAAAATATACTTATTTTTAAAAAATAAGTTTTTAAAAAAACTTTGGAGAGGTCAACAGGTGATGTGGTGGTTAAGATGCTGGATTCTCACATGGTTGGCCATGATTTGAGTTCTGGACCTAGTGACTTGAAAATCGCGCCAGGAGGATGTGTATGTGTGCCTAAAATCCCAAGAGGAGTATGGAGGAGACGGGATTGCAGCATAGCCATTCTCCCAAGTGTGATTTCTCACTTTCACTCTCACTGTTTCTCTGTCTCTGTCTTTCTCCCTCTCTCTTTTTCTATCTCTGACAAGTGTACATGCCCTGTGGCAAAAACCTAATCACATGTGTACTTACAAGAGAGAGAGAGAGAGAAAGCACCCCCAATGGAGTGTGATCATACCACAATCCTTTTTCCTCCTTTATTCCATCTTTTCAGGATTTGGGGCATATGTGTGCATGCACCTGCTAGGGCCAGGACTCAAACTCTTGGTCAGTCATGTGGGATCTGGCATCCTATGCATAGAGATTAACCCCTACACTACAGGGCAGACCTTGGGTATGGCCTGTTCTACTCTGAGTCTCGTTTCACTTGAAGTCATGCTTTTTCATAATGATGACCTTGGGCTAATGAAGAGAGAGAGAAAGGAGATACAAAATGGCCAATTTAGCATTTATGTTCTGTTATGATGGTAAATATAAAGCTAAAAGTTAACTCTGCCATAGAGTGACCCCAGCTGATCTTGATCATGAGGTTCAAGGATGGGATGGCATTAAAGACTGACTTGCCACCCTCGCCCTTTTCTTTTTCTATAGGGCACATAAGCTCACCAGAGAGAGAGGAAAAGTGAGAAAGCATCCCACAGGAAAGGTAGTCATGTTGCAATCCCTTCTTCTCCATTCTCTTCTTTGGGTTTTGGAGATACAAACACACACTCTGTGTTTTTCAAGTCGTCAGGTCAGGGACTCAAACTGTGCAGTTGGCCAGGTGGGATCGAGCCACCTAAAACGTCACACCACCAGCTGGCTTGGCCTCCGTTTTTGCAAATGTAATTGCTGGATCATTTCTTCCCTACAATATGGTTACTATGGAAATGGCAAGGGGATTATTCAGATGTCCACGGGAAAGGGAAAGTAAGAGAAATAGATTAGAACAAGAATAGGACTAGAGTATGGAGTTTCTATTTATGAGGACATAGGGGTAAGAATTAAGCAGGTTATGTATTGACTCTCACAAGTGAATGTTGAATTTCTTTTCTCAAAATGTTACTACTTCATTAGGTTATTTAAACACTCAGTCTATCGCCAATGAGATTTTAGTAATTCAGATGAAAGCCAGCGCCATAGCATAGTGAGTAAACCTGTGCATTGGGAGCTGGATACCACATGGCTGACTGTGGTTTGTATTCTGGCCCCAGCAGCTTGAAAAACTCACCAGGTGCCTGTGCAGACACACACAAAAGTCTTGACAGGAGGGAAAATAGAGGAAAAGGGTTTGCAGCAAAATCACACCCCATTGGCAGGTGGTTTCTCTCTCTCCCTCTTTCTCTCTCTCTCTCTCTCTCTCTCTCTCTCTCTCTCTCTAAACAAGGACACACACCCTTTGACAATAAAAAAAAAGATAATCTAGGTTATAGCAGAGCAAGGAGGTTAATCTGTGTAAGAATAATGTGTCTCCCCAAATTCTTTAATGATGAGAGCACAGAGACGTCTTTACTAAGAAATAATAATTTACTGCTAGCCTCTAAACATGGTCAAGTGCATACAATGACTTGATGGTAAAAGTAATAAGCATGTCCTGGTTAATTTTGCTGTAAAATTAAAACTACTCTTAAGAATAAATCTATTGGGACCAGCAGTTGGCGTAATGGCTATGTCTCTGGACTCCCATGTAGTCAACCGTGGTTCAAGTTCTAGACCCAGTGCTTAAACTCACACTGGGTGTGTGTGCGTGTGTGCCCAAGATCCCGAGAGGAGGATGAAGGAGAAGAGATTGTGGCGTGGCTATCCCCCCTGGGAGGTGATTTCTCTCTTTCTGTCTCTCTGTTCCTCTCTGCCTATCTGGGGAGTGCATGCACCCTTTACCAAAACCTCTAAAAAAAAAAAGAAAAGAAAAGAAAAGAAAGAAAGAAGAAATGTATTTAAAATACCTTAATAAATAAATACTACAAATGGGCACACTAGTGCACTTACTGGCCACTTAGAAACACTCTTCACTCCCATGCTCAACATCATGCCTCACTTTCTTCAAGTGGTCAAGACACAGTGTGTAATGGTTAGTGAGGAATGCTAAAGCAGACCATGTGAGTTCAAATCCTGGTTTTGCCACTTTCAGCTCCTGGGCAAGTTTTTAATCCTCTGTGACTAATTTTCTTTACCTATAAAGTGAGGTGTATGATTTATCTACTAGTCCATAACAAATCATCCCCCAACTTAGTGGCTTAAGTAATTAATATGTATCATCTTAGTGTCTTTGGGTTATGAACTCAGAAGCAGCGTAGCAGAGTGGTTCTGATTTGGGGTCTCTTCTGAAGCTGCGGTTGTGGTGGGCTGGCCACAGTCATTTAAAGAATTCCCGTGGTGGCTTATTCCTGTGATGCTTGCTGTTGGAAGGAGAAGTCCAAGGAGTTCCTGACTTTTTGGAGTCCTTTGTGGGCTGCTTGAGCCTCCTCAAAAGATGGTGATGGGCTTCCTCCAAAGTGGGCAATTCCAGGGTGCAAGATGGAAGCTGAGAGGGTTAAAGGTCTCCCAAGCTCCTTAAGGCATTGGAAGGAGTTCACTAAGCCTCTGTGTCTCCCTGGCACTGGGTTGACTCAATGTTACATTGGTGCCTTAATGGGGAGGCTCATAAAACTCCAGGTGCCTCAGACACTCTTGCTCCTCCTCCCTTTTACTTTCCAGATTAATCGATCCTTTCTTGACTTCATTGAAGATGGCTGACCTCATATTTTCTATGTTTTTGCCTTCACACATAAAGATTGTAGTATCTGTCTATAGTTGGCACCAAAACTAAAGACAGAACACGTCACCGACTGTGGCAGCAAGATATGACATCCAGAGATAACAACAAAACAACCCAAGGGCCACCAGGTGGATCACGCTAATTACCCATGCATAGCCCTCCACCTTTCTGTAGGTCCTAGTCAAAGCTCCTTGCCCCTACCCATTGGGGCAACTCTTCACATCTGGCCCTTTTCCTGCCTTTGGAAAGGGAATAAATTCTTGTCTATCCACTCTCTGTATGAGTTTGTGAATTCTTTCACAGCCCACGGACAAGGCCACCCCAACATGTTACAGAGAGCACCCTAACAGAAACCACAGTGTTTCTTATGATCCAGTCTCAGCAGTCACACTTGATCCCTTCCGTAACGTCCTATTGGTTACACAAGCCAGCTCTCCTCATGACAGGAAGGCATGTTATGAGCATGAATACCAGACGTGGGGATCATCGGGGACCATCTTGAAATCTGGCTCTCGAATAAGAATAATAATACTTAGACTTCACAATATAACATATTCACTAATATAAAGCATTTAGGGCTTTTTTTTAATGTGAAAGAACTCAGTAATTTTGCCCTATTATTATAATTTTTACTTTCCATGATTTTCAATTTTCCTTTCCTCAAGGCTAAGTATTTTCATTCAGATAATCAGCTATCTTTCCCTTTAATTGATGCTATTAGAACAAAACAGCATTCTACACTATTCTATATTTTATTAACTTCTAATCAACTGCCTATTTAATATTTCACCTAGATAAGGCAAAGGAACTTAAACTCAACCCAGGCAAGATCATGACATTTAGCCCTTTAATGCCATCATCCTCTTTCCTTATTTTTTAAATAATTATTTATTTAACTTAATTAATTAATTAATTTCAATTTGAGCAGAGAAAGATAGGAAAAGTGAGAAAGCAAGTTTCTAGGTCCATGATTCGAACCACACTCGACCATGCGGGAATCTAGTGCCTTAATCACTGGGGTACTTGACCCTGAGCATCCTCTTTCTTAATGAGAGACCACGACATACCCAGTTACACGTGAGTAAATCCCTGGACTCAGCCTTACCTCTTTCCTCTCCCTGTCCCTGATATCTACTCCATAACCATGCCATCAATCCAAGGCACCAAATATCTTCTAACCCCATAGTAACGACCTTTGTTCAGTAACACTCATCTCACCTGCACTCAGACAGTAACTTGTAGCTTTCTGTTTTTGCTCTTGGCTCCCTCCAATCTATTTTCTAGCCCAAAGCCATATCCACATGTATTTCTATAGAGTAACCTTCTCTGACTAGGTTACATCTGCTTACTATATGCTTTTGTAGTATTTACTGCTCACATCTATTTGATTTCATTGCAGTGTCATTGCAGTAGTCAGGGTTCTTTAGAGAAACGGAACCAGTAGGATGTGTATGTGTGTGGAAAAAAAATATGTGTGTGTGTGTGTGTGTGTGTGTGTGTGTGTGTATAGAGAGAGAGTTTTTATATATATGTAAAAAAAAGATGGGTTCATATAATTATGGAGGCTGGCAGGTACCAAGCTCTATGATTGGCAAGATGAAGACCCAGGAGAGCTGATGGTGTAAGGTCCAATCTGGCAGGCATAAGACTCAGAAAGAGCCAATGTTTCCATGTGAGTGCAAGCCCAAAGCCAGGACAAACATCCCAAAGTTCTGGCACAGGCAGGCATCAATAATTCCCTCTTATTCAACTATTTTGTTGTGTTCAGATCTTGGATTGACTGAATGATGCTCACTCACATAAGGGAGAGCAATCTGCTTTACTCAGCCTACCAATTCAAATGTTAATTTCTTCCAGAAACATCTTCACCATCACACCCAAAATAATACGTGTACTCCTTGGCTGGTCAAGTTGACCCATAAAATCAACCATTACAGTCATCTGCAGTGATGTCCATAAAACATGACCTGTATTCTCAGTGCCAAATACTAAGAGATACTCAATATATATTTGTGAATGAATGAAGAAAAAAGCTTGGTTTTTATCAATATGATTAGTATATTTATTTTTCTTTTTTTCTCATTTAATCAGAAAGAACATAGTTCACTGTATGCAGTACTATGAAATTCCTGTATGTAAACTCAGTCATTGCTGATAAAGAAACATTACCCTTCTACTCTGTCCTATCAAAACTGTTCTGTAGATATAAAGATATAAATGTCCTTGCTCTTCAACATAATACCTGGTCAGTCCCTTTACTTTTCCAGGCAATCATCAGGTGGTAACAAATTCTCTCATTTTAGACTTTTTACAAGTCCAATCTGATTTTTTTTTAAGAGAGGTTTTTGCTATAGGGCACATACACTCGCCAGAAAGACAGAGAGAGACAGAGAGACAGAAAGTGAGAAATCACACCCCCCCCCCCCCCCCCCCGGGAGGATGGCCATGCTGCAATCCCTTCTTCATTCTCTTCTCGGGATCTTGGGCACACATGCACGTATGCCCAGCATGAGTTTAAGCCACCAGGTCTGGGACTTGAACCGTGGTCGACTACATGGGAGTCCAGCAACATAGCCATTATGCCAACTGAGGTCCCCCAATCTGATTTTTAAAAAGTCCTATCTACTGTAATATCAAAAACAGAACTGTCACCCAATACAGAGTGTCTCCCTCTTTAGCACTAAGGGCCTCAGGTTTGGAGAATGACTGTGGTCAGTTTCTTGACCATTTTCTTTCTTCCTCTGCCTCATCTCACATTTTCTAGCTACCATTTTGAGACATACCAGCATATGAGAAAAAAGATAATGGGTACAAAGGTCTCAGTGATAAAGCTGTCATCTAGCATTGGTGAGCTCAACGGGGCAGATTCCTAATTCTGTGGGAAGTAAAAAACTCAGGGGCCAGCATGTGTGGAGGTTAAAGCAGCTGGGTCCCACCTGGCCAACTTCACAGTTTGAGTCCTGGAAAAAATAATTATTTTGGTGGCTTGAAAATTATGCCGGATGCATGTGTGTGCATGCCCAAAGTTCTGAGGAGAATGAATCAGAAGGAATTGGAGCATGTCCATCCCCCTCAGGGGAGGATTTCTTACTTTCTCTTTTTTTTTTCCTGTCTCTCTGGTGAGCGCACATGGCCTATAGCAAAACAAAACAAAACCAAAACAAAACAGACTTCAGAAAGACTTCATTTCAGAGGACTATTGTGCACATAGGGGGTGGGACTATTTCAGTGTGGGATGATTAAGTCGACATCAGGCCCTGCACCTGGGCATAGGTAAAATGGTTAAGCTTTCTGTTTAGTTTTCTTCAAGTTGTCATCATTTGGCTTGAAATGAAGAGGCAACATCCCTCACTGGAGAGTTGTTTCTTTCTGGTACCTGGAAGCTAGGTGGGTTGACTAACTCAGGCAGAACAGATTTTGGGAGCAACCATTTTGCAAGTGTGGTGTAGACAGGGTAGCTCTTAAGGCAAAGGTCCTTAGCACCTATGGTTCCCAACCTCAGCCAAAACTTAGAGTGAAAGGGACACTAAAATGGGCCTTGGCGGGAAAGCTATTCACTGAAAATGCTTGAATGGTACTTTTCTTTTTTTCTAAAGGAGCGTATCTTTAATCTTGAGTCACTTGGTCAGCATCTCAAAGATGTGACTCAGGAGAGGAAATTCATTCTTTCCAATTGCAAAGGTATGTTTATTCTTGTTACACAATAAGACATTTAATGAATGAATGACTGGAATGATTAGAACTTTTCCTTGAGCTAGCACAAATCTCACTTTAAATATGTCTGCTGTTAACTGAACAGAGTAAAATTAGCTCTCTATAGTTTACTCGTTTTAAAAAATATTTTTAAGTTTATTTTACTTATTTCTTAAGAGAGAGAGGGAGAGAGAAGGGGAGAGAGAGAGGGTACCCAGAATGGGGTCTTGTCATTCCGTGGTTCTCTCCTAGCCTCCCAGCCAGCCAGCATCCTGGGTGCACCAAGTGTGTTCAGGTTGACTTGGGATCTGACCTGGGTCTCCCCTATGGCTCCAGTATCAAGAAGCCGTGCTCTACCACCTGCACCACCACAATTGGGTGTTATATTCTTCATCTGACTGCTCTAATAGTCAGTGATTGATACCTTGGTCTTAGACTTCTCAGCCTCCAGAACTGTGAGAAATAAATTTCTGTTGTGTATAAGTTCATACCATTTTGCTATAGCAGCCCAAACCTACTAAGATAGCACTTGAACTACTATCAGCTGCTGGTTTTTATTTAACATAAGAAATTCATTTTTTTAGTCATTAACCTTGAACATATGTTGTCTTTCAAATCTAAAATCTTATATGCCAGAACCTGAAAATCTAAATGGAGCTTTAAATAAGACTTGAAATAAATAGACAAAAGTCACCTTATTTGAAAACATGTACTATGCAATTTATTAAAGAGTTACTGAATGATAAGCAATTCAAAAGTTTGGCAAACTGAATGAGTATTATATAATTAGTTCCATGTTTGCTCTTCCAATGCATTACTCCTCCAGATTCTCATTCAGATATTGGCAATAATTTTGCTACCCCTATTTGGGAAATTCTGTGAACAGAAATAACATAAACAGTGTAAAATGAAAATATGGTCAGTCGTGTTTCCTACCATCCATGTGATCCTGTGAAAAATTTCAATAGTACTTTGGTGTATATTTTTTCAAGTTTATTTATGCATTTCTTCCATGACAGAGAGATGGGGACTGAGGGGAGAGAAAGAGAGAAGAAAGAGGACACCCCAACAGGGCCTTCATGTCATGATCCACCCTCAGACCCTCCCTTCCTGGATCACAAGCACATGTATGTGTGCCTGAAATGTAGAAAGAGGCCTGGGAACATGAACCCAGGGCCTTCCTATGTGGATGCAGCATCACTGAATGCTTCATTGTCACTATGCCACCATCTGACCCTGCATAAACCATTTTTCCCCTTATTTATTTATTTTACATGTAATCACTGAACGTCTTCACAGCATACAAAATGACTTTTCCCAGCATGAATATACTACACATTAGTCCAGTTAAAGATATAGCCAAACACATTATCATCAGTAGATAATTTTCCGTTTTTGTGTCCATTAAATACTCTGCTTTTTTTCCCCCTTGATACTCTCTTTTTTGTCCCCTCCCATCATTTCCCATCCTTCCTCTCACACTGTTTCTAGTATATACAGTTGCTCTCCATGCCTTTATACCTTCCGATCTTTCAGTTTCTGCCAGAGTGCTGACATTCTACATATATTAACTGGGGACATACAATGCCTCTCTTTCATAGTCTGACTTGCTTTACTTGGCATTTAATCTTCCATATTCGTCAAATGCTAGGGTCTCATTTTTTTTTTAATGGTTGAGTAGTATTCCATAGTGTGTATGTGCCACACTTTCTCAATACATTCATCTGTTCTTGGACATTTGGCTTGATTTTATGTCTTAGCATTTGTGAATAATGCTGTAATAAACATGGATATGCAAATGTTTTTCTGACTGAGTGTATTCCTATCCTTTGGGTTGATACCCAGGAATGGAATTGCTGGATTATATGGTAGTTCTACATATACTTTTTGTTTTTGTTTTGTTTTGGAGAGGCTTTTGCTATAGGGCACATACACTTGCCAGAAAGACAGAGAGTGACAGAGGGACAGAAAGTGAGCACACACACATGCCCGGTGTCAGTTCGAGCCACCAGGTCTGGGACTCAAACCGTGGTCGACTACATGGGAGTCCAGCAACATAGCCATTACACAACTGCTGATCCCATATACTTTTTAGAAAATAAATATAAAGATATTATTAAACTGTTCATTTATTCAGTAGTATGTTCCTAAATACCCATTGAGGGGCCAGCACTCTGTTAGGTGCTGAAGACACAGTGCTGAATGAGGAAATCTCTGCACTTTTGGATTTTAAAATCTCTCAGGAGTGAAAGAGGTTTAGCCAAAATCATGTAAATCATTAACCTCAGATGTCACGGAGTAGCACTTCTATTGCATTCTGTTGGCTACAAGTGAGTCACCATAATCATCCCAAATTCAAGGAAAAAGGATGTATTGGGGAGTACTGAATAACTTCCCAATATGGATATGATTTATCATCTCCAAGACTTCTTTGTACCACTTTTACATTAGTCGTAGCCTGTTAAGCTCTTACCTTCAACCAGTCATTTGCTTTATTCCCACAACCACTACCACGATCCAAACCACCATCACCTCTGACATGGGCTCCTATCCTCTCCTTACTTCCAACCTTGTCCAACCAAGATCCTTTCTCTCTTCAGCAATGAGAAAGATCTTTGTAAAATGTAAGGTATTTTGCACCCTCCTTGTTAAAATACTCATTACTTCCCAGCACTCTTAACTCCTTATCCATAAGGCCCTACACAACTTAGCTCCTATCCTCATCCTGGCTTCATTTCCCATCTGTCTGTTACTGTTCATCATGTCCTAGCCATGCCAGTCTTTTTTTCTCCCTCAAACATGACCGATTCTTTCACAACACAGAGATGTTTCTAGAATGCTTCTTTGCCTAGATGATAGCATTATAGTCTCATATTCATTCTTCAAGTTTCAGAACAAAGGTCACTTCAGAGAGATGTGTCCTGGTCAACTCACATAAGTGTCACCGGCTGCTTACCCAGGTAGTATATACCACATTACTCTATTTATTTCCTCCACAGCATATGAAGGAATTGTTCATTTGCTTAATTATTTGGTGTTGGCTCTTCCTTCCTTTCTCTTTCTCCATTCCCACTAAGCCAATCTAACTTTAAGGACAGGCATTTTGCCCTATTTATTCCCAAGAATTGGAATACAGTGAGTGCTAAATAAGTATTTTTGAAATATCTCACATATCAAGAACTATACCTGGGACACAGTGGATGTTCACTATTTGTTAACTATTGAATGACAGAAGGCCTCAGTCTTGCTCCACGCCTCTAAGCAGTCTACATGGTAGACTACCTTCTTGAATGAAGTAATGTTATAAGTTACCTGTATTAGTTTCCTAGGGCTACCTTAACAAAGAACCACCAATTGCTTGGTTTAAAATAATGGCAATGTATTTTCTCATAGTTCAGAAAGTCAGAAGTATGAAATCAGGGACCTGATTGCCTCTGAGACCTCTAAGAACCCTTCCTTGCATCTTCTAGCTTCTTGGTGGTTGCCGAAGTTCTTGCTGGTGATGGCTTGTGGGTGCATCACCACAACTTCTGCCTCTATCATTGTATGGCATTCTTCTTGCATGTCTTTGTTTAAATTTTCCTCTTTTAAGGCAGTTAGTCAGTGGATTAGGGCCCACTCTAACCCAGCATGAATGCCTTTAAGCTTGAATACACTTGCAGACCTTTTAAACAATGTCGTAATCACAAGATGGGGGTCAGGACATCAGCACGCCTTTTGGGAGGTAGAATCTAACCCAGTACCTAACACAATATTTATACTAGGCATACCAATGGGAATATTCTTTCTCAATTTTGACTTACTTGTGTCTCCTATCTCAGTTTGTTGCTTTAAGTTGAGGCAGTTCATTTAACTGAGGCTTTCACATCTCCAAGCCCATCCAAACCTTTCTTCCTGAGGCCTGAAGCCTTCCTTTTGAGTTGATATCTCTGGCTCCCAGCTGCTACACTTTCCTCAAGAGCTACCATTAATGCGCTAGAACCATTTACACATGACATATACCATTTTAGATCCCTAAAAAGATTTAATACTCATTCTGGTGGTATAATTTAATTGCATCATAAACTTTTTGTTGAGCAGATGCCCTAATCTAGAAATCTAATTACTATTTATAACACTGCATTGCTTTCCTTAGAAATATTGATTTGTACATATCTAAATTACAGTTTACCTCTGGGGATGGAATTGTATAGGTAAATTGGGGAACAATGAAAAGGTAAAAAAGATTTAAGAATCAAATACCAATGTGATGGTAACATAAGATCCCAAGGTGATACACAACTGGTGACATCTAAAATAGCTACTGCTGCGTGGATGGGTATTGTACTCTAATAACTCCAAATCTAAGGAACAAAGCAATAACACATAATTTTAGTCAAGTCGTGTGATATGCAGAAATTTTTCTTTTCTTTCTTTTTTTCTTTTCTTTTTTTTTTTTCATTGTCAAGCCTGCCAATTGCTTTAGAACCACAAACACGGGTGGATACTTACTTTTTCTCTTAATGCTAACTCCTGAATGGGCTCCTAGCTAATGAATTCAGCAAACTAGCAACTCACTCAGTTCTAGCAAAGAAAAACCTTAGGACTGGGATTTTCTTAGTGAACAACCTTACTGGGAGAGAAAGCAGTGGTATGGTTCAAGTGGAACTGGTCACAGGAGTTTTGGGTGTTTGTTTACTGTAGAGAAGAATCGCAATACATTCTTCTGCTGTTAGATTAACGGGGAGTCACAAAGGATGTTATTCTCTAGTACAGAACATACCTGCTAAGTTTTCAGAAGTGACATATACATGCTATTGATTTTTTTTTCTTTTTTTTAGAGAGGTTTTTGCTATAGGGTGCATGCACTCACCAGACAGACAGAGACAGAGAGGCAGAAAGCGAGAAATCACCCCCCACCCCCCGGGGGGGATGGCCCAGCCACAATCCCTTCTCCTCCATTCTCCTCTCGGGATCTTGGGCATGCATGCACACATGCCCGGCATGAGTTTAAGCCACTGGGTCCGGGACTCAAACCGCAGTCGACTACCTGGGAGTCCAGCGACATAGCCATTATGCCAACTGCTGGCCCCCATACTATTGATTTTTCATAATAATGGGCATTTGCTAGATGTCTGCACTGAATCAGTAGGGTTACTTTACATAGTAGACTACCTAAACAGTCAGGGAGACCCTTAAAGTGGAAAGGGAAGCCAAGATTAAAGTGTTTCTTTTAATAGGTAATTAAAAATTTGAAAAAAAAAATGACCTATAAATAGGAGTCTTTGCTCTGAATAAAGAAAACCTTATGTGAGAAAGATGTGTCAGGGACGCTCATATAGGAACAATATTTTCCTAAATTACTGCCTTTCTGAGTAACAAACAATAATTCACACAGACAGTACCACAGACTTTCTGTCAGGCCTTAAAACCCCTCAGAGCTCATTGTTCTGAACTGTAGGTACCATTCCTTTCGCTCCAGTGTGTTCCCACCAAGCAGGATCCAGCTGCTGATAAAAATAGCACACTTTCCCTCAATAACTCAATGACTACTCTCTGCAAACTGTGAATATATTGTTTCCGGGAGGATAAAACAGTCATCCTTTTTACCTCTGTTCCCGTGAGGGAGTGTGCACTCACCAGAGAGAGACAAAGAAAGAACCCCTGGGTGTGGTCACACCCTAATCGTTTTCTCTCCCTTTCTCCTTCCCATCAGGACTTCGGGTGTACACACAGATATACCAGATGTTTCTCAAGTTGCCAGACTGGGGCTCAGGCTACAGTAGGCCACGTGGAATCTGGCATTCCGTGCACAGCCCTCTGTGCTATGGGGCTAACTCTGCCTTATGTCTTCAAGTGGATCTTTACAAGGGTTTTGGGAGTCCATTTCTCAGATGGATATTTCTATAGATGGAGAGAGGAATAGTATATTTACATTTGTGCATCAAATTTTCCTCTAGTACCTATTGCGTGAAAAAACCATCATCCGGGCACAAGCACATGTACTACGAAGATGGGTAAGACAAAGGAGAGATCAGAAAGAGTACAACTTAGGGTAGAGCGTGAAGTGTGTTCTATAAGAGATTGAATGAAGGTAGTTTCCTAAATAGAATTATGTCATTTCTAACAGGGTGGGCCTGAACCTTTAGCTGATGATGGGTAAGATTTTCAACATTTGGAAACAGAGGAACCAGCTCTGGAGTTCAGCAGTTCAGGAATTGGATCCCACGTGGCCCTCGTGACTAGAAAAACATGCTGGTGCGTGGGCATGTGTGCCCAAAATCCTGACGCGAAAGAGGAGTGGAGGAAAAGGGATTATGGAGTGACCACACTCCACTAGGCGGGCAACAGGGTAGCTCGCTTTGTCTCTCTCTCTCTCTCTCTGGCAAGTGCATGTACCCCCGGCAATAAAAATAAAAATAAAAAATTAGAAAATAAGAATCAGAGAGTGGCAGGCAAGAAGGAAATAAACTTCTAGGCAGGCTGAAAAGCAAGCAAAAGGCACAAGGCTGGGCCACTCTGGACGTGGAGTTACCAATCTCACCTGGCAAAATGGAATGGCCGAGGCAGTGGCTGTGCACCCTCAGAAGCATCCTGAACCCACTTGGCAGAGAACCCTGAAGCCAGGCCATTGAGTGGCTATTTTTCATATTCGGTAGAAGACAGGGGAAGCAGAATGTATTATCTGAGCCGGGATAATTCTGAACTGAAAGACAGCATGGTAATTCTGCCAGAGCAACATCATATCCTGGTACTGGTCAACCTAGCAACTGGGAACTGCAAAGAGAGACCTTGGCTGGGAGGGGCCTGCAGTGAGTTCATTGCAGACAACACCACAAGGAAGTGAGCAGGCAAGGGGCAGTGGGTTAGTTTTCTGGAGCTGCCACAGGAATGTACCACAAATGGGGTGGCTCAACAGAATAGGAACGTGTTGTTTCACAGTTCTGGAGGCTAGAACTACAAACTCAGAGTGTCTGCAGGGCGTGCTCTCCCTCGGGGCTCTAGAGAGACTTCGTCTGGTCCTGCTTCTGGTGCTGGCAGTGGCTTTGGTGTCCTTGGCTTGCTGACATTCTGATCTCAGCCTCCATGATATTCTCTCCATTGGTTTTACATTGGCTTCCCTCTGTGTCTTCCCTCTCTCTCTTTATTTTTAAAAGAATTATTTTATTTAACTTTATTGATTTACTGATCTATTTTAATTTGAACAGAGAGGGGAAGAGAGAGAGAAAGCAAGAAAGCAAGAAAAACAGCTGCAGATCTGGGACTCGAACCAGAGTTGGCCATGTGAGACTCCGGCACCTACAACCACTATGCCACCTGCTGGCTCCTCTTTTTTTTTTTTTTTTTTTTTTTTTTTTAAGAGAAATTTTTGGTATAGGGCACATGTGCTCACTGGAGAGACAGAGGGACAGAAAATGAGAAATTACCCCCCAGGGGGAATGGCCACGCCTCAACTCCTTGTCCTCCATTCTCTGGATCTTGGGCACACATACACAAGTGTCCTGTGTGAGTTTTAAGCCACCAGGTCCAGGACTCGAGCCACGGTCTACTATGTGGCAGTCCAGCAACGTAAACATTAAGCCATCTGCTGGTCCCTCTCTGTGTCTTCTCTTACGAAGACACCAGTATTATTGATTAAGGGCCCCTAGCCTATGTCAGCATGGCCTCGCCTCACTACAGCACAAAGATCCCACTTTCGACAAAGTCACAGTCTGAGTCCAGGAAAGAAAGAAGTCTTTGGAGGACAGTAGACAATGTAGTCCAAGAGCCAACTCAGAGAACTTTCAGTGACTTGAGGACAGCACAGACAGGAAGGCAGGGGCAGAAGGGTGGTGGGAAGGGACTGGGAAGGGGAGTGCACTGAATTTTGCTTACTTTGCAGCTTTCACCAGGTTCCTGGAGGGTGTTTCAGCACTGAGGATAAACTCGAAACGTTAGGACTAGGTTGGAAGGCTGCACCCTGCTTCCACCCAGTCTCTCTAGGCTTTTCTCTTCCTCTTCTGGAAAAAGAGAAAAAGTTAAATATTAGAAATCAAACAGGGCTTGAAATTGGGAGGTGTCAATTCAATTCTTGACTTCACCTTAGGCAAGTCATTTGATCTCTAACTCTATTTCTTCCCTCCTATGGCAGGAGGCTGGACTCTTTCCTCGTCTGTGAAATGAGGATGCTGAGGATGATCAGTAAGCCCTTCTGGCTCTAAGTGGAACCTGTCACTTTAGGAGGAAGTGGTAAAACTATGTACACCTCTCTCTGCCAACAGGACAGACTTCCATTATGACTCTGCCACTGCCGTCTTTTAGCACGAGTATCTACCAGGTAGTGTTTGTGGTCCAGACAGTAGAAACTGGCTCTCTCGGGCAGGACGGGATTTGCTGGACAGCTATTGAGAGCTGGTGTCAGGATCGACTTAGTGAATCTGATCACCTTCCTCTCCCATGCACCGTCCATATTTGCATCACATGCCTCAGAGTAAAACTCCCGGGTAAGGATCTATTTAGGTGAGTCACAGACACATATCTTAACTGTGCTGGGCCCAAGTAGGACAAAGACGAGATTCCCCCCAAAGGGAGACTGAGTTGCTATAGAGAGAAGGGTTGGATAGTAGACCCATCAAGAAGAAAACACATGTCTACAGCCAAGAAGTGCTTGGAATTCAGCCAAGCGTGGAAATTTTAATAGTATATTTAGACACTCCTATCTGTACACTGAAGTCATTTCTATATTATTAATATAGTTATCACAATTGTTTTAATTAAGAGCTCATATTCTCGAGTCACAGAAACCGAAGCCTGTCTGGATTTGCCCAGAGTAGCTATGTGGTTTGGGGAAAGTTACTTACTACTTACACACTAGAATTCTCGGTTTCCTCATCTGTAACATGGGGATAATGGTAATACTGACCTTATATGATTATTGTTTAAATTAAGGGATTATAATATATACAAAATAGCCTTAATGTAATGCCTGGCTCGTAAAACATGTATTATGCAGTGTAATGATGATCATTGTGGACAAAGCCCCAAGTGGTTTTCTGAATGATCTCATGCAGTCTGCACAGGTATTTGATGTAGTTAATATCAGAACTGCTCCGTTTATGACAAAAGTAGGAACTGCGATTATAACTGAGACACTTGCTTAAGGTCACATAGCTATATGAGCTGTCAAAGCTGAGGCACTGGTCCGGTCCGGCTCTGCCAGACTCACACAGCCCCCGTCTTGACCCCGCTATCAGTCTCCTGGAGCAGTCAAGCTGGCCATCATCCCATACGGCCTGCTGCCGCCTTGGGGCTCACCAGCCACTAGTCCAGTATCCTGCTCAGTGTTCATTGTCTTCTAAGATCAAACGAGGAAGTGCTGGCATCTCGAGGAGGTGAGATCGAAAGGTTTGCGTCTTTTCTAATTACTACTTGTCATTACTTCTAACCTCGTTGGTGTTTCTGTTCCAGTATACATTCTGCTATTTGCTGTAATTAGGTATTTGAGAACTGAGTTGCATTTAAATCAGGGTAATAATAATGGTAGTGGCTGATTAATAAATTCAAGAAAAAATAAAGATGACAGTGGTCAGTCTGGTGAACAATGCACAACAAACAACATCAACTTTGCTCACAATTGGTATAGAAACTGATGAAGTCACTTGATCCAGCTTTTCTGTTTTTTTTTTTTTTAATTTATTTTATTCATGATAGAGAGCATATGTATGTATGAGAGAGAAAGAAAGAAGTGAGAGAGAGAGAGAAAGAAAAGCACCCTTAGCGGGATCTTATCCCCCCTTGATCACCCTTCCATGGCCCTCTAGTTCTATTAGAATATGGGCATGCACCCACCATCTGACTGGGGAGCCACCCACACTTGGCCGTGTTTCTTCCACCACTCCAGTTCAGTTTGCTACTGACCAACTTTTCTGTTATTATCGTGTTGTTGGAAAAGTCATGACATATTTTTTCTATGCAAAATGTGTCATGACTCTTCCGACAATCCAATAATTCAGGTATTGTGTTTAGATGAGTGTTGTATATTGGACATTAAGGAGAATTAAGATAAATTATCTTGACATTTTAGAAGTTTATTTCTTCCATGAATGAGCAGGAGAGGCAAAGCCTCCCATTCCCCTGCGAGGGTCCTAAGGCCAATATCCAGTCCAGTCTCAGCCAGCCACGAGGAGCCCAGTGTGCTCGGGGAGGTCTCCAGTTTTATTAATTATTTATTTATCTTACTCATGATAAAGAACATGTACATGTGTATTCAAGATATATATATAATATATGCTCTATATTATATATGCTCTATATATTTATATATGGCATATATGTACTATATATTTGTATATAATATCAAAGCATTTCCCTACAGGGTTTCTTTGTCACCCATTCCCTTTCCCCAGGCCTTTAGCTCCTCAGGATCCTTTGAAGGGGATGGAGGGAGACTGCCCCGGGGTTATTTCAGGTCTACCAGGCTAGGGTCCCAACTGCAATTGGCCATATGGGTCTGGCACTACAGGCCACTTCCCACTGGGTCCAGAGGTTGGGCATCAGGGAGGTCTCGGAGGTGCAGTGTGAGTCTGCCTGGCAGAGAGAAGAGTTCTGCAGATGCACTGTCAAACCTCTGAACTTTAAAAATTTTTGTTTTAGGTTTTTGCCATAGGGCAGGTGTGCTCTCCAGAGATGGACAAAGACAGAGAGAGAGAGAAAGGAGAATCCCCACCCCCACCCCCCGCCAGGTGCAATGGCAGTGCTACAATCCCTTCTTCTCCATCCTCCTCTCAGGATCTTGGGCATGCACTCACATGCACCCAGTGGCTTTTCAGGCTGCCTGGTCTGGGACTTGAACACTATTCACCATGTGAACCACTACTACACCACCTGTTGGTTTTAGCCTCTGGACTTTTAGTACTAATGTATTTATTGAAATATAATTCAAGTATAAATTCCCAAATAACTTGTAGGGCTTTTCCTCCTAGCCTTATTTCTTTCTATTTTCAGTTTTCTTTTGAAAAGGTCCACCCTATACAAGAAACACAACTTTTAAAGCCCATAAATTCTTAAGCTAGATTTTTTTTTATAAAGAATTACTTTATTTATATTTATTTTGTTATTTTAATTTGACTGGAGAGGGATGGGGCGGGGATGATAGGAGGAAGTGAGAAAGCAAGCCACCAGGTCTGGGACTCGAACCGCAGTCTACCATATAGGAGTCCACCGCCCTTAATCACCATGCCACTTAAACTACATTTTAAGGATACTTGTCTTCCCCAAGCTTTTTAAAAATTATTTATATTTATCTTTAACCCATTTCATTAAAATGAGATAAAAATATTTGTGATGAACAAAAATCAAATTTTCTAGTATTGCTATACATTAGGTGAATATTCTCCATTTCTGGAGAAATGAGTCAGGTTACCAACATGCACTTTACATCACACTCCGTTGGTTCTGCAGCACAGTGAACTATTACTTCTTAAAACCTCTGGGGGCGGGGAAGCTAACTGGGAAAGTAGATGTCCCGAAACGAGGAACAGTGTTTTAAAGTGAATTTTCACGACGTAGCTAGGGAAGGTGTGGGAAGGGCTTCCCCACTTGGGGTTCTACGCGGCGCGCCGACCCGGCTGTGCTGGGCCCCCTCCTCCCGCGGGGACCAGCGGGGTCCCGCGCGCGGAGCCGGAGGGGGCCGGGCTGCAGACCCCAGGACCCGGGCGCCGAGCAAGCCCGCTGGGTCGAGGACCAGGAGAGTTTCCTTTCGGCTTTAGCCAACGCCTCCCTCTCCCCCCGCAACCCCCCAACCAAGAACCAGCGCAGAAGAGAGGCCGGGCGCAGGACTGGCGCCAGCCGGCACCGAGGAAGGGGCCGGGCGGGGACGCGGCTCGGACCCCAGCCCCCGGCCTGGACCAGACTCGGAGTCCCGCCCGCCCCACGCCCCAGGACCCCGGATTGCCTCCGGCGCCCCGAGTCCGGAGTCCGGGCGCCGCCCGCCTCCCCCGGCTCCGCGACCCTCACTAACCTCCACCCCGCCCCCTACACCTCCCTCTCCAGGCCCGGACGCCCCTTCCCCTCGCCGCCCCTCGATCGCGGCCCGCCCCCGACGCCCCTCGCTCCCCGCCCGCCCCGACGCCCCGCCTGCGCTCAGCCGGGGGAGTGGGCGCCGGCCGCCCGCTCGGCCCCTCAGCTCTGGCTCCGGCTCGGGCCGGGCGCCGCGGCCGCGCGCCCCTCCTGGAGGAGGAGGAGGAGGAGGAAGGAGGCGGGAGGAGGAGTTGCCGGAGGAGGGACGAGCGCGGCAGTTGCGCCGGCGCTGGGCGAGGAAGCGGACCGGGCCGCCGCGGGTGAGCGTCTGCGGGGCCGGGCCGGGAGCAGGGGCCGGCGCGCCTTCCCCGCCGCAGCCGGGACGCGGCCGCGAGGCTCGTCTCCTCCTCGGCGCGGGGGGCGGGTCCGGCGCGGACTGGGCCGGGAGGCCGCGGGGCGCGGACTGCAGCCGCGGGTCCGGGTCAGCGCGAGGCCCTGCGCTGCCGGGGCTGCGGGGCGGGCGGGGGCCGCGGTCGGGAGGCCGGGCCAGGGCGGGAGCCGGGGACGGGGCGCGGCGGCCGCTGCAGGGAGCAGAGCCGGGAGGGCCGAGGCCTGTGCGGCCGCGGGCGGCGCTTCCCGACCCCTCGGCCTCCGAGTCCGCCGCGCGCCGGGCCCGGGCCGCCGCCTTTGTTGCCCGCGGCTCGCCGGGGAGAGGCCGGGGCTCGGCGAGGCCTGGGCGGCGGCGCGGGGCCTGCACGCTCGCCATTCTCCGCCGCGGCCCCTGCTCCGGCTCCGGGCGCTCGGGCGCCGGTGCTCCCTGCCCGAGGGCGGGCCTGGGGACCCGGCGGGGACCAGGTGGGACCCGCGCCGCCCTGGCGCAGCCGAGAAATCGCGTGCGGGGCGATGTTCCAAGTGCCGGCCGGGAAGGTGCTGCGGGCGGGGAACTCGGTGACCGGCTGTGGGGAATTGAGAGCCGCCCGGGAGAGCCAGGCCTTGGTTTCCAGTTTGCTCGGAGTTGGCAAGTTCAGGTATCCCATTGTGGCTCGTTAGGAAGCAGGACTGGGGACGGCTCTCGGTGGTAGGTCCTGGCACCAAACTCCGAATGTGTGCAGGCGAGTGTGTGTCAGCCTACCATCCAGGCGGGATGTGGAATTCGGGCTGCCCATCCCCACTCCTGGAATTAAGGGCCAGGTGGGAATACGAGGGAGCACTCCGGCTTCCGGTTGTGAAATCCGCAATGTAGAATTCAGTTCAGCACACGCTTGTTTGAACGTCCACCCGGAGAAGGCAGTGAGCTCCTGTGCAAGGGCGGGGGACGCAGATTACAGCAGTAACGTGAATTAAAACTCGAAACGTTTCCCCTGAACGCCTTTAATGTTCTGTGTTCCTTGGAATAAAGGTACATTGGCAATCAGACAAGAGTAAACTTCTGTCTACTTCGGCATGAAACATCTGACATGTTCACAACCATAGCAGCCAACACTTTATCCTGACTTTTTTTTTTAACCCACCAACTCCCACAACATGAAGGCCACTTAGTTTGCTTGAATGAATTATTTTAAATGGAATATTTAGTGCTATTGAGAGGGCTGTTTAGAAATATGAATGGCATTGTTTGCCAGGTTTCACAGATAAAAACCCTAAAAAACCATTATTTCCCCCTGTAGTGCTCAAATTTCCCTTTTAGTCCTGCTGCTCTGGGTAGAATGGGTGGGATAGGGCTCCATCAGGGTTCACCCAACTTCTCATCTGGAGTCTGGCAAGTCCTGTCCACTTTCTGGCCTAGTTAATGATCAGCCCCGTATTCACCTGAACCTTTACCCACTTTAAGATTCCATTCAGCCTGCCTGCCTTTCTTTAGTTTGTTCTTTTTTAATTTGCTAGAGGCAGTGTGCACTCACTGGAGAGACAGACAGACAGAGCACGTCCATAGGGGACAGTCAGCTACTATCTCTTCTCTTCCGTTCTCAATTTCTCTCTCCTTTGGAACTTTGGGCATGCACACACACATGCACTCGCACCCAGTGTATTTTTCAAGCCTCTGGGTCTGGAACTCAAACTACACCGATGGCTATCCAGCAAGCCTTAACCACTACGCTGACAGCTCATCTTGAGCACCTTTTACAAATACTTTTTCTCTTTCCCTAAGTAGTGGCTGAATTGGCTTAGCAAGGGCCTACCCTCCTCCTTCCCCTTCTCTTTGCACCCTGCCTCCTCCCCAGAGACACACCCTCACCTGCAGGGAGTGGGGGGAAGGGGATTAGGTGCCAGGGACCAGGTACGGGGCAGAAAAGCTCTGACTGGATCTCTGGTTGTTGGACTTGCCAGTGTTTTTTCCAGTCTTGCTGCAACACTGAAAAGTGTTCCTAATGGCTCCCCTTTTAGGGATCAGAAGTGCATTTCTTCTTGTGATATAGTATTGTGTTCACTCCTCTGGGAAAACCGTACTAGTCTCCTCCATCGTGGGCCAGTTTTCCAGAAACTGTAGTGTTCTGCTAGTATTGTTAATTTTGGTCATAGAATGAATTGCATGATCTTTTTAGAAGTCATATTCTGAAAAGGGGAAAATGTTATGTCCATTTCTGGATTTGCAGCAATGACTGGAAGAACAGGATGACACACACACGTGCATATGTTGGAAGCATGAAGTGAAATACCACCTGTCATTTACAGTCTGTAAAACTGAGGGATGCGAATACACCTCGGTATACCTTAAGGAAGGTAGGTAAGTGAATGACCTAGAGCTAAGAAGAGCACTTCCGCTGTTTGCAGTTTGTCGCCCCTTCTATAGGGAGCACAGATGGTCTGTTTCATTCTCTGTCTTCATCCCCGACCTCTTCAGCTTCTGGAAATGGCCTGGGTAGTTTTATAAAACTATTTCTTTTTCAAGGGAGAAATTTTAAATATTAGTATGTCATAAAAAGTGGAGACTTTCATATATGAGTGGGTTGATTGACATAATTGTCCAGGTGTTGAAAAGAAACACAGCAGTGGGGCATGCTTTATATTGTATTGAGAAAGATGTTATGATACGTTTATGGGTCATTTATCATGCTGTCTGGTGTGTTGCACTTAGTTGGGACAATTGCTCTTAGATGGCTGTTGTTTTTGGTGATGTTTCAAGAGTAGATCTACTTCGATGAAGGCATTTGGGATTTCAGTTCACTCTCACATTGCACACAGACGGTGTTTGGAAGATGTTAGGGTACACATGCACTGGCCGTGTGACCTTAGAAATGTATTCTATTCCTACTGAGTCTTATTCTTCATCTGGGGCTACATTGGGATAATCCATCTCAGCTATAGGGGGTATCCATCTTCTTCAAGATCTTTACCATCGACCACATGATTTCTGCCTCGTTCTGCCCCTCATCGAGACCAGCCCTCCCTGCCCGACACAGAGCTATTATGCCCTGGCCTTTCTGTGTTAGGCTCTTTCTGCCTTCCTACCTTTTTCAGGGAGCTCTGTTTGACTACATTTTTTTTAAGAGAGATTTTTGCTATAGGGTGCATGTACTCACTAGTGAGACAGACAGAAAGCAAGGAATTACCACCACCACCACCACCACCACCCCCCAGGGGAATGCCTACTCCACAATCCTTTCTCTTCCATTCTCATTTCAGGGATTTTGGGCTAGCATGTACATGCACCTGGCATGAGTTTCAAGCCTCTGGGTCTGGGACTTGAACCGCAGTTGGCCTTGTGGGAGTCCAGCGATATAACCATTACGCCATTTGCTGATCCCTGTTTGCCAGCATTGTTCTTTGTAGGGATCCCCAACCTTCCAGCCACGGATTGGTATTCCCCTGGTCTGTGGAAAATTGACTTCCTTGAAACTGGTCCCTGGTGCTAGAAAAGTTGCAGACCCCTACTTTAGGGGCTTCTCCTGTGGGTTGGCCAGTGATACCACCTCAGAGAAACCTGACTGTCTTATGGCTGCTTAAGTACTCCCAACCAGTATGTTTCCTTCATTCACTTATTACTGTCTATAATTATTTGTTGTCTGTCCCCCCACCCCCCTGCCTCACCTCATTCCCCCATGTAAGTCCAGTGAGGGTAGGATACCTACTGTTCCGTCTTTCTCTTTTGTAGGTTCGACACATCCCACGAGGCCTGGCCGCTGAGTAGGGTTGTGCTGTACAGAAAGTGTCTGTAGTTTTCGTATTGCTACCTGTGCATTCAAGGCAAAGACGCACTGTGTAGGTCTGAGAAGTCTGTTGGTGTTTTGTGTTGCTTATATAATCTCTGTCTGAGCTGATCTGCTTAGCTGAGCAAATCATAGCACTAATAAAACCAAAGTCTTTGTAACTGGGTGGCCCAGGGAGCCCCACACAGAGAACTGTCCTACCCAAAGAGCCACAGAGGGTGTCTGAGTGACTCAGGTTCCCAGCGGGCTAGTGTAGATGCACAAAGCTTCATGTTTCTGGAAGTCGCTATTTACATGTGTGGAAAGTCACCTCTCCAAAGCACATTTCCCTTGGGATTGGCTGGCCAGCTATTCTAAAGCTTTAGTTATCTGGAACCTCTTGGGATCTCTGCTTTCTGAGGCAGAATTAAGCAAGAAAGAAAAACTCTTGGAATTAGGCAGGCCTGGTACCTGGAAGACTTAGGTCGCAGCAGATGAAGGCAGTCTCCCCGGGGGTACAGATCTGGGCTTGTTTTGTAGGGTAGTTTTTGTTTTGTTTTGTTTTTCCTTCCAGACACTTTGTTTTATTTATAAAATAGAAATGGTGTCCTTCTTAGAGTAGGTGTGAAAATTAAATGAGAAAAAAAATTAAATGAGATAATTCATGTAAATATATTAGTTCAGTGCCTGCAATATAGTTCAGTGCTATAGTAATAACTAATTTAGAATATAGTGATTAGTCAGAAGTAATATTCTGATTATTCAGCAGCCTCTATGTAGGACTCGGGTTTTCTTGTTAAGGAAGGCCAGTGTGGAAAAAGGGTGTGAGACCAAAGGGGAAAAAAAAAATGGAAGTACAGGCGGAAAGCGAATAGGAGTGCGCAGGTGCTTAGGGTGGTAGTGGTCCGGCCGAGGATTACCAGTGGTCTCCGCCTGTGCAGGATGGGGCTGCTTGGCTGCGGGGCTGTTGCATTTGCTGGCAGGCGGCTCAGACAGCAAAGAGGCTGCAGATCTCTCTGCTCTGGTGGTGTCACTCCTAATCGTGTTTCATTATTGTAATAGCTGTCACACTGAACTAGTAGAGTCATGGAAATGGCGTCACATGTGGAGACTGTTTGGGGAGCTGTGATTATTCCTCTCAGCAGACTCTTGAGCAGTAGAGAAGAAAACAACAAAAAAGGCAGGTTATCTCTGAAGGGCTGGGAGACAACTGGTGATCCAAACATCAGGAAACCCTGGCAGGACATTGTGCCATCCTGAAGTTTTCCAACAGGTACATTTGGCCGTCCGGAGAGGCATCCATCTATATATGGCAGTTCTGTGACAGCATGAGTTTATATTACGTATGCACACTTGGTTTCAAATTTTTTAAGAAGGCAGAGGATTATATGGTCCCAGTTAGATAAGATTTCTATCAGAATCAGTGTTATTAGTGTTTATCTTTAGAATTCTCTAGACAAGGTGTATTCACTTGGTGCCGGAGATGGCCGATTATCGGGGCTGCTTTCAGCTGTACCTCGGTGATTGTTGTGGTGGGTGTTACTCTGACCACACCAATAACAGGTTGAAGTAACAGAGTCACTTATAGGAGGATGGATTCTCGCTGGTAGACGTGTTAATTTGGGCGTACGCCTTACTTTCCTTGTGTACGTTTTATTTTGGTGTTTATACTAATGAAATTTATTAAAGATTTTAACTTTAAATGAAATAGTACCATCCTTTTAACAGTAGTCACTTTTGTCTGTTTACATTGCCTTTAATGTAAAACACACATTCCGAGAACAGCAGTATCACCAAGTACCACACACAGACCTGCAGAATATGTAAGTGAGTATTAGTACGTCGCCGCCATTGTATTGAGAGTTTTAGTCTGTATTTCTTTGCAGAAAGACTGCATTTTAGAGCTCGAAGGAACCTTCCTGATTATACGTAGACTTCATCCTTACACAGATGATGAGGAAATTGAGACTGAGAGTGGTTATGTAATCTGCCCAGAGTCACGCACCTCATTACTGGCTGGTTTCAGGATGGAGTCTGGTAGCTGCAGCTCTTCTTGACCTGGAGGCCAGATGTTTTCATTTAATCCTGGGAGCGGGGGGAATTTGGATTTGTGTCTTCACAGAGGACACTGCAGTTGAGCTGGCTCTTAGAGGCTGTCCTGTGTTTGATTGGGCAGAGATGCAGGCGTCAGGGACAGTCTGTAAAGCGGGGTGAACAGCAGGGTCTGACAATGTCAGCCTGGGGATTCTTTCCTTCTCTTTCCTAAGGAGGATCCCTTGTTTTCTGTGTCTTCATTTATCAATACTTGACGATTTTGGTGGAGCTCACCCTGTTAGTAACTTCATGAAGGTGATGAGGGTGATGTGTCTTCTCTCTTTTTTTTGTGTGTGTGACCTTACGTGTCAGAAAATGTCAGTGTTCCAAGTTCGTGGTTTGTAGTCTGGTTGTGTGCACCGTTCCAGATTAGTATTTCAGTGTGGATAGGGTAGGTTATATGGCAGTGACAGGTGAACTTTGAAACCTCAGTGTAACTGAAGGTTATTTCTTGGTTTCAGGGGGTCTCAGTGGGCTGGCTCTCTGCAGCTTGACCTCTGGCTCTAGCCGCTTCCCTACCCCAGAATTGCCCCATGGCAGATGCAAGATACTGATGGGCAACACACTGACGGCATGGCAGGACCCGTCCTGTGGCCCTGCAGGATGCCCAGGAACATGGCCGAGTGCTTGGCGAGTCCTCGCTGGCAGTGTGTCCTAGTTGGAGGTAGAATCCATCTTAGTGTTCATAGCAGTTGCCACCTGTTTTCCAGGCATTTATGTCACGTTTCTCTCTCCTTAGAAGCTTGTGGGAACCTTCGTACTGTCTCCTAAATGCTAAAGTTTCACGCAGTGGGCCTGACTTTTGTCTCTTCTATGGATGTGCTGAGCATCCGCAAGTCCTTCCAGTCTGTAAACCTGTGTTTCAGTTCTAGGAAGATTAAAAGAAATAAATTTGTGTGAACTCTTTCCCTTTGTTTCCTCCCTCCACCTCCCCCTCCCTCCCTCCTTTCTTTCCTTCCTTTTTTCCTGTCTGAATCTCATCTACCTTGGATATAGGAACTTCTGGATTAATCTATTTTATTTATTTATTTAGTTAGTTAGTTAGTTAGTTAGTTGTTGGAGAGGTTTTTGCTATAGGGCACGTGCACTCACCAGAAAGACAGAGACAGAGAGACAGAAAGTGAGAAATCACCCCCCAGGGGGGATGGCCATGCCGCAATCCCTTCTCCTCCATTCTCTTCCTGGGATCTTGGGCACGCACACACACACACCTGGCGTGAGTTTAAGCCACCAGGTCCAGGACTCGAACTGCTGTCAACTGCATGAGAATTCAGCGACATAGCCATTATGCTAACTGCTGGTCCCTCTTTCTTTTTTTTTTAATTGCCAGAGAGTGTGTGTGTTCACCAGAGAGACAGAAGAGGAAAGTGAAAAAAGCATTTCCCGATGGAATGTGGTCATTCAATCCCTTCTCCATTTCTCCACTCTTTTGGGATTTTTGGGCTGCATACATACACCACCCCCACCCCCCCAGCTTGCTTTTCAAGCTACTGGGACTGACATTTGGATTGCCATAAATCTCCCTTAACCACTAGGGCCACAGGACAGCCCAACCTATGTATTTTCTTAGCTGTGTGTGTGTGTGTGTGTGTGTGTGTGTGTGTGTGTGTGTTTTTGTTGTTGTTCTTTTTTAGATTGGATTTCCTTGGTTTTTCTTTTGTTGAATTTTTAATTTTGGCTGGGAGTTTTTGTTTTCTAATTTGTTCTCTCCTTCTCCCACCCCAGGTTTAAAATAAATAACACTAACTCTTGTTTCCGATTTCTGATACCTTTTTTATTGCTTGTTTTTTTTGTTGTCTGCTCTTCCTGTAGGCTTAGATTTCAGTTCTGGTTTGTCAGTTCATACTTTTCCATTTGCTGTAATTGTTTTGCAATTTATATTCTCCGTTTTTTTTTTTTTTTGGATAACAGAGGTAATGAGTGTATATTGGGGCCAGCAGGTGGCGTGGTGGTTAATGTCCTGGACTGCCAAATGGCTGATTGCGGTTTGGGTCCCCAACCTGGTGGCTTTAAAATCACCCTGGGTGTGTGTGCGTAGATGCCCAAAATCCCAGGAAGAAAATGGAGAAGAAGAGATTGCAACATATCCACCCCCCCAGGGAGTGATTTCTCACTTTCCCTCTCATTGTCTCTGTCTTCACTGAGCTCATGTACCCTGTGGCAAGAAGCTTAGAATTAAGCCACTGTGCAGCATATTCGGGATGGGAAATCACGTTTCGTATGCTGTGCCAATGCTCAGTGAATGAGTGTAAATTAATAAATTAAAAACAAAAAAATTTAAAAAGAATTTAAAAATATTTAAAAAAATAAAATAAAGGGCAAACAAAAGCTTAAAAGGAAAGAAAAACCTGTGTTTAATCTGGAATTTATCTAAAGCATTTTTCCTTTTTAACTGTTTTTGTCAGTTTTGTTAGCATCAGTGAGTATTAAAACCTTTACTCAGGAGTGCAATGGAACCAAATATAATTTTTCTTTAAATAAAGGTAATGTGTTTCCGATTCGTCCTCAGAAGCCACATCTGTGTCACTGAGGTCTGAGTAACTGAATCTGTGAAATGCCTGTTGATCTGTAGTGGGTAATATGAATTATTCTGATTATTTTAAATGCATCAAGAGATCTCATCTTTGGGAACCTATAATAAGTGATTATTTTTTCACAATTATCGTTTTATAATGCAAATATTTTTTCCATTTTGTAAGATTTTTATATTATTTGCTTATTAGGGCTGTGTTACTGCTATGAATAATTGCTGCTCTCCTAGATCTTAGCTCTAATGATCAGTAAATGAGGTTTATGTGGCCCTTGATATATATTCAGTAATACATCTTATGTGGATTACTTTTTTTGTATCCCAAATCTGCTATACTAAAACCCTGTTCTTAATTTGAGTGTACTTTAGAAAATGAGGAAAAGATTATTTTAACTGAAAGCTCATATTCTCTAATGCAAACTGGTGAGATGGTATGTATGGTCTGTGGAAAGCATTTGAGTAATTGACAGATTGCTTTTTAAAGAGCTTTTGTGTTAAAAGCTGAAGGCTTTGAGAACAAAGCAGTTGTGTTACTTTTAATTATTTTTATGTGCATATTACCTTTCAGAAGTTAAATTTTTTTGCTTTAATAGTTTGATGTATTTACGAGACTTTTATACACAGAGTACCTTAAGTCTAGAAGAAAATGGAAGGTGAGGAAGGAACTGCATCTCAGCTCTTGCCATAGTTCTCCTGCCCCAGAATAAAGACAGAAACAGCAGGGATCGTCTTTGCACTCTGCTTGTTTATAGTTTAGTCAAAAATTCTCAAAGGGTCTTCACTGTTTGGTCATTTAATCGGTGAGGTCAAGGTCATACATTCGAGTTTTTAGAAAATTTGTTATATTTTTATCTAACACTTTTTTATTAAAATGTTAAATTATTTTAATTTGTAATTGTCAGCTATGATCATATTAGGCCGTTGGGAAAGTCACCATTGCACTTTCTACGTAAAAATGCATGGTGCCTTTCCTGACAACCCCATCTATAGGTGAAAGTACTGCAGTAAATAATATTGTAATAGATATTTCCAGCTGTCCATTGTAATCACACTTTAGCCAATCAGATAAGGATGAGATCATTTAGGGTCCCTGGGATAATGAGTTGGGGTACTTTTTGTTAAATATGCACGTGGTTTCCTTGATCAGCACTGCCCAAGTCACCGCTAATGTAGGACTGAGAGAACTGCACTCATTTGTTGTCTTGTATAGTAGTTATTTTATAAGAAATGTGGGCCCAGTACACAGAGTGAAGAAATAAGGCTACTTTGTTTCTAGAGATGTGTTTCAAACACCAACAACCAATTTTCCTACACAAAAACTGGGTGGCCAGCAATTCCGTGCAATTTGGTACAGCCCAGAGGTAGTGCTGACCTCACAGGCTGAGGACGCAGCCTCACAAGATGCTCCCACTTCAGACAGCTATCACAGTCCAGGCCACTCACCATCTGACAGCCTGGCTGTAAATTAGGAGTCTTGTGACCCTCCTGCTGTGGTTTGGATGGTGTTTTGTCCCCAGAGCTTCATGTTGGGAGGCACAGTCCCGAGTGTAATGGCTTTGGGAGGGGGTGAGATCGGCCAAGGTGGGGCCTAATGGGAGGACACCATCCATTCTGCGGGGCTGGGGAGAGGCCAGCAGAGGAGGTGGGAGCTGCCTCCTCTGCCTTTACATGCACCACCCCCCTCTGTTTCTGTCAGCCATGTTGTGATGTGGCACCATGGGCTGACTCAATGCCGCCTGAGATTATGCATTAATGATTTGCTAGGACTGCTTTTAGAACTCAGACTTCCCTTGTATTTACTGGCTTGGTACATACAGCTCAGGAGCAGCCAAATGGAAGGGTGCACAAGGTAAAGTATGGGGGGGTGGGACTCTTCCCATGCCCTCATAGAGTGCCGCCCCCCCAGCAGTTCATGTGTCCAGAAGCTCTGAATCTAGATGGGAAGGAGTTTTTGTAGAGCTTACTCCCCAGCTCTGCCCTTCCCTCGGCCAGGTAGGGGGCTAGGACGGGAGGCTGTGAGCTCCCACTCTAGTCACTGGGTCTTTCTGGTCCCAACCATAACCTGAGGCTGCCTAGGAGCCCCACCCTACATCACTTCATTGGCATCTACTGGTGTGGTGGAAGGGCTTGTTATGATTAACAAAAGGTGCTTCTGTCTTTGGGGGTTCAGGAGCTTTGTACCAGGAACTGGGGACAAAGAGTATTATTATGCCATGTGTCTTTGGATCAAAAAGATGGTAGAGCGGAAGACTCCAGAGAGAGGGCAAGAGAAAATGGGAGAAGAGGAATGGCAGGTGTCAGATACGCATAGTTCTCCTGTGGTGTTTTGCTGCAGCAGGCATTAGAGTGGGGAGCCCTAGCTGGTGGGCAAAGACAGGTTGTTTCTGTTTGAGAAATAACATTTTTAGGAATGATCACTAGAGAGGGGGCATTGTTAGGAGACAAAGTGCACCAGTGGATGGTGGGTGCTGTTAGAAAGGTGGGGGATGACCCAGCGCACTTGTGCAGGTGCTTAGGCACCTTTGTTATCCTGGAGTCAGATGGGCAGGCCTGTGTCAGGATTCTGGGTCGACTTGAACACCTGTTGGGCATGTCCTCTGCCCCACAGTCCCAGGGTCCTGCTGGCTGGAAGACTGGGGGCAGGACTGTGGTGTTGGCATGACAGCACAGTTTCTCCATCCCATCTCTCTGTCTCTTACACACACACACACACAAAGTTAAATAAATATGGTAGCAGGATGGAAGTAGATGTGGAAACTGGTGTTGCTAAATGGATAGATGTGAGGGTGGCATCAATGTCTTTAATTTTTTCAGTGAAATAGGAAGCTGGGTCCTCAGCTAAGACTTAAGTGAGGGAGTACGTGTTACAGGAGAGGAGATGGAAGGTATGAAATGGTTGCAAGGAGAGGGAGAGAGAGTGGACAGGGACCTGTGGTTTGATTTCCAAGCAGCTTGAGGACCTACTGAAGGATTATGGTCATAAGTAGAAAGAGAGACCAGAAGGGTGATGGTTTTCCTCCAACTGTGCTCAGCTGGGCACAGCAGGTAAAGAGTGAGCAGGGTTGCATTCTACCAGTGCTGTGGTTTTGCTAAGGTTGCTTCCATATGGAGAGTTGAGGAAGGAAACTGAGGAATATGCAAGGGCATGAAGGCAGTGGTGCAATGCTGAATATAACTGAGTAAGGGGAGAAGTGGGCCATTGAAAAGCTTGTAAGTTTAGCACCTTTGTTATTTAGACTTCGACTATTTAACACCAGTCCCTGGCTGTATTACCAATATGAAAGTTTTCCTGTCAGATTTGCAGAAGATATTTTGTGTGGGGTGCAGAGAAGGGGTGGGGGCTCTGGGTTCTACTAAAGTAAAAGAATACGAGTTACATCTAGTGATGTAGTTTTTGTTGGTCGGTTACAACTTGAAGCCATGAAAAGACCTTGCATTTTGCTACAACCTGATGGATTTACTCAGCCATTTCCTTTAAATAAATGTAAGAACAAACAATCTCACAGACTGTATTCTTATAATATTCTTATAAAAACACTGTATGTTCATTATAGAATATTTATAAAGTATTGAAATAATATTTTCAAGCAATTCTGCTATCCTGTTAATGGTTCTACTGTACTTCTTCCTGGTTCAGTTTTCCTTCCAATTCTTTCTACATAATTGGGACCACACTTTACATATAATTTTGTTTCCTGTGTTTTTGCACTTAACAAATGAACAATATGAACTTTTTCCTCCATGTTATTTATAACTCTATAAATATCAATTTTAGTGGTTCCCTAAAGTTCTATTGTGTAGATGTGCTAGCGTTATTTTCTTTCCTTTTCTCATACTGCTAGCAATTAGGATGTTTATGACTTTTTACATTAAATTTTTTTTTCTCATAAATGGCCATTGGGAATGTTATGTTTTATTTCATATTTAAGATGTACAAATTGCATTATTGGATTAAGCATTTGATTAGTTTTAAGAGCTTTTGGTATGATTTAGGTAATGGTTTGTTCCCCAAAGTTCTATGTGCTAGAATGTGGTCGCCAGTATAATGGTGTTGGAAGGTGGTTTGACCTTTAAGAGGTGAGGCCCAGTAGAGGTATTTGGAGGATGGATAACACCTTCATAAATGTGTTAATGCTATCTTGTGAGACCCAGTGAGTTCTAGATCGCATAAGAAAGTGTTAGTTCTCTTGGGAGCGTGTTGTTTTAAAAGTGAGATGCTGTCCCCAGGTCCCTTTCTCTCTGTCCATGCCCAGCATTCTCTCTGCTTCTGTTGGACATGTAATGATGTAGCACCACAGGCTGGCATGATGCTGGCTGCATGCTGTGGATCTTCCAGCCACCACAACTGTAAGCCCAATAAACCTTTGTAATCATTCAGTCTCGGGTATTTTGTTACCAGACTATAACTGCATATTGCCAAATCAGTTTTTATGACTATATTAAGATATTTTAAGGTAATATCATTATTTAGAAAAATCTTTGCCATGGAACCTGATGGTAGTGGTGGGGAAGTGGTGACTCAGTGGTGAAATATGAAGTCCCATGAGCTGACTCACATGGGAAAGGTTCTGGTTCACATCTGGAGAAGACCCTAAGAACAACAGGCATATGTACACACCTGATCTGATTGGGCCTAGGTCTGGCTGGGCCTAGGGTTGGATTGCTACAGCAAGACCCCTTGGAGGTGCTGTCTCTCTGGTCCTCCTTTCTCACTCATGAAAGAAATAACAAAAAAAAAAAAAAGAAAAATCTTTGCTGAGTTGTTAATGACATCATTAGTATTTTAACTTGCATTTCTTTCATTTATGTGAAGACCAGTATTCTCTTAATATTGACCAGTTGTTTTTTTTATGTGGGGGAAAGTAAATTAATCTGTACCTCACATGTCAGCCAATACTGGATTAATCAAATACTTAAGATAAAAGCCAAACGTTTAATACTTTTTTTATAGGAAATACAAGAGAATATGTGATTTCATTGCGAGGATTTCTTAAGATAATATAAGGGGCAAATAATGGGACCAGCAGCTGGCATAATGGTTATGTCACTAGACTCCCAAGTAGTTGACTGCGGTTCGAGTCCCGGACCCAGTGGCTAAAACTCACGCTGGGCGCATGTGTGTGCGTGCCCAAGATCCTGAGAGGAGAGTGGAGGAGAAGGGATTGAGGCGTGGCCATCCCCCCTGGGGGGGGGGGGTGTGATATTTCACTTTCTGTCTCTCTGTCTCTTTCTGGTGAGCTCATGCCCCCTATAGCAAATACTTCTCCAAAAAAAAATATTTAAAAGGGGGCAAATAATACAGGTAGACTGATAAATTTAAAATAAAATTAGAAACTTTTATTTGTCAGGAACACAAGAAGAATAAAATCTTAAAGACACAGGCCAGCTGGTTACATGGTGGTTAAGGCCCCTGGGTCCCACAGGGTGGACTGTGATGTTTAAGTCTCTGACTGGGCCACTTGATAAATATGCCGGGTGTGTGTGTGTACATGCCCAAAATCCTGAAAGGAGAAATGGAGAGAAGACTGCTGTGTAACCAACCCCTTGGGAGGGATGCTTTCTCATTTTCTCTGTCTGACCAGTACATGTGGTCGCCCAGTACATGTGGTCTTTAGCACCAGCAATAGCAACAACAACAACAAAAAGACACAAGTACTGCGATCAGTAGATGGCATAATAGTTATGTTGCTGGACTCCCACATGGCTGACCCTAGTTCGAATCCTGGACCTGAGGTTTAAAACTCATTCTGGGGCATGTGTGTAATGCCCCAAATCCCAAGAGGAGAAGAGAGGAAAAGGGATTGTGGCATGGCCATCTCCCCTAGATGGCTTTCTGTCTCTGTCTTGCCAACAAGCATACATGCCCTATAGCAAAAATTTATCTTAAAAAAATAATAATAAGGCACAAGTACTATGTAGCTGAGGTTAAAAAAAAAAAAAAAGAAAAGAAACAAGAAACAAGACCATGAATGGATGAGAAGTGATTTGCAGGGGTCTGAAATGTACCTTTTCTACTATAAATTCTTTCTGTTCCGTATATTAAGCCATGTATTCTAATTAAGGCTTTCTCATAACAAGGAAAAAGAAAAATTTTGTTTAAAAGCAAACTCATTTTATATTGCCAGCAGCAATATGTGAGGTTTTCAGCTTCTACACATTCTTGCTTTTGCCTGGTATTGTCATTTTAGTGGGTGAACAGTGGTATCTCATTTTAATTTACATTTTTTTAATGACTAATAATATTAAGAGCCATTTGATATGTCTTTGGTAAATGGTCTTTCACTTATTTTAAAAATTGAATTATTTCTCTTTTCCAATTGTAAGGGTTCTTTATGTATTTGTTCTTATCAATTATAATATATGGATTTTTAAATTTCAAGTCTGTGCCTGTATTTCTCTTAATGGTTTGTTTTGAAACAGAAATGTCATTAATTTTATTTTTAAATTGTAATGAAGCCTAGTTTATTACAGTTTTTTATTTTTAAATGTGTTGTGCTTTTGATAGTTTATCTAAGAACCCTGGCTCAAACCAGGATCATAAAGATTTTTCTCTTAGAAATATTATAGTTCTAGCTCTTATGTTAGGTCTAAGGTCCATTTTGAGTTAATTATATATGTATGGTGTGAGGTAAAGGTTTAAGTGTTTTGTTTAGTTTTGTTTTATTTTTGGCTATTCAATGACCCCAGCACCATTTATTGGGGAAAAAAAAAAAAAGATTGTTTTCATCTTCGCACTTTTCTTGAAAATCAATTGACAATAAATCTAAAGGTTTATTTTCGTATTCTATTCTGCTCCACTGAAACGTATACCAACTCTATTCCAATGGCACAGTGTCTTAATTATACCATAGCTTTATAACCACCTTTGAGATCATGTAGTATTACTTTGTTCTTTTTCAAAATTGCGTTGTCATGTAAATCAGGAGATATATCAGTTTATAGAAAAGAGCCTTGTGGGCTTTTGACATGGACTGTTTGAGTCTATATATCAATTTTAAGAGAATTGTTATAGTAATATCAAATCTTCCCATGCATGAATATCGAATCTCCAATTATTTAGCATCTTTCTGTTAGCAATGTTCTGTGTAGTTTTGACTGGACAAATCTTGCACTTAACTAAATTTATTTCTGAATAATTTTATTCTTTCATACTGTCTTAGTCATTTTTCTGCTGCTATAATGGAATACCACAGATCTGGCAATTTATAAGGGATAGAAATTCATTTGCCTCGTGATTTTTGATGCCAGGAAGTACAAGATTAAGGGGCTGCATGTGGCGAGGATCTTCTTGCTGTGAACAGTATCAAATGGTGAGCAAGTATGTCTTTGACAGGGTGGGGGCTGAACTCATCTTTTTTAATCAGGAACCCTCTCTCAGAATAACTAATCAACCTCCCAGATAACAGCAGTAATCTATTTATGAGGGCAAAGTCCTCATGACTGAATCACCTCTTAAAGGTCTCACCTCTTAATACCATCCCAGTGGTTAAATTTCAACATGAGTTTTGGAGGGGACTTTCAAACCATTAGAGATGTCATTCTGAATGGAATTTTTTTTTTTTTTTTTTTTTGAGAGGTTTTTGCTATAAGGTGTGTGCGCGTGCGCTCGCCAGAAAGAAATAGAGAGACAGAGACAGAAAGCAAGAAATCACCCACTGGGGGGGATGGCCATCCTGCAATCCCTTCTCCTCCATTCTCCTCTCAGGATCCTGGGCACGCACACACATGCACCCAGCATGAGTTTAAGCCACCGGGTCTGCGTGATCAGCTACATGGGAGTTCAGTGACACAGCCATTACGCCAGCTGCTGGTCCCTGAATAGAAAGTTTTTGTTAATTCATTTTTGGTTTGTTTGCTAGTAGTTTTGTTGTTGCTAAAAGTTTTGTAAGCTTGTAGGTTTTGTGTGTGCATCTCCGCATGTCTGATTTCTTTAAACTTTTAACATAAAATTGTGTAACATGGGAGCAAAAACAGTTTTTCCTTTCCAATTTTGATGCATTTTCCCTTGTTCCACTGGCTCAGACCTTCAGTACAGTGTTAAGTAGAGATAAGAACAGGATAAGCAGACATCCTTATCTTGTCCCAATCTTAAAAGGAAATCATTCAGTTCTTTACCATTGAGTATAATGTTAGTTGTAGATTTTTCATGGTTTTCCCTAACCAGTTTGAGGATGTTTCTTTCTTAGATTATTTCATAGTTTTTACCTTGAGTAACAGGTTTCTTTTGTCTGATGTTTTTCTGAAACTAGTAAGATGTTTGCATGTGTTTTTTCCCCTCTAATTTATTAGTATATTATGTTAAACCCATTTAAGATAAATCCCAGTCCCACTTGGCCAGTATATAATACTGTTTATATATTACTGAAATCTGTTTGCTGATATTTTGCTAAAGATGGTTATGTAAATGCTCATGAGGGGTATTCTGTGGTTTTCCTGTGATGTCTTTGGCTTTGTTATCATGGTAATACTGGCGTTATAGAACAACTTGCATAGGGTTTCTCTAGTATCTGAAAGAGTTTGTGAAGGACTTGTATTCGTTCTTCTCTGTAAACGCTTGGCAGTTCACCTTTGACACCACCTAAACCCAGCCCTTTTTTATACAGGAAGATTTTTAATTATCAGTTCAATTTTTTATTACAGGTATATTTAGATTCTCTGTTTCTTTTTGAGTCAGATTTGGTGATTTGTATCTCTAGGAATTTGCCTGCTTCTTCTAAATTGTCTGATTTGTTGGCAAAAGTTGTTCACAGTATTCTCATATACTTTATCTTTCTGTAGAATAATTGATGATATCCTTTCTTTCACTCCTAATTTTTTTTTTTTTTTTTTTTTGAGAGGTTTTTGCTATAGGGCACATGTGCTCACCAGAAAGAAGAGACAGAGAGACAGAAAGTGAGAAATCACTCCCCAGGGGGATGACCATGCTGCAATCCCTTCTCCTCCATTCTCCACTCGGGATCTTGGGTACACAAGGGCATGCTCCCGGAGTGAGTTAAGCCACCGGGTCCAGAACTCAAACCGCAGTCAACTACATGGGAGTCCAGCGACATAGCCATTGCTCCAACTGCTGGTCCCTCATTCCTAATTTTTCTAATTTATATCTTCTTTTATTTCCTGGAGCAGTATAGTCTAAACAAGTTATGTTTTTCTTTTTATCTTTTCAGAAAACTAACTTTGGTTTTGTTTTTTTCCCCCTTGTTTTTCTGTTTTCTATTTTATTGATTTCCACTCTAACATTTTCTATTTTTGGCTTGTATTGGATTTAGTTTATGTTCTTCATTTTTTAATTTCTTAAAGGTGAGAGCTTAAAATGTTTTTAAATTTTATTTATGATTTTTAATCTTTGGTCCATGGGTTACTTAGAAGTGCTTTGTTGTATTTCCAAATATTTGATGTTTTCCCATATTTATTTATTTTGTAGATTTATAATTTAGTTCCAGTGTGGTAAAAGAGCACACTGTATAATGTCAGTCTTAGAATTTATTGAGGCTCGTTTTGTTCTAAAGAATGAAGCTGGAGAGGTGGAAAAAGGGAGATGTTGATTAGGTCAATTTATCTGATAGTATTCAAGTCTTATACGGCCTTGTTACTTTTCCTCTACTTGTTCTATCAATTATCGAAACTGACTTACTGAAACTTTAAAGTTTAATTATTAAATTATCTTTTTCTCCTTTTAATTCTGTCAGCTTTTGCTTTATGTATTGTTAAATGTATATGCATTTATAATTGCTGTATCTTCCTGGTATAGCCACCCCCTTTTTTTAGATTTTTGTCACAGGGCACTTGCACTAGCCAGAGAGAATGAGAAGGAAAGTGAGAAATCACGCCCAGGGTAATAGCCAGGCCACAGTCCTTTCTCCTGGTATTTTGGGTGTGCATGCATTCACACATGCCCAGCGTGATTTTCAAGCTGCCGGGCTGAGACTTGAATTGCTGGAGTTGGCCATGTGAGAGTCCAGTGCCTTAACCACCATGCTACCTGCTAGCCTGAAATGTCTCTTTTTGTCTGTAGCAATACTTGATTGTCTTAAATCTGTTTTGTTTGATGTTAACATAGCTGTGTGATTAATGTGTGCTGCTGATTACTGTTTATATGGTGTGTGTGTGTGTGTGTGTGTGTGTATGTGTGTATATATATATATTTATTTATTTATTTATCTTTTTCAAGTGAGTTATGTCTTTCCACATCATGAGAGTCTGTTGTAAACAGCAAATAGATGTTGCTGTCTTTTTTATCCACTCTGACAACCTCTACTTTGTGAATAGGGTGGCATCAGCAGATATTTTATATAAAGGGTCAGATAGTGTATTTGTTAGATTTTTGCAGCCCGTATGGCCTCTGGGCAGCCTAACTGCCTTTGTTAGCAATGAAGCAGCCATAGATAATACATAACAAAATGAGTATGGCTTTGTTTCAATAAAACTTGTATTCATAGAAAAAGAAATTTAAATTTCTTATAATTTTCATGTGTCACAAATGCTGTTTTTTAAATCATTAAATTATATCAAAACCAATTTCTGCAGGTTTACAAACTAAAAATTGGTTTCGATATAATTTGATTTAAAAAACAGCATCTTTGTGAACCTGCAGAAAGAGTGATGGACTAGTATTTGTTGCAGACTATAGCTAGTTGACTCCTAGAATAATGGATTTAGTCCATTTACATTTAACAGTTATTGATACTATTGCTTTTACATCTGTCATTTTGCTATTTGTTTCTTTTTATTTTACTTTGTTGTCTCTCCATCTCTTTTTGCTTTTGTGTGTGTTAATGCATGTCTTTTTTAGTGTGCCAACTTAATTTGTTTATTGATTTTTTGAAAAAACAATGTTTCGAGTTACTTTCTTCGTAGTCACTCTATGGATCACTAGTTGTTTTCTATCACAGTATACTTAAAAATAATTCTGACATAATTTTCCTAAAATAAAGGAACGTTGCTTCAGATATCTCCTTTTCTTCTCATATCTTCATGCCATTATTGACATGTATTCTGTGTATGCTGTAACCTCAACACTACTCTGTTAACAGTTGTTGGCTTACACAATGTCACATCCTTTGAAGAAATGCGAAAAGATACATTTATTTAATTTCATATTACCCCACACATTTATCATTTCCAAGTCATTAACATTGTTACTTTTCTTGAATTTAAAGAACTTCCTGTTGCTATTTTTTTCTTTATAAGATAGATCTGCTAGCAAGATAGTCACTAAATATTTATGTGGGAATGTCACTATTTCATGTTAATTTTTTTAATGTTCACTACTGGGCATTGTTTGGGATATAAAATAACAATTAAAGAAAAATCCAGCACTTTAAAAATGTCATGCCACTGCCTTCTGCCTTACGTTGTTCCTGACGAGAAGTTAGCCTTTGCTTGCTATTTCCTTTGACAAATCATTTCTTTCTAGCTTGTAGTCGTGCCAGCTCCCCAGGCAAGACCACCAAGACTGCCTTACCCACATTTGAGTAGTGTTATGAACTGCTTTATTGTCATTATTGTATGCTGTCAGTTTATCTCTACAATGCTGAAATGGTTGCACTTGACATTTTAATCTAACTTTATAGTTGCTTTCTGGGGAGAAATCTTCCTCGTTCCACCATGTTAGAAGTGAATCCTAGGGATTTACTGTTTTGTGTCCCCATTTTCAGATGAAGAAAATGAGGCATAGCTGTCCAAGGTCATTAGAAATGGAAGCTGTGGTATGAACTCAGGCAGTGTGGCTTCTGTCTGCTCTTTTTAATTTTATTTATTATTATTATTATAACTTTAATTTGCTATAGGGCATGTGCACTCACTATAGAGAGACAGAGAGAGAGAGGGGCAAAGTGAGAAAACAAGCCACCAGGTCCAGGATTTGAACCACAGTTGACCATGTGGGAGTCCAGTGCCCCAACTACTATGCCACCTGCTGACCCCCGTTCTGTCTGCTCTTTAATCGTTAGGCTGTGTGTTACCACGCTTCACGCTATGGTAACAAACATTCAGATAAAATTATAGCTTCCAAATGATGTGCCAGTATTCAGCATTTGTATCTATTACTTAGCAACTTCTTTTGTAACTTTGGGCCAACTATTGAACTATCTAAGGGTCAGTTTACTTTTCTATAAAATGAAGATAAAGATAGTATGTTGCAGATAGAGTTTTTGAAGATAAGTGTATGTTCTTTAGTCCATAGAGACCTCCAAATGGGGGGTAGTTGAGCACTAGTAATAGCAATAGCAGGAACAGCAGTAGAGAGAGGAACCCTCCCCTCAGTTTTCCTTGCAGACTTAGGCATCTCTCTGAATGATGAGTGTCGTAAATATGTTTCTTTTATAGCACTTCTCACTAGCTACTGCAAAGTTTGCTAGTTTATAATTTATACTAGAATTTAAGATCCTTGAGAGTAATGACTTTATCTTTCATCCTTGTTTTTATTTTGCTTACAGCTAAAGCTTCTTACTTTTCCAGAAAGTGCAGTGTTTTTGCAAGACAGAGATGTGCCTTAGGGTGATAAAATAAACAAATTGAATGGAGAAAAGAAGTGAGCATAAATTAAGGCAATTTAGAGAAGTGGTAGTAAACGATGAAAACCACTTGCTATGTGGAGTGAGCTCAGGGGTACCGAGGTATTAGATGTCAGAGATTTGACTGGGTAAGGTGTTTATTTGGAGTGTCCATAGGGAGGCAAAGCCACACGAAGAGCCCGAGTTGTATTTGAAGAGGGAAGCAAAAGATTGGAAAGCGTGCGACATATGTGGAATGTGACAATGCATGAATGGGAATACTTTGCATCGTGAGATTAAAAGCCAACAAGAATTGGGAATAGTTTGGGAAGCCTTATGGGTGACAGATTAAGGAAACTGTTTACACACCTTTGGCCCTGAAGTCAGCATCCTGCTTTTCATGATACCAGGTGACTGAAGCATACAGACAAGTTCTTTTGCCTGGATGGCCTTATTTTCTTTTGTAGGTTCGGGATGGTTGTGTGTAGTTACACTGACCTGCTCGTTGATTACAGAAGGCTCTAATACAGAGTATAAAAGTCACCTGGAGCATGTGTGTATTGCATACCTGTAATCCTAGCTACATGGGAGGCTGAGACGAGACCGGAGGATCTCGAGCTCCAGGCCAGCCTGGACAACATAGCCAGACCCTGTGTCCAAAAAAAAGTTAACTGAGCTTTTCTTAATTCTAATTCCTGCTCCTCATCACTATTATTTTTATGTCCTTTGAGACCTTTACTGTTCATATTTAGATATAAATACATATGCAAATAGATCCGATTTGCATTTTGTTTTGTAGCTTGTTTTCTTTCAGCAATGTATCTTGGCTCTCTATCTGCATGACAATCCGTTTTATGATTATAACTTCTTAAACTGGTACATTGCTTTTTGATATGTATTATTGTCTCCTGATGGTTAGGTTAATTCTTTGTTCTTTAGCCAAAAATAATTATGCAGTAAAATTCTTCTGTAGAGGTTGGCCCCATAGACCTCAGATCTCACAGGGCCATCCATGGTTTGAATCCTAGCGTTGGTGGCTTGAAAAACACATCGGGGGGGGGGGGGGGGGGGACCAGCAGTTAGCATAATGGCTATGTCCCTGGACTCCCACGTAGTCGACTGCGGTTCACGTCCCGGACCCGGTGGCTTAAAACTCACACCGGGCGAGTGTCCGTGCGTGCCCAAGATCCCGAGAGGAGAATGGAGGAGAAGGGATTGCGGCGTGGCCATCCCCCCTGGGGGGTGATTTCTCGCTTTCTGTCTCTGTCTGTCTGGCGAGCGCACGCGCCCTATAGCAAAAACCTCTCCAAAAAAAAAAAAAAAAAAGAAAGAAACACATCGGGCACATATACCTACATGCTCAAGATTCTGACACAGTGGAGAAACGGAGGAGAACGTGGCCGCACCCCATTGGGCACTTTCTCCTTTACCCTCTCTCTCTGTGATTGTTTGTGGGGAGTACAGTGTACCCTCTGGCAATAAAAAAAAAAAAAAGAAAGAAAAGCCTTATGTAGTGATTAAGTGGGAGCTAGAATCAGTTGTGTAATTTTAAGCAAGTGCATTTACTTTCTAATCTGTACAGTGGGTTGGCCACACACAACTATATAGCCTAATACATGCTGGGCATATCACATGTATTAAGACATTTAAACCTCATAGCTGCTATTTCTAAGATCATGTGTTTATTAAGTGGTAGAATTGGGATTTACTTGTACCCCCTTATGGTTCCACATAAGTGCTTACAACAGTGTGACTGGTTCACACACAGTAAGTACTGAACTTAGAAGGTTTTGAGATCAATGAGACATGTCCTGACCCGCAGGACAGTCGAACAGGTTCCCTGGGGGAGGGAGTGAGAGATGGGACAAACACGCGCACACACACTACAAGATGCTGATCAAGTCGTCTTCTTCCGTCTACTTCAGTTTATTGAGGAAAAATGGCGAGTTATATACAGGCTGGTGGGCACCAATTGGCTGCCCGAAATGCAAATGAGATAGAACAGCATGAACCAGTCATTGATGTGGGTGGATCTCTCCTGTTGCCTAGAAACCCAACCGCTTCCGGAGAGAACGGTTGGTCACATGATTTCTGAGAACCGGTTTGCTCAGTGAGGAAGTGAAGCCTAATGGTTTCCAAGATGGTGGATAGCTCAAGATGGCGGATAGCTCAAGATGGCTTCCGTATGCAGTGCCCTCCACAGAGACACAGTAGAATCATTTCTCAGTATTGTAAGGGAGAGGAATTTTTCATTTCTGTTTAAAGGGTCTTTGAAAAATCAACTGACAGTAGGCAGATTAATACGAGATAAGACAGGTGCGTTTTACTTAATCCATACCTGTGTATGTGGGAGCCATAGATAATGAACCCAAAGAGAGGCTTCATGGGACCAGCAGTTGGCATAATGGCTATGTTGCTGGACTCCCATGTAGTTGACCGCATTTGAATCCTGGACCCAGTGACTTAAACTCAGGCTGGGCACATGTGCATGTGTGCCCAAGATCCTGAGAGGAGAGTGGAGGAGAAGGGATTGCAGCGTGGCCATCCCCCTGGGGGGTGATTTCTCGTTTTCTGTCTTTGTCTCTCTTTGTCTTTCTGGCGAGTGCACGCACCCTTTAGCAAAAACGTCTCCAAAAAGAGAGAGAGACAGAGAGAGAGGCTGCATGGTTGAGGCTTAAACATAGTCTTAGAGCAAAGGAAAATGGGAGGTACAGGTGATTTTAGAGTGAATGATGTTTAGGGATGAAAGACTGGGTCCAGTGCTTAGACAGTTACGAGTCTGGGAATTAAATAGTCCTGGGAAACAGGCAATAACTGGTGACAAAATCTGTCCAGGTGTTTATTTAAAAAAGAAATGTTTTTTGTCATAGAATGTGTGTGCTCACCAGAGAGAGACAGAGACAGTGAGAGGGAAAGTGAAAAATCACCCCCTGGGGGAATTACCATGCCGCAATTCCTTCTCCTCCATTCTCCTCCTGGAGTTTTGGGCATGTACACACACATGCCTGGCATGATTTTCAAGCTTCCCAGAACTTGAACCGTGATTGGCCATGTGGGAGTCTTAACACATTAATCACCACACCACCTGCTGGCCCTGCCAGATGTTTTGACATTCCTCAGTCTTCTCTCCCACGACTTTAGGTAATGAAACTTAAGGGATGAGGGTAGGGGTTAGTGAAGAGAATTGTTTTCCTGTCTGAGGGAATCAGGCTGCTATTGAGTAGCAGAGAAAAGCTCTTCCCTGCACTTCAGGAGAGAGAGGATCAAAGGTGGGGGACAGATACGGGTGGCGGGGTGGTCACAGGTAGAGCTTGGTTCTGGGGTGTTTCTTGAATTCAGCCCGTCCAAGTGCCAGTCTTTGGAGTGTTGTTTTCTGAGTCCCGACCTTCTGTGTGAAGCTGTAAGCTTAAATAAAATTGCTGGATTGGTGGCTGTAGGAAAAAAAAAAAAAAACAAGTAAGGAGCTGAGGATCTCACCCAATAGGTCGTCCTTTTCTGGCAATAGGCCAGTCCAGGTAAACAGTCGTGCCTCATTCCGAAAGGTGGCGTTGTGGTTGGCCTCAGCATTGGGCCTCTTTATGATACAGGGAAAGAGCTCTTTAGTAACAGGCAAGTCTGTGGACACAGAAGAAAACAAAAGTTAATGTCTGGAGTAGCTTCTAAGCTAGTTTCTCTGAAGTCTGGAGGACAATCAGTTGAGAAGATTCCTAGATGTTGGCTTTGAAGCATCTTCAGTTAATAGATTTTCCTGCTTGAATGCTACAGAGGTTGTTTGTCTACCCGCCACTGTGGCGATTTTTCTCGACTGTCACGCTGAGTAGCTTCAACTTACAGAGCCTCAGGAAAAGTACGGTTTTCATTTTAATGAGTCCAAGTCAGAAACATGAAAGAAAAATAGAAAATGCTACTTTGAAGACTTGTAGCCAGAAAAAAAAGAAAGCAGTGCTCAATCCAGATTGTAGGCAAATAATAAAAACTCAGAAAAAATGGAAGTTCGTCGAAGTTGCCTGATCATATCAAACGATGCCTTATTTCGGTCAAAGCCCTGGCAATACAAACAGTCATTCCAGTTGTGTCCTATTAAAATATCTGTATTAGAAACAAAACAAGAGCCAGCATGTGGCATGGAGGTTAAGGCAGCTGGATCTCACATGGTTGACTCTGTGGTTTGATTCCTGGACTCAGTGGCTTGAAAATCACACCAGGTGTGCGTGTATGTGGGCCCAGAATCCCAAGAAGAGAAAGGAGGAGAAGGGTTAACAGTGTGGCTGTTCCACCAGGAGGTGATTTCTCTCTGGGAGTCCATGTGCCCTATAGTAAAAATAAATAAATAAATAAATAAATAAATAAAGCCTTTACTCTTTGATAGAGAGGAGACTCAGTTTCCCCACATAATCAGATGACCTATTACAGACAATGTGAGGCACAGGGGATTGCCATGGTCAAAGCAGAATCTCCCCTTGTGGGCCTTCAACCTCTGGGCCATCTTTGAGCTCTCAGTTGTGGTGGCTCTGGTATACACGTGTATATGATCTAACCTTTGTGCACCTTTTCTCTTATTTATTTTTAAATGAGAGAAAATGCATGTGTGTGTACAGAGCTAGGGAGGGAGAAAGCAACCCTCAACAAGGATTGTGGTCTTAAAGATCATGGGCAACTGTACCTGGACCCAGCTGGTTTTCACGGCGACCCAGGGACCTGAACCTGCAATTGTCCCTGCAGCTGCCAGCCTTGGAGAGCACTTGGGTTTCACCAGTTTACAGTAGCTGGACTCCGTTTCTCTTGCTGATCAGCCTATCTTCAGTTGATTTTTAACAAATCTTTGCAGGAGAAGCGGAAATTCCTTCCCCACTGCAGTAACTATGAGGAATTGTTCACAGGACGCTCTGTGGCTGCTCAGTCTGGCCAGCACATGTGCCCTCTGGCAATTAAATAAAGGGGTAGAAGAATAGGGAACAAAATAGAAGTTTGCCTATTTACAGGACCAGCAGATGGTGTAATGGTTATGTCACTGGACTCCCACTCAGTGGACGTGGTTTGAGTCCCAGACCCAGCAGCTTAAAACTCATGCTGGGTGCATGTGTATGTAGGCCCAGATCCTGAGGGGAGAGTGGAGGAGAAGGGATTGTGGTGTGGCCATCCCCCCGGGGTATGATTTCTCGCTTTCTGTCTCTCTGGCGAGCACATGCATCCTATAGCAAAAATCTCTTAAAAAAAAAAAAAGTTTCTCTGATCTTTCTAGAATTTATTTTGCTATAAGGAAAGCAGCATGAACCCTGCTTTCTCCACTACATCAAAATGGTTATCCGCCCTACTCATTATCCTTCATTTATGCAATAAGGGTGTGTGTGCTTACCAAAGAGACAGAGAGAGAAAGTGAGAAATCACACTCCCCTCCAGGGGGAATGACCATGCCACATTCCCCTTTCCTCTACTCTTGGGATTGTGGCATTCATGAAGAGGGACTCCTGATTCTCAGGCTGCCAGGTCTGGGTCTGTTTGCAATCAGCCGTATTGATCCAGCACCTTAACCTCCTTGCCACATGAGGGCCCCTCTCATTATTTATTAATGCTCTTTCCCTCACTAAGTTAACATGTCTCCCTAACCACATATGATTTCCATGTTTCTTGTCCTATTTCTTGACTTTCTGTTGTCTTTCCCCCTCCACTAACAAGCTGTTAGTGTGTGTTTTAATATGTCAGGCCACACATTCTTCTCCACTTAGTCCTTGGGTATTTTTCTCACTCTGTATTGTTATATATCAAAGTTAACCTATCATTTTGTCAAGTTTTTTGCAAAAATGTTACTGATGTTTTCTTGGGATCTTCAGTAATATTTTGACAATTGAATTGTTTTATCCAGGAACGACATCTGTATGCTATATCTAAGGGGGATCTTCAAAAAGTGCATGGGAACTGTATTTTATGAAAAAACTATGAATGGATTTCAAAAGAATTTTGTACTGAAATAAACTTGTACTTTAATTCTATTTCTCACTTTTTATGTATCCTCATATTATGATGCTCTGAGGAGCTTTATTGTTTTTCATGTAGTTGACATTTCTTATTATTCCATCTTTTTTTTTTTTATAGGAGCTATACTTTTATTTTTTCCCCCGTTTCTTTTATGAGACAGGATCCTGCTGTATCACAGTCCTTCTGCCTCATTTCCCACTATCCGGCATCTCAGGCGTTGTCCACACCTGGTGTCCTCAGGCGGCCTAGGAACCCAGCCCAGGCCTTCCACGTGGCTGCCAGCCTGCAGTGCTACCTGTTTCACGGAGGCTCAGCCAGGATCTTGGCTTTTGTTATATTTTCTAACCAGCATAGTAGTGATTTTTACCTGTAAATTTGTAATCAATCACTACTACACAGGATTTTGCCCCCAGTGGTTGTTCATCTGAGTCTATTTTATTTCCAGGTATTTGATCATGTCATCTGTAAATAACGACAGTTTTGTCTCTTTGTCAGTATTTATACTTGTTCTTACTCTTACCTAATTCATTGGGAATATATTAAAAATAATGCTAGTTAAAACAGTGATCATTGACATCCTTATTGATGGTTGCTAGTGTATATTATAGCTCTGATTTATATATAAATATATATATATACACACACACACATACACATATAATGTTAAATGTCCATGTATTTGTATTTCACAAGGAATTTTTTGGGAGGAGTCATCAAAATACTATTCAATTATTTACAGATCCGTTTTGTGACTTAGAGTTATGACATTTTATTCTTTTGATGTATGGTAAATTCTATTGATAATCCTTAAATATGGAGCCATGCTAGCAATCCTGCACTATGTAGGTCGTCAGGAAAGTCATGACGTAAATTTTCCTATAATTTTCTATGCACAAATGCATCATGACTTTTCCAGCAACCCAGTATGTGTCTTATATGGTAGGCCTATCATGTACCCCAATGTTTCCTGATGTTTAAAATTTGTACTTAAGTATTCATAAGTGAGACCTGTTTGATTTTTTTTTTTTTTTAATGTGCTGTCTTTGGTCCAGTTATGCTCTCTGTTCTCTTGACTTGGATTGGGGACCGTTCCATTTTCTCTTTGTGCTCTGTGAGTATGTCAGCCATGAGACTTCATCTTCACTGATCTGGCACTTTGTTTTTTTTTTAGTTTAGTATTTTTTTTTTTTTTTTTTTTTTTTGCTATAGGACGCGTGCGCTCGCCAGACAGACAGAGAGAGACAGAGAGACAGAAAGCGAGAAATCACCCCCCGGGGGGATGGCCACGCCGCAGTCCCTTCTCCTCCATTCTCCTCTCGGGATCTTGGGCACGCACGCACACGTGCCCGGCGTGAGTTTAAGCCACCGGGTCCAGGACTCGAACCACGGTTGACTACGTGGGAGTCCAGCAACATAGCCATTACACTAACTGCTGGTCCCTGGCACTTTGTTCTTAAGGGGAGAGGACTGTAGCAGCTCTTTGGTAACTTTCTAGTGTCTTTGGTGATGATTGGCCTCTTTTGGATTCCTGCATCTTCTCTTGAAAATGTTTGGTAATATTTTGCTATAAAATGATCTGTTTCGTCAAAGTTTCAAATTCTTAGTGTTCAAAGTACACTTACATATTTAGATTTCTTATCATCTATGATTTTGTTCTCTCCATTTCTAATTTTGTATAGAATACATTTTCCCTGTTTTTCTTGATCGTTCCAGTTCATTGTTTAGTAACTTTCCCACATTCCTTACTGTTTCAATTTTGTGTTGATCTATGAGCCTAGCTTTAGGTCTTGTTCCCTCCCTCCTTTTTGTACTTCTCTCTGGAAAGGCTTTATTAGCTGTTCATTAATTTTTCCATTTTTACCAAGTGAATGGCAAATGGTATACTTACAGATTCAGAAACATGGGAATAGAATCCAAGAAACTGAAAGGGAAGTCTATGAATCATAGCCTTCCCAGAAAGTGACAGTTCAACCTTTGGTGCAGAGAGAGACAATATTTACAACAATATAAACTCATCTTGCTAAATCTTCATTCTTTTATCTGCCTTCCCAGTTACCAGGTGGTTCATTTCATTCGATGCTTTGCTTTACATCGAAAGCCTTCCTCTTACTTCTTTTGAAGCTGTCTTCACAGATAATTTGAGCCTCAGGTCTCAAAATGTGGCCCGTTTCCTAGTAATACTAAAGCATTATTTGCCTTTTTTACTGTATTGATAATTTCATTGATGGGCAAGAGCAGGTGGGTGAAATTGGTGCCTTACTATGACTCAAGGCAGTAATGCCAAACCATATGGTGTTAAGCTTTAATAGTAGTTAACTGTAATATTAGTTATATCATCTTTGTTGCCAAAGGCTTTAGTGAAAAAGAAAATCACAAGGTCGGCCTCTTAGCCTAATGGGTAGGGGAACAAGATCCCTCATGGCCAATTGCAGTTGGAATCCTGGCCTCAGTGACTTAAGGAACATGCCAGACGTGTGGGCATGCATGCCCCAAATCCCAAGAGGATGGAGAGATGGAGGAGGAAGGATTGTGGCATAACTGCTCCATTGAAGGGGTGCTTTCTCCTCTCCCTCCCTTTTGCTGGTGAATGCATATACCTGCTGCCAATTAAAGAAAATTAAAGAATACCATTGATGAAGCTGTAAGAATTGTAAGTTGTATTGAATTTTCACCCTGAGTGCATAAATCTTTCTGACATCCCTAGCATGAAAAGCTGTTATTGAGGAAGCTCATCCCACTGCACAGTGAAGAAGATCAAAGTGAGCGTGAAACTTAAACCAAAATAACTGACAGTAGTATGGCCAGTGACAAAATTCAAACTTTCAAGAAACAGTTACAGTTGTGGAAAACTTGCATCTGCCCCTTTTGACTTAACTGCCTCTTATTACTTATAGACTTTTCTAATGAGAACAGTGGTGATATTCATAGTCATTACTTTTTTGGATGTGGAATGAAATATTAGATCATCAAGAAAGTCATGACGTATTTTTCTACGCAAAAATGTGTCATGGCTTTATTGACCTGATAACCAATATATCATGTTAGAAAATCATGCATGCATAAAAACATTGTGATACAGCAGTAGATCTGAATGAAGTAGGTAAATTTTCATGATGTATTTCAGATTTCATGGTGCAGTTTAACTTTTAAGAAACTATTATCCGTCAAGTTCTGATATAGTAAAGAATAATATCCACTTACATGATAAGGTTTTAAATAAAACTTATTCCTCCTTTACCCAACTCCACAGCTGTAGGAGGTAGGGTTATGTCTTACACTTTAACTGAAGTGTGCTGTAACTGCTTCAGGGCAGAAGAAGCGGAAGTGAGTTCGAAGCGGAAGTGAGTTCAGCTGTCTGCTCTTTAGTAGGACAGAAAGGGTTTATAGTTGTGTAAATGGTGCCACTTCTCTCAATGATTTTCTTATGTGAGGAGGCACACATACAAGTATGTGTGGCGGGGGGCGAGCAGGCTAGCAAGCAAGCACCCCCAGCGGGGCCTGGTCCCACTGCAGTCCTTTTTTCTTTCATTTTTATCCCATCAAATCCTGGGTACACACAGGGGCCCCCAGAATTCCTTCCAAGTTGCAGGGCCAAGTTTTGAACTCTGGTAGGCCATGTGGAATCCAGCTTCCTGTGTGTACTGCTTAACTGCCAGGCTATGGGGCCGACCCAGTAATTTTGTTATTTCCATATTTTTTAATTCATGATCGAGAGCATGTGTGTATGGGTGCACAAGTGTGTGAAAGAGAGGAGGTGAAGGGGAGAGAGAAGCAGCACCCTCGGCAGGGGCTCGTCACACTGTACCTTGGCCCTCCAGGCCATCAGAATCTTAGGCACACGCATATACCTGGCAGGTTTTCCGCTTTCGCTTTCAAGCTGACCTAGGGATCTGAACCCATGGCTGGAAGGAATGTGGCTTCTAGTGCTGCAGTTCATTTTGCTACTGACTGCCACGAAACTGGGCCATCTGTGATTTTTATTATTTGGGAAAATACAGTTTTTACATGAAAATGTATCAATACATACTTACGTGAAGTATCTTGATATTTTAAAATGAATTAATGATTAAATATTTTTTTAATTTCTTTTTTTTTTTTTTTTTTGGAGAGAGCTTTTTGCTGTATGTGCATTCACTGGAAAGACAGAGTTAGAGAGACAGAAAGCAAAAAATAACATCCAGGAGAATGGCCATGCCGCGATCCCTCCTCCATTCTACCCTTGGGATTTTGAGCATGCATACACACATGTGCCTAGCATGAGTTTTAAGTCACCAGGTCTGGAACTCAAATCACAGTTAGCTACGTGGGCATCCAGCAACATAGTCATCATGCTATCTCCTGGTCCCAAAATTTTCTTCGTTATAATTTCTAGAGGAGTAAGTTTCAGTAAATAAAATCCACAGAAACAAAGTGTTTTGTGGTCTTCAGTAATTTTTAAGACTAAATGGAACTTACAACCAGAAATTTTGAGACACTTGATGGTAGCCGTAGACTGCCTGATAGGTCAGCTGGCCTGAGGAAAGACCGTGTGATTTATGGTTGGCAGCCAGCGCAAACTCAAGACTGCTATTTCCGGGTAGTAAATTCTTTAATTTCACTGAGCAAGGTTGAATCTCTCTTGCACACGATTTCTTCATTTATAAAAGGAGATAATAATAAATATATTTTGTTGGCAGTTAAGTAGTTATTTAATACTGTCTTTTTAATTTTTTTCATTACGTGTTATAATGACTGACAGGCATCATTCCCTCAAATCATTCCTTAAAAAGAGGTTGTGAAATTTATTTCCTGTCCATATGGCTCTTTTTTTTTTTTTTTTTTTTTTTTTTTTTAATAGCCAGAGAAAGAGGGAGAAGATACCTCCCATGGACCATGGTCATGCCACAGTTCCTTCTCGTACACATTCGCCATCCTGTTGGGATTCTGGACACACACACACTTACTTGACGTGTTTTTCAAGCCACCAGAGCTGGGATTCCGACTGCAGTGAGCAGTGTGGGATCCGGCTCTCCTAATCACTGTGCTGTGGGTTCGACTGGACAAAATTCTCTCTCTCTCTTTTTTTTTTTAATGTCTAAAACTTTCCCTTTATACACATTTTCACGTGTATATGTAAACTTAAGGTTTCACAATTAGAAAGGCAGTAAAACTAATTCAGAACATTTACTTAGGCATGAGACAGATGGTAATCCTATAAAAAGATGGCATATTTCTTTGGAAGTGCAAACAGAAAAACAGATACTCTTAAAAATTCCAGAGTAATCTTTGCCTAGAAAATGAAGAGAGAGGTAAAAGACCATATGGCCTAATAGAACTTTTTATAGTTTCTAATGTGGAGGATCAAATTCTGTTTCTTTAATAAATATTAGTATTAATATTATGCCCTTCTCTTGCTCTCCATGGTCTAGATGTGATGGGGGAGCAGATCCACTTGAACCTCAAACTTGGTGGGGTTAGTTTTACGTGTATATATTTTACTATCTTAGAATCACTTATTCTGACATCAGGACAATTATATAAATATGTATATATCTTACCTTTGGATGGAAGTCAGGGTACTTAGTGAGTTCATCTAATACACAATTTAATGTTTAAAAGTAACTAGTACCCCAAATATATATATTTTTTTTACAATGTATTCCAAAACTAGTGGTAAAGTGTATTTATTGTATGTGATAGTAGGACTTTTTTTTATATATAATTTTTGATTTTTTTGCTGTAGGGTGCCTGTGCTGGGTGGAGAGACAGAGGGGAAGTGCGGAGCACTTGGGAGGTGGCCGTGCCGCAGTCCCGTCTTCCACTTTCCTCCTGGGATCTTGGGCACACACGCATAGGCAGCCAGTGTGGTTTTCAGGCTGCCAGGCCCAGGACTGAGACTGCAGTTGACCCTGTGGGAGCCAGCTGCCTTCACCACCACACCACACCGACTCCACGGGGCATGTTCCCTAAACGTCTGCCGGATGCTCACTGTGACGCAGGCCTTGATCTCTGCTGAGTGAAGTAGAGACATCCCTGCCCTAATAGAGCTAACATTCAGAAGCCAAAGGATTTGAGTCCGATAAACATCTGTGGGGAAAAGTGTTTTTAAATGATTTACCAGAGGGTGTGTGTGTGTCCACCAGAGATGACTGAATGGGGGAAGTGAGAAAGAACCATCCCCCTGTTGGGATTTGGGCATACACATGCACAGCTGCCCGTGTGTTTTCAAGCCGTAGGGGCTGGGACTTCACTGTCACAGTTGGTCATGTGTGACCCAGCCACCTGAACCAGCGTGCTGTCTGGCTCTGGATTTTTTTTTTTTTTTTTTTTTTTTTTTTTTTTTTTTAGGGTTTTGCCATAGGGTGTGTGCATTTGCCAAAGAGAGACAGAAGGGAAAATGAGAAATCACTGCCTTGAGAGGATGGTCATGACACAATCCCTTTCCCATTTTCTTCCTGGGATTTTAGGCACGCATACACATATGCCTGGTATGATTTTCAAGCTTCCGGGTCTGGGACTTGAACTGTGGTGAAGCGTGCGGGAATACAACACCTTAACCACCGCGGTACCTGCTGGTCCTGGAAAATTTTTTAATGCCACTTTTTATCCCCCCACAGGAAATGGCTCCAAAGTTTAAATGAAGCTGGAAAAACACACAGATGCAGCATTGCAGCCTCTCCAGATGTTCGGGGATACTACTCCAGAGAGAAGGTGATCCCCTTGGATTAGGTAACTAGTCACAATGAAGAAAATTAGTCTTAAAACCTTCCGGAAATCTTTTAACCTGAATAAAAGTAAAGAAGACACTGATTTCATGGTAGTCCAGCAGCCCTCCCTGGCCGGCGACTTCGGAAAAGACGATTCGTTATTTGGTAGCTGCTATGGTAAAGAGGTGGCCAGCTGCGACCTCCACGGGGAGGACGACAAAGGGGGGAAGAGCAGGTCGAAGAGCGAGACCCTGATGGGCTCGCTGAAGCGGCGGCTCTCGGCCAAGCAGAAGCCCAAGGGCAAGGGCTGCGCGCCCGCGGGGAGCTCGGCCGACGAGGACGCCTTCTCCTCGTCCTCGGCGCCCGTGGTCTTCAAGGACGTGCGGGCGCAGCGGCCCATCCGGTCCACGTCCCTGCGCAGCCACCACTACAGCCCCACGCCCTGGCCCCTGCGCCCCACGAACTCGGAGGAGACGTGCATCAAGATGGAGGTGCGGGTCAAAGCCCTGGTGCACTCCTCCGGCCCCAGCCCGGCCCTCAACGGCGTCCGGAAGGACTTCCACGACCTGCAGTCGGACAGCGGGTGCCCAGAGCAGACCAGCTCCCTGAAGGGCTCGGACTCCCCCGGCGGCGACCTGCGCCTTCACCTGGACGAACACGTGCCTGTCGTCCTCGGACTCGTGCCTCAGGACTACATCCAGTACACCGTGCCTTTAGACGAGGGGATGTACCCTCTGGAAGGACCGCGCAGCTACTGCCTGGACGGCTCTTCCCCCATGGAGGTGTCCGCCGGCCCCCCCCAGGTCGGGGGGAGCGCCTTCCCCGAAGACGAGAATCAGGTAGACCAGGACCTGGTCGTGGCCCCGGAGCTCTTCGTGGACCAGTCCGTGAACGGCTTGCTGATCGGGACCACGGGAGTCGTGTTGCAGAGCCCCCGAGGGAGTCACGAGGACGCCCCCCCACTCTCACCGTTGCTACCTCCAATGCAGAGTACTCCGATCCAAAGGAACTTCGGCGGACTCACCGGCACCGACGCCCACGTGGCGGAGAGCGTGCGCTGCCACTTGAATTTCGATCCTAACTCTGCACCTGGGGTTGCAAGAGTTTACGACTCGGTGCAAAGCAGTGGCCCCATGGTGGTGACAAGCCTTACAGAGGAGCTGAAGAAGCTGGCCAAACAAGGGTGGTACTGGGGCCCCATCACACGCTGGGAGGCGGAAGGGAAGCTGGCCAACGTGCCCGACGGGTCTTTTCTTGTTCGGGACAGTTCCGATGACCGTTACCTTTTAAGCTTGAGCTTTCGCTCCCACGGCAAAACACTTCACACCAGGATTGAGCACTCCAATGGTAGGTTTAGCTTTTACGAACAGCCGGATGTGGAGGGACACACGTCCATAGTTGACCTAATTGAACATTCGATCAGGGACTCTGAAAATGGAGCTTTTTGTTATTCAAGGTCTCGGTTGCCTGGATCTGCAACTTACCCCGTCAGACTGACCAACCCGGTGTCACGGTTCATGCAGGTGCGGTCTTTGCAGTACCTGTGCCGCTTCGTTATACGTCAGTACACCAGGATAGACCTAATACAGAAACTGCCTTTGCCAAACAAAATGAAGGATTATTTACAGGAGAAGCACTACTGAAAGATGGAGAACCCTGCATCTTGCACTTTGGGAATAAAAAGAGATTTGAAATACAGTTTACAAACTCATTGCCATCAAAATCTTTTGCTGCCATACCTTTTTCAGTTTTATGTGTTCAAGAGTCCATTTGTTTAGGGGGTGGGGAAATGTCTGAAAGATGTCCTGGGTTTATTTTGGTTCTTTAAAAAGGGAAGTCTTGAAGTCTTAAGTGTGAATTATCGTTCTTCAGTGTGCGGAATAATCACAATGTGAATGATCAGATTCTCCTTACCATACCCACCCTAGTCCTTTGCTGCTATCCACTGTGATTTTTATGCATTAAAAGCACATTTCATGTGTATTCAGCCCTAAGTAAAGTTGGATGAAACTTACAGAATGAAAATCGCTGTCTTTTTAAATGGCCCATTCTCTAAAAAAGGTATTGCTACCTGTGTTATAAAACACAGAATTTACATCTACACTGAAAATTATTTTTTTTTAAATCTCATCCTTTAAAAAGATTTATTTAGAATTTGGGATTGACGTGATCTTGGGTAATGGAGTATATATCTGCAACATATCTTTTTACAACACTCTTTTAAATTATTTTTAAGGTTGCGCTAATTTTTTTTTTTGGTTGCAAAATGTTGATGTTTCTGTTGCCTTCGTTTTCATCTTGTGGTTTGTCTATTTTAATAAATGGCCTTACATTTAAAAATTGTAACAATGTATACCACCAATGTTAGAAATTGTTGCCTTTTCTGTCATTAAACTCGGGTACAAATTGGCGTAACATATAAAGACCTATGGAGTTAGAACTATTATTAAAGAAATAGTAGATGATCATAGCTTCTTGTGATAGCATTTTTTGTGTGTTTTATCAGATACTTTCCCTTGGTAAAATGTTCTTTTGTCTGTGATTGCTTTAGCCTAGTTAACATTTTCTTGGGTGCACTTGATTATACAACTAATTTTCATAAATGAACTGGATTCTCTTGCAATGTTAAAATTTATATAAAGTTTTACATTGATTTTAATAGAAAGCATTGTTTTAAATAAATTTGGCTTTATATTTTTATGTAGTTACTATTAAAACATGCTAGATTTGACCATTCCTTCACCCCACTAAAAACAACCCTCAATGACTTTAGTTGGAAAATGGTGAACAGTTTTTCTCACAATGTGAGAAAAATACTCAAGACTGCGTCAGATGTATGGAAGTCTTATTGCCAACCATATAAACTGCCATTTTAAAAATAGGTTTTTCTATTTCTTCTTTTTAATGTTAGTAAATCTAGGTAATCTGGCATCACTAGTTATTTTATCTCTTTGAGTCATTTGTTGGGGGGAGGGATGCTATGTGGAAATGCAGTGTTTATTCATTTCACAATTCTGCAATGTAGCATTTTAGCATCACCCAGTCTAGAAAATGTTTCCAGCTACACAGCTTTAAGGGAAAATGTTTCCATCTCAGATGAAACGTGTAATTTGAGATCCTTCTTCCTTTGTAGCTTAAAGGTTCCCTATCAGTTCACCCTTTCCAACAGGAGGGTAGAAAGGTCTTACTGGCTTGGTCTTCAAACATGTCTGTATCCTCACTTTTCTATTTGTTTTTTAGGGTCAAAATTGAGATATTACTAAGAAAAGGCACAGTTCATAATATCTTTTGACTTAAAGGGGGAAAGGTACTTAATTTTGGTGGTTTGTTGATTGTACCTTGTTACAGAGACTCCTCTTTCATTTTCTGATACTGTTTTCACCTAAAAAGATGGAATATAGAGTATACTGTAATAATATAATTTAAGTGTTCACTATAAGCTATTTGGATTAAGAACTAGTACAGAGTTGTAACCTTGTTATCAAATTAATGCAAGACATTTAAACTATTTTTTTGCAAAACTATTTATTTTTAAACAACTGAAAATATATCTAGGGTGAGTTGAAAGTCCCTGTGCATCTATATTAGATGACAGGTATTGTCACAGCGTCACTATGGAGTAATAATAAATGCTGAAATGGCTTCTCTGTGTCTCCAGAGGCGTCCGTACGCCCTCCTCCTGAGAGCGTGGTGCAGAGGGCTTTGGACTGCCCTGTCCCGTCTTGCGTGGACATTGCCTCTTCCCTGTGTCTTCTTGTGCCATGTGCTTAAGATCTAACTGTTGAGTGTCAGGATTGTTCTGATTTTCATCTGTGTTTTTCAGATTGTGTTTCGTGTATCAGTGGAGGGCAAGTCTTGATACTGTCTGATTCAGAAAGCCAATTTTTACATGATTTTGCATATTCATGGCATAAGAAACATTACTATGCCATATTCTAATCCGCATGGAAATTTCTAGGTTCTGCTTGTGTTTCAATAAAAATCAAAAGTATTTTCCAAGAAATTAAATTTATAAGCAGAAAGGTATACTGCAGTGCGTCCCGCCTTTCTGCAGAGAAAGATCCATTTGTTGTTGTTGCACAATCTAATGTGGAAGATTGGCTTTATGTGATGCTAAAGCAGTATTGTTAAAAGTGGAAACGGGGAAAAAGCGTCATCCTATCGTTTGGTCTAGGTACAATTTGGTTAAATTCGTGGATTCTATTGAACGGTAATTTAGATGATAGGGACACAGCCTGTGAGTGATTTTCAAATACGTGCTTCTGAAAATCTGAGTTTAAGGCAGGAAAGAGAAAACAGGAAAGCTGTACCATTTGCCACAATAAGTAAATCGGTTGGTTCTTAAAATAAAATACCGTAATAGAAAATGTGGTCGAGGCTAGAGCTGTTTTCAGGCTTCCTGGGGCACTCTTAACGCATTTTTATAAGTAATCAAGCTGTAGAAAGTACTTGAAAAACATCTCGCTCTTTCTATGATAGGGAAAACCGTTCTCTTTCTACTTGGTGCAATAATCTGAAAATTTAGAAGGTCCAAAATATTACAGGAAATGATCACAGGTCTAAAAACAGATTTTAAGGAAACCAGCCACACAGGGCAACCCAGAAAATCATGTGCCAAAAAACTAAGTCATTGGCATAAACAAGTAAGAGTATACATTACAATGTCTGAGCCAGTATTGAAGCAGGATAAAAGTTCCTAAAATTTGAAGTAGATTTATGCAATGTCTCTGCTCATGCTACACGTCTAAATCTCTTTCTAACAGTGCTTTCAGAAATGCTGATTTTAATTACATTTCACATGGTATATGAGATTGCTTTCTGAATGATTCAAAAGAATATATTTTCGCTTAAATCTTAATTGCTTGTCATCGAATGTGAAGTCTGAATTTGAAAATAAAAATCACACTACCAGCAATAGACATTTCATGTTGAAAACTCTAATAAGGAACAACAGCCAGTTCCATAAAAATTCTAAGAGTATTGGTACGCTAGTAATTGCAAATTTGGTTTCTTTTACTACTTTTTTAATCCTGTAAAGAAGGGTTTTTATAAACATCCTTTTTATTAATCATAACATGGCAAAATGCATAGTTGCTATTTCTGAAAAGAAATCCAAACTCTATATCCACAGGTGATGAAAAATTCTTATAGAATTTTGTAATAGTATACATGTCAGGTAAAGGAAATTTCATAGTTGTTGGAGTGCCATGAAATTAATACTTGCAATCCAGATTGCTGTAGTTTACACTTTTTCTGTATGTTTCAAATCGGTGTTTACCATTTGTACTGAGAACACCACAGAATGAATTACCCAAAGTCCATTGATTTTAATATGTGTTTTGGTTTGTAAACAAATTATAGTAATTTCTTGCACATTTTTGGAAATTAATTGTATAAGAATTTATGTATCTGCTTCTAGATACAGTGTAAATAAAAATTTCGTTCACAAGTTCTGCTTTGTAGCCTATTTAATATACCCCTATGCAGTGTCTGATTTTAATTAGTATCACATTAACTAGATAATTATCTGCCCACGATTTAGGCAGAGACTGGAGGCTGGGAGCCAGTAAGCTTTAGTTAAAAGGGAAAGGCTTTGTTTTTAAAGGAAAGGTAAAATCTTGTTGCTTACAGAAGCTGTGAGCTTAGGAGTCAGCCAAGGAACCGATATACTTACTGAAGCCTTCAGCTTTCGGGCTGGAGTAAGAGCAGTTACCAAACAATAAGGACTAAATTAACACACAGTAATGCATCCTCGCTAAGAGAAGGCTAGGTAGGCAATGTGATAGTGTGTTTGGATTGTGACATCCTAAAAAAAATCCCCTGGTATTTAATAATAATTTGTAGAAATAGAAGCAGGTCATTAAAGTATATCTGTGCAGAAGTCACTTAGAAATCCTTTTATAAATAAAAAGCTTTCTCATGTCCACTGAATTGTGCGTTTTTAAAGATCTGAAATATGCTGAGCTAAAGATTTGCTTTAAGATTTTGTTAGTTGTTATTTTTTTTAACACACACACACACCATGGTAAATTCAGTAGTGGGTTTTCTCCTTGTCTTGTTTAGAATGTATCAGGAATTTGTCTCTAGCAGAGTCCAGGTAACTTGGGGGCTCTAACCACATTTTCCAGAACTGGTAGCAGCTGACACATTGACCTTGTCATACTTGGCCAATAGACTAGGAGATGAGGCTGGTCAGGCCTCATTAATTCTGTTAAAGGATATACTTTACAAACTTGCCCCATAGCCAGGTGAACAGATTATTTGCTTTTAAAAATAATATTTATTATTATTTTTAAATTTGTTATAGGGTATGTGCGCTCACCAGAGAAGAGCCAATGAGAGAGAGAGGGAAGGTGATAAAGCAGGCTGCCAGGTCCAGGACTTGAACCGTGGTTGGCCATGTGGGAGTCCAGTGCCTCAACTACCAGGCTACCTGCTGGATTCGGATTGTCTTCTTTTTTAAAATGAAGGTTTTAATCTTATCTACCCTTTCTGTAACGTCACTCACTCATCAAGGTGGAGGAATGGGTGTGCACACAGGCTGGGCTGTTCATTGTAGATATTTGTGGTCCAGAAAGGCCACTCGTGAGGAGGGCGAGGGTGGCAGGTGTTTCATCAGAGACCATGGCCCGCTGCAGAGCCATAAGTTAACCGTAGGTGATTACCTTTACTCTGGCCTGCGCTCACCTTTAAATTATTCATTTATTTTCAGCTTCACAGATTTTACTTATGCTTTTCCTAGGTTGGCAACTTCTGGATCAAAAATTGTTTAACCTTTATTTTAGTTGAATTTGTTCTTTCCATTCAGCTATTTTGGACTACAACTTAGTTGTGTTTTATTTGTTTCTTTCAAATCATTAGCTTCATTTAAAATTCATTATTTAAAAAAATTTTAAATTTTTTAGACTTTTTTGTATTTTAATTTCCAGTGTTTAAGGATAACCTAACCAGAATTATTGTTTTCATTGATTCGTATTTAATGTCTGAGCGTGCATGTGTGTGCACTTAAAGAGGGTGAGTGAGCATTCGCCATGGAACCTTTTTTTTTTTTTTTTTTTTGGAGAGGTTTTTGCTATAGGGCACGTGCACTTGCCAGAAAGACAAAGAGAGACTGAAAGCAAAAAATCACCCCCCAGGGGGATGGCCACGCCGCAGTCCTTCTCCATTCTTCTCTTGGGATCTTGGGCACGCACGCACACTAGCCCTGCGTGAGTTTAAGCCACCGGGTCCGGGACTCGAACCGCAATCGACTACATGGGAATCCAGCGATGTAGCCATTATGCCATCTGCTGGTTACAATTCCCCGTGGAACCTTATCACACTGCAGTTTTGTTTTTGTTTTGTTTTGTTTTCTCCATTTCTCTCTCCTCTCAGGATCCTGGATATACACAGGAAAATGGCATGTTTTTCTTTTTCTTTCCTTTTTTTAAATCAGTAGCTTTTTAATTTTTCTTTGTTTCTTAATGCTTAAATCCATTGCCAATATTTTTTAATATCACCTTTAAACACATATGTCTTTACAATGTCTACCATTTCTTTTTCCAGCATGATTACCATGCATATCAGTCAAGACAGAGACATTACTATCCACATCATCATCATCAAATAGCTTTCTTTTTTTCAGATTATTTATTTGCATTTTTTTTAACACTCAATCACTATACATCATTTGGCTTGTAGAGAGAATTTACCTAACATGAAATACATGGAATGATTTTTCAAGTCGCCAAGGCTGGCATTGAACCATGGTTGGCCACATGAGTGTGATTCCCTCTGCACAGTGTTTTGTTTTGGGGGGAGAGATTTTTGCCATATTGGATGTGTGCTGCCCTCAGTGCAGTGTTTAACCTCTGTGTCAGCCCTGAGTTGTTTTTTGTTTTTGTCTTGTTTTTTGTAAGAAATTAGACATTTCTTCCTTCCTTTCACTTGCCCTGTCTTGCTAATGCATGTAGAGCTGTTGAGCACTGGCAGCTTCGCCTCTCACCCACCCCTAGGAGTTCTGCAGGACAGTTTCCACAGACCTTCCCCTGGAATTTCTCCCAGTTTCCCAGGGTCTGTCTTCCGACCATGCGCTCTTTTATAAAGATAGCAGGCTTGATGGGGTGGAAGTCCTGGTTTATGATTTATGTGATTCCATCCTAATAGGAGGTTTGGTCATGAATTCTAAGACACACCATTGGATTGGGGAGTGGGGAATACCTTTTATGTGTTAAGATTTGATTAAGGTGGGCCAGCAAGTGCCATAGTGGTTAAGGTTCTGGACTTAACATGAACGACCACAGTTCGACTTCTGGACCTAGACTCTTGAAAATCATGCCGGGTATGCACCCAGAATCCCAGGAGGAGAAAGGATTGAAGTGGACCATCCCCTTTGGGGGGCTGATTTTTCACTTAGTCTCTCCCCTCTCTAGGGAGCACACACACTCTATGACAAAACCTTAAAAAATGTAATTAAGGAAGTCAAATTCAGGACCCCTGGGGGTGTCCCAGGTCTGGCACTGGCAAAGAGCCAGTAGTAGTGGACATTTGAACAAATACTATCTCTGCACACTGCTGAGTTCTGGGGCTGAACTCGAGCTGCTGTACCAGGCTGCGTTTCCCCCTTCTCAGCAAGCACCCTCACCACCACTGACTGAATAGTCCGAGGAGGCCTTCTTAAGAAAGGTTCTTTCGGATTTTGGACGCCAAGTAGCTGGCCAGAGCAGGGCTGCTTTTCAGAGGCTTTATGAACAGGGTCAATTGCATTGCCCGAAGGTACTTCGGGGCTGTCAAATCCTGTCCTTGGAAACTTTGACCTGCAAATAAGATAAAAACTTGAGAACAGAACGTTTTTTGATCACGAGCTATGGATTTCCCCACTCTAAGAAGTCCTGTGCAGCACCGACCCATATGTCAGGGGGCCTTCTCTGGTCTCTAGCTGGGTTCTGTGTGTCTAGTAGGTTCCAGCCAGGCAACCAGGGCTTGGCTAGGCCAGCATGGGCCATAGGGAGTTTACGGAGTGTTCTCTCCACTCCACTGAATCGATTCCTGGAATCTTGTGTGAGAGCTCCCTTCCCTCATGTGGAACTGCCTCCTATTCAATGAATTGACAGCCCTCAGTCCCCTTCCATGCTGCGCAGTTTCCAACAGTGACTCTAACTTTCCACGAGAAATGTCACTCAGAAGCCACCTGTTCACCTAATGCTTCTTCAGCTGCCCCATTCTCTCCTCACTATAGTCCGGACACTCCTGTCATTTGGGGCCTGGAGAACCAGCATCCTAATGACTGTGGGGTGTGGCAGGTTCCCTAGAAAACCAACAGGTGTGTGGTTTAACATACAATAGAATCCATTGCTCTGCAGTAAACCTCATCTCTCCGGGAGTCTAGTTAGTGAGGGCAGCAGATGAGACTGGAAAGCTGGGTTTTACACCATCTCCGAAACAGTAACAGGAAACATATATCGTGCTTAATACATACTGCCAATAGATAACAGGTCATTCATGTCCTCGAAACAGCCCTATGCAAGACAGGCAGCCTTCTCGTCCTTGTATAGATAACCTGAGGCACAGAGGTGAGTGAACCCTCCAAGGTCACTAAGTTAAGTGATCACTGTTACAGTCTACTCAGCGAGAAATAAGAGGACATCCAGACACAGCCAAATTTGTTATGTCTCTCAAAACCCTGCTGCCCCGAGTGCAAGGTGAAAGGTGCTTATAAAGGAAATCACAATTACAGGAACAAAGAGCAGTGGGCTTGAAATTGTAGGGGGTAGGGTTTTACAATGAAAGCAAAAGCAAATTACAGAAGCAAAACAGGCAGGCTAACCATTCCTAAGAGTATGTTCGACCCCTACCTAACAAGATGGAATCTTGATGGTCTTCATGGCTCAGGGCAGGGGTCTGCCAGACTGATGATGACATCACTAAGGAACATCTCAGGACAGGGAGTTTCAGGTTATTTAGCAAAGACAGTAGGAGTGTGAATCACTGTTTAGGCAAAAGGAGAAAGCAAGTGTCCGATATAGAGAGGAGTTCAAAATGGAGGTCTGCTTCACCACCAGGTTATAAACTCAGGCTGTGGTTCCAAAATCCATGCGCTTAATCTAGCATGCAGTGGAGTACTTCCTCTGTTCAGGCCTTTCCATCATTTAGGGCATTTATTCCTGTGATTTGTAACGGAAAAGAACTTTACCATAACCAAATAAGCTACCCACTACTTTTTCCTCCAGGGAACTATTCTATAGCTCTGTAGTGTATGTGTGTGGGCACGTGTGTGTATGTATTTCTCCCACATAAGCAGACGGGGGTAACCGTTTCGGAGGCCTAACTGATCACATACTAATGGGTGTCATCGTTGGGAAAGGGGACACTGCTCTTCCTTGTATCCAGGCCACGTGAAGATTCACTTACCGAGAAAAACTGCTTACTATTCTTTTTTTTTTTTTTTTTTTACTTTAAAAATTTTTTTTATTGGGTACATTTGAGGTTTACAAAATGTTGAGTTAGAGATAAATATAGCTACATACAGATTAACATAACGTTTTTTCATTTGTGTGGTAAAAGGAGCTAAAATCTGTTCCACAAAAACTTACCTATTTCTTACTCTATTTTTTCATTTTTGTATCCATTAAATGGTTTTTCCCTGTTTCTCTCCCTCCCTCCTATTACCCACCCCCATGACCCCACACCCTGTACTCTCTCTAGCATCTACTGTCGCCATCCCTGCTATGATACCTTCTAATCTTTCACTTTCTGTTTTTTCATAAGTAAAAAATCAATTTTCTGTTTCTGATCTTTTGGGTCAGCCCCTAGCCTAGTGGTTAAGGTAGCTGGACCCCACACAGCCAACCTGGCAGCTTGAAAAACATGGCCAGAGACAGAAACGGAGAGGAGACTGCAGCTGCATGACCATGCCCCAAGGGGGATGCTTTCGGTTTTCTCCCACCTATCCCACGCACACGCCACTTGGCAACATTTTACTAGGAAAAAACAAACCCAAGATACTGATAGCTCTTTTGTATTTGTTCATTAACTTCTGCTGTCATCCTTAATGCTTCCTTTCCTTCTAAGTTTGGTGTGTGCTTCCTCCGCTAGCTTCTTCAGGTGTGTTGTTAGCGTATCTGAAACCTTTCTGCTTCTTAGAAGAAGGTGTTTATTGCTATACACTTCCTTCTTAGCATGGTGTTTGCTGTACCCCATAAGTTTCCCTGTGTTGTGTTCTCATTTTCATTTGTTTTGAGAAATATTTAAATTTACTACTTAAGCCCTTCCTTGTCCCAGTGGTCCAGGGGCATGATATTTAATCCCCTATGTCTTTACAGTTTCCTAAGTCCCTCTTTCTACTTTCTATTTTGATCCACTGTAGTCAGAAAAGGTACTTGATATAGATTTTAAATTTTTTGTTGAGGCTTATTTTGTAGCCTTACATATAGCCTATCCTGGAGAATGTGCCAGTGTGGAAAAGTGCTTACTATTCTAAAATGGCAACAAGATTAGATGGAGTCCATCGTGACGTCTGGGATAAGGGCTTCTTCACCAAGTGTTACATAAGCAAAATGCTAATCCTGCTTTTTCACTAATGTATTTTGTCACTTGCTTGAGACGTTCCCGGGCCCTGTTCTGGGGACCGAGGTGTCATGCTTCGAAGCAGACCATACTGCACCCTTTCGCTTTCACTTTCCTGGACTCACACTTAGCTGGTTCTCTGCTACTTCCTGTCATTTTATTAGGACACCCTGAGCAAGAACTTCCTTCTAGAAGCAGTTCCAGCTATACCCTGTACACACTCTGTGTTCTGGCTGCTCTGCCTGCCAGCGGGTAGGAAAAATTCCCACCTACGTTCACAGTGCAGCTAAGGGACCTTCCTGTCTCCTTTGCTTTTTATCTTTCTTTTTTTTTTTTTTTTCTTTTAGAGAGATTTTTGCTATAAGGCACGTGCACTCTCCAGAGAGATAGAGAGAACAAACTCAAGAAATCACTCCCCAGGGAGGATGGCTATGCTGCAATCCCTTCTTTATTCTCCTCTTAGGATTTTAGGCATGCACGCACACACACCTGACCACAAAACAAAAACTTGGCTCAAATAAAATAAATCCTCTGCAGGGAGCTGAGACCATCGTGAAATTCTGTCATGAGGCAGACCCTGCGGCTCAGGACTTGGTCCCGACAGGAAGATCTGTCTCGGTCAGCTTGGGCTGCCATGGCAGAGCATCCCAGACTGGGCCGCTTGCACAGCAGGAAATCATTTCTCTTAGTTCTGGAGACGGAAGTCCAAGATCCAGGTGCTAGCACGGTTAGTGTCTGATGCAGTCTCTCTGGGTTGCAGCTGGCCACCTGGCTGTGTTTCCACATGGCCTTTCCTTGGCGAATGTGGGGGAGGGGAGAGAGAGAACAGGGGTATACTCTGGAGACTGGAAAAGGCACTCATCCCATCATCAGAGCCTCGCCCTCCTGACCTTACTAACCCTAATTACCTCCCGAAGGCTCTACCTCCAAAAACCATCACATGAGGCCTTCGACTCCCACATACTGATTGAGGGACACAGACATTCAGTCCATAACAGCTGGTTGGTTCAGATCCCAGCTAATGACCGGGAGGCTCTCTTCACCTATTTAGCCCAAAATCTCTTGCCCCAGTCGCGAACCCCAGGCCCCTCTCGTTTTCTCTGTTCAGCTAAATGTTTAAGGGTAGTTCTGCATGGTGTATATGCACCTGAAGTAGGTACTTGATGGTTTAAAAATTGTGGACAAACCCGATCCATAACCAAGAGGATATTTTTCTTTCAGTATCTGAGCAGGCAGAACGTCTCTGGAGTAGAAAACATCCCCATGATTAATGTGTGTTATTCTGCTCATGCCATCCCTAATCCAGGAGTCTTCCGGCCCTAACTTGGCTTTCTCTCTCTCTCTCGAAATAGCATTTTTACCAGTTGCACTTGTGCCTGATGTTCTAGTTTCTAACAAACTTCCCTTTTCCTAAGCAGGAGTCGGTTTTTATTTTTTCAGGTTTTGGTAAAGATTCAATTTCAAAACATTTCCTCCAGCCTTAGCATGTGACTAGATTAAAAGTAAAATTTAACTTGCTGAAGCTATTCTATTAAAGTCTTAAGAATCTACAACCTCCTTTTCTTCCACTGTTACATCCACGCTCTTCCTCATGGATCTCCAAATGAGGAAGTCCATACAACAAGGCACAGGCAAATGCACACATCGATATTTTACCGTGACCTTGGGGCCATCAGGAAAAGTGCTTGCATGTCTCTAGATAATTTCCAAAATGATTTTCTCATGACTTTGATCACGTTCTGAACTGGTCTCTTGATTTGCCCATGGCCTCTATTTCATATGAGACTGTCTCTTCGAGAGCAACAAAGCAAACCTTGATGTATATCCTTTGATTATGGGAAAGAATACAAGTTAATTCGCTTATCAGAAACCGTGTAATTTCTGAAGCCTTTGGGGGCATTTACAGCTGAGGTGTGGTGTGGCCAAGTTCGTATGGATGTTTTGGGGTCCCACTCAGAGTCCCTGCTTCCTAATCCTACCTGCATGTTTCTCTAGGAATGATGGTTGATGGCTGGCTCATGATTTCCATAAAACGTGATTTAGTTTTCTTTGTTTTTTCGTTTTTTTTTTTTTTTTTTTTTTTTTTTACTACTTCTAAGGAAGTAGTTTTTCCCTGTTTAGAATTTAGAGACAATTGGTGGAATCTGGAAATTTAGCAAATGCCAACTAGAAAGGGAAATCTGAACTTGGATTTTTACAACAATTTGAACTAGATATTGATTTTTTTCCTTCCTGCCTTGTATTCTGAAATACCATTTGTTTATATATATATTGTTTTTCAGTCATTTGTGACTTTTTCGGACTATATTTGCTGTGTAATGGGAAAGTTAAATGTGATTTCTGTGTTTAATTAAATCAGTAATTTAATTATATGAGTTAGTAGCTCCACACCTCAAGAGTTTATCTAAAGGGAACCAGCAGTTAGCGTAATGGCTATGTCTTTGGACTCCCACGTAGTCAACCGCGGTTCGCGTCCCGGACCCAGTGGCTTAAAACTCACACTGGGCGCGTGTGCGTGCGTGCCCAAGATCCCAAGAGGAGAATGGAGGAGAAGGGATTGCAGCGTGACCATCCCCCCGGGGGGTGATTTCTCGCTTTCTGTCTCTAATGTCTGTCTGTCTGGCGAGCGCAGGCGCCCTATAGCGAAAATCTCTCCAAAAAAAAAAAAAGAGTTTATCTAAGTACATCGAATAGGTAGCTAGCATTTATCGACTACTAAATTGCTATTCTTCATCATTAATGGATAGAGCCTTGGATTTTATTGTTGTTTTTAGGTTTTTGCCATAAGGCATGTGTGCTCTCCAAAGAAAGAGAAAGACAGAGAGAAAGTGAGAAATCACCCCCAGGAGGGAGGGCCACATGACAATCCCATCTTCTCCCAGGATCTTGGGCACACATGCACACACACCTGGCGTGATTTTCAAGCTGCCAGGTCTAGGACTTGAACCATAGTCGGCCACGTGAGAGTCCAGAGCCTTCACCACTACCTACTGGCCCCTGGCCCCTTGGATTTTAACCATGTTTTTAAACTGTTTGAGTTGAAAGGATTTCCCTCGCTGTGGGAACAGGGTGCCATGGCCTCAGCAGGGAGGGAATATGTTTCTATTGTTCTCTGAAGAATTTAAAATGCAAGATGTGTAAATGTTCAAATAACTCAAAACTTTTATAAAATTCAGGGTAAATAAATAGGTGTAATTTTTTTCCCCCAGTTTTTCTTCCCATATTAGCTTTAGGGTAAAAATTCAGTTTTAATACCATAATGTTCATTTCCGTTCAGAACTTATGGTAGAATTAATATCTTTGAACCCAAAGATTGAATGTATATTAAAATGAATCTGTGTTTTAATACAACTTTTTCCATTGCTTTTCTTACCAATTTAAAATTTAGGGCTTTTTTGTTTTTAATCTAAATAGATTCCAGGATAAAGTTCTAGAGAGAGCAAGGCCCCTCCTAGCCTGAGTCTTTCTTGAATCAGAAATTTTATCTGTAGGTCTCATTTTGGCAATTAATCATAAACTGCTATTTACTGTATAACTGTCCTGCCTCACAAAGAAATTATACAAACCTAAAAACTAGGATTATAGCATTGTCATAATACCCATCTTCCAAGACTCAATAACTTTATTTTTTAAATAACATTTTTTTCCCCATAGAACACATATACTCATTAGAGAGAGACAAACTGTGAGAGAGTGAGGAAAAGTGAGAAATCACCCCCCCCCCCCCCCCCCCCGGAGGGAATTGGCTCTTGCAATTCCTTCTTTTCTATTCTCCTCTTGAGATTTGGGACATGAGCACACATGTGCCTGGCATATTTTTCAGGCCACTGGGTCTGGCACTTGAACTCATGGACTTGGTCACATGGGACCTAGTGCTTTATCTAACATCATTCTACCTGCTAGCCCCAATTACTTTCTTTAAAATGTTACTGACATTAGGGACCAGCGCATGGTGTCATGGTTACATTGCTAGACTTACATCCCAGAGGAGAATGGAGGAGATGGCATTGTGATGTGGCCACCCCCCAGGGGGTGATTTTTCACTTTGTTTCTCTATCTTTACCATGAGTGCACACACCCTATAGCAAAAATCTCTCTAAAATAAAAAAAAAGAAGGAATTAAAATGTTACTAACATTAATAACAACATTGAATACTGCCTTAGCAGGCACATATGCCAAAATTGTTCAAAATAAAGATAAGAGTGATTAGAACATTCTTGAAATAATTATTTTCTTCTTTAATCTTTACTCCTCAAAAAATGATCTTTTTGGGGGGAGCCAGCTGGTGGCATGGTGGCTAAGGAAGCTGTATCTTACATAACTGTGTGGTTCGAGTCCTGGACTTGGCAGCTTGAAAAACATACTGTGCACATGTGTATGCTTGCTCAAAATCCTGAGAGGAGAACATATGAGAAGGGTTTGCAGTGTAATTATTCTCCATGAGGGGTAATTTCTCACCCCCACACCATGTCTCTCTGGTGAGCGCATGTGCCTTCTAGCAAAAAAATTGTTTTAAAGTCTTTTTTTTTTAATCTAAAATTAATATATATATGAAATTCGTTATATTTTGCAGAGGGAGCCATATAGGTCTCCAATATAAGTTTTTAAAAAATTGCCACAGGATTGGAGCCGGCAGGTAACATAGGGGTTAAGATGCTGGACTCCCACATGGCCAGCCAACCATGGTTAGAGCCCCAGACCCAGCTGCTTGAAAATTATGCCAGGTACATATGCGTGTATTCCCAAAATTCTAGGAAGAGAATGGAGAAGAAGGGATTGTGAGGGGTGATTTCTCACTTTCCCTCTCTTTGTCTCTCTCTGGTGAGTGCATGTGCAGTATAGAAAATATCTTTAAGAAAAAAACTGCCATAGAGCACATGTGCTCTCCAGAGACAGAGAAAGCGAGAACGTATTCCCTGTGAAGCATGGTCATACAAAGATCCCTCTTCCTCCATTGCTCTGTCCTGTCGGGATTTCAGGCACACACTCATACCCTCCTGGCATATTTTGAACCCTGCAGTCAGCCATTTGGGGTCCAGTCACCTTAACCACCACATCACCTGCTGGTCCAAGTTTTCAATATAAATTTTAAAATTAAGAAAGAAAGAATTTTGTCATTAATGGCCATATTTGAGCATTTCAGATTTTAGAATCTAGGGAAATTTAAAATATTGAATATCACCATTACAGAGAGGTCACCACACTACTTTTCCTGGTGTTCTCTAGGGTGGAAGGAGGACAAGATGCAGGAGAAGGAAATGTCTGATGCTCAAGTTGTTGGTCCTAAGAGATGACAGAGATGAGGAGTGTGGGAAACTCATTTGATGTTTCCACCCCTCGGTTCCTACTCTTCCAGGATGAGCGGGTGGGTTAGAGTAAGTCTTTAAACTGGGATAAGTACATGGGAGTCTAGAGGTTAAGTATGAAAACTTTCCTCAAGGACACAGGCATGGACAGTGTAAAGAAATCATCTCCCAGATCCTCAGGACCACATCTATTCTGTTCTAAAGCCATCTGCCTGAAGACATGGTTGGGGTGGAGATGCCACTGTGGCCAACTCCACCTTCTCAGTTGTCCTTTCTTGTCATTCCAATGCTAAGAGATGCCACAGAGGCCCCTGTGTCCATCATCTACACTCACATCTCAGCATCATTTTGAAGCTAGGGAGAAGAAGATTTCCAATCTAGAGGACCATAGAGAGCCTAACTATTACACAAATGTGACAGTGGAATAAACACTTCCTAAAACATGAGAGTAAAACAAGAACCATGCATAGTTTCTCAGGGAGCTGTCAGAAGATGTGCTCTATCAAAAAGAGGGAGTCAACCCAGAGACAGGTGACCCCAACACAGAAGACATGTGCGGGAGTCCTGGAAGGAAGACTGAAAGGGCAGCTCCGGGTACAGCTGCGGTAGACTGTAGGGCAGGCGGGCCAAGTTCAAGTGACAGCAGGTCAGGTGGGCAGGGCTGCCTTCAAGAAAAGAGAAAAAAATGAACAGATTGCTGTGTTTGAATGCACTGAGGCCTGATTTCTAATTCAGATGAAAAACTTCAAAGATGGCTAGTACATAGAAAATCAAGTGAGTGAAAGAAACGTGGTAAGGACTGTAGATGTACTGGGTTGTTGGAAAAGTCATGACTTTTTTCTCCTGTTTTTCTATACAAAGATGTGTCATGGCTTTTCCAACAACTCCATATAAGAAATGTAGTACAAGAAAGGAAAAAGGGAAAAAAAACAGTCATAGCACAATCTGTGTTTTCATTCTGATAAATATTTATTTGCTTTGAATGTAACCATCTCCAAAATTGAGATACAAATTGGGAGAATGGAAGAAGGAATTGGTGTGTACATGTGTGTGGGGAGGGGCATAGAAAAAATTAAATCATTATTTTTATGAAAATAAGCCAGTAGCTAATACTTAAATGCTAAGGCTTAAATTAAACAAGAAAATCCGGAAATAGTAGCATACACTTGGCAAGAAAGCAAGACTTCGGAATTCAGGCAGGGGAGGAATGAGATAGTAGACAGAATAATGCCACCCCCTCCAAATATCCGCACTTGCACAGTGTTTACTCCAGGCCCCACCACTGTTCCAGACGCTTCAGATAAATTCTCTCTTAAATGAAGTTAGAGCCCCCTGAGGCTGGCGCTCCTGTGACTTTCACAATAAACCTGATCGGCAAACTTGAGGTCATGAGCGCCTAAGTCACACGTGTAGTGGCACAGCAAGGGTCAGACACAGGCACGCTTATTTACATTCTCAAGGCTCTGTGGTTTATATAGACTTTATTTCAAGTCTCCTCAGGTTCTTTAAAAAAATACTTACTAAATTTTATTTATAATTATTGTTTTTTAATCATCAGAGAGAGACACAGGGAGAAAGAGAGGGAGAGTGAGAAAGTAAGCTACCACGTCCAGGACTTGAACCTTGGTTGGCCATGTGGGAGTCCAGCACCTCAACCACCACACCACCTGCTGTCCAGGGGGGAGGGGGGCACCAGGTTATTTTAAAAGAATCACAGCATGCCTTATCAACACATAAAAATAAAATGCTGACAATCTCTGTTAACTCTTGAATGACACTTAATACAATTATAAATATTTCTTTCTTCTTTGCTACTTCTAGTTATGCCATTTTTGCTTACTTTGATGAAATTGTTTGCCAATATCTCTTGACTTTTGAGTGAATATTTTTGTATATTCCTTTATATTGGTGTTTTTCTTATTTTTTCCTCCTTTTCTGACTTTTTATTTTAAATGTTTAGGAGTCAAAAAATGACTAGGGCACCTTAATTACAGTGATTTAAATGAGCTGCTTTGATTTGCCTTTTTTAATCTGTGTTCTCTTTATATCCAAGCCTAGTTCCTGGGAGGTACGTAGAACTCCATGACTCACCAGGACCTGCTGAGTCACCAGGACCTGCTGAGTCACCAGGACAGAAACAGCCCGAGGCAAGCAGCTAGCCTGGGACTCGGGTCTCTGGGTCTCACCTCTGCTAGTTCCCTGGCTGTCCACATAGCTACCTTTGACTGTGGTTTATAGGTAACCATTTAATTTCATGTTCCTTTTATTTTTTCCCTTCTAAGATGATAGTAATTATCCTTTATCCCTCTACTGCCCCACCAGGATATTCCAAGAATAATTAGCATTGGAAACAAAGTAAAATCATCAATCTCTCCAAAGACGAGTTTGTTGTATAAATATTAGCAACCATTCTCATGGTTTCCTTGTTCTTTATAGTTGTGCCTCTTAGGGAAATAAGTACTTTCTCAATGAAGGGGATATTTTAACATTCCTTTCACAGAAGTCTGGCATTTATTTTAAATGGATTTGGAAGCTGAGAAACCCTGGAATTGATCCAGCTTGTTCTTACTCTCCCAGGTAAATATTTCCTAGGACCCGTATGCCAAGTTGTAGACTGGTTATTCATAGATTGGGCTGTTATGTCTGCATTGTTCTTGAGTTTCCTTTGTGTTATATTTGTAGCACCCTCATGATTTTGTAGATCCCACTCCATAATCTGTGTCAGTTACGTGTTCTTGGGGCTGCAGGATTCTAGAGCTGGGCTGAACAAGCTACCTGTTGAGAAAGGACATTCAGGCCCACTATCTTGCCTGAACTATGCCCTGTAGCCACCTTTCACTATAAGAAAATCTGGAAATTATTTTTTTAGTTGAAGGATTTTTTTTTAACAAAATTGCCATTCCTGAAAACCTGAATTCTCTTAATGAGGATGAAGTTGAGAAGTGACCTTGCCTAAAAACCAGCAGTGCATGCCACACCTTTTGTAGGCCAGTGAGCAAAGCCATCGACGATTTCAGCTGCTGATTTGAGATTTTCCTATCCATTGCCATCATGAACAAAAGTCAAAAACCATTTGGTGTTCTTTTTTCACCAAGCACTAGCAGCCTCATGTATACTGCTGAGCAGAATTGAAGTTTGCTTTATTATTTTGTGTGTATAATGTCACATGTATTTTCCCTTTTTTGGTAACGAATTTGTGTCTTAGTCCATTTGGGCTGTTATAGCAAAATACCATAGACTGGGTAGTTTATAAATAGAAATTTCTTCCTCCTGGTTTAGGAAGCCGAGAGACTGAGGAGCCCCAAATCAAGGCACTGGCAGATTTGGTGTCTGGCGAGGGCTGCTTCCTAATTCCTAGAGGGCACCTTTGCTGGGAACTCGAGCATTCTTGGGCCTCTTGAATGAGGACACTGCTTAGCCAGACACAGCCTCCAAGAGGCCGCTTCACGTGTTTGAGATTAAATCTTCTCCAGTCTAGTCAGGGCTGAGTGACTCTGGTTCCAAAAACGAGGCCAGGAAGCTCAAGCCGTGCTATTAACCTAAGAAGAAAACTGAGGCATACGATGTGAACTAAAAGTGGTTTATTTGAATCAGGGTTTCGATGAACTCCCCTGGATGAACAGACTCTGGTTTCCCAGACATGTTCTCATCAACATGGGAACTGAAAAGGCTAGTTTGTATAACCAAGAGACGGGCAATAAGAGGGACAATTATAAGTTGTGTGGCAAGAATGATTGGCTGTACTTTGCTTTACTTGGTGAGCTAGAGGATACTAAGATGGAAAAGGGGCGGAGTCTCACTGTCACCACCCATAACTGCCTGAAGCTTAGTTTACATGTCTGTGAGTAAAGTCTCCTGCCCACGCCTTGCTTGGGGCCACTTAAGCTTTAACTGGACCTTCAGCCATAGCAACTTGGAAAGATTATTTTTACTTTCTCAGTGGACTCTGCCCCCTGATTTAATCACCCCCAAAGCACAGTCTCCCCATCCCCATACCATCACCGCGAGGATTAGAATTTCATATACAGATCTGGGGGGAGGGGGACATGAACATTCAGTGCATTACAGTTCGTTTGGGTAATAAAGTGCGTTTGAGAGGAACAAGAGACTCATCTTTTTTTTTTTTTTTTTTTTTTTTTTTTTGGGAGAGGTTTTTTCGCTATAGGGCGCGTGCGCTCGCCAGACAGACAGAGAGAGACATAGAGACAGAAAGCGAGAAATCACCCCCCAGGGGGGATGGTCACGCCGCAATCCCTTCTCCTCCATTCTCCTCTCGGGATCTTGGGCACGCATGCACACGCGCCCGGCGTGAGTTGTAAGCCACCGGGTCCGAGACGCGAACCGCGGTCGACTACGTGGGAGTCCAGCGACATAGCCATTACGCTAACTGCTGGTTCCCAAGACTCATCTTGACACTGCTGTTGTCCCTCAATCATCTCGGCCTCCCTGTTACAACCAGGAACTCTCAGCCCTCACTAGACCTGTGGAGGATTTGAGCTCAAAGCCGAGGAGCAGCTTCTGAGTCACCGGGTGCCTGCCCCACTGTTTGGCCAGGTCTGTAGGAATGTTCTTGATGGTGTCATAGCCTACATGTCAGCGGTGCATTTAAACAGAGCTGGAGGGGGCGGCGTGCACTGTTAGTCATGTCATGAGTCCAAGGTCCCCATCCTGGACACTTAAACAGAATGTCAAACTGATGGACTCATCGTGAATTCAGCCTGATGCAATTACGCTATGAGTTTGGAAGATTTTTTTTTTTCCTCCTAACTCTTTCTTCTCCATTACTTCATTCTTCTTCTCTATTTATGTTGTCTTAGAGACCTTACTAGAAATTTCAAGTTGGAAACAACTTAATAGTCACCTTCTCCAGCTCCTCTCCAGTAGGACTCCAATAGGAATCCGAGAGGATCGCGTCCTGGTTCTTTATGCAGACATCTGACGGCAGAAGCTCCTTATCGCACAGATCAGCCTGTTCTGTAACATGGAAGAGGCCGTTTCTTGTATCAAGCTGATCTGTTCTATCAGGGTTCATAATCTCAGGCCCACAGGGGAGCTCTAAAATTCTATTTAACAGAGTGACCAGAAGACTAAGGCATCGCCTGTATTAGGCTGCTAACGCTTCACTTTGGCATACACTTTGTTGATTTCAAATTGAATGATAGCTTCAGAATCTCTATCAGGGAATCTGGAAAGGAAGTATGTATGAAGCGCAGCAACAGTTCTGTGTAAAAGGGAAGAGATTTGACGGGGTGTGAATGAGAAAGAAATTGCACAGTGTCATGTGCCATTCTGAATGTCATCTTTAAAATGAAAATGTTGGGGAGATGTCCTTGCAAGGATCTTTGAACATCAGCCTCTCCATTTTTAGCAAGTGGAACGGGATGTAGCTTCTTTCTCCTCCCTCCTTCCTCCTGGCTTTCCTTCTTTCCTTCCTTCCTAAGGCTGTAACTACGAGAGTTTCAGGGAAGAGGGGTTAATTGATTTGATTTGGCACAGATGAGAGAAGAGATCTTGAGTGAGGGAAGGTTTGAATTAACCTTGGAGGATAAGGATTTCAGGGTTTGGTTGAGTGGGATGGGAGAAATTGAATAAAGACAGACAGACAAATGCAATCATTTAAATTGAGTCCGGGTTAGGGGCTAAGACAGGATTACTCAGGCCACTGTTACACAGGGTGATCAAGCCATGTACAAGAAGTCATTTTGTTCATGCTTCCTTTTCCTTGACTGTGATGTACGAAAAGCTTGGTAGTTAGATGGAGTTAAAGATGAATTAAAGTTAAAGAAGTCCTTAATGTTTTTCCCCAGGAGAAAGAACCACGTTGCAGTAAATTGCTCCCCAGGAGGCTCCTTGGGTTAAATATCATTGTAGGCAAGCTACCTGTCACTTTATTCCCTTCACTCTTAAAAGCAGGCTATAGTACAAAGGACTTAAGGAGGAAAACAAATATAAGCGCTGAATTGTTTTTGTTTTGTATTAATTTTTTAAAAAGATTGTTGGAGGGGGGCTGGTAGGTGGCATAGTAGTTAAGGTTCTGGACTCCCATATGGGCTACTGTGGTTCAAGTCCTGGGCCTGGTGGCTTGCTTTCTCACTTCTCTGTCTCTGGTCAGATTGAAGAAGAAGAAAAATAAATAAAATAAAATTAAATGATTTTAAAAAATTGTTGGAGGGCTCAGGAGCTTGCTAGAAATAGAGAGATAGAGAGAGAGAGAGGAAAAAGTGCCCTCCAAAGGAATATGGTTACACTACAATCCTTTCTCCATTTCTCCATCCTGTCTGGATTTGGAGTGTGCATGCACCTGTGCAGGTGAGCTTTTCAAGCCCCTGAGGCTGGAATTCTAACTATAGTTGACCCTGTAGAATCTGGCTCCCTTAACCACTTGGTTATGGGAATTCATTTGTTCTTGAAGAGTTGTCTCAGCTGATTTAAATTAATGGCATAGACTACAATAGTTGAAGACTATGAAAAGGATGAAGACCATCTGTAGAGTTCATCAAAGGCTGCTTCTTCATAATTTACCATTTAGCAAGGGAGTCAGCTACCATTTCATTCCTTCTGGTCATGATGCAAAGGGATTTGAGAAGGCAGTGGGTTTTATAGAGTAAAAGGAGGGAGTCTTAGTAGTCTTTGGTTGACCAGTGGTCTATTTGGGTGTATCTGGTCTGTTTGGGTATATCTGGTCTATTTGGGCATATTCTATTAGGAAGTAGTGTGGGAGCAGTGACATTGGGTGAGGGTGGGTGAGGAGCTTTCTGACTAGCTCTCCAATCGTTTGACAGCCTTTGATTGGTTCACTTTGCACAGGCACGTATCTGGGTCACCCCTGGGCTGGGCAGGCTCACCAAGGTCTTCCCGTATCAGGTGAAGGAATATCTGGTCCTCAGCTTTGAGTTTCAACTCTAACATAAGGCAGTTCTTCAGGATTGTTGCACTAAACTATAACTTCTTTTTTCAACACATACCAGTGCTTGGCATATAGCAGTACTCAATATAATGTGTGTACAATATATAATAAATATTTCACAAGAAAGGTTTTCGTCTAATATTTTGCTTTAAAAATGTTCAAGTATAAAAGAGGAATTAAACCATAAGCATCCATAGATTATATAATCAAAATATTCTATATTTGTTTTATCAAACATCCATTTATTCATTCCAGAAGAGGAATTTTCATATGATACCTTTGATTAAGCCAATAAGGAAAAAAAAATCAGTTTATAGTTTTACTGCTTACCTGAGAATCTAATCCAAGAGAAGAATGAGCAATAGTTCTAAGGATGTCTTAATTGCCCTTATAAATGAGTAAGTTTTGCCAAACATAGGCGGGACGCAGATTCTATCTGAGGCTGTCAGTGTCCAAAGACTTTAGGCAGTTAAGGTGCGAATATGCCAGAGATTCATTTGTAGACACTATTATTGAGCCAGGATTTAGCTATACCTTTGAAAATAATATTAAAGTTTTAGAGAAAAATGCCAGTTTAAAAAAATCTACATATAGAATACTAAGCCTAATATAGCTACTATAACCAGTGTTTGTAATATGACTTTTAGAAAATTCAGTGGGAGTCAGCTTAATTCCCAGTTAAAAGCCAGTTCTGTAGATTACGTGAGGCAAGTAACGGGTGAATATGTCTGCTTCATCAAATACTGGTAGGCTAGTCATGGAAATACGTTTGCTTGCCTTTTCCTGACTGGTTGTTTTTATGAATGTCGGTACATTTCTGCATCATTGTTTTCTAGTGCTAGAAGTTTGTTTACTATGGAAAGTCTCACCCGTGGCCTCCAACCATAGAGCAAAGAGTAGTGGGTGTAATTGGCAGTCGTGGGTGTAACTGGGAGTCAGCACAGCCTCTGGGCATAGTGTCAGCTGACTGGGGTTTTGAGTCAGGCTCTGTTTCTGTTCTTTGTAACTGGAGCCTATCGGCCACTCTGAGCCTTAGCTCTACATCATAAAACTAAGGACATATGCAATGGTTTTTATCTCCCATGGTTGTGATAAAGATTAAATGAGTTAGGGATCAGCAGATGGCATAATGGTTACATTGCTGGACTCCCACGTAGTTGACCACAGTTCAAGTCCTGGACTCAGCAGCCTAAAACTCACACTGGCTGTGTGTGCGTACATGCCCAAGATCCCAAGAGGTGAATGGAAGAAAAGGCATTGTGGTGTGGCTTTTCCCCTGAGGGGATGATTTCTCACTTTCCGTCTCTATGTCTCTCTAGTGAGAGACAGATAGCAAAAATCTCTCTTAAAAAAGGATTAAATGAGGGACCAGCAGTTAGCATAATGGCTATGTTGCCGGACTCCCATGTAGTCAACTGCGGTTCGAGTCCTGGACCCAGTGGTTCAAACTCATGCCAGGCACGTGTGTGTGCGTGCCCAAGATCCCGAGAGGAGAATGGAGGAGAAGGGATTGCAGCGTGGCCATCCCCCCTGGGGGTGATTTCTCACTTTCTGTCTCTCTGTCTCCCTCTTGTCTTTCTGGTGAGCGCATGCACCCTATAGCAAAAACCTCTCCGGAGGTGGGGGGGGAGATTAAATTAGATACTGCATGTAAAATGCCTGTTTCAGAGTGACAATCAGTAAATACTAGTTGTCAGTAGTTAAAATGTGGTCAAAGTAATGTACTGAGGAGAAAAATAAAAATATACGTATATTGATAGAATTCTAGTTTTGAGCTGGAAAAACTTCTGTAACCCCTTATCCTGCAAATAAAAAAAAAAAATAGAGATAGTAATAATTTCCCCACAATAACAGTTGAAACTATTGTGCAATAGGATGAAAACCAAGGTTTTTAGATTCCCTTGATAAAACTCTTTCCAGCATACCAGGCAAGCCCGACTGGAGGATACTGGAGATGGCCCACTGGAGATGGCCCACTGCGGTGGTAAAGCACACAGTCTTTGGAGACACAGATGGACCAGAACCTGCATCCAGCCTCTACCACTTATGTGGCCCATGTAACATGCACCTTGATTTTTTCTTTGTAAAATGGGTTTTATATTTCTACCAGATGAGGCCACTTTAAGATTAAATAGCATGATAAGAATAAAACATACTGTATAATGCTTTCACATATAAGGTTCCCATTATGGTAGCGGCTATTAAGAAGATATGGCAGTAGGAGGTGGAGGAGGAGAGAGAGGAGGAGTCTTGAGGGAAAACACTGTCCCCATTTATCATCATAGCTCATGGGAAGCTTGAATCCTGAAAAGACCGTGGTACACTCCTGGGTCTAAAGTGAAAATGAAGTAAGGAGAAAAGGAGAAAAGTAGAATAGGAAGATAGTGAGAAAAGGATGCGGTTGGAAAACAGCTGATGGTCACCACATGCTCCTGCTGCTCCTGGTTCTTAACTTTGATTGGGGGTAGAGGATCACAACACGATGCAGTCTGATTCCATTGCAAGATGCAGTTCACCCTAAAGAGCCTACCACCGCACCCACACACAGGTAGTGGCTCTCTCTTGGCTCCTATCTGAGTTTAACATGGGACTTAATTAGAGGTATAATCATTGTCCCAGGAGGGCCACTGTTACAGAGAAGGTCAGAGCTAGGATGTACTTAGAAGTGACCACGTTCAGTGATGTCATTCACATCTGATGAAATGTTTTATGCGAATGGTACAAGGCCTCTAGTGAGTCAGAGAATACACTCAGGCCCTGGCCAGGCGAAGCAGACAGAACCACCATGCACTTCAGTGGTTCTGTGATGCAATGCATTTAAAGTTATAAATCATGACAATGCAAGAAAATATTTGCAAGTTAATTCATATTAGTTGGATTTGCTTGTAATTCTATGTCTTTCTACTGTCTCATGTATTTGTTCCAGGAGAATACTGCAGAATATTGCCCAATCTTGATGGGCTCAGAGAATTCACTAACATCATTCAAGTAGATTCTCGGTTTTTAAGGGCAGGAAGCATGCTTTTGACTTGTTTTGCAATCTTTGGTGTGTTACATTAAATAGGTGATTAAAAAAGTAGGCCTGAGGTAAACTGCTTGCCCAGTAATAGGATGAGAATTTTTAAAATTTGTTTTAAATTAGGAAGAAACTCTTACAGTGGACAAGGCACAGGAGATAAATGCTGTGTCCAGGAGACAGTGAAGCACGGCAGTTGGGAATATAGTATTGCGAGGCCTTGTGTATGTCAGCGCTGCCCAGAGAGCGCTCTGTGATGGTAGAAATGGATGTCTGTACCACCCGGTGGAGGCCACGGACCACGTGTAGCTCTTGACCTGTGTCTAGTGCAACTGAAGACCTGAACTTGTGACTCTGTCATTTTAATCAGGTTAGCTTAAATTCTAAATAAAGCCAGCCATGACTGGTGGCCGCCATATTGGGTTGTGTAGATCGTGGGGCAGAACACTGACCCTGAAGCACATGACCAGGTTCATTCCCCAGCCCTGCTGCTCACGGGCCCTCCAGCAGCTTAGTCAGGGGATTTCCATGTCCTCCATGAGAGCTGTCTTGAAGACCCACAGGTCTTCAGTATATGGAAAGAAATATAGAGAGGACTTAGTACCTGGAAGAGGAGAGGACTTAGTACCTGGAACGTACATATTCTGTGTATGGATATAGGTGCTTGTTATTATTACTTTATTAGGAAGCTATGAACTGTTTTAACTAACCAGATCCTAAAACGATGGTTTCGGCTGAGTTTTTGCCCTCTACAGACTTCCTGGGCCCTGATAGTTGTACAGGCAAATGGGGCTAGTCAGTGTGTTCTCTTCGGGCACTGAGAATTATGTCCTACTAGTTGGCAGTTTTACTCCATATAGACAGTTGATAAGAAAAAAACATTTTTTTAGATTTAAAAAAATTTTTAGAAAAGCTTGTTTTGTATAGATTTGTCTACTATCATGTTGTCTTCTAGCCTGTTTTTACATTTGATAATAGGGAAAGTTTGAGCTCATTTCTCAGATAGATACAATTTAGGGTCATGTGGGGTATAGTAAATAACTGATGGTTGCAGTTCAGGTATTTGGAATGCATTTTCTATGGAATATTATAACAATAGAAACAAGTATTGATCGAGCGGTTTTTCTAGGCACTGGGCTAGGTGTTTTATGGGTGTGGTTTCAGTTGCTCTTCATTGGAACCCTGTTAGGATGATATTATCACCACCACTTACAGGGACAGGACAGAGTTTCAGCAGTTTGCTCCTGGTCTCACGGCCAATGTGCAGCCAAACAGGGTGCGTTCTCCTTGATGCCCAAGTTTATTGAGCGAGCCTAGAACATATAACTCTCACAAGTCTCATAACTCTCATGTGAGAAATCAGTTTTAAACTTGTAAGAACTTTGGAAACAGGAAGCAAGATAGCTGTTGTAGAATGAGCAGGTTGAAAATTTTGGTAGTTTACACTCTTTGAGCGAGAAACTTCAGTCATTTGTAATCTGTCGTGGTTTCCTTGAGCAAGTCTGTTGCTTTGGAGTGTCTTATGCTGTTGCCAAAACAAAGAATCTTCGCTATGAAAATGAACTCCTGAGTTTCCTGATTTAACAAGTGAAGAATTATTTCCCAGCTTGAGAGCACTTCAATAATTTTTTTAAGCTGCCAATCTGGAAAAAAAAAAAAAAAAAAGGGAGTGGCATATTAGTCGATAAATGATTTAAGATAGACCTGGCATCATTTTAGTTGTCTGTCACCTAAGAAACCCTGTTTAGGGCCCAGGGCTGTCAACTACCAGTCTCTTTGTATGCTTGCCTTCCATTGTACACTGCTGTCGAGTTGCTCCTTAGAGTCCTGTAATCTCTCTTAGTTATTTCAGTGTTCAAAAGCCCTTACAGGAGGAATAGCTTACACGGTTAACCCTCCCACAACAATCTCTCTATTTCCACTTGAGATCCATATTGGGGGGTGGTTCCCACCCAAACTCCAGGGATGGGCTTTTATTGTTTTAAAACAGCTAAGTGCTTATCGTTATTAAAAAAAAAAAAATAATCGTCAAGCCCTAAGCTTACATGTAGCAAAGTGTCTGCTCCACCAGTCAGACAGAAACTGAAGTATCTCCCTTGAGATTTCTTTGCAAACCATGCCTATACTTCGTCATCTAAGTTTTTAAAATAACCTGTCAAAAGGAGGAGTTTTTAATGTGACCGCCAAACAATCAGTATTCAAAGACTAAGATCATTCCTAAAATAGAATAAGTGCCCCTATAGTCCTATGAATCAGTTCCTTTTCTTGCAATATTTCCTGAGTTAGCAGCTGTCCTTTGCCCACCAGGAAAATGAATAGATTGTTTCTGTGGGCTGGTGTGTGCCACTTTATTTTTTGTCACTGTCCCTGTGGATTCAGTGAGTCATTTTATTGGGGTGCAAGTCCTACGTCAGTCCAATAAAGACCAGCAGTCATCACTTCCTAGACTTTGAATAAGGTACCAGGCACCTAAAAGAGGAATTTGTAGTTCTAGAAAGTTCTGGAAGTCAACTGAGAAGCAAAGAGGACTCTAGTCATGGGTCCAAGTTATGCAAGAGGAGAAGAGTTGATATAGGGAAAGAAATAGGACCCTTGGTGACCAAGCCCTCCTGAGGTCTAAACCTGGGATTTTTCCATTAATTAGACCAATAAATCCTTCTTATGTTGGTGGGTTTGACTTGTAGTTTTCTTAACGGATAATGTGAAGTATCTGAATGGATGCAGAGAGAAAGAGAGACAATATGGGCTTTCCTGGCACAGGCATGATAGCTTCTGAGTGTACCAAGATAAATAAGGCATAATCCTCATTTGAGGCTAAGTCATGGTGGTAGTGTAGTCACAAGGCTGTGCACCGTAGCCACTATCTGACTTCAAAATCTTTCATCACCCTTGAAAAAGTCCCCTCTACCCAGTAGGCAGTTTTATCATTCCGCCTTCTCTGCTGATCCCTCGTAATCACTAGTTTACTTTCTTTCTCTATGGATTTGGCTATTCCGATACTCCATATGAGTGGAATCACATAGTGTGTGTGTGTGTGTGTGTGTGTGTGTGTGTGTGTGTGTGTTTGTGTGTATGTGTGTGTGTTGGTGACTTGCTTCTTTCATTGAGTGTAATGTTTTCAAGGTGATAGCATGTTATCAGAATGTATCTATATTTTAGTATATGTCAGCTTTTCGTTATTATTTTTTAGAAAGAGATTTTTGCTATAGGGTATGCACATTCCCCAGAAAGACAGAGAGACAGAAAGTGAGGAATCACCCCCCTGCCAAGAGTGTTGGCCACATCACAATCCCTTCCCCTCCATTCTCATTTCAGGATTTGGGGCACACAGGCATACATGCCTGGCATGAGTTTCAAGCCTCTGGGTCTGGTACTGGAACCGAAGTCGACTGCATGGGAGTCCGGCAAATGTAACCAGTACACCATCTGCTGGTCCCAACTCTTCATTATTTTTTATGGTTGACGAATGTTCCACTGCTTGGGCATACAGCCTTTTGTTTACTGATTTATCAGCTGAGGGACAGTGGCTTGCTTCCGTCTTCTGGCTACTCTGAGAAATGCTGTGAGCATTCATGTGCAGATCTTCGGGTGGGCCAGAATTTTCAGTTCTCTTAGGCATGTGCCCAAGCATGGAATCCCTGGGTCATGTGATAACTGTATGTTTGACTTTTAGAGGAACTGCTAGCCTGTTCTCCGGAGTGGCTACCCTGCTTTTCACTCCCACTGGCAATGTTTGAGGGATCCGATTTTGCCACATTCTTGTTAAAACTCGTCACTGTAAATCATTTTGACTTCACTTCCCTCGTAGGCATGATGTGTCACCTCCTTATGGTTCTGGGCAGGACTTTGTGCACGTCTGTCCTGAAGTGGCCAGTCCTCAGGTAACATGCTGTGAACAGTCACAGTATTCCTACTCCACTTCCACGCTCTGGTCTGTTGTTATCCCTCCATCCACACACGCTTGTTCCTTGACACACTGAAAGGGGTAGAAATCGAAAAGGGATTCTTGGTACACAGTAGGTTCACGTCACAGACTGTGCTGGCTCCAGGGCCTGCCCTCTCGGCCTGTGGATACTTGTCCCTTTCTGCCCCGATGGTTCTCTCCCCTCCCTGCTGCCTCACAGCCAACTTAGCTGCTGTCCTTGTTCTCACTTCAGTTTATGAAACCCTCCTTCTGTATCTGGTGATTCACTTCCATGTGGATACAAGACCAAATTCAGCCAAGTTCTCCAGAACAGACCACTGAAGTTCTGAGGAAGAGGAAAGACTTCTACCATAGTAAAATATACAAAATGAAACTGAATAGTAGATGCTCTCTTTTTTATTATTATTTTTTTTTACTGTTTGTTTAGAGAGAGATTTTTGCTATGGGGCACATGCACTGCCAGAGAAACAGAGACAGAAAGCAAGAAATCATCCCCCAGGGAGATGGCCATGCCACAATCCCCTCTCCTCCATTCTCCTCTCAGGATTTTGGGCACGCATGCACACGCACCTGGCGTGAGCTTTAAGCCTCCAGGTCCAGGACTGGAACTGCAGTCTGCAGTTGACTACGTTGGAGTCCAGTGATGTAGCCATTATGCCAGTTGCTGGTCCCATGGATGCTATTTTTTTTTTTTTTTTTTGGGAGAGATTTTTCACTATAGGGCGCGTGCGCTCGCCAGACAGACAGAGAGAGACAGAGAGATAGAAAGTGAGAAATCACCCCCCAGGGGGGATGGTCACGCTGCAATCCCTTCTCCTCCATTCTCCTCTCGGGATCTTGGGCACGCACGCACACGCGCCCGGCGTGAGTTTTAAGCCACCGGGTCCGGGACGCGAACCGCGGTCGACTACGTGGGAGTCCAGCGACATAGCCATTACGCTAACTGCTGGTTCCCCCATGGATGTTATTTTAAAAGTCTTTCAGCCATCCTCTATTTGGCATTTCTCATAAGAAACTTCCTCCAGATTTTTTCAAGTTGTCCAGCCTTTGTTCTCTCTTCCTTTCCTTTTTCTCATTCTCTATTTATCTAAATTCCTCTTCTTTCCTGGTGCAGAAAAATTTTGCTACCTTTCTTGGTTTTAACCAGTCTGGGACCACATTTCATATCCTACACTTCTTTATACTCAGTGAAGATGGTGCTCTGTGACCAGTGATTAAACACACAAACATATACATACTCATACCAGCAATACACACATGCATACACATACATATACATGCACATGCATGTGTATTCTTGCCCAGAGTCTTCTCCATTATATAGTTAATTAGTAAGTTCTTAGACTACAGATTTCTCAATTAGCATGTAATATTCTTCTTTCAAAGTTTACAGAAAATTTCATTTGAGCTGGTGATGGCCAACCATTCCTACACAGTTGGGTGCCCATGAGACGCCAGGAGCTGGTTCTTAAGATGATTACACTTTGCAGTCACACACCCTTCCTTGTCACCCTCTCCTTGTGGGTCTTACCTTCCAAAACTAATAGTCAGTGAACCAACAAACACTCACGGCACAGCTGCTTATGACTGGGCACTGTGTTAAACACCCAACAGCAAAGATATGAGCCCTGCCTCATGAGGTTGGTAAGTGCTGACATATAACAGATTACAGATATTGACCAAAAAAACCTAGACTAGAAAGAAATCTGTCCAGCATTTTATACATAGTAGCCTATAATACAGTAAAAGCTTCCTCTGAAATCATTACTATAAAACAGAGATTTAGTCCCCAGTAGATCCTGGGTACACAGTGTGTTTTTCCTATATTGACACTAAAAGCCTTTAAATTGGATGTTTCCATTCTATCACAACTAAGAAGTTGCACATTGATAAATTCTGCTAAGCCCCTGAATGAGGGTTTATTCCAGTGGGACCCCAAGGAGCTGTTAGATCATAAAGACCTTTAAAAATCTTCCAAGATTTTCCAAGAATCAGAAATGAAAAATATTGGCAACATTATCTAGATTGTAAAAACTAGACAATGTAATTAGCCCTAAGTGGAAATAAAATACTTAAGATGACTATTACTACTCCAGGAGAATTTAAAATAAAAAAAGAAAGGAGGCATTTAGAACACAAAGCACATTTGCTTTTTAAAAATTACATTATTTCCATAGATAAGGTATATTAGCTTATCTTTATAAATAGTGCTTTATAAATAGTAATAACAGAACGTGAGACATTAGAAACACAACAAAACCTGACTTACCTTTATTTTCATTGTTTTATTTTGTGATAGCTATGCCTTTCTGAAAGATATTTAAAATCATCTTAGGTAAATTAAATGGTGATTGATTATTAAAAAAAGACTTGAGGAAGTGCTAAGGAAAAAATTGTATGTTCTGTAGAATCCTTCATCCATTCATGTCCCAGGTATAGTTCAGATTCCAAGGGGTAAAGAAGAATTATCCCTCTCTTATGGAAGCTAGTAGTTTTACTAGACAAATGACACCTAAATTCATAATAAGTTAAATCAAAGGCAGAAATTACACCGAAAAGTGATACTTCAGTGAGGCCAAGATGGGTTCATCACTGCGGAGGAGGTGGTAGGGTTTGAGTCCGGGAAACGGGTGAGTTTTGGGGTAAGCAAGGAGGACCGAAGTGTCAGTCAAGGTAAAGGGACAGAGTGAATGAGTGGAGGTGAGAGGGCAGTGTAAGGACCAAGGGGTTAATTTTCTTTGCTGTGGTAGATTTGGGTGGAATTACACAGAAAGGAAAAAGGAATACAAAATTAAGTTGTAACAGATTGTGGAGAAATTTGACAAACTGGGAAGGAGCTTGGTTTTCATCTTGTACGTTGATAATTCTCACCTCAGGAGTGAATTAGGATCATGCAGGCTGGTTGTAGAAAGGCAAGTTTATAAAGAAGAGAAAGTTTATAAAGAAGCTCTAGACTCACAATATTTTAAAATTTAGTTTGTCCAAATCATAGACCAAAGTGTGGAAGCCAGTACGGAAGATAATGGAGAAATACAGGAGGCTTTTGAGACAGTTGAAACTGCAATTTTAAGAAACTTAGTTTGACATGGGTGAGTGTCCACAATGTCTTATTAGAGAAATACATCTGAGTTTAGGCCAGCTGGAAGTTGCCTGCTTTCCTGGCCCATTCATTAATCTCTTTCAATAATTATGTATCAAGCAACTTCTACTCGTGAGTCCTTGAATGTAATATCATCTAGAGGCTTCCAACCTTGGTGCCCCTCAGAATCACCTGGCATTTCTTGAGGCCAGGATAGCCAGTCTGCGCCTGAGGTCATTCACGTCAAAGTCTCTAGCGTGGACCTCACATTGCAATGTTTAAAACTTCCCAGGTGGTTCCAGCTCAGCCCGTGCTGGGAGCCCCTGCGTTAGAGGAAACAGGTGAAAAAGAATAATGCTCCACCCTTTAAAGCTTGCAGTCTCACAGGGAACACCATGCAGACAGGTGAATATGCTATCCTGTAATGAAGTTTAGTCACTGAAGGGACCTAGGGATTCTGCAAACCACTCAATGTGGTAGACTTCCACTGTGGGTCGAAATACCGCTCTGATTCTAGAGGGGATAAAGAAACTAAAGGTAAGCTGGAAGAATCATTTCCCTAACCGCACCCCGCACTGGGGTCCAAGTAACATCCTGTGAGCCCCCTGGAGGATCTTACAGCCTCAGCCTCCTTTCCCCTCTCCCTCCTTTGTGCCATCTAGCAAACCCAAACCTCCACTTCTACCAACATGTCTACAGCTGGGCCTGGCAGGGGAAGCCTCCGTCCACCTGACTGGTCTTATCTTACTTTTACAACCACTCACATCAAGTGGTATTGAAATGCTGCTTGGGAGTCATCCTTTTAAAGTTTAGGTCAGAGTCTATTACTCCATGCTCCAAACCATACACCGACTGCCCATCTGACTCAGAGTACTTACCGGACTTGCAAGGCCACACCTGTCTTTGGGATCCTCCATATCCCCGGAGCTCCCTCACAGGGCTCACGCCCACTCTTCAGTTTTCCTGGAATAATCCGCCTGGCCAGCTCCCTTGCTCTCAGCCAGTCTCGCTCAAGCATCGCTTTCTCAGAGGAGTCTCACCCTGGTCACTCACTCAGAATTGCAACAGCCTCTCCCCTGCATTCCATCCCCTTACCCCGGTTTCCTACTCTCCGCAGCACACACTTTGGACATACCATACCACTGTATAATTTACTTCATCTTGTTATTATCCACCTCTCTTCTCTAAATGAAAGCTATTCAGGCAGACATTTTCCTCCTTTTGTGATCATAAATGAATCCCCAGGGCCAGAGAAGCAAGCGGCCCCAGTGTCTACTGATCAAATTGATGAGAGGATCCAAGGGGAGATACCCCTTCTCCACGTTGATGCAGTCACCTGGAGACTGAGCAGGGGAGCCCTGAGCCAGCCCGGGTCTTAGGAGTAGACAGCTGTCTCGGGCAGGGGGCCTCGCCCCAGGGAACCCAGCTGGTTGTGGGCTCTGAGGGCAAGTGGAACATTTTCTGGGTATACCTAGAAATACTGGGAGGAATCCCCTCCAAAGGGCTGGAGGCCATGAGTGATTCTAGAAAGTACTAAGTACCCATGGTTGCTTTCTATGGCTCTCCCCCCACCCCACATTTTATTGATTCAATAAAGATCTTAATTAGTCTAAATATTTTCAATAGCAAGCACAGCTGAGATATACATGTCCATGATACCAGAGGCAGTGTGCAAGGAGGGTGGGAGATGGCAGAGGGTGAGCGACAGGGAATCAAGGATGGGAGAAAAAGCAAAATATACAGGAAACAAGAAAAGAAAAATTATTTGTTGATGATAACACATATATTGATATGCTTGGTTGAGCCTATATTCAGTGTATTCTGGATGGAAAATCTCAGTGTTTATGCTGTAATGATGTACAGTGAATGAATGCAAATAAATAGATTTAAATTAAAAAAAGAAAGTAGTATCATAACAGACAAATGCAGCTCCTGGAGGCAGCAGTGTGAATGAAAGCCAGCTTTCCTCTTGTTCTTTTCTCCTCTGTTCTCCAGAGAGAGTGCAGGTTTATCAGGGAGGAGGGCGATCATTCTGTACCAGCATGATGAGTGTGGATGGAGGTCACAAAAAGCAGATAAAAACCTGAGTGTGGGGCCCGCAGGTGGTGTGGAGGTTAAGGTTCTGGGTACCACATAGCGAACTGCGCGGTTCAGAGGGTCAGAAAGTGAGAAGTCACTTCTGAATGAAGTCCGGATGTGGAGGCGGGTGGACGAGGGAGTTGGGGTGAGGGAGAGTGAGGATTGGGGGACAGTTTAAGAGAGTTGTGTCCATTTCTGGACCTAGTGCAATGCTGTGGCCATTGAGCACAGGCTCTGGAGTTGGACTGCAGGTTTTTGCTCCGTCTCATTCTGTTACTTCTCAATGATGTGATCGCAGGTGACTCTTTAGCTCCTTACTCCCCGGTTTCCTCATCTGTAAAGTATGCATAATAGTGGTACCTTCCTCACTGGGGCCTTGGGGGTCCACAAGAGCCAGTACGCGAAGAACCGAGAGTGATGCCCACCATGCTATCAGGACTCAGCAGTTGCCCTGGGAGGAGAAAGTCTTGTGTTTTGGGTAGAAAGGACCTGGGTCCGTTTGGCCCAGTCGATTCACCTGTAGTTCCTCTCTCTCTTCCCTCTCCTTCTCCAGTTTTTTAAACAGAGTCAGTGAAAATAAATATCAAGGGAAATACAGTCAAGTAAGCAAAGCAGGCGGGTGTGGAAAGAGGAAGGCCGAGTTGTGGATTTTGAGTCTATTTTGGAATCCCCTGCGATGCTTTCCTCTTTGTGACTCCCAGAGTCACTGAATAAAAGCATGCCTTCGAATTTGTTTTAACTTAGAGAAGTTTTGAGAGCAGTCAAAGTTGAAATAGAGACTCTTATGAAGGCATTGTCAAACTTTGAAGAGAGATTGAAAGGGAGAATGTAGCAAGGAAGAACGAGTGATTTTGTTTTGAGCCTTCGAGACTGAGAGAATGGCACATGCTACTATTGACATCAGGAGATTGAGTGACACATGATATCCTGAGGATAGTAACGGACCTGCTTTAAATATGTTAAATATGAGATTAAGAGAGGTGATGCAAACGGCCTGGGTCAGTGTGCAAAAAGGAAGTGGGCTTGAACAGAGAGTGTGAGCAGAAGACATGAGTTTCTCCATGGTTCTCCCTGCCCTAATGTCCTACCCTCTAGTTTATCCCGGTGTCTTATCCAGCCCCGTCTTCGTAAGACACAGATCTGGCCGTGTCACTCCCTGTCTGTCTAAAAAATTGATCGTTTTATCTGCTGTGTTTCTTCGGTGGGCGATGGCAGTTTCCTGGAGGTAGTAGTGTGAATGACAACCAGTTTTCCTTTTATCTTCTTCTCTTTTCTCCAGAGAGAGTGCAGGTTTATCAGGAAGGATAAATTAAATTCAGTGCCAGCATGGTGAGTGTAGATTAAAAACTTCTGAGTGTGGGGCCAGCAGGCGGCGTGGAGGTTTAGGTGCTAAACCCCACATGGACAACTGTGTGGTGCCAGGCTGGGGCTTGGCAGCTTGAAAATCATGCCAGGTGCATGTGCATGCCCAAAGTCCCAGGAGACTGGAAAAGAAGGGATTGCGGTGTGGCCATCCCCCATAAGGGATGATTTCTCACTTTCCCTTTCTCTATGGTGAGCACATGCACCCAATAGCAAAAACCTAATTAACTAAAAACAAAACAAAACAAAAAGAAACCCTTCTGAGCATGTTAGGACTAAATGAATTGAAGTCACACAATAACTTGACGGGTATTCTATGAATGATATCTTTTATTGTTTATAGCCTCCCTGGAGTAAGACATGCCCTTGGTGGACAAGCACAACCCCGTCTTTTCCTCCTGATAGGGTCAAGCCAGTGCTGCTGGGTCACACAGAGGAGCTGGCTCTCAAGGTCACCGTCACAAGAGAGCTTTATATAAGGACTCACCTACTTTAAAACCATAGTGTGACCCCATGCTCAGCTTGATGACTTAGTTTCTCTCTTCCTTATATCTTCCCTATCCACTGGCGACTAGTGATCAAGGTGGCCTTTCCACCATGTTTGACTTGGGGTTTGGCAGTGGCATGGTAGGAAAGCCACACTCTGTGATGGTGGACACTTGGGGGGTGTCCGCTCTTTGCATCCCGAGGCCTCCCTGTAAGCGTCAGGTTTGTGCCCAGGCACAGAGATCCAGGCTGACTGAGACTAAGGGTGGATTGGGCACAAAGATCCTCAGGGGTGCCTGTCTCTCTTCACACTCACGGAAGAAATAAATTAGACAAACTTAAAAAAAAAAAAAAAGAGAGCGTAAGCCCACAGATAGCAGGTCTGCAGCGGGCCTGCGGAGCTTAGACATCGGCTTGGTTACATCACGAGGATGTTTGGTTGCACATGCCTGGCAGAGGTGTGGTAGCTTTTCATAGTGAGAGCAGTTTGTCCCCTGATTTTGTCTTCCTGATCCTGAAATATTGCATAGCTCCAATTAAATGTGGACAAATCTATGGTAAATCTGGTTTGGACACTGGCCAACTGGCACCTAGGTGAGTCCTCTTGAGGTTGGTGATGGAAGGAATCACAGAATTATTTTTTAATTTATTTTTTCATGTTATAGGAACTCTGATCTGATCTTTTAAACACTGTTTAACTCACTTATTTATTTAATTTTTGCCAGAGAACACGTAGTCATTGAAGAGAGATGGAGAGGAGTGTGTCTGGGGAGGGAGGGGAAGCCTCCAGTGGTACCTGATCACACCACAGCCCCTTCTTCTCCATATCGCCCTCCTCTCGGGATTTGGGGCATGCATGCACACACACCTAGTGTGTTCTTCAAACTGCTGGAGTTGGGATTTGAACTGTGGTCAGCCATGTGGGATCTGGCTTTCTATGCATAGCACTTACATATCATGCTACTTGGCTGGCCCCTGGAATCATAGCGTTTAAGATGGAGGGACATAGAACTTTTTCTGAAGTAACATTATAATGTACACACATGTGTACACACATACACACACAGCTACTGGGATGACAGCTCTGCAGAAAGGCTGTTAGGCTCTGGTTAAACATTCTCGTTCTGTAAACATGAAGCTATTATTGCAACCCTGTCTATTAATACAATGGCAAAACTTCTGGAGTAACCAGAAAGTCTAGTAGAGAAATAAGTTACTTATTACACAAAAAGTAGAAACTGTGAAAATTTGTTAAAATGTTTGTTGTGATTTTAAATAAAAAAGTGAATATAAACTTAAAATGACTGTGGACAAGGAGATGGAAAGACATAAAACAGACACGATTGTTACGCTTGGCTGTGAGGGCAATTTTCTTAAACATAAATTTTCTATAAGAGAGCTTACTTGGTGTTCTTACATCGAACTAATAAAAATACGTTGGTTTTACACATTCTTTCCCTTTTTTGCTTGAAAGCAGATAAAGTACAACGTAGATACTGCTCCAGCTAGTGGCATGGTGGCTAAGGCACTGGACTCCACATGGCCGATGCAGTTTGAGTCTTGGACTCACCAATGTGAAAATCACATGAGGCAAGCATGCCCCAAATCCCACCAGGAGAATGGAAGGAGGGGATTACAGCATGGCTGTCCCCCCAGGGGACGATTTATCACTTTCTCTCTCTCTCCATCTCTCTGTCTCTGTCTCTCTCCAGGGAGCATACGCACTCTATGGCAAAAACCTAAAAAAAATCCCCCAAAACCAAAATACGAGGTAGAGGGGCTGGCCCCGAAGCGTAGCAGTTAAGGCCTGTGTGTCGGAAGCTAGAGCCCATGCGGCAACCTCAGATCAAATTCTGGCCCCTGGGGGCTTGAAACACACCCCAAGGGCATGTGTGTACCTGTCCAAAATCCTGATGGGATGAGGGGAAAAGATTGCAGCATGAGCACACCCCACCGAGCAGAGAGTGCTTTCTCTGTGTGTCTGTCTCTCTCTCTGGTGAGTTCATGTGTTCTCTAACAATTAAAAAAAAAGCTGAAAAGAGCAGGAGGAGGAGAAGAAGAAGAAGAAGAAAAAAAAGCTAGATGGAAATCAGTCATTATATATTAGGTTAAAATAAATATGTTCTATTGCTGTTTTGAGGACAAAAGATATATTTCAATTTAAAGGAAATATGTTTTCCTCTTTTAACACATCTAAAATTCATACACTGCAGTATTTTCGTAGTAGCAAATGTATAGGTTATTTAGGTCTGACTCAAATAAAGGGCAAGTCAAAATGTTTAGTTTTACCCTGAATTAGTTGAAATCCAGGAATCTAGGAAGAGTTGTACTAGACAGACAGTACTTTCTTATTTTTTCTCCTTTCCGAATAATTGGACATAATTTTATGAGAAACCTGTTGCCTTAATTAGCTCTCCTGGCTAATGAGATAAATGAAAAGAACTTCTAGTCCTCATCGTAAAGGAAACTTCTACGAACAATTCTGCTTTTCATGTTCTTGAACTTTGAGCTCATCTTATTGCCAGTTGTCACTCTGCTTCACGTCTGCTTCCTCTTTGCTTTGGTTACCTTTTCTTTGCTAGGGAGGGGACCCGTTTATGGAAGTGGCGACCTTAGGATCTGGCCCTGTGAACCGGGAAGAAAGGGCTGTGGTTTGAGCTGATAGAAGTCTCTGCCAGGAAAGGGTCTGAAGTCAAAATAGAATCCCTGCAGGGAACTGGGGCAGAATAGAAAACAGAGAATGAAATGTTTTGAAATGATTTAAAACTTTGCTGCTATGTTTTTAATGCAAATAATCAAAACTTTTTCATTAAAAAAGCAACAACCAAGTAGAATGTAAATTCGAGAGAATATAAACTCATTCTCTAAAGGCAAATGAATTCGATAGTTACGGAAATGCCAAGAAACAGCACCTCGGGCCACACGGACAGCGGCGCACAAAGGTGGCTGTGTGTTAAGTTGTTCAAAGGGTCCCGATAATGATTAACCAAGGAGAGGTACTTCTGGCCTGCACTTCATTCTTCCGAGACCGTGGACATGGCGGGATGGAGGAGCAGAACACTTCCTCTGGCAGCGCCTCCGCTCCGCACTCTGGTGACCCTCTGGGTTTCTGGAGAGGGAAAAGTGACACAGGCTGCTAAGGGCTTGAACATGTCATTTGGGTTTCCAAAAAGCCACGTTCTTCTTTTATCTTGTCTTCCCAAAGTGCGTGGTCCATGCCCCCCCTCCACACACACCTACTTCTTTCCATTTACTTATTTATTAATTACTAGACTTCCGGTCTCGGACGGCTCATGTAATCCTTCCGCAGCACCACTGCCAGGTGCCCAGACACTTCCTGGCACTTCGCTCCCGATCCTTAAGAATCTGGTAGAGCAGGGCCAGCGGGTAGCACAGTGGTTAAGATGCTGGACTCCCTCATGGCTACCCGCACTTCAAGTCCCGGACCCAGAGGCTTGAAACTCACGCCAGGTCAAAATCCCAGGAGGAAAACGGAGGAGAAGAGATTACGGCATGGTCGTCCCACTTGGGGAATGGTTTCTTGCTTTTTGTTTCTGTCTCTCTGGAAAGCGCACTGTACAACTATCGCAAAAATCTCTATCTTAAAAAAAAAAAAAAAGAAAAAGAAAAAAGGAAAGCTCTTCCCGTGAAAGTCCTTCCCACCCCAGAGTTCTGAGCCGCTGGCCAGACCCCTGGCTGCTGAGATGATGCAGGTGCAGTCCGCCGCCTCCAGGACAGCTGGCCCCACTGCGGGCCACGCTGCCTTTGCTCATCTACCAGATCTCCTCCCTGGTTTCTTGGGGTGCCAGGGTGCCTGGGCAGGAAATCTTGGACAGAGACCCACATTGATGTTACTGCCTGGTAAAAGCGTGGGGATTAAGGTGACTCTGGCATTTTCCCCACGAAGTCACTAATGTCGTAGGGTTCTATCCTTGCGAATGAGCGTGCCAGTCTGGCAGGTGAGCGTACCCCCGATGTTCCGGCCTGGCAGGTGAGCGTACCCCCGATGTTCTGCCCAGCTGGTGAGAGTACCCCCGACGTTCAGGCCCGGCAGGTGAGAGTACCCCCGACGTTCAGGCCCGGCAGGTGAGAGTACCCCCGACGTTCCGGCCCGGCAGGTGAGCGTACCCCCGATGTTCCGGCCCGGCAGGTGAGAGTACTCCCGATGTGCCTGGAGAAAGCCAGAGAGCCCATTCGTGATAAGGAGGCAGCAGGTCGGGGTGGCTTGGAGGGAAATTGCATTTCGCTGTGCGTATGAGCCTCCATGGGCTGCTGAAACTGGGGGCGGGGAGCTTCCAACAGCAGGCTTTCCTTTCTCACAGTTCTGGAAGCCAAGGAGTCCAGGATCAAAGTAACGAGAGCCCCCCGCCTGGTCATGGATGGCTGCGTCTCACTGCAACCTCATGAGCAGAGCGGCCAGGCAGGCACCAGGCCTCCTTTCTCACGGAGGCCTGATCCCCGATCACTCGTGGGGCTCTGCCCACAGGACCTGATCACCTCCCAAAGGCCCACCTCTTACTAGCACCTGGGGGCTAGGATTTCAGCATAGGGATTGGAAGAGGGGGCACAGACATCCAGACCACAGCAGCAGGGTCTCCCTCACCACCCACTGCATCCTCCAACCGCTGCCAAGGGATACGTGCATGTCTGGGCATCAGTGCTATTAGGGCGTTTAGCTGGACGCAAAGATTAAAGGAACCTTCGGGACCAGGAAGTGGCTGCTCTAGTCTCTGGCCCTGTCTGTCTAGTTCTGCTTGGGTTGTAGGGTGGCCTTTAAATAGAAGGGCTGCCCATATCCCAACCCAGCAGTTCATTTGTGATCACAGTTCAGTCCCTCTGTTTTTTTCTTCCCCTGCACATTCTGCCCAAGCTTGGTTAGTTTCTGACAGACAGCATTGTTCTTTCACTGGTTCTTACTTCTGGCAGGTTTCCCAGTGCTGTATCTCCTTCCTATAAGGGTTTCGGGTACACACACGTGCAAACACACACATGCCTGTCATGTTTTTCAAGCCACCTAGGATGGGATTCAGGTGGGATCCAGATCCCAATACATGGGGCTTAACCAGGGCTGGCCCTGAGTCCTTTGAGAATTTTGATTATGCTAAAGAGAAAATCAATTGCAGTCCAGTAACTAGGTGTAGATTTGAGTCAGTTTGTACAGGAATCAGGATGTGTCCAGGTGTGCCCCAGGGTGGGTACAGGTGTGCCCCAGGATGGGTACAGGTATGTCCCAGGGTGGGTACAGGTGTGCCCCAGGGTGGGTACAGGTGTGCTCCAGGATGGATACAGGTGTGCCCCAGGGTGGGTACAGGTGTGCCCCAGGATGGGTACAGGTATGTCCCAGGGTAGGTGCAGGTGTGTCCCAGGGTGGGTATAGGTGTGTCCCAGGGTGGGTACAGGTGTGCCCCAGGGTGGATACAGGTGTGCCCCAGGATGCATACAGGTGTGCCCCAGAATGCGTACAGGTGTGCCCCAGGATGGGTACAGGTGTGTCCCAGGATGCATACAGGTGTGCCCCAGAATGTGTACAGGTATGCCCCAGGATGGGTACAGGTGTGCCCCAGGATGCATACAGGTGTGCCCCAGGATGCGTACAGGTGTGCCCCAGAATGTGTACAGGTATGCCCCAGGATGGGTACAGGTGTGCCCCAGGATGCATACAGGTGTGCCCCAGGATGCGTACAGGTGTGCCCCAGGATGCGTACAGGTGTGCCCCAGGCCGTTCCCACCTCCCCTGATTTTTGGTGTTGGCACCAAGAATCCCAGAGTGCAGCCTGTAGACGCAAGCACGCTTCCTTGTACTGAAAATACCTCTGAAAGAGCTCCTTTGTTTCTGGAGCGTGTCAGATGGGGTGTCTCTGCAAACACACATTACGCATCCTCGAGGACAGATCTCAAAGTTACAATTTAACTTCTAATAGGAGGCAAATCCCTGAGGCAAAAGAGCAGCAACAGAAATTCTTGAAAGGGAATGGCAACATGTGACTAATTTAATATTGAGTAATGAATGTGAGGTGCTTTTCCTGGCCTGCCCCAGGGGCCACTCCTCTGCCAGGACAGTTGCTGCCTACTCATCTGTCACTGCGCAATCGTCACCTCCACAAAGCCTTCCTTTCTTCTCCCGCGTGGCGAGAGCTTCCTCCTGGGTGTCCCCCAGCGCCGTGTGCATGCAGTGTTTGGAACTAAACACACAGCTCTGTGATGGCTCGTTCGCCATCGTCCCTCCCAGCAGGTGATGAGCTTGGACTCAGGGACCCCGTCCTCATTTTATAGCCCCACCTCCTTTTGTCACCCAAATCTTTTCCTTTCAAACGTTCCGCACTCCTTGCAGTGATTACCACTGTGACGTGTGGAAACTAATTTGGCTTTTGCCACAGGTCCCCAAGCCCCAGGCACAGGCCCCTACAACGCTGTGTGCTCGGCCCGCAGCTCGCTCCTTACCGATCTGTCCCCTGGCCTGGAGCATAGCTCCCCGGCACCACGCACCCCCTTATTCCGGCTTCCCTCTTCCTCATTCTCAGGATCGGTTAGGGGCACGCCCTGGCGTCACTGTGGCACCCTGGGCATCTCCCAGCACATCATGTGACACACACTGTCGTGGCTGACAAAGGACTGGTGTGCTCCCCCGCGCTCACGCTGCGCAGCCGCCCGGCCTCTTACAGGGGCTGGTGCTCGGGAATGTCCCTTGAGTTTGTCTCTTACAAAACCCAGACGACATGTCATGAGACTGTGATAAGCAGAGGGAATATTAATCTGAAATACACAATTTGAGTTCCTGTTCAGGTTCTGCTACTTCCAGGTGAGGACACAAATAAAATGTTAACGTTTGCCTTAGTTTAAGAGCAGTTTTTAAGAATGTAAACATCAGCCAAGGAAGTGAGGCTCCTGCCAGGAAGCGGGAGACCCTGCGAGGACCGTGACCACAGACGAGTCAGCTGGGCAGCCCCTAGGTTACCGAGGCACAGAGGGGGGGAGCAGACTCGTCTGCGACAACACATGACAGCGCGGGGACTCTGCCCAGGCAGGCGAGTGACACCACGATGGTCCCGGGGAAGAAAGAGTCGGCTTTGGGCTTGGACAGAGATCGGACATCAAGCCTGGGGTGCGTGCCTCATCCCAGCTGGATGTTCATTCACAGGTCAAGGTACAGCCCTGAGTCCGCGTCAGCCCCGCGGCCTGCTTCCCAAGGGGGAGATGGCAGGCCGCGCTTTGGCAGCACTGTGGTGGCTGGGCTGTCAGCTGCCTGGACCGCTCGCCCAGTGCTGTCTGCGTGCTCACCTGTGTGAGGAGTCTTGGCGCGTCGGGCTCTTCCTCTGTAGAAATGAGGATGTCTGCTTACATAACAGGTCTTAGACGGTATCAGCTTCGAAAACTTTACGATAGGAGATCATTTCTGCCATCCGTTTAGTCCATCCTCTGCTGCTTGATAACTGAATACCCCAAATTGAGCCATTTATTACAAATGAAAAGTTTGCTGAGCTAACTGTTTTGGAGGTCCAGAGTCAAGGGACCACGTCTGGTGAGGGGCTTCTCGTGGGTGGGGGCTCTCTGCAGAGTCCTGAGGTGGTGCAGGGCTTCACACGGTGAGACACAGCAAATGAGCAAGCGTCTGTCTCGGCCCTTCTCGTTATCAACCCGCCAGGATCCAGTCATGGGGTCCCTCGTGGCTTAATCCTGAACCTCTCAAATACCTCGTCTCTCAATTCTAGGGTTAGACCAAGTTTTCACACTTAATCCTGTTACAACCAGATGGTATCATGTGAATTGTTTTTTTGGAGAGGTTTTTGCTATAGGGCGTGTGCGCTTGCCAGACGGACAGAGAGAGAGACAAGAGAGATAGAAAGCAAGAAATCACCCTCTGGGGGGATGGCCATGCCGCAATCCCTTCTCCTCCATTCTCCTCTTGGGATCTTGGGCATGCACGCACACGCGCCCGGCGTGAGTTTTAAGCCACCGGGTCCGGAACGTGAACCACAGTCGACTACATGGGAGTCCAGCGACATAGCCATTACGCTAACTGCTGGTCCCTCATGTGAATTTTTTTAAGGAGATTTTTTTTTGGGGGGGGGGGGAGGAGGTTTTTGCTCTATGGCGCATGTGCTGGCCAGGTAGACAGAGAGAGAGAGACAGAAAGCGAGAAATCACCCTCCGGGTTATGGCCACGCCACAATCCCTTCTCCTTCGTTCTCCTCTCGGGATCTTGGGCATGCACACACACGCGCCTGGCATGAGTTTAAGCTGCTGGGTCTGGGACTCAAACCACAGTTGACTACATGGGACTCCAGAGACATAGCCATTATGCTAACTGCTGGTCCCATGGAGATATTTGATGTAGGGTGTGTGTGCACTTGCTGGAGAGACATATAGAAAGAGAGAAATCACCCCCCAGGAAGGATGGCCTCGCTGCAATCCCTTCTCCATTCTCCTCTTGGGATTTTGGGCACACATACACATGAGTATGGCATGAGTTTTAAGCCACAGGGTCCACTCAAACTGTAGTCAACTTCGGGGGAGTCCAGCAATGTAACCACTATGCTACCTGCTGGTCCCCCTCATGAGAATTTTTTTTTAAGAGGTTTTTGCTATAGGGCGCGTGCGCTCGCCAGAAAGACAGAGAGAGATAGAGAGATAGAAAGTGAGAAATCACCCCCCGGGGGGGATGGCCACGCCGCAGTCCCTTCTCCTCCATTCTCCTCTCGGGATCTTGGGCACTCATGCACACGCACCCGGCTTGAGTTTAAGCCACCGGGTCTGGGACTCGAACCGCGGTCCACTACATGGGAGTCCAGTGACATAGCCATTACGCTAACTGCTGGTCCCATCATGAGAATTTTTGAGGGACATGTTCAATCTAGAATAAATAGGTTCTTCCAGTAATTATTTATATTTTTTAAAGTTACAGGATTTTTCCTAAAGAATTATTTTATTTAATTTTCTTTGTTTATTTTAATTTGACCAGAGAGGGACAGGGTGAGAGAGAGAGAGAGAGAGAGTAAAAGAGAGAGGGAAAGTGAGAAAGCAAGTTGCCAGGTCTGGGACTTAACCCGTGGTCGGCCACGTGGGAGTCCAGCGCCCTTAACCACCATACCACCTGCCAGCCAGTAATGGTTTAACTTTACTCATTCTCACATGGATCACCTCCAGGCGTCAGTTTCTTGGTGCCATAAGAAAGTGCCATAAACTTGGTTATTTAGTATGGCAGGAATTTATTGTCTCACCCTTAACAGAGCCCAGAAATCTGAGATTAAGGTCTTGACAGGGATCTGTCTCCTCTGACGGTGGGAGGGAGCCGTTTCCTCACCTCCAGGAGCTCCTGGGGAACCCTGGCAGTTCTTGGTGCTCTCAGCTTGCAGCCGCTTCACTGCCGTTTCTGCCTCGGGGTTCACAGGTCGCCTTCATCCTTCCTCCCGTGGGGCTCTGTGTCTGTTCTCCCTCTCCTTTCTCTTACAGAGACACCAATCATAGGATTGGGGGTCCCTCTGAATCCAGAAGAACCTCATCTTACCTTGATTCCGTCTGCCAAGATCCTGTTTGTGAGTAAGGTTGTACTCACAGGCACTGGGGGCTAGGTCTTGACCATACCTTGATAGGGGCCACACTTCAGTTCGCCATAAGAGGGACCAGCAGTTGGCGTAATGGCTATGTTGCTGGACTCCCATGTAGTCGACCATGGTTTGAGTCCCAGACTCGGTGGCACATGCCAGGTACATGTGTGTGCCCAAGATCCTGAGAGGAGAATGGAGGAGAAGGGATTATGGAGTGGCCATCCCCCCGGGGGGTGATTTCTCCCTTTCTGTCTCTCTGTCTCTCTCTGTCTTTCTGGCGAGCACATGCTTCCTATAGCAAAAACCTCTCCAAAAAAAAAAAAAAAAAAAAAGAATTTACTTAATGTTCCAGGTGAACCCTTCAGGGAAAATGTTTTTGCCTAGGCCTTTAGTGACCTAAATAAACCGAGTTTGAAAATAAGACTATCTTACAAACAAAATAAGATACAAAACAACGTGAAATAGACAAGCAACACGTGGAGCTAGTTCTCCATGCGCAGTTGCTGTAATTACTGCCTTATATAAATTCCCATGTTAGTTTGACCTCCTGTATGGGTTTTTTGAGGGTAGAATCACCACCTTTCACTTCTTTTTTGTCCTTCCAAGGATCCCAGCCTACTGCTTTGCGCAGAATAAATTTTAAGAAAAACAAAACAAAATACTTTTGCACTAGTGAATTGATGTTTTAAAAATGGCGACCCATCTTGTTTGCAGCAGTTAGGAACTTTGCTACGGTGGGAAGGATTTAAGTTACGTATAAGTCATGCTTCCTGTGGTTGGAATAGCATTGGCATGGGTTCCTGAGGAAGGGTGGGGAGTTGCCGTCCAGCCCAGGGCCCAGCTCGGGGAAGCAGTCTGCCCTAACTCACGGGCTCTCGGAGCCTCCATTGTGAAACACTGAGAAAGGAAACACGCTACCAGTTACTTGCAAGGCTTCATGAAGCTAAGATATGTTGTAATTTCAGAAATACTAAAAATGGAAAAACAAAGGTGAATCTTAGAATTGATGAGACATGGTACCTGTCAGGAAATCAGGGCTGGTCCCATAGCCTAATGACTAAGGGATCTGGATTCCACATGGGTGGCCACGATTCCAATTCTAGATCCAGCAAATGAAAAACACAATGGGTGCATGTTTATGTGCCCAGATCCCTCCAGGATGGGGAATGGAGGAGGCAGGATTGTGACACAACCAAACCCCATTGAGGCGGGGGCTGGGGGGGTCCTTTCTTTCTCTCTCTCTCTTTGTCTGTGTGTGGGTGTTTCTTCTGTCTCTCTCTAGTGAGTGCATGCATTCTCTGGCAATTAAAACAAATCAGAAAATTAGCTCTTTTTGTCTGCTTTTAGGATTGAGCTGGACTTAGGCAGGATGGTGGTCTTCCAGGTCTCCCCAGCTAGGCTTTGAAGTGCAGCAGTACAGTGGGGTGACTGAGTTCCGGCTTTGTAATCTGACAAGTGTGCACGAGCATTTTTATCTTTAATTTTCTAAGCCTCAGCTTTCTTACCCCTGAAGGTGGAATAATCACAGGATCCGTGGAGGGCTTTTTGAGAGGATCCAAAGAGATGATATTGGTGAAAAGCTGGTGTCAGAGTCTGGCATTCAGGGCATGCTCTGTCTCCCCCCCTTTCCCATGTTCCTCTGAGCCTCCCCAAGAAGTTCACAATGAAAAGTAAAAAATAACTTATTAAAATATGTCATGACCTCAGAAATTTTTAATTTGAAAAACTTAGGATTCTAAATAGAATCCCATGCCTTATAACTCTTAAATGTTGCACTAGTCTCCTGCTACTGCTGTTATAAATAACCACAAAGTTTGGATCATAGAACGGCATTGCTTTTTATCTAACAGTTCTTTCGGGGAGTGTCCAGTCGGGGTCTTATGGGCCCAGCTCAGGATCTGGGTGGATGTGTCTCTGGGTGGATGTGTCTCTGGGTGCTCTCCGGGGAACTGTCTCCATGTTCGTCCCAGCCCCTGAGGCTGCCTGCCTCCCTTCCAACATGTGGTGCCTCTCCTGGGCTGGTCAAACTGGAAAGTAATAATAATAATAAATAAAGTAAAATAAAATAATTCTTTTAAAAATAAATAAATGCGACTTGTCCACAGTCACATCTCCCTCTGGCTGGCATTCTAACTCCTGTCTTTCTTCCTCTTTCATTTAAAAGATTTTAGGAATGATTATTTTAGGCCCAATTTGCTAATCCAGGATGGTTTTACCACTTTAAGTCAACTGATTGGCAGCCTTAATTCATGTGCAACCTAATTCCCCTTTGCTATGTAAATTTACATATTGACAGGTTCCAGGGGTTAGGGCATAGACATCTTTGGGAGCCATTACTCAGTCTCCCACAGCTTAATTTTTTTATCTGATAGAGGGTGTGCATGCTCTCCAGAGTGGGGGGGGAGTAAGAGAGCACCCCTTATCCAGGGGGATGGTCATGACACAATCGTTTTTCCTTCATTTATCCTTTCAGGATTTTGGGGACACACACACACACATGCCTGGCATGTTTTTCAATCCACCAGGTCCAGGACTCGAACTGTGTTGTTGGCCATGTGTGATTCAGCTGCCTTAATTACCATGCCAATGGCCGGCCCTCCTGTAAGTATTTGTAAAATATCTATATACGGTGGTAGGCAGGTAGCTAGTAATGAGCGGGCAGCCCTAAGAAAATAGCATAAGGAGACATGTCACGTCAATCACAACTTATCAGGAGTTCCAACCGAGCCCTCCATGAACATGCCTTCTTCCCACCCAGCTCCTGGCGCCAGAAAGCTGAGGCAAATCCCATTTTTCTTCCTTGGTACCTGAGGAAGACACAGGGATTATTGTAAGTTTCCCTCTTATCATTTTTCACAAATACAAAAAGACCCAACCAGACATTTTGGTCAACATCCTGATTCCCACTGGGGCAATAAACTAATTGGGCAGTTCATCCTAATTAGGATGCTCCTATCATCATGGCTCCCACTGGGCATGCACAGTTAGGTAATCAGATTCCTCAAATTCTTCACCTGTGAGAGAGCTGTGCAAGCGCAGAAGAAAGCCCTGGAATTCAAAGAACACAGATAGTGTGACAGACTTCCCACTGTTAAATATATATTATCACCTCTTAAAAATAACACCTAAACCAGTTCCAAACGCAGTTGCTACCTAGCAACCTGCCTGCCCAAAAGTCTTTTGGGTGTGCTTCTTTTCTAAAATCTTTCTTTCCTATTAAATTTTATTTTCTACCTACTTTTATTTATTTATTTTTTATAAAGAATTATTTTATTTTACTTTATTATTATTATTATTATTATTATTATTATTTTCCAATTTGATCAGAGAGAGACAGAGAAGGAGAGAGAGGGAAAGTGAGAAAGCAAGCTACCAGGTCTGGGACTTGAACTGCAGTCGACCACATGGGTATCCAGCACCTTTAATCACCATGCCACCTGACGGCCCCTCTACCTAATTTTATTGTGGGTGTGGCTTTATTTTGCTCCAAGGGACAGATCTCTAACTTAAGTGATCTGGACCCAAAGGACCAAGAATTTTACACAATGCAGTTCAGCACTCTCCCATCCTATGACATGCACCTCTCTTTTTTTCTTGCTTGATTGGAAGGATTTTATGTGCCGATTTAAAAAGTTCTCTTGTGGGAACCAGCAGTTAGCGTAATGGCTATGTCGCTGGACTCCCACGTAGTCAACAGTGGTTCGTGTCCCGGACCTGGTGGCTTAAAACTCACGCTGGGCGCGTGTGCGTGCATGCTCAAGATCCCAAGAGGAGGAGGAGAAGGGATTGCGGCATGACCATCTCCCCTGGGGGGTGATTTCTCGCTTTCTGTCTCTATGTCTCTTTCTGTCTGGCAAGCGCACGCACCCTATAGTGAAAACCTCTCCAAAAAAAAAAAAGTTCTCTTGTTTGAATAATTACAATTTCACTTCATATCTCTGCTCTAGTATTTGTACATCATATGAAAAGAATCCCTGTATTTGTCTACCCCACACATCCATGCTTCTCTAGGGAATACATATGTCTTAGTTATCTCTGAGTCTCAGAACACAGCACAGTGGCCAGTGCAAAACAGGTCCTTGATAAATGATTATAGGATGGAACTTAATGAACTGCATTTATTTTGCAACAATTTCTTGTATTGTCTTTTTTCAACTTCTACAAATGCCTTTCAAAACCCAAATGCATTTGGCATCAAAATAGTCTTTCCTTTTATATAACAACTTATCATCTCACAAATATTGAGAAATGAATGATTTGTTTCATTCTACTAAGTGAAAGTTCAGACAAGAAACACATAAAAATGAAAGCAATACAGTTATTTTCAGGGTTTTAAAAGGAGAATGAAGGTTTGGGAGGTTTCTTAATATATATAACTAGGATTTTATTGCATACACCAAACTGAATTGGACATTATTTTCCTGGAAGCTTTGATTCTATATACAGCAAGGCACATGCTAGATGCACGATCTGTAAATGTGAATCAATTATTCCTTACTATGCGGTCATATTTAGTACACCAGTATCTTCATCAGTACAAATAATTGATTGACTTTTTGCTTGAAATCAAACTAGTACTTTATTGCATTATTCTGTGCATTTGACAATATGCCAACAATGTCCCAGGGAAATACCTGTTACTTCTGTTGCTTTCTTCTCTTTGTTCTTATTCACCTTTAGTATTCTCCTCTGTGTGCAGATGTATGAGTTAAAACTACCCTTGTGTCATTCTCAGATCATTCATTAAAATTGTTTTTTCAACCACCCATTGGTCTGCTTACCACGTACTTTTAGATTTGATCATTTTCGTTAATAGCATCTTGTTTACCTTATATTCTTCTCTTCCATTTTTCTTTTTGTTGAATTTTTTCTGTATCTCTATTCCTATAATCTGTGCCAAAGTAGCCTTCCCTTTCCCCTTTGGAAAAGCAGATAGAGATCTGCCTCTAAATCAAAAGCCTTGAGTACCGAAGATAGCCTCATGGCTCAGGGAAAATAGTTATTACTGTAGCTTGAATTTTGTTCTTAGAAGAAGGACTTAACTGAATGCTAGCAATCTGCTTCTAGTTTTACTAGTTGATGTGCAGCAACTTTAGTGTAAGTTAAAATTAGTTGACAAAATCATTAATTAATTGGTTTTTATTTAAAAAGCAATCCATGAAAATACAGACTTTTTTCTTTTTTCTTCTTTGTAAGATTGTTTATTAAGAGGTAGAAAGAGAGCTCCCGACAGGGTCTTCACACAGTGATCCTCCTCCAGGCCTGCCTCCCCTAGCCCTGCAGTTGGGCAGAGTCATGGGCACGACCATGGGTGAGCCTGGCTTGCTGAGATAAAACCAGGACCCAAACCTGAAGCCTTTGCACATGGCCTCCAGCATCATATGGCAGCATCCTGACCAGTAGAGCCCTGTGAGTTGGCCAAAAATGCAGATTTTTAAAAAGAAGAACTATCCTTAATCTTACCAACCACGAGAGTTAACATTTTAGTGGTTATTCTTCCTTATTTTTATGTAAACATGGTAGACGTATATGTATAAATACATACACACACACACATACAGCTTTTCTGGTGTCTGCCATTTTAGTTTTAAATAACAGGCCAGCAGGTGGTGTGGAGGTTAAGGTGGTGCCCCATCACAGTCTGTCTCCCTCCTACAATCAAGTCGCTTTTAGGGTAAGGACCTTCATCCTTACCTTATTATCTGCCCTGTTCTAGTTCCTAGGATGGGGTCTGCTTCTTCTGGGGACTCTCAGTAACTAACAGTTGTGACCGACTGCTTTCATCACTGAACATCTTGCCGTGAGCCTTTTCCATCATAATTAGTGTGGATCGTGGGAAAACCATTTTAATCAAGACTTACTGAGGAAGGTGGACAATGTGATTGACCTCCGTATTGCAGATGCGGTACCAAGGGCAAGGCCGGAAGGTGCCCATGTGAAATCATGAGGAACTGGGATCCCGATGAAGAATGGCCAGACTGCCCTGCTGTGAGTTCTCCCTGGGTCTCTGGAACTGCCGATGTCCACACCTTCTTCCTGGGCAGCCCATAGTGACTGAGAGGGGAGGGGACGCAGTTTAACTCTGAAGAGCCATCCCAGTGAGAGCTCCTCGTGGGGTAGTGTGGAGCCCTCTCTGGAAATTGCATCACGAGGCAACGTCTGTCTTTGCCCAGTCCTGCCTCTCACCTTTCCTTTTCCTCATCGTTCTTGAGGGCAAGCCCCACGTAACCACCTGCACAGAAGCTCAACCTACAGAGTCTGTCTCCCAGGAACCCCGCTGATTTGCTATGTAGGCTCTTTCCAGCTATCAGTGGTATTGCAATGATCGTATGGACGGAACTGTGTCTCCTGCAAATTCATAGGCCTTAACCCTCAATGTGACTGCATCCAGAAATGGATTTCAGTATGTGATTAAAGTTGGGACCAGCAGATGGCATAATGGTTATGTCACTGGACTCCCATGTAATTGACCATGGTTTGAGTTTCGGACCTGGCGGCCTAAAACTCATGCCAGGGGCACGTGTGCATGTGTGCCCAAAATCCTGAGAGAAGAATGAAGGAGAATGGATTGTGGTGTGGCCATCCTTTCCTGGGGGGTGATTTCTTGCTTTCTGCCCCTCTATCTCTCTCTGTCTCTATGGAGAGTGCACACGCCCTATAGCAAAAAATAAATAAATAAATAAATAAATGGTGATTAAGGTTAAATGAGATGTGAGATTCCTAATATAATGGAACTGTGGCCTTATAAAAAGAGGAAAGAGAGTCTCTTCTCCCCAAGAGAAGATGCAATGAGAAGGAGGCCATCTGCAAGCCAGGAAGAGACCTCACCAGAAATCAACCCTAAGGACACTGTTCTCAGACATCAACCTCCAGAATTGTGACAAAAGAAATGACTGCTGTTTATAAATCTACGGTGTTGTATCATGGCAGCCAAAGCTAATGTAGATAAAGACACTTAATATACTTAATCAAAATTTTTCCTCCTCACTATCTTATTTACTTGGGGTATATTACTTGAGAAAAATTTTGTTGACTAGAAAGAATGAACATATTTTGTGGTTTTTTTTTTTTTTTTTTTTTTTTTTTTTTTCTTTTTTGTTTTTGGAGAGGTTTTTGCTATCGGGCGCGTGCGCTCACCAGAAAGACAGAGGGAGACAGAGAGACAGAAAGCGAGAAATCACCCCCCAGGGGGGATGGCCATGCCTCAATCCCTTCTTCTCCATTCTCCTCTTGGAATCTTGGGCACGCACGCACATGTGCCCGGCGTGAGTTTTAAGCCACCGGGTCCAGGACTTGAACCGCGGTCGACTACATGGGAGTCCAGCGACATAGCCATTACGCTAACTGCTGGCTCTGTGGTTTTGTTTTTATAACAGAGAGCACATTGCAAGGGCACAAGAGAGAGAGAGGAGTGCCCTTACCCCCCGTCCTCTTCCTCCTCAGGAGTCTGGGCGCTCACTCACGTGCTAAGCCAGGGCGGGCATGTGGCTCCCAACCTTGCAGGGCGTTTGCATTGCTGCGACAGTGGACAGCTTCCACCCTCCTACCATCATTGAGAATCTATTTGTTTGTTACATTTTTTTCCTTTTTAAGTTTTTGTCACAGGGCACATGTGCTTGCTGGAGAGAGAGAGAGACAGAGAAGGACAGAGAAATCACCCCCCAGGGGGCATGAGCACGACTCCATCCCTTCTCCTCCATTCTCCTCTCAGGGTTTGGACATGTGCACACAGGCACCTGGTGTGTTCTTTCAGGCCAACGGATCCAAAACTTGAACCACAGTTGGCCATGCTGTATCCAGCTGCCTTAACCACCACGCCACTGGCTGGCCTCATTCATTTTCGGGGATGGCCCCATGCCAACTTTTATTTTGAGGGTTTTAAGTCAATGAAAGAAAGTCTAATTGTGTTATATATATAAACTATGTTTAACCTTTTGTAACATTAATATTCATGATCTATATTTTTGGTTTGTTCATTTAAAAAGAAATAATGTCAGAAATATTTATATTTTTGTGATTAAATGCATCAAGTGTATCAGTCTTTTTTCTGTATAAATTTTACATTTGGAGATAAGCTTATAAAATCTTTCTTACACCTTGAGTGTGTGAATATTTACCTAGTTTTTTAAAATGTTTTTACTTTATTTAATTAATTTTTTTTTAATTTTAGTTTTGCTATAGGGCATGTGCATTTGCTGGAGGAAGATAAAGAAAGGAAAAGTGAGAAAGCACCCCCTGGGGAGGATGCCCATGCCACCTTCCCTTCTCCTCCGTTTTCTCCTAGGGATTTTGAGCACCATCACCCAGCAGTTTCTTAAGTCACTGGCCTGAGACTTAAACTGTGCTGTCAGCCATGTGGGATCCAGCTGTCTTAACCTCCAGGCCACCTGCTGTCCCCTAATGCTTTTATTTTTAAAAAATAAACACACATTTATTCTGTGCTTTTAAATAAAACAAAATTATTTTTAACTGCAAGGGATCACATGTGCTTTCATCAGGGGACAGGGAGAAGCACCCCAACAGGTCATGCCACAGTCTCTTCCCACCCATTTCTCAATCTGTTGGTATTTGGGGGCACACACATGTGTCCACTATGTTTTTCAAGATGCTGGACTAGGATTCGAACTGCACACTTGGTCATGTGGGATTCAGGTCCCTTAACCATTAGGTCATGGGACTGGCCCTCTAATATTTTCTTAGATGAAAGATTTTAACATGTTTGGGTTTATTTGTTAATAATGGTGGCCTTCAAACAGATAATGGTGGCCTAGGTTGCAGACTGTTCTGCTAATGCAGTGGACTTAGTCTGTCTGCCACGCTCCTCCCTGCCACTGTCCCCAGAATACATTCAAGTCCTAATCTCCTCATCCCCTGGGACCCTGAACGTGACCTTATGTGGAAAGAGGGCTTTTGCAAGTGCGATCAAGTGAAGATGCGGTCATACTGGATTAGGGTGGGCCATGACCCAATTACTGGGTTTGGAAATTTGGCCCCGGGGAGAAAAATGCCTTGTGATGAAGGAAGCCGAGATTGGACTGATGCACCCCCCAGCCAGGGAGCACCCAGGGTTACCAGCAGCCAGAGACCGGGAGAGCAGCGTGTAACAGACTCGCTCTTTCCAAACCTCAAGAAGGAACACTCCTGCCCACGCCTTGATTCTGGATTTCTTGTCTCCGGAACTGTGAACGAATATGTTTCTGTTATTTTAAGCCACCTGCTTTTTGGTCATTTGTCATGGCAGCCCTGGAAAACGATACAGCTTGGTTCTCACCCAGTTTTAAAAATGTTTCACATGGTTGCCAATGACTGTAAATTGGGAGATTTTATCTAAAAATGCAGATTTCTCTTAAAAGCCTTCAGAACCATGAGGCTTCCTGTTAAGTGTGTCCTGGGTTGGGTCCTGAATTTGTTTTCTCTGCATGGAGCAGGTTGCCATGCCCCAGTGCCTGGGGGGTGGTCAAGGGACTGCTACCTTTTATTTAGTTTCTTTGTTTTTCATCGGGAAACTTGTCGCACTACCATTTACTAAGGAACCCAATTCATCTCCCAAACGCTCCTCTTATCGTCTACTGTATGCTCCTAGAGCACTCGAGTCTATTTTGGGACTTTCTATTCTGATCCTCTGATCTGTCTACAGTCTCTAGCACACTATGCAGTTGGATGCATGGCAGTTTAGAAACATAATATTAAATCTCATTGAATGAGTAGGTGATTGACACCTCCTGAGCACTAAAATCCACCCAATTAAGATGTGTGAGTTTAATAGAGGTGAATACAAGTCTGCTTGATAGATTTTATTTTTTATTTTTTAAGAGACTTTTGTTATAGAGCATGTGCATTTGCCAGGGAGACAAGAGAGACAGAGAGACAGAAAATGAGAAATCATCCCCCAGGGGGATGGCCATGCTACAGTCCCTTCTCTTCCATTCTCCTCTTGGGATTTTGGGCATGCATGCACATGGGCCTGGTATGAGTTTTAAGCTGCTGGGTCTGGGACTTGAACCATGGTTGACTATGTGGGAGTCCAGTGACATACCATTACACCATCTGCTGGATGCAACTGCTTAACAAATTTTAAATGGTGACTCTGATCACTTAAAGTAAGTCTTCCCATGGAATGCATTACCTGTTAGTTTTCTGACTGTGGAGTCTTTTGTACCTAAAATAGTAATAATTTGAATAAAAGCCATCTTATTATCAACAATTATGAATATCATTTATTGTCTGAAAAAAATACGCCATTAAAATATGGTAGCCAGTAGGTGGCTTGGTTGTTAATGTGCTGGATTCTCACATGGCTGACTGCAGTTCAAGTCCTGGGCCTGGTGACTTGAAAATCATGCTGAGTATGTGTGTGTATGCCCTAAATCCCAAGAAGGTATGGGAGAAGAAGGACTTCCAATGTGGCTATCTTCCTTGGGGAGTGATCTCTCATTTTCCCTCTCTCTCTGTGTCTCTCTGTCTCTCTCTGGCGAGTGCACGTGCCTTTGGCAACGCCCTTCCCAAAACAAGTAAATACATGTAAATATGGAAGACATTTGTCAGTCTTGTAAATTTTATTAAAATATATGTGAATCTCCTTTTTTTTGTGCAGCAAAATGTCACCTTCTTGAATTTTCTGTATACAAACTGAATTAATAGAAAAAGAATACCTAAGAGAATCATATCTGTAGAATACTGAAAGGTATGCTTGTAATTATTAATTTATGATAATGTTCAGAAGAGTCTTTTATTAGCTTTTTCTTGTTTTTGTGACTTTTTATTTTGAAATAATTAAGATTCACAGAGTGTTTGCTCAGGGAATGTGTGGGAAGGTCTTATGCATCCACCCTCTATCCTCTCCCAGTGTTGACAGTTTATGTAAGTATTCTAGAACATCTTCACTAAGAGATAGACACTGGTACAATTCACAGAACTTACTCAGTTTTCACCATTATATCTATCTTCATTTGTTTGAGTGTTATGATTAATTTTAGGTGTCAACTTGACTAGGTTAAGTGTTACCCAGATTGCTGGTACAAGCGTTATGCCTGGCGTGTCTGCGCAGGTGTTTATGGGAGACCAGCATTTGGAGCAGTGGACTGAGTAGGAAGGGTGCCTTCCTCTATGGGCTGATGGCCTGAAAAGAATTAAATGGCAGAGGAAAGTGAATTTACTCTCTTTCTCCTGGGCCTGGGACACCCATCTTCTCCTGCCCTTGCACATCAGAACTCAAAGTCCTCTGACCTTTGGACTCTGGGACTGATGTCAGTGTCCCCCTGGGTTCTCAGGACTAGTTACACCAACTGCTTCCCTGGTTCTCAGGTCTTTGGGTGTGGACCAAGCCACACCATTGGCTTCTCTGGCTCTCCAGCTTGCAGGTGGCCAGTTGTGGGACCCCTCAGCCTCCAGAGTCATGGGAGCCAGTTTCTCTAATAAAGCCTGCCTCATAATATCTATCTGTCTCTATCTATCTATCTAATCTCTTTTTATGGCTCTGCTTATAGGTTTTAGCATTAATTTTCTCTGTTGTCCAACTTCTTTATTTTAATTTTTAATTTTTTTGAGAGATTTTTGTTGTAGGGCACTTGCACGCACTGGAGAGACAGAGAGAGACAGAGAGTCAGAAATGAGAAATTACACCCTAGGAGGATGGCCACACCGCAATTCCTTCTCCATTCCCTTCTCAGCATCTGGGGCGTGCATGCACAGGCACCCGACATGAGTTTTAAGCCACAAGGCCTAGGACTCCAACTGTGGTTGACTATGTAGGACATTACGTCATCTGTTGGTCCCCACCTTTTATTATAATTATTATTAGGACTTGCCATCACCTGGGAAATCAGATGCCTGAGCTGAGGATTCCTGTGCACGTGGTGCCTAGTGCATGGCTGTGTAAATACAGCGTCGATGAGCATTTTGTGTGGACACAGGCTTTCTTTTCTCTTGGATAAATACCTACTAGAGTTGCCAGGTCATATGTTAAGTGTATACCTACCTTTGTAAGAAATACCAAACTGTTTTCCAGACTAGTTGCACCATTTTGCATCCTCAGCAGCAACATAGGAGAGTTCTAGTTCCCCTGCATCCTCACTAGCACTTGGAATTATGCTCATTTTGTTCTAATTACATTCTAATAGGTGTATAGTGGTCAGTCATTGTGGTTTTGATAGGCATTTTCCTAATGGTTAAAGACATGAGCGTTTTTTTGTTTTTGTTTTTTTGTTTTGTTTTGGTTTTATTTGAGCTTTTTTTTTTTTTTTTTTGGTACAGGGTGCGCGCACTCGCCAGAAAGACAGAGAGAGACAGAGAGACAGAAAGCAAGAAATCACCCCCCAGGGGGGATGGCCACGCCACAATCCCTTCTCCTCCATTCTCCTCTCAGGATCTTGGGCACGCAAGCACATGTGCCTGGCCTAAGTTTAAGCCACCGGGTCTGGGACGCGAACCACGGTCGACTACATGGGAGTTCAGCAACATAGCCATTACGCTAACTGCTGGTTCCAAAAAATCAATTCTCCCCTGATTTGGGGTACACACGAATGTATACCCAATGTGAGTCTAAAGTCACTGGGCATGGGACTTGAACCCACAACGGACTATGTGGAAGCCCAGTGATGTAACCATTACACCATCTGCTAATCCCTTGTACTTAATACTCTTGTATAAACTCTTTGGTAAAGTGTCTTTAAGTATTTTGCTCACTTTTTATTTTGATGGTCAGAGAAGGTGGGTGTTCTTGTGTAAGAGAGAGCGAGCAAGCAAGCGAGCAACCACCAACGGGGCATGGACACACCGTAGTACCTTCTGTTCCACTCCTCCATGCTGTCAGGACTTTAGGTACACGTGTGTGCCAAGTGTGCTTGTCAGGCCATGGGGGCCAGGACTTGAACTCCAGTCAGCCATGTGGGATCTAGTTCCCTCAAGTGCTGGGCTATGGCTGTCCAGTACTTGGCTCACTTTCAAAGTTGAGTTATATTTTTCTTACTACTGACTTTTAAGGATTCTTCATATATTTCTTTACGCGTTCTTTCTATACTCTTTGTGTATATGATTTACAAATATTCCCTGTGAATATGATTTCCTTATATTTCTGTTTTATTGCTTGGCCTTTTAATTCTCTTAACAGTGCTTTACATAGAGCAGATTTTAAATTTTGATGCAGTACAGTTTATCTTTACTTTCTCTTTTATGGGGAATGTTTGGTGTCATATCTAAGTACTCTTTATGAACCCCAGGTCACAGAGCTTTTTCATGTGATAGATCATGTTTTTAAAGTTTTATAGTTTTGTGTTTCATTTTGCATTAATCTTTGTATAGGATGTAATGTTAGAGTTGAGGCTTATTTTCCTTTTCTTCCTTTTGCATATGGATGGCCAGTTGAACTGATACCTACTGTTAAAAAGACTACCCTTGGGACCAGCAGTTAGCGTAATGGCTATGTCGCTGGACTCCCATGTAGTCGACCACGGTTCGCGTCCCAGACCCGGTGGCTTAAAATTCACACCGGGCGCGTGTGCGTGTGTGCCCAAGATCACAGAGAATGGAGGAGAAGGGATTGCGGCGTGGCCATCCCCCCTGGGGGGTGATTTCTTGCTTTCTGTCTCTCTGTCTGTCTCTGTCTGGTGAGCGCACGCGCCCTATAGCGAAAATCTCTCCAAAAAGAAAAAAAGAAAAAAAAAGAGATTACCGTTTATCCATTTAGTTTCCTTTTTCCCTTGGCCAGAATTGATTGGAATTGAATTGATTGGTCATATCTAGACTCTGCTATTTTTTAAAATGTGGTTACTAGAAAATTTGAAATTACACGTGCAGCTCTTATTATGTTTCTTTTTATAAAGGTTTCTCTGTTTATTCATAACAGAGTATGTGTGTGTGTGTGTGAGAGCCAGGAGAGTATGTTCCACAGGGTCTGGTCGCTCTGCACTCTCCGGCCTCCCGTCCTTCAGCCTGTCAGGTCTTGGGCACTCGGGACCTCGCCAGCTGTGTTCCAGGCTGCTGGAGCCTGTGACTGGAACTAAGGCCACCATGAGGAGTCTCGCTTCTCCCAAGCATGTGAAGCCGGCCCCCTTATATTGCTGTTGGTCAGCTTCATTCTGAGTGCGAACGACAGCACGGGAGATTGGCCTTTCCAACTTCAGTCTGGGCTGTAGGTCACCCTGGAGGGGACCATAACTGCCCAGGCACCTCAGACTCGGTGGCTTTCACCTGAGGGCAAATTGCAGATGGCTGCCATGGCTACAGCTCCTCACAGTAGCCCGGGCTGGCCAGGGATACCAAGAGCACCTACTCAAACCCTTGCTGCCTTCACCCTTGGAAGCCTTGTTTCTCTCTCCTCTCTTCCTTTGGGGTAGTGGTGTCTGTGTCTGGGGTAGGACTTGGCCTTCTCCACATTCCTGTCACTCTGTCTTTCTCTTTCTCACTGCTATGGACTGAACGTTCGTGTCCTCTCCCTTATGTGTAGTGAAATCCCAGCCTCCAGTGGGTCAGTACTGAGAGGCAGGGCCTGTCAGAGATGATTAGGCCATGAAGATGGATCTCGCACATGAGGCCAGGATGGGAACACGGCCACTGGTAAACCAGGAAGCAGTACGCCCGGACCTAGGTCCTTAGGGAGGTTGAGTTTAGATTTCCTGAGCTTCGGGGCCGTGAGGGAATAAATGTTATTTAAGCCCCCAGTCTATGATAACTTGTTATGGCAGTCAGAAAGGATTAAGACACTCGTATTTAGCATGGAAATTTAATTGTCCTAATTCACATTCTCGTCTTGGTGGTGCGCTGTGAATGATTTCTTTCTTCCTTTCATTTTGTGTTTTCCAGTTTTCCTTTATTTATTTATGACTTTTACCCATTTTTTTCACTCAATCCTGATTCCTTTTAATATTTAATTTATATATAGAGGTATTGTTTTTTTTTATCTTCTTCTGACATATTTTTCTATAAAGATAGTTATAAAAAATTTATGACCATATGTGAATATACCTAACAGCCCCAGATAGATAGAAGATCATAACTACTCTAGCATTCTAGTTTTTGGTTTTGGCTTTTTTTTTTCTTTTTTGGCCAGAATATGCATGCACTCTCCACAGAGAGGCTGAGAGACACAGAGAGGAAGAAGGAGGAAGCACCTTCTTCTAGGATGTGGCCGGGCCGCAATCCCTTCTGCTCCATTTGTCCATTCTGTCAGGATTTTGGGCACTCACACACTTGTGCCTGGTGTGTTTTTCAAGTTGCTGGATCCAGAACTTGAATCATGCAGTCAGCCATGTGGGATCCAGTTACCACAAGCAGTATTTCAGTAGAAATATATTTTTCTAACTCGCAGAATATTAATTTAAGTAGTAGTTCAGTACGTAGCTATGGTATACATTGAAAATAATTTAAAAGGTGGATTGGGGGCCAGCTCGGCAACACGCTGCTGATATGATACTGGAAACACATGGAAGGCTGCAGGTTCGGTTCCCTGATCGACCTGGAAGTGCTGGCTGCATATGCCCATGGTCCTGGAGGCTAGGTGGGCTGGTGGGAGGGCAGGAACTGTGGCATGGGGCCTGCCCATGTGCCCGCTTCTCTCTGCCCCTCACTCTCATGGAAGACATACCTACACTTAAGAAAAAAGTAGATAGAATTTGGATTATTCCTGTCATCCATTTACTTACTCCTCAGGTATGTTTAAAAGATCTATTTCCTATACTAATCAGTTAAGTGGACAACAGTGGAATAAACGTTCATTTTATGTCTTTTCTACCTCCTGCTATATACCATTTGATGATTAGGATAGTAAAATTATGTCTTTGGTAGAATTTGCACAACCCAGTGAAATTAGGGTTAGTTTGATTTATCCCACCCCACTCTATGCAGGAGAGCAATACATGAAAGATTCTGTTCAGAAATAACTGAAAGGATGAAGAACTAGCTCAGATGTTTAGTCCCCAATAAGACATACTGAAATACCTAAGCACTCCTACCATCTTCTCTCTTCTCAATTTTCTCCCATTAGTGCTGCCTGAGTAATTGTTTCCCCAGAAGTCGGGCCTTACAAAGACCCACCAGGGTGCATGATGCCGTGCAGGTGGAGAGACTCAAGGGGCAGCCATGTCTTCAAAAGTATTTCCATGTCACAGGGAGAAAAACCTTGTTGAAGGGGGCTTTCTTTACTACGGATTTAATTTCTGACGAAGTTAAAATTGTCTTTATTTTTTAAATAATGGATTTTGGTATCATATCTAAGAACTCTGCAAATCCTAGGTCACAGATATTTTTCTGTTTTCTTCTGAAAGTCGTACAGTTCTATGTGTCGTTTTGCATTTATCTTTTAGAGGGTGTGAATTGGGGCGGGGGCTCCTTTTCCTTTCTCTTATTTGCATAGATGGCAAGTTTTACCAACATATTTACCAACCTTTGAGAATCTTTGGAAGGATTTTTGTAGATAGAGAAGCTGGGTTGAACTCGGGCCACACTCACAGCCTGGGTCTGGGACAAAAATTCCTCACAGGGATTTTTGCCTTGGAGGTACTTCCCCAGGAAGCCATAGATCATTCAGTGAAATTGAAGAGGCTGTTAGACCGGCTGGAGCACTTCTTCAGAGTCGGCTTCTTGGCTGTGCAACAATTCTGTTTTGGATGAAGGCAAGCATTCTATAGCATTTCAATTAAACTGCCTGCCCAGAGAAAACCACAGATAAAGATATCTCAGGGAATTTCAAGAAAGTGGGAGTTCTTTACTTAAGGTTCATGACGGGCTAGAGGCATTTATGAAACCGCATCCACATTTATTTTGTAAAATGTTCAGTTTTCTGGGGTAAGGAGTAGATGACTCCTAAAAGAATAATAAATAACTCTGCTTCTCAAATTGGAATCCACAGACATGTTTCTAAAAGATATGAGATGTATATGACAGCATTTTTAAATCGTGGAGTTTTTAAAGATATTAATTAGATATTCAGGTTGTCTTGATTTCAAATGTTCTTTTAAGTCTCTGCATCAAAATTAACTTCAGTTATGCTTGATTGAAAGCACACAATAACAATTCCTAAACAGAAACCCTTTCACATGAACAGAGAGCCAGCTCCTTTTTTTTTTTTTTTTTTTTTTTTTTTTTTTCAATTTCCAGATGATATGTGCATTTGCTGGAGACAGAGTTGGGGCCAGATGGGGAATGGGGAGGCGGGGAGAAAACATCCCCAATGGGGCATGTTCACACTGCAATTCCTTCTACTCCATTTCTCCATCTTGCCAGGATGAACCATGTGGGATTGGGCTCCCTTAACTGGCTATCAGGCCAGTCCACAACTATAATTTATTTTAAATATTTATATATTTTATTTCTTTCACTGGCCTACCTTCATTGGCTAATAATTCCAGAAGAGGGTTTTTTTTTAATTTTTTTAAGAGCTCATATTTTTTTTTAAAATTAAAAGAATAATTTGTATTTATTTATTTTAATTTGACCAGAGAGGGACAAAGCAAGAGAGAGAGGGAAAATGGGAAAGCAAGCTGCCAAGTTCAGGACTCAAACTGTGGTTGACCATGTGGGAGTCCAGCGCCCTTAACCACCACACCACCTGCTGGCCCCTAGAAAGGTTTAATAACAGTGCTATTGCTCTCCTTATTTCATAGTAGTAGGAAGGCACCTGGTATTTTTCACCAAGTATAATATATGTGTGTATTTGCATATGTTTAGTTTTATATATTTAAGGCTTACACGTTGAAATCTTTTAAAATGTAAGAATGTTGAGTATTAGGGCCAGTCAGTTGGTATGGTGGTTAAGGCAGTTGGATTCCACATGGTCAACAATGCAGTTCAAGTCCTGGATCTAACAGCTAAAAAAATACACCAGGCACATGTGCATGCATCCGTGCCCAAAACTCAGAAAGGAGAAAAAGAAAATATCCTGTAGTGAATGGGAGCAGAAGGAATTGCAGTATGACCATACCTCCTGAGGTTGAGCATTTAATTTTTTCTCATTTTCTCTGACTCTCTCTGGCCAGTGCATGAGCCCTATTGGGGGCTAAAAAAAAGAGTGTGGGGTTTTATCAAATGCCTTGTAACAACTACAAAGATAATTGTACCGTTAAGTGACTTTTCTCCTAATACAGTCAAATATATTAATATCATTTTTAAAACGTAATTTGAATTAATTTAATTTAACTGTAACTGCACAGTCGGCCATGTGCCATCTAGCTACCTTATCTACCACGCCACAGGCTGGCCCTGTATTCATATCTTAGGAGTAACCATTTCTGCACTGGAGGTATGAACTTTATTTTGTCAAGATGTGTTATTCTTGGGTCTGGCAGTGGCCCAGAGGTGACGATCTGTGAGGCCCACCCACGTGAGAAGGGTACCCTCCCTGAGAACGTGGGCATACCTGTGCCATGACCTGGGCTGGGTAAGGCATTGGAGAGGAGGTGCCTGGCATCAAGACCCCGTTTAGAGTGCTGCATCTCTGTTTCTCTGATTCATGCAATAAATAAACTTTTTTAAAACGGTGTATTATTCTTAAAATGTGTTGTTATGTTCTGTTCACTAATAACTTATTCACGTTTTTGCCCTTTCAGACTAGAAACTTGTGTGCGTATTGGGGGGGGGTATCTTTGTTAGGTTCTTGGAATAAATATCCTAGATTCTCCCTGAAATGTTGATGTTTTTCATTGGAGTTGTCATTTCTTTACAGTCTTGGTAAACTTTCCCTGTGAAAATGTCTGGATCTGGTTGTTTTTTCTTGGCCTAACAGGTTGCCATTTAATGGTAATTGGACTGTTTCAACTTTCCGTCTCTCTTGGAATCCAGTTTGGTAATTTTGTAATTGAATTTCTATTTTGGTAACTTGCATTTTATCAGGAATCATGTCTTCCATCCAGATAGTGTTATTTGTTTAGAGTTGAGAAATAGGGATCCTTCTAGTGATGTATTTTTAGAGATGTGAAGCGGTTTCAGGAAGGACCGGTGGTCTTGGGCCATGGCAGGCCCCTTCTGAACTGTATCCTTGCCACTTAAAAAAGATCACTTCTTCCCAATATTTTCAGTTAGCTAATAACTGTCTGTTTCATTATTATAATATCGATCTCTACTAGAATCTCAATTTTACTTTGTTCCTGGTGACCTCTGTTTACCATTCCTCCATCCTGGGTGGCTTCATCCTTTAAATATTTATGTCAATGTAGATGCCTACTCTGTTTAGTCAGTGCTTGCCTAACTTACATCTATTAATCTATTGTAATTTTTCCTTTAATCCCAGTTAATAACTATTTTATATTTTGATATTTCTTCCCATTTTAAAAAAATTTTTAGTCATATAGAAAATTGCAATTATAAAATTTATGATAAAAACCAATTTTCTCTAAAGTAATAAAAGCTACTAATAAAAAGCAACTGGTAAGATTAGCTACTAAGTGTCCCTGAGACCAAAAGGACAGAGACTTGAAGGACTAATGACTTATTGGCATTAACCCTGGCAGTTTGAGGGTTAGAAGTGGCTTCTAAGCTCAGAAAAGGCCCATTTAAAAGGAAAAAGTTGAAAGTCTGGGTAAGAAATTAATCTAAAGCAACTTACTCAATGTTATAGAATTCAGTAAAAATTCATAGGACAGATGAGGTTTCATCACAGTTTAAAACATATTAAAAATCAAACTGAAAATGTAATTAATCATGCTTTATTTGTTATTAATCTCTAGGGAGGAAAAACTCTGAAACATCTTCATTTATTAACTGTGCAAGAAGACGCTTCTAACTGTCTTTCAAGTGACAAGGATCTCACAGGACAGGTGGGGACTCAGACAGGGAGAAGCTTCTCCGACTTCTAGAGCTTTCTTTGTCTCCTGACCTTTGGAAACAGAATACCTATGACAGGGCTGGGTCTGGTAGGAATATTCTTGCTGCTGTGTGATGACCTTGCTGCTGAAGCAGAAAGTATAATCATTAAGCAAAATACCTTAAACGTAAAAGTGATGACCATGGAGTGGTCTAGAAGATTGCTCGCCATGAGTGGCTATGAGGAAAACACGAGAAAGGGCTCCGGTAAGTGACGGCAGGAGTCTGAATGGGAGGTTGGGGTGTATTCAGGAGACTGGCTCGCTGGCCTCCATGCTACGCCACAACTCCTTTTTCAGGATGAGGCAGGATCTGCTCTCAGCACTGGGGCGAACATGGAGCATGAGCAGTGACCACACCGTGTCGTCCTGGGTGGCCAGATACATCTGCCTTATGAGAAGGGAAGTTAGTTAGTTTTAAGATCAGAGTAAGAATTTGCTAGATGGCTAGACACAAAAGCATGTGAAGTGTGGGGCATCTGTTGATTCACTTAATCCCTACAATACTGACAGGAAGTTAAACATTCCAAGGACCCAACTCAGAGGGAGAGCTAGGACGTGAAGGCACACTCCTAACTGTGCTATCCCTGACTCCCCTGGTTTGCTACTAAAGGGAAGAGTGTGAAGACACATGGCAGATATTCATTTTAACTGCCATTATGCCATTATTGTAACCTTGATCTGAAGAGCTGGTCCTTGATGTAGATAGGTTGGTTTTTCCTCCTGTGATTCTACCTCCTAAGCAACCCTCTGTCGATCTCACCTAACCCCTGGAAGCCATCAGATAATACTGCACTTCCGGCTCCCGCCACTGCCAGTTACAATCCCGCTGTCTCCTCTACCTCATCTTCTGGCTTCCAGTTCTGGCCCCCTCCCATCCTTTCTGTATAGGGCGGTCAGTCGTCTTGCTAAAATGCCAGCCTGATTTCATTTTTTAAATTCAGCAAACACCAGCAGATGATCAATAAATAATTATGGGATGAATGAATGAATGAAAGACAAGACTTCATTGACTGTAATTCCCTCCCTGCTAGGTAGTGCTGAATAAGTATTACCACATTCAACTCTGTCTCATTTTTTCTCAGCTTCCTTTGCTCATAGTTCCCTCTATTGATCCTCTTCTAAGCAGTTAATTTTTAAGAGATTTCTTTCAATCAGCCAAATGATACTATGGGATTTAAAAGAATGATGAAGAACAGTATTAGTAGTGTGGTTTAACTAGATAAAGGAATTTTATACCTTTTATTCAAAAATTGCTTTCAGGTTTCAAGATTGGTCCTTGATTTTGGTTTTAATGTCACATGGCTAGATCAGGGCTGCCATTTTCCTCTCCATTTTCTTGAGTGCCTGATATCCATGGACTGTCACCACAACCACCATCTCCTCACCCTCAGCATCATCCTGATCATTCTGCCGTGTGTTAAGAGCAAAGTTGAAGTATCTGCCGGGAATCTGGGTCTTCATGCCTGGAGCTCTCCAAGGCGCTCCCTGCTGTGGACTGAAGGCCGGCCGGTGTCCTCCCCACAGTCATGTGTTGACTCTGTGCCTCCCCCTACATGACTGAATTCTCAGTTAGGGTCTCTAGGGAGTTAATTAAGGCCCACTGAGATCATTACATGGGGCCCTAATCCAATAGGACTGTTCTTACAGGAGGAGGAGCCACTGGTACAGCGTAAATCACCTTATGCTGATGTAACGAGTGTGGAGGGAGTTGATTTCTCCCCCAGAAATATCCTGATGGAACCACCGGTATTGTCCTCCTAGACAACTGGAGGGCTGCAAAACCTTCCTCTCCTGGAGTTACCAGAAAGCACATGTAACATTTCTTTTTTCTCTTGACATCATTTCCTATTAGGTCTAGCTTCCTTCTGAGCCTATGTTTTTAATTAAAAAAGCAAACCGCTAGTGCTCAGCAAACTCTTCAGTGGAGTTCAGGCTTAGGAGGTGAGCCTTGCAGGGCTGGCGACTCAGTGTGGTGAAGCACCTCCCTGCAGGCTACTCCCAAGAGGGAGATGCCTCGTTGGGTGGCAAGAAACAGGATATGGTGGTGGTGATCTGTCATTCTAATTGTACTTCACTGCACTCCAGGTATGGCCATGTTCCACAGTTCATGGCAGGAGAGAGGGGCATCACATGTTTCACGATCAGGGTAGCCATGGCACCAGACACTGTTAAATGGCAGGAGAGCTAGTCTATGTAGCTGGGACTGCACTGGACGGACCAGAGAGAAAAGCACGGTTTGGACCAACAGCTGATTCAAACCAAACCAAACCAAACCAACTGAACCAAACCAAACCAACACAACCAAGCGGCACAACTTTCTAGTATTATTAGTGTGAGGTGGATGTGTGAGGGTCCCAGGGGTGAAGACTCGGCATACACCTAGGAGTTCCATTCGGTTGTTTCTCCTCATTTCCATTCATGCTAGCTATTGTAGAATGCAGCTATGTGATGAGAAATTAGTGATGGGTAAGCCTTTATGCCATTCCTGGCGGCAACAGACAAATGCTGCTTCTTGATTATTCCATTTAATTAATATTCGTTGAGCCCTTCTTAGTGCTGGCGTCTTGGTGCAGGCAAATAGATACATGTAGTGCACACTGAAAGTTGTTGAAAGAGCTTGCTTTATATAGACAAGACATTAGGAAGTTCTAAACCTGTAAAAATTACTTTTTCTGATTGCAAAAATATATTTGCTCTGAAAAGAAAAAAAATCAAACAACAAAAAATATAGAAAATAAAAGGTGGAACTATTTTATAATCTCTCCCTCTAGATACAACCTTAGTAACAGAATTTATCTTTAAATGCTTTTTGATATGCTTAAACATTTACCTAGGAGTTTTTTAAAAAGCGAAGAGAAGATTTAAAATTTAGAGGACTTGAAAGTATTAGATTCCAGTTAAAGAAAATAATCTCAAAAGCCCTAATCAATTTTCTGTGATTTTACTAGAAAAATGTTACTGGTTAATTTGTATATGAAATTTACACCAGGAGGCAGCTCCTGAGAAGCTAGACATGTTATCTGAGGTTCTCCTGGGAGGAGTTTGCTTGCCGGGGCTGAGTTCTTGAACTCATGCCCTGTGAGATTGCTCATTCAGGTTTAACACAACACAGGTGTAACACAGCACAATGCTGTATGTTTTTCTCTTACAACGTCGGAAAAGTCATATTGCATTTTTACATAGAAAAATATGTCATGACTTTTCCAACAACCTAATAGGACACAACTTTGTGCACAGGACCCTCAAGCTTGACATTGAAGAGCTAATTCTCCCCCAATCCAATAAAGCAAACACTTGATGTGAGAGCACTTAGTTTCCTGAAGGTCTGTGAGGGGGACTACGACACTGTCACCTAAGTGGCAGCACACTTACCTGAGGAGGCAGTGTATCTGTTCTTTCATAGAACTGGCCAAAAATGATGCTCAAGATGGAACAAGTGTGTTAAGGAACTTTTCCCTGCTAAGGGTATTACCTGCATAATTGTCTGTTGGGAACAAAAACACCATAGGTTAATTAATTAATTAAAAAGTCATTTCTCCCCTTGGATCAGCAGATGGTGTAATGGTTGGGTTGCTGGACTCCCACGAAGTCGACCGCGGTTCGAGTCATGGATCCAATGGCTTAAAACTCATGCTGGGTCCTTGTCTGTGCATGCCCAAGATCCTGAGAGGAGAATGGAGGAGAAGGGATTGTGGTGTGGCCATATTCCCTTGGGGAAGTGATTTTTCACTTTCTGTCTCTCTCTCTCTCTGGCCTCTCAAAAAGAATAAAGAAAAGAAAAAAAAATCATTCCCCAAGAATATCTCTGGTTTGAATGTTGAGAATAGTAAATCTGTCAATTTATCATCAGTAGGAAAACCTCAGGGGTCTATGGGGCTATTCCTGTAGGCTAGTGGTGAAGGGAGTCAGATCCTATATGGCTGACTGTTGTTCAAATCCTGGCTTTGGCAGGTTGAAAAGCATACTGGGCTCCCATCTCACTCCCACATCAAGAAAAAATATTCCCCAAAATGTGCTGGTTCCAGAGATTCCTTTAGTGAGAAACAGTCTTTGATTCCCCAGTGGAGAAAAGGGGTTTACTCTGGAAAAGGCTCAGTGAGGGACTCCCGAGAACTACTCCAGTGGGAATGCAGTCAGTTGTTCTGTCCTATTGAGATAAGCTATCCCAGCAAATCTGACAATAGACCACATGGCTCCTGAATCATCAAGAGAAATTGTAAGGAGTGACCAAATGGGTAGATTTCAGTTCAATACTTTGTATAAAACCTAAAAAATGAGGAAACCTTGAGACTGTTATTTTCTGTACCTAACATGACAAAACATTAGTAAAGGCAATGGAAATTAGTTTCAAATGCTCTAAAAAAGATAACAGACTTGCAGAGGGCCCAGAATGCAGAGGAATGCGAATTAAAGATGAAGTCTGGGGTCAGAGCATGCAGGAAGTCAGATAACACATTTAGTAGAAATTAAGCACTTAGGATTTGGGGCATTGCTGGGATGAAGACAGGAAGTCCCAGTGAATGTAATAATATATTAGGGCTGCCAGATGAAATACAGAACACTCCCTTAAATTTGAACATCAATAAAACAGCCAAGGAGACCAGCTCCACAGTGCAGAGATTAAGTGCTGTATGAAGGGAGTGGGATCTCACGTGTTGCCAATTCCTGCTCCAGTGGCTTGATTAAAAAAAATAACAACAACAAACCATGCTGGGCATGTGTGCTTGCATGTCCCAGATAAATCTTGACCAGATAGAGAAACAGAGGACAAAGGATAGTGGCATGGCCACGCCCCATTGGTGGATGCTTTCTCCATAGCCAACCCTCCACCGGCGTTTGTGAACAAAATTACATTTCAGCACGGCATGCTCATTCATTTACTATTGTTCATGGCTGTTTCCACACTGTAATACCAGAGTTGAATAGTTGTGAGAGAATGTACAATCTAAAGCCTAGAATGATTATTTTCATTCTAATGGAAAAGCAGGAATTCTCTAAGGAAAGGGTTATAAAATCAAAGGGATTTTTGTCCCCGAGGTTTCAAAGAACCTGGTAAGTACCTAAGAAGGTTGGTGGCTGGAGAAAACTAAGAGCAGGACATTTAAGAGGAATCAGCTTTGGAGGGATTCTGTAAGCCTTGGCAAAGAACGTCTTAGTTTTCCCTGTTCCGTTTTCCTAGAATGTGCTTTCTATCAATTTGCCTATCCAAATCATATCCATTCTTTAAAGCACACCTTAAATCTCACCTTTGGCATAAGGTCAGTAAGAATATTTTGCGGGATCAGCAGTTAGCATAATAGCTATGTCGCTGAACTCCCATGTAGCCGACCGCAGTTCAAGTCCCAGACCCCGTGGTTTATACTCACGTTGGGCACGTATGCATGTGTGCCCAAGATCTCGAGAGGAGAATGGAGGAGAAGAGATTGTGGAGTGGCCATCCCCACTGGGGGATGATTTCTCGTTTTCTATCTCTCTGTCTCTCTCTGTCTTTCTGGCGAGCGCAGGTGCCCTATAGCAAAAACCTCTCAAAAAAAAAAAAAAGGAAAAGAAAACAGAATATTTTGCAATAACTTATTTCTACAATAGCACTTATTATAGTGAGTTGTCAGTAGCTGTTTCCCTTACTCTACAGTACAGTAAAATTAAAGCAAGGATTATTTCTGTAGGTAAAGTGATTAATTCAGTTACGCATAAATGGACGTTCATGCAAATCCATATTGAGTTAATATACTAGGAGGCTTTAAAGAGTTTATGAAAAATTGGAATTTAAGTATAAGTTCATTGTGTTACAAAAAATTTTGAAATCTATGCATAATTTTTTCATAATACACATTATCCATCAGCTTTTTGAGGACCCTTTGTCTATAGCAGTTGCCCTACTGGAGAGTAAGAATGATTACAACATTGTTTGACTGCATTAGCTGAATGCTTCCACAGAGACTCTCTGACAATAGAGTGTCTAGAAATAGGAATTGCACAGTCCACGTCTTCCAATGTTCATCACTTTCATTTACACCTGCTTCTCCCCACTGTTGAGTAATGGAGCGGATCACTCCCCCTTTATTATTGCCTTTGCCTTTCCTCTGATGACTTATGATCCTTTGGCCAAGCTAAATGCCGATTGCCGCCTCCTTTGCTCATCTTCATCTTCCAATTGTACTATCATGCACTCTAGTTTGGGCTTGGTTAGGCAGGATTATTACTCCCAACTGCAGGATATTTGTTTCCCCTTTGCACAAATATTTCTTTGAGCGAGGAGCGTACTCATGTGGCAGCTTTGTTGCCATCCAGTAATATCGGAGTATCTAGTTTCCTTACCGGGAGACCAACATGGCCAGGGGATTCAGTATTGATCTCTGTATTTAATGACTAAAGAAGACATTGAATTTGAAATGGCGCTTTCACAAACTTGATATTTTAATGTGAGAAGCCAGAGAGCCAAGCAGAGCTCAAAGACCAGGCAACTGGCATGCTTGGCAGCCCAGGAAACCACCTTCTGTCAAGTTGCAAAGTTCTTTTGGAAGGCATCAGCGAGTGTCTCTGCTGCCCACTCTCTGTTCAATGTGTTTGTCAGGTCACCATCAGTTTTATCTCTGTTTCTCCATTTGGAGGCAGCACTAGTAAGGGTTGGTCAAGCCCTGTGATTCATTTCCTGATTTGTGAGCAAAGGTCACTGCAGTTCCCATTCAGAGTTCTGCTGAATGCTCCCCCTGGGTGGGGGAGGGGCGAGCCTCTGTCCTCTTGACCTAGAAGCTCTCTGATGGGGCCATGAGTCATTCATTCCCTACTGTCTTTTCCAAAGGCAGATAAAGATCAACCGTTGACTAAATGATGGGGCAGGGTGTGGGATGAAGGTTGGCGCAGGTCTAGGGGAAAAAGTACATTTCCTTTCTCAAATAAAATATCTGTTTTAATTGGCCCAATAACTAGTAGGAGTAATTGTAACTCACAAAAGAGAAATAGTTTGGATAACTAGCATGGTATAGAAAAGAAAACTTAAGGACACAGATGACCCAAAAATGGTCAATCCTGATAGCTGTGAATTAGACTGAGCTTACAGGAGAACAAAATCTGCTACAATTAGTAGCTCTGTAGAGGAGTTTAGACTCCCAGCTGGAAGGTATTTATAGAATAACTGAATCAATCCCCTTATCTTACAGAGAAGAACAATGAGGCCGTGAAGGGGTCAGACAGGACCCGTTTTCCAATTGCTTTGTCATACTTCCAATTACTTGACAAGTTTCCGGTGAACTGCTCACCTCTTTTGCCAAGACCTCTAGAGTTACAGCAGAGAGGCTATAGCTGCTGCTTGTCCATGACATCCTCTGTGACCGCAGGTCTGGGCTTACATTCTCTGGGTTTCTGAGGAGGGTTAGGGGCTAACTCTCCTTGAGAGGCACTGTGCTTCCAAAAACTCAAGTTACCAGGACTTCTCCCTAGTCAGGAGTGGTGGTGGTGGTGGCTGTTGAGGATCACCAGACCTTCTGTGTCTTGCAAATAAGTCTTCAGTTGGTTTTCAGTTTCTCAGGGCTCTACAGACACCCTGGCAATTCAAAAATGTGTTATAGACCTGATGTTTAATTGAGACAAATACTTCTAAAGCAGTACCGTTTCTCTTCTACTTAACTGTCTTTGAAAGCGCTTCTGTGCCAAGGTTTTGTTGCTATTCAGGTGTGAGGAGGAAGACAGAACAGGCGGTAATTGCCGCTGAAAAGACAGTCTGTTACTAACAGTTCTCAGAAGGAAGGGGCAAGTCTCTCTGCGGGGCTGTGGAGAGGCCCAGGGAGGGTCGGCCAAGAGAGCAAGGAGGAGGCTTTGACAGGAGCCTTTACTGCAGCTTCTGCAGGAAAGGCGAGGCAAGGCAGGCCACGCAGGTTTAGGTTGGTGAGTCTGAATGGTCTCAGTGGGTCCTGGGGTGCAGAGGCTGTCACTTGTCTGGTACCTGGTCCCAGGATGATGAGGGGAGAGGAACATTGCCTCCCGGAATGCACGCACTAGATAGAGGAGGCTGGGGTCAGCAGGCTCTGGGTTGGCTAGCTTGTGCAGGAAGGTGGGCTCTCAGGTCTGCCATTTGTTGTTCCTAAGAACTGGCCTGGCCTGAGAGGGGCAGTCTCTCCCCTCTAGGTGAGGTCTCAGATGCCAGAGCATGGAGAATACAGAAGGTGTGGTTTACACACCCGCATTGGCAGAAGTGCGTACCCTGGACGTTTTCCCGAGAGAAGCTCTGGGGTGAGCATACTCTGTCCTCTCTTTTGGGCACTGCTGTTTATGTACCCCCTCGGGCAGCACGATAGCAGCGTTTGGTCATGGGGGAATCCTCTTAAAGAACCCTGTCAGTCTTCACTTCACACTGTTTTCCAAGTTTATTAGTGTTGAAATCCTTTTGAAAGACAAAACTGCGTGTTTGGAAACTGTCTCGAGTATGTTATTTTAGAGGCAGGATTCAGATCTGGTTTTGTTCACAACTTGGCATTCAGCTCCTCCCCAAGGGATTCCAGAGAGACCCACCCATGGCAGGCAGGTGGTTTACTGAGGGTCAACAGAACGCCCTTTCCTCATTCCTGCCTCCACGTTTGCTCAAACTGGTCTCCCCATTATCTGGGATTGTACCGCATGCTCACTGCCTAGTCCGAGTCTTCCTAGCACAGCAAACTCCACGAGGTCCCTGCTAGACCTTCTGGCCCACAAGACACGTTCACACCATGTGCTGGGCACTTTTCTAAGCTCTTTAGACTTGATACTAACTTACCATTATGGCAGGCTATAAGGGGTGCTATTGCATCCCTGTTCTACAGATGAGAAAGCTGAGATTCAGAGATGTTGAGTGGTGTCCAAAATCACAAAATTCAAAGGTGTTCGGGATATCATGGGCAGTCAATTGATGCTACTTGAATAACTCAAAACATCTGTGGGGATGTGTGTGGTATTTGTGCTCATATGCGCTTTGAATCTAAAGGAAAGAGTAGCTCTCTCTCTTTTTTCCCTAACATTATGCAACTTTATTTAGACTCCACTTACTCATAATAACTCAAATAGGATTTAAATTTTGAGTTTACTTTGTCTTAGTAAGATGGTTTCCCGAGTCCTTCTGAGAGGGTAAATTCATACGTGTTTCTAGGTAAACAAAAGCACAGGGTAAAATTTAAAACCACTTAAATGTACACTTTGTAGTGCTGGCTTTTATGTATCTATAATATACTACTAATTCATTTTTATGCATTAACTAGAATTAATATTTTAAACCTGTAGCAGTCAAAACTCACTCAGAAAGCAGAACAAGTAGGGAATAGATGTTGAGGGGTAAATTGCCAGGAGCTGATTATCCGAGGCGGGGCTGCCTGGTCTATTGAAGAGGTACTGGGCAGGCTGAGACTCTCCGGAATGGGCTGGTGCTACCGTCCACAGGCAAGATTTCTTCTTTACGGCAGCCTTCGGTCTGCTCTTAAGGTCTTTCAACTCATGGAGTCAGGCTCACCGGATTATCTAAAATAATATCCCTTAAAAATAAAGTCAGTTGACTATGAATTGGACGCTCACCTACAATTTTCTTCCCCGCAACACCTGTGTTAGTGTTGATTGAGGAACTGGGGGCTGTAGCCTCAGTGACTTCACACATCAAAAGATCATTACAAGAAGCTTCACTCATCGCCATGTTTATATTTCTATTTTTTTAACGAGTAATTAGAAATATTCTATTGAATAAATAAAACATTTTAACCACTTGGATGGTTAAATTCAATCAGTAGTGAGATAATGTGACACTACTTATTGTACTTGCTAGCATTTCTGTCCTCTTCAGTCCCTTTCTGTTTGTGCTTGGCTCTCCTCTCACATTTCAGGCATGAGCATCTCAGGTGACATTAACCCCAGTCACCTTGTCTGAAAAGGAGGACGGTTATAGCTTGGACTTTAGAGAGCTGCTGGCAAGGTTAACCTGGGAGCCAAGGCGCTCCGCTGCGGGGTGGGTACGCGAGGGTAATGCTCCTTTGGTGTTAATACTAGTGATTGTTATTGTCCCCGTGGTTAATTTCCTCCACTGAGACCATGCCCAGGAGGGATGGAGGTCTGTTTTTTGCAGAGGACATCCAGGGGCTGTGACACCACATGTCAAACAATTATTAAAAATATATATACATATAAATTCCCTTCTAATGTGATGTATCATTTTCAAGGACCTGTTGTCTCCACCTTTCAGAGACACCAGGAAGCCACGCCCGCCAGGCAGTGTGTTGGACTCGCTTTCACCAGCTTGTGCCGGTTGGCGGTGGAGGGAGCGTGGTTTGTTTCCGAACCTGACATTGTCACGCTGCTCCTAAACACTGAATGTGTCCAGAGGCAGTCAGCCAGTTTTTCCAGATAGTTCTTTTATTTTAATTACTAGAGGGGATGTGTGCTTGCCAGGAAAAGGCAGAGTGACAGAGAGCAAGAAAGCGCCTCCCAGTGGGGTGTATTCACACTGCAATCCCTTTTCCATTTCTCCCTCATGTCAGGATTTTGGACATGCACATGGGTCAGGCATGTTTTTTAAGCTGCCAGGGTTGTGATTCCGACAGCATGTTAGTCATGTGGTTCTGGCTTCCCTAACCACTAGGCTATAAGGCCAGCCTGAGGTGGCTCCCTTTTGACATAACTTCGTGTATTTTACTATCTTGGGATGGCGGAAAATACTAAAATGGAGAGGAAGAGCATTTCCTCCAGGCTCGATTCTAGAACCAAAGATTAGACATTAAGATGTGTAGAGCTTCGCACACCCAGCTCAGAATGCTGGATTCTCCTTTCTAGGTGGGCAGCAACACAGATGAAGTGGTGGGGAAACTCTGATTTCTTCCCCAATTATTTTTCCAGGCACTCCCAGCAATGGCAGGAAGACAGATTTCATTTGCCAGAAGAAAGATTTTCCTAATTTGCTGTTTGAAGAGCACAGCAACGTTTCTGCTGGGGGAGAGAGTGGCAGTGGCCGCAGTGTAAACAGGAGGCTCAGGCTGGCGGGGCAGGTGGTAGGGGTGGTGAGGAGGATGTTTTCTTTACACATCCACCTCCATAAACTGGCTGTGGCCATCTGCTAGCGACCGTGCGTGCTGTTGTCCCGCAGTGGGAAGATGCCTCTCCACGTTGTGAAGTCTTGATGGAAAGCTCTCAGCTCAGAGCTGTTGACAGTGCACCTGAAGGCGTCCCCTTCCTCTGTCTGAGTCCCTCCTCCATTCATGTTTCGGCCTCACCTATGAGGCCACGACGCTGTCCCACAGCGGAACTTGGCCTTGCTCCTGCTGCGTGGCCACACTTCCTGGGGGAGAGCTAGAGGCACAGCAGGTGCTCAGCAAACACTTGCTGAGTAAGTAATGGAGCTACGGAAGCTTTCCTAGGTTCTCCCAAAGGAAAAGAGAGTTAAGAAGGCTCTTAGGACCCAGAGCTACTAGGAGCGAGAATTCAGAAACGGTCGCTGCAAGTGAGATGCACAATAATGTGCAGCTTTTCTGACTTAGGAGAGAATCGGGGTGTGGACTGAGTACCTAGAAACACAGTCCATGTTACAAGAGGAAGCCACTTCTCTTTCTGTGCGTAGGTGTCTTATGACTTTTGGTGGCATGACAACCTAATGATTTATGTATTGAAACAATGAAAATATATCACCCTTGTCTTCACGTGAAGGCTGTCACTGAGATGAGTGATACCTTGGTCTCGTAGGTAAGTGTGAGTTTGTGCTTCTGCACTGAGCAAGCGTTAGCAGGTGCCGTGAGCATCACCACGCGCTCAACGTGTAAAATAAAAACTGTTAAATTCCAATCTGGACAATTGGTGTGTTAAATCTCTTCAACAGTTTTATTCAATCAACACTCACATACTTAGGGCTGAGTTCTCAGAAGCAGACCATTTCCCAAATTCTAACTCCGAGAGTTTTACCTATGTGCTCGAGGCGAGAAGTCCATAGTCCAGGAAGTCGTGTTTTACCCCCTTCAGGAGCTGTGCTTGATAGTACCCCACGTCAATGGCATCGAGAAGTCAAGGGAAACTGTCCTGCTTTTGTACGTCTATTGATAGTTCTTGAATTATGAGAATGCGATAATTTCACTCGTTTTCAACCTTTTTAAAAATTCCTGACAGATCAAATATTTATCGACTCTATCAAGCATGCCTGTGTGCATGTTCACACCATTAGTTGAACTAATATTTACTGCCCACCCCTCTAGCACATGGGTACTGACTCACTGAAGTCTAGCAATAGTCGGTGAGAAAGTCATTCTTTTTCTTCTTTTTTAAAGTTTATTTCTTGAGAGAGAGAAAGAGAGAGAGAGAGAGAGAGAGAGAGAAGCAGCAGATCACTCGGGGTGCCCAGGAGGCACTGGGTGTACAGTTTATGGTTGGGGGGGGGTGCCCTGTGAGGCAGCATGCTGAAATCCTAGTGATGTAATCAGCACTGCCGTGCAGCGACTAACTCACAGTATGAAGACTTGTGTCCTGTAGCCTTGGCACCGAGTGTTAACATGCATTGACATGTTAAAGTATTAAAAGCAGATTAAATCATACAGAAAATAGAATAATCTCAGATGTAGAAGACAGAATCACTGGCCTAGAAAATCCATCACGAAGACTGAGAAAATAGCCCTCCAGAATAAGAATAATATATGAAAAACACTAGATACCATTAAATGTCCAAACATCCAGATAATTGGTATCCCAGAGGTGAAGAGACTAATAAGGGCATTGATAATTCATTCCATGAAATGCTGGAAGAAAACTTTTCAAACCTAGAGAGGCATTCAAAGATCGAGACCCAAGAAATACAAAAGACCCTCTTCTCCAAGACACATTATAGCCAGATAGACCAAAACCACAGAAAAATGACAAGATACTAAGATTGGCAAGAGAGAAACATCAAGTTATCTTCAAAGGATATCCCATCAGGCTAACAGTGGATCTCTCATCAGAAACAATGCAAGGAAGGAAAGAATGGGAAAGTATATTCAAAGTGTTAAGTGAAAAACAATTTCAAACATGAATACTGTACCTGGAAAGATTATCCTTCACATGGGAAGAAAAGACAAGAACATTCTCAGATAAACAAAACCTGAAAGAATTTACCAACACCAGACCAGCTCTCTAAGAAGTTCTAAAGGGAATGCTATATCAGGAAAACTAAATACGGACATGCAGAAATAAGAGTTCAAAAACAAGTACGAAAATGGCCAACTTAATGGTAGGGACAAGTCTGCAGTTGAATGCTGTCTTCAAGAATTTAAAAGGAAAGATTGGACCACAACAGAAGATAGATTAAGTATGCGAGACTGAACTGGTGAAATAGACTCTTATGACTTTTGACTAAAACATTACTGATTTTTTTCTATGCTTTGTTTTCCAGATTTAAGGATTTTTGTCTTCTCTACTTGTCTACTACTTGAACAGAATCTTAACTTGCTTCCTGGTTTTAAGTCTTAAACAAAGTTCTCTTTAACATTTTTTGATTTTGATTTATTGGGGCTAGGATTGCTTTTCTTGAAATTAAAAAAATATATTGAAAAATACCCATTTGCTGACTACAGTGGGCTATGTAGCCTCAGCGGGGTGCTACTTTATATTATATTCAGTCTACTCAGAGTTTCATGCCTAGAGTCAGACGTGTGTTCATGGATATATATGTATCAACTAAACTTGCTGTTGAAAGTAGTTAGATTAATTAAGATAATTTTTGAATCAATAAAATGTGGGGGGAAAATGAATGGAAAGCAACTGTAGATACCAGAGACAGTGTGGGAGGAGGGTGGGAAATGACAGGGTGAGAAATAGGGGAAACAAACAAACATGACAGTAACATATATGATTAAGCCACTAGACAGTGTATTCTGGGTGGGAAATCGCATTTTGTATGCTGTGATGATGCTCAGTGAGTGAATATAACCTAAATAAATAAATAAAAAACAAGCAAACAAACAAAATCACATAGGGGTAAGGGTTTATTGCAGATTATTTGTGTTTTTTAGCTTGTTAATTTAGAAGGATTGGCATGTTTTTTCCCCATTGGCAATTAAACATAGACATTAAAACAAATTATATTTATGTAGCTACTACAATTGTACGGTTATCTAGTATCTACCAAGTAATGTGATTCTTTAACTGGGGTGCACATTGGCCTCACCTGGAGGATTATAAAAATGTTTATGCCTTGGTTCTGTCCTTAGAAAGTCAGATTTAAGGATTCAAGATGACGTCAAAAATAGCTGTAGTTATAAAAAGCAATTTAAAAAGATTTCAGCGTTCACTTCCTTGTCAAGGACTAGAAATATAATGCTTTTAGCAATATGAAATTTATAATCGTATGAGACTCATACTCAGATAACAAGGTCTATAGCCATGATAGAATGTAACATATGACACATAGAAGAAATTCATTCTGACTTATAATATTGTCTTGCATTTCTATTGCACTTTTATTTATTCTTTTTAAGCACCTTACAGTCATTATCTTGATTTTTTCCTACAACAGTCCTGAATGAGAGGAGGGAAGAATTCTAGGGCTGTTGCTTAGAATAGAGGCAGTGATGGGGACAGGCATTGTGCAACGTGCAGGCATCGTGAGAGGATTCCTTCTGTACATATTACGCTAAAGGTAGCGTAGGTCCAAGCATGCCCCGGTGTGTGGTAGAGACTGCCCAGTGCCCAGCTGTATATGTGTGTTAAATTTTCTTACAGGAAAGTTGCAACTATTACAGTTAATTGTCTTTTTATTTTTATGTTCTATAATTTAAAAAAGAATTTTCCAACACTTTCTCCCGCCTGTGTAGTCTGCGCCAGCACCTGCCAGGAACATCTTTTCGAATCTATTCACTTAAGTTTCTACTCACGGAAGTTGGTAATCCATTCCGTCCAGATGGAAGCCAGCTTCTCCAGGTAACCTCCACTTTCATTAGAAAGTCCAGAACTGACTTAGGAGAGTGAGTTTGCCCATTTAGAGTATTTTCATTTTTGTTTATAAAATAAAATTTGTAAGTGTCCACAGACTTATTGTTTCTTCTCTTAGCTGACTGGCTGAGGTAGATACCCTTAACGCAGTGTTTGCACATTGTTGAAAATGCTCCTGAAATTTGACTCTCATTAATATTGGGTCGTTGAATAGTCATAATGTGTTTTTCTATGCAAAAATGAGTAATGACTTTTCGGATGATCCAATAGATTTGGAGGTGAATAGTTCTGCGATTCCAAATATTCATTTCCTATGAATATTTCTAAGAAGGAAAAAAATAATAAACAGAGACTTTGAACAACAGATAGAAAATCAGAATGTTAAGGGAATAAACATCTTTTAATCTTTTCTTTATTAAACTTTAATTTGAAAAGCACCTGGCTGGATATAGTTTTGTTTCCATTATCATTAAAAAGTCATGGCATTTGATAGGTATTATTTCATGTACATAATCAACATAATCAATGATTTATTATTACTTTAGATTTCTTAGGATAAGTAGTGATTATTTAATAACTTTTAAGAGGAAAGGTTAGTATTTCTTTGTGGAATTAAGTTTCAGCAGCAAAAGCTGTCAGCCTAAAATAGAGACTAAAGCAAGAAAAGTAAAGCCACAGAGTTTATTTGGACTAGGATTCTGACGGTCACCCTGACATCACAAAATTCAAGTTGCCTTAAAAAATGTATGCCGGGAACCAGCAGTTAGCGTAATGGCTATGTCGCTGGACTCCCACGTAGTCGACCGCGGTTCGTGTCTCGGACCTGGTGGCTTACAACTCACGCCGGGCGCGTGTGCGTGCGTGCCCAAGATCCCGAGAGGAGAATGGAGGAGAAGGGATTGCGGCGTGACCATCCCCCCTGGGGGGTGATTTCTCGCTTTCTGTCTCTATGTCTCTTTCTGTCTGTCTGGCGAGCGCACACGCCCTATAGCGAAACCTCTCCAAAAAAAAAAAAAAAAAAATGTATGCCGAGGTGGTACAGACTTCAGGATGATTTTAAAAAGGCAAAGTCATGAATGGGAGGGAAGAGGTAGCAAGGAGTCTTATACACCAATGATTGGCTGAATCTTTTTCTTTTTTTCTTTAGAGAGAGATTTTTGCTGTAGGGTGCATGTACTCACCAGAGAGACAGAGAAAGAGAAGCAGAAACTGAGAAATCAGCCCCAAGGGGCATGGCCATGCCACAGTCCCTTCTCCTCCATTCCCCTCTTGGGATTTGGGGCATGCATGCACACACACACCTGGCGTGAGTTTTAAGCCACTGCGTCCTGGACGCGAACCACCATTACTATGTGGGAGTCCAGCAACGTAACCATTACACCATCTGCTGGTCCCAACTGGCTAAATTCTATAAGGCTAGCAGGATGACCTGGCCACCGGGAGTCACTCTGCTTTCTTTTAAGAAAAGTGTGAAGACAGTGAGTCTGGAAGGTAAAGGAGGAATGTATTTGGACAATAAAGATATCTATAATATCTTTATTATGTGTGAGGTTCAAGGGCAGGAGACATTTGGCAGATGGAAAAATATAAAGTTCTCTGTTGAAGAAAAAAAGATGTTCATAAAACAAAACTTCCAGTGAGTCTAGGTAGCATCTTGAGTTAGTCAGGTGCATGTTCCTAAGAAAGCCACAGACCTACATAAGTTTTATTTCCTCTTGTGGCACTGACTCAGGTAGACTGGAATCTCCAAAAATCTATATTGGAATATATCAGCTTTCTTTTTTCTTTCTCTCTCTTTTTTTTTTTTCCTTTAAAGAGATTTTTGCTATTGGGTGTGTGTGCCCTCACTGGAGAGAAAGTGAGAAATCACTGCCCAGAGGGCATGGCCACACCACAATCCCTTTACCTCTTGGGATTTTGAATATTCATGCATATTTAACTGGCGTTGAGTCTCAAGTTGATGGGTCTGCGACTTGAACCATGGTTGACCATGTGGGAGTCCAGCACCTTAACAACTATGTCACCTGCAGGTCCCTCTATCAGCTTTCTTAAAGATTCAGTTTGATGATGAGATGTTTTAGCACGAGTGACTCCGTTTTGGGTTGGTCTGTTGAGCCTAGAGCAGGAGCTTAGTCCAAAACAATGCCTCCTCTAATTTTTATTTAACAGGGCATAAGTGTATGCATGTGCACATGCCCAGAGTAATCAAAAATACTGAGTCCTCTGATCTGATTCTCCCGTCAGACTTGCTGGCTCTAGCTCCAAGTACCTTGACTGTTTCCTTTTGTTTCCTCAGACGTCATCCCAGACAGCCAGTCTGACTTCCTGACTGCGGGGTTCCCTACTTCCACTCTTGCTGAACACTCACCCACTCATTTACATAGCAGCCAAAACAGCAAAGTTTTTATTTTATTTTATTATTTTTATTTTAGGTTTTTGCTATAGGGCAAGTATGCTGAGAGAGAAACAGAGAGAGAGAAAGTGAGAACTCACCCCTCAGGGAAGATGGCCATGCTATAATCACTTCTCCTCCATTCTCCTCCTAGGATTTTGGGGACGCATGCACAAATGCCCAGCAGGATTTTCAAGTCAGGTTCAGGACTCACACTGCCATCAGCCATGTGAGAGTCCAGCACCCTAGCCACCATGCCACTTCCTGCCCCAGGAGTGTAGTTTTTAAAAAATGTAAGTCTGATCACATGATCCCAACCTCATTCAGAAATTTTCCATTGCGCTTGCGATGACATCCAAACTTCAAATCTAGAATTCTCTCTCCCTCTTGTTCTTTTGCCACTGGCCATGGTGGCCTTGGGAACCCAGACCTGAAGTATTAACCCACAGCAATCAGCCTGAATATCCCTCAGGTTTCAGTTTTGGAGAAGTTTCTTTGGTCACTTTGCCTTTTTCTTTAAGAGCCTTTATCAAGTGGTGTGGTGGTTAAGGCACTGGAATCCCTTATGGGCAACCATGGTTCAAGTTCTGGATCCAGTGGCTTGAAAATTATGCCAGGTGCATGTGTGCCCAAAATCCCCAAAGGAGAACAGAGAAAAAGGGACTACAGCCTGGACACCCCCCCAAGGGGTGATTTCTCACTTCCCCTCTCCTGAGAGTATAAGCACCCTATGGAAAAATTCGAGAGAGAGAAAGAGAGAGAGAGAGAGAGAGAGAGAGAAAACACCTTTATCACTGAGTACTTACATTCAGGAATTTGTTTACTCATTTAACTCAGCTCCATGAGGACTGGACTCTATGACTTTATCCTGAGCAATAAACGGATACACACCACCTTATCTCTAAGGAGACTGTAACCTAGGCACATGGATAACTCCAGATTACATGGCATATCCCCCAACCTACTGTGATGATCCCAATAAGCTCTTCTCCAAAGGTTAATTAGAATTTTTCGACCCTACGCTCACATCGACCCCGGCTCTTCTTCCTTCTATGCCTTTGTCCTTCGCTCTAATTGTAGAGTGAAATGATTCAGCTGTACTCATTTCTACCATCACTGCCTCCACAAGAGCATTTATTTCATTTTTCCCAGGAGGTGTCTTGAGCGTGTCTGATCCCTTCAGTTACACAGTGAATATCTGGACACGATTCTTATCTTTCCTTGGCACTGAGCTCTGTGTTGAACTGAACACCTGTACGTCCTCTGAGGCGCACACACACACACACACACACACACACACATACGATTTTCTTCCCCCCTTAATTTCTAGCGTTGCCTCTTGAGTCAGAACGATCCAAGTTCATTTTTACATGAAATATATATATTTTAACAAACTGATTTTTTTACAAGCTGATATTTTTCACATGTTGTAGCCATCTGTCACTCAGTAAAATCTAAAAATCAGACATATCAGAAACTTACCTTTTTTTTTTTTTTTGAAGACCACTATATCCCCAAAGGAACTTAGGGTAATTTTGCTCTAAGGCAACACTGACCTCCTGTGGCCAGGAGACTCTTCAATTTCTTTATTTAACCAAGAATTAAAAGAAAAAAATTTTTTTACCTAGTAATATATCATGGCAATATTTTTATAGTTCACATAATAAATTTAACTGAATAGTGTTGAGATATTAAATATAGAATTCCAATTCAACAAGGCAACATTCAGGAAGGGACAGCATCTAGTTCTTGGTTAACTGTGGGGGAAACGCTACTCAGTGTTGCCAAGTCTCAAGGTATAAATAATACAATAGTTAGCGTCTTATTTCTTCCTTTTGTTGCCTTTTCCTCCTGTTCATCCTATTTCTATAAGTGACACCATTTTATTTACCTCCATGAAGGCCTTGGCTAGGGGTTCCTTATTTAACTATAGCTCACTTTATCATTTTACTTTCAAATACATCATTTATAGTTCTATTATTTACATTTTTTCCTGGAGAGAGTGGGAATGAAAGAAAGCCGCTCTTAATAGGGGATGGGCCTATCACAAGCCCCTCTTCTGCATTTCTCCTTTAGGATTTGGGGCACACATGGCCACCAGTGGTCTTCCAGCTGCCGGGTCCTGGATTCAGACCACCCAGTAGGCCATGTGGGATCCAGTCACCTTAACCGCAGGTCACAAGCTGGTCCTTTTTTAAAAAAAAATGATGATTTATTATTATTATTTTTATTTGACCAGAGAGAGAGAGAGAGATCGAGAGATCGAGAGATCGAGAGAGAGAGAGAGAGAGAGAAAGCTGCCAGGTCCAGGACTCAAACTGCCATCCGCCATGTGGGAGCCCAGCACCTTAACTACCCCGCCACCTGCCTGTCCTGTCCTCTTCCTTTTCGTTTTAGATTGCCCTCTGTCAGAGAAGACAGTGGACAGCACACCCGCGGCGTGTGGCCCTAACCCCTTCTCCATCCTAGGGACTTGGGGCACTACGTCACACCAAGCCGTGTTCAGGGCAATGGCGCTGGGATTCCGCGGCGGCCGAACGCCCCGTGTGGGTCGGCTCCCCTACCACCGGCCGCGGGCCCAGCTCGGGTCGCCCCGCCTTTCGGCTCTCGGTCCTGCCCGCCGCGAGCTCGCCCTGGCCTCCGCCCCGCGGCCACGTGGTCGGGCGAGGTTCAGCACGTGGTCGGCGCCCTGCAGGGCCGAGGCCAGAGCGCGGGGTGCCCTCCGCAGCCCGCCTGCTCCCGGGGCGCCCCCGGGACGCCCGGCACCACCGCGGCCGGCCCCGCGCCGCCGAGGAACCGGAGGCCGCCCTCCTGTCGCTGCCGCCCCCCCGCCGCTGCCCGGTGAGTCCCCGCGCTCTCGTCTGCTGTCGCCTTCCGCACTGTCACGGGGTTTGCGGAGCCTCCACTGGGTGCCGGGACCCGCCTCCTGTCCAGCCCGGGGTCCCCGCCCAGTCCACGGCCTGGACTCCCCTCGGCCTGCTCCAGTGTCTCTGGACCCAGCCGGAGGGTCGGCTTCGTGTGCCCTCCGAGCAGGAGCGTCCTGGTCCCCAAACCTCCCTGGCCTTCCCCTGGGCCGTGACCGCCGAGGGCTGCGCGCCAGGCCCCTCTGGGCCTCGCCTCGTCTCTTGGGCTCCCACATGGCGCCTGAGGACACTGCGGTGGGCTCCCGGTTCGGGGTGAAGAAGCTGAGACACCGGGTGGAGAGTGGCTGTCGGATTGGCCCATTTCCCCGTCGGGTAGGTGTCCGGGACCCCAGTGCAGACAGAACCGGTCTGGTGCCCTGGGCCGCCGAGCTGGTGAAGAATGAATTTAAACCCACGTGGGGTATTTTACTTTCCTTGGGCCGCAGGCAAAATGACCAACAACTTGGCGGCTCAGAAAACTAGGTTTATCATGTCAGCGCTGGAGGCCGGGTTCCATCTGGGCCCAGAGAGGGTCCGGGTGCTGCCCACACCTCTCTGCCCCACCCCTCTCTGATTGGCAGGAGGGACGTGCACTTGCAGTCACCGCCCCACTGCTCCATGCAGGCGGGATTCTGGGCAGGTAAACATGTGCCTAGTGTGTTTTTCAAGCCACTGGAGTGAAAGTTCAAACTGCGGTTGGCCACGTGGAATCTGGCTTATGGCATAGGTGTTTAACCTTGGTACTTACCAGGCCTGCCGAGGCCTCTCCCCTCTGGAACCGCCCTCTCCCCACAAAAAAAGGTAAGTTTATTGGGAGAACTAGGAAGAAAGCAATAGTTTATATGTTAGGCCCTATCATCCGTTTATGTTATTTTTCTCCTTAATGTTCTGATTTGTGTTTTGTTTAGTTGTTTGTTGTTTTCTAATTTGCCAAAGGGCACATGCACTCGCCAGAGAGAGAGAGAGTGAGAAATCACCCCCATGGGGGATAGTCAGGCCACCATCCCTTCTCCATTCTTTTCCTCTATTTCTCCCTCCTTTTGAGATTTTGGGCATGCATGCACACCTGCCTGGCATGTTTAAGTCACTGGGTCTAGGCCTCAAACCATGCAATCGGCCATGTAGGAGCCCGCCTCCTTAACCACTCTGCCACAGGCTGGCTCAAGTTTTTGTCTTCATTTGTTTATTTAAAATGACCAGAGGGTGCACGTGCTCCCTATTTCTCCATCCTGCTGGGGTCTGGGGCATGGAAGCACATGTGCTCAGAGTGTTTTTGAAGCTACTGGCTCCTGGTCGTGTGGGGTCCATCTCCCTTAATCACTGGCCTAGGAGACCAGCTCTATCTTATTTAATTAGCGCTTTATCCATTGAAGCGCAGACCAGCCGAGGAAAACATGAAGTACCTTGCCTGGCCAAATTGTAGTTGATTTGAGCGTGATATGTTAGACCAACAAGATCAAAGAAAACAACTTCTGCAACTCATTTTGGAAATAATTACTGAAAAAAAATGGAATGTCAAGGTATTATAGGTCTTATAATCGAATACATGATTTTACTGAAAAGACAAAAACCAAATATTGAAAGAGAAGTATCGTTTTTGTATTTACTGGCATGGGGAAACTTTTAAGCTAAATGGTAAAGCTGCTTATAACTTGTCATCTGAAAATTTCAGCAATTCTTTGGTGACTTCACTTGACGGAAGGTAAAAATAGGGGAATTAATTCAGAGCACAGCACAGCCCAACTCAGACGTTTGGAACTCTGATTTGCACCTTACACATTCAGGAGTAAAGTTTTTTGTTTGCTTTTTTATTATGATGATTTATTTTTCTCTGGAGATAGTGCTCAGTGAAAAGGCCACGCCTCGAACTGGTTGCTGTGTGGTGTAATTGGAGGCTGGTAGGGGCCTCCGCAAGAGACTCCTCCAGGAGACTCAGCTTTAGAGTTCTGTTTTAAGTGGATCGTTCCCCAAAGAGCATACAGAGTAAATATATTGAAAACTTAATGCTCTCATGAAAAGAAGCAACGACTACTTTCCAAAATGACTTAACCTGTGATGAGAAAACAGGGTCAGGGAAAGTTAGTTTGTAAGCTCCTTTACCTTTTGATACCTCATTTTTATGTTTATTGACTTATGTCTGGATATAATATGTTCTTTAAAATACCTCCTTTCTTGTAGTGAACTGTCTTGAGTTCATCTCGACATTCCTCAGTCTGGAAATTGGGATTGTTTGGTGGTTAACAGCTGAGAGGCCCAGAAAGGGCTGTGGTTGGTTTACCAGCAGCACCCCCTTGTGGCCGTTCTATGCATTTCCTAATTCTAAACTTAAAATGTTAAGGACAGGCTAAACCTGATTTATCAACTATTTTAATCCACATTTCAGGCAGTTAGTGTAATTACTCTTCTGCTGTATTTTTTAGTTCAGCTTCGAGTCTATTGTTCACGTTTTAAATGGAAGGATAAAGATTACGGCTTGGAACAGACTGAGCTTAGGTTCGTGTCAGGATTGAAGGTGTTTTAATAACATGGAACGCTAGTTCATTGCCAGAAACCTGTGCCAAATCTTTGCACTTGACTCGTTTTCAAACCCTTGAATATTGAAGACTAAATTACTTTAAATTGCTATTACTGTTATTTAGGGGTACAATATTCCTTTTATCTTTATTTAAATTCAGGATATAAATTCTCAAGACTTTCTTAGTAACCTCTGAAATGTATTTCTTGTGCAACACCTGATAGGCTCATGTGCAACTTGAATTTTCTGTGAAATTGTTTGGAAATTAAGTTGTTGGAATGAATGTTTCATATGCAAGAAGTATATAGATTTCCTCAGAGAAAATTAGGGCTACACACAGGTTTTAAATATCTTCAAAACCTGATGTGTTTCAAGTCAGGGACTTAAAACTCAGAATTAATGCATTTCGCAGGAGCTGCATATCTGGTTTTAAGCGTTGCTCTAACTCTAGATATTTCAGCATGCCAGTGAAACACGTTACAAGTCCTTCTCAACAGCTGCTCATGTGTTGGTCGTCCTAGTCTCCTTACTGTCACCACTTTTTCATCTGTCCCTCAAGCTTTTGCCTTGTTTGAATAATTTAGACTAGGAAGCCATTCAGAGATCATTAAAATATGAGTTTGCCGAGACTGTATTTCTTATTACATTCGGAGGGCATTTCATGAACGCTTCATTGTAGAATCATCAGGGGATGATTCTACATCACCAGGCCTCATTTTTTTGTGGACCTCAAATACTGCAAGGACCCGGGACCAGCAGGTGGTGTAGTGGTGGTTAAGGCACTGGACTCCCATGTGGCCAACTGTGGTTCAAGTCCAGGACTTAGAGGCTTGAAAATCATGCTGGGCGTGTGTGTGTGTGTGTGTGTGTGTGTGTGTGTGCACCAAAACCTGAGAGAAGAATGGAGAAGAAGAGATTGCAGTGTGGCCATTCCCCCTGGATTATTTCTCACTACCTCCCTCAACTGTTGCTCTCCAGTGAGTACACATGCCCTATGGCAAAAACCTTCAAAGAAATACTAGGTGGCCAGCAGATGGCGTAGAGGTTACATCGCTGGACTCCTGGATGGCCCACTGAGGTTCGAGTCTTAGACCCAGTGGCTTGAATCTCATGCCAGGCGTGCATGTGCGTGCCCAAGGTCCTGGGAGAAGAATGGAGGAGAAGGGGTTGTGTCATGGCCATCCCCCCTGGGAGGTGATTTCTCACTTTCCCTCTCACTGTCTTGCGCTTTCTGGTGAGCTCACACACCTTAAGGCAAAAACCCCCACAAAAAACAAAATATAAAAACCTGGGAGGACGAGGGTTGGCCAGCAGGGCAGTGACTCACTTCTTTTTTTTTATTTTTTTTTATTTTATTTTTTTTATTATCTATTTTTTTATTACATTGAATTACATACAACTTTACAGTGTATTACATTGCTTTTTCAAAAGGGAATGCCATGCATGTCAGTCAGTACAGAGACATTAATTTCCCCGCTTCAACATTCAATATCTTTCCTATGTTTCCCCCAATCATTATTATTATTATTCTAATTATTTTTTATGATAAACATGATTTTTTTTTCCAATTATCAGATCATAAAGTTCCCAACAATAGGAAACGTAGACTGCACTCAGGGCTGGACCAAGGGTGGGTTTCATGCAGCCCCACAAATGTAGGTGAATCTCCATGGAACACAGTTTCAGGACCGCGGCTCAGGAAAGCAGAGACGGTCATCAGCGGTTGCGGCACGCGGGGCAGATCCCGGCCACGGCCCGCGGGGGCAGAGCCCCGGCCACGGCACGCGGGGCAGACCCCGGCCACGGCACGCGGGGCAGAGCCCCGGCCACGGCACGCGGGGACAAAACCCGGCCATGGCACGCGGGGCACAGCCCCGGCCACGGCACGCGGAGCAGAGCCCCGGCCACGGCACACGGGGCAGAACCGCGGCCACGGCACGTGGGGCAGAGTCCCGGCCACGGCACGCGGGGCAGAACCCCGGCCACGGCACGCGGGTACAGGACCACAGCCACAGCACGCGGGGGCAGAACCCGGCAACGGCACACGGGGCAGACCCCGGCCACGGCACGCGGGGACAGGACCATGGCCACGGCACACGGGGGCAGGCCCCGGCCACAGCACGTGGGGCAGAGTCCCGGCCACGGCACGCGGGACAGGGCCCCGGCCACGGCACGCGGGGCAGAACCCGGCCACGGCACGAGGGGGCAGACCCCGGCCACGGCACGCAGGGACAGGACCACGGCCACGGCACGCGGGGCAGAACCCCGGCCACGGCACACGGGGTCAGACCCCGGCCACGGCACGTGGAACAGGGCCCCGGCCACGGCACGCGGGGCAGAGTCCCGGCCACGGCACGCGGGGCAGAACCCGGCCACGGCACGCGGGGGCATACCCCGGCCACGGCACGCGGGGCAGAGCCCGGCCACGGCATGTGGGGCAGAGCCCCGGTCGGGCTGGACCTCCGGATAGGGCATGTGGAGCAGAGCCCCGGCCACGGCACATGGGGCAGACCCCGGCCAAGGCACGCGGGGCAGACCCCGGCCACGGCACGCGGGGCAGAGTCCCGGCCACAGCACGCGGGGCAGACCCCGGCCACGGCACGCGGGACAGGGCCCCGGCCACGGCACGCGGGGCAGACCCCGGCCACGGCACGCGGGGCAGAGCCCCGGCCACGGCACACGGGGCAGACCCCGGCCAAGGCACGCGAGGCAGACCCCGGCCACGGCACGCGGGGTCAGAGCCCCGGCCACAGCACGTGGGACAGACCCCGGCCAAGGCACGCGGGGTCAGAGCCCCGGCCACGGCACGCGGGGCAGAGCCCCGGCCACGGCACGCGGGGCAGACCCCGGCCACGGCACGCGGGGCAGACCCCGGCCATGGCACACAGGACAGAGCCCCGGCCACGGCACGTGGGGCAGAGCCTGTCGGGCCAGACCTCCAGACAGGGCACGTGGAGCGGAGCCCCCGCGCCCTGACCCCGCACCCCAGCACGTGGATTGGAGCCCCCCGCGCCCGCCTCCCCACCCCCACGCGCCGGCACGCGGAGCGGAGCCCCCGCCTGCCGCCCCTGGACGTTTAATTGTATCTAGTACTTCTTGCATATTATTCTCAAAGTTTTGGGCCATTTTCTCAGTCTTTATGGTGGACCTTTCTAGGCCAGCCATTTTCTCTTCTACATTAGAGATTCCATTTTCTGAATGATCTAGTCTGCTTTTAATACTTTCAAGGGAGATTTTGACTTCTTGTATTATAGGCTTCATCTCTAACAGCTCCATCTGATTCTTTTGTAAAGTGTGAAACTCCTCTTTTAGATCTTGCATGAATTTCCTCACCTCCTAGAACTCTTCAACTCCTTTCTACTTCCCCTTCAGCAGTTCCTTGTCTCTCTTCTCTTCGATCTCTGTTAGCTTTGCCATTATGAATGATCTGAATTGTTTATCAGACATTTCCATGAATTCCCTTGAACTGTGTGTGGATGAAGAGGAGCTATCCGTTTCAATTGGAGGAGGGGCATTTTCCTGCTTCTCCATATTTCTTGTGGTCCGGGCAGTGACTCACTTCTGCAGCTGCTGGGAGAGGAGAGTCAGGTGGTGGCAGAAATGTGAATTTGCATTATAGTCAAGTTTCTGCACACAACTCCTCTCCTTACAAACTACATCAGTCCTACAATGCCAGTGAATATCTGAACTCTTTTCATGAATGCTCCTTCCCTTATCTTCCCACAGTGCTGGTTTTGTTGATTTCTTAAGTATCCAACTTTAGGGAACCAACAGTTAGCATAATGGCTATGTTGCTGGACTCCCACGTAGACGACCGTGGTTCGCGTCCTGGACCCGGTGGCTTAAAACTCACTCTGGGCGCGTGTGCGTGCGTGCCCAAGATCCCGAGAGGAGAATGGAGGAGAAAGGATTGCGGCATGGCCATCCCCCCTCGGGGGTGATTTCTCGCTTTCTGTCTCTATGTCTCTCTCTGTCTGTTTGGCGAGCGCACGCGTCCTATAGTGAAAATCTCTTAAAAAAAACAAAAAACAAAAAACAAAAAAAACAGTACCCAACTTTATATATTGAGAAAGTACAGTGTGGCTTAAGCTGGAGAGATATTTGCTGTAGGGTGCTTGTGTTCGCCGGAGAGACAGAAAATGAGACAAATTGAGGTATTTTAAGCTACCTGTTTAGCTATTTGGAGGGAGGTGTCAGGGACAGAGGCTCTGTGAATGGCTGGAGATTGAGTACCTACGTGGTTACTCTGGACATCGGAATCTCAATGACAGTTGTAATTCAGAGTCTCCTCCCTCTAAAGCTTTGTCGAGTCTTGAGTCTGAGACTTTTGAAAGGTACAGAGGGACCCACTGAGAATGACTGAACTCCGTGATTGTACAAGGTTCCTAACTGGCCTCTTTTCCTTATCTTCCTCTCTTTTTAAGCAGAGCTATGCTTTTTTCTGTTTTGAGCAAAATTGTATCTTTTTAAAAAAAGTTTACTTATTTATTTAGTTCTGCGGGGTGGGGGCAGGCATGGCCAGCAGGCTCCTCACCTCCTGATGTGTCCCCAGCCTCAGCCAAGCAGGACCACAGCACAAGCGCGTGTACTGAGTGCACAGGGAGACCTCGGGTTGTATGGCCCCGGCGTCGGGACCGCGTGTTGCCACTATGCCACTGCAGCTGGCCTTGAGCAATAGAGTATCTCAAGTACCGGAACGTGGCTGGATGCACAGTGGCAGGCAGTTAAGAGCTGTGAAATCATTCAGTGCCTAAGTGGAAGCGATGCGTCATACAACAGCGAAGTGAGGGTGAAAGTGACCGTCCTCTTGTTCTTGCGTTGGTGCCTAGCTGGAACCAAGAGGTCCCTGTCTTCTCCCACCCACTAACGTTAAGGACGAGCCCTCAACCACCTGTGCTAATGTGTCCCTGAAGAAACGACACCAACGCGAGTAGCTCCAGGGCTGGGGACCCCTCCTGGGTGCAGAGCAATAGCCAGAGGTGGGAAGGTCAGCTGTGCGTCCATGCCCCCAGCTGGCTCTCGTAACTGCCATTAACTGGGTGTGGGAAGGGGAGATGGCGGGAAGTTAGGAGCAGAGCCGGAGTTGATAGGAAAGCAAGAAACAGATTGGTCTTCATTGATTTAAGAACTAGAATTATTGAATGAATGTACAAAGCAACATGAAAAACAGGCTGCATGGTATTGCTAATTTAAAAAGACTAAATTACTTCATTCAAAAAAAAAGTGCCATAAATATAGAAAAAAAGTGTGGCAAATTGAATAGGGCTTTTCCCCTTCTTATTGTGAAAGGTCACCGCGGCTCTCATTCCAGCGTCCAATTACTGGGCTCAATCAGCACAGCCAAGCAGAATAATCAACTCAATTTCAATCTCAGGCATTTGCCTCTCCTTTAACTAGCTTTGTATGACTCACTGCAATTTTCTCATCAAAAAGCTAATTTTAGGAGCAAAATGTCAAGAAAAGATGAAAAAGAAGAGCCTGGTTTTGCAGAGGCTGTTTTTTTTTTTTTTTTTTTTTTTTTTTTTTTTTTTTTTTTTTTTTTAAATTTGGACTGTACTTATAAGTTACCCGTCAAGTCAGTCACCCACAAAGGCCTGGGTGTTTTTGCTGTGATCTGAGGGAATATAAAGCAACAGAAGGAAAAAAAGTGTGGGAAAAAAGGTAAGGAGCTGGCAGGTGGTGTGGTGGTTAAGGCTCTGGACTCACATGGGTGACTGTGGTTGGAATCCCAGATCCAGTGGCTTGCAATTCACATGGGTGTATGTGCGTGCATGCCAAAATCCTGAGAGGAGAATGGAGGAGAGGGGAGTGTATAGCCACCCCACCCCCCCCACCCCCGAGGGGTGATTTCTCACTTTCTGTCTCTGTCTCTTCAAGCATACATGTCCTATAGTAAACATCTCTCAGGGACCAGCAGATGGCGTAATGGTTACATCGCTGGACTCCCATGCTCAACTGTGGTTTGAGTCCTGGACTCAGCAGCTTAAAATTCATGCCAGGCATGTGTGCCTGTGCCCATGATCCCGAGAGGAGAATGGAGGAGAAGGGATTGCAGCATGGCCATCCCCCCTGCCATGGGGGGGAGGTGATTTCTTGTTTTCTGTCTGTCTCTCCAGTGAGTGCATGTGCCCTATAGCAAAAATCTCCTCTCAAACAAAACAAAACAAAACAAGCACCCACAATACTCTTTTCTCAAAATAGTGTAAAAAAAATGGAAACATCACAAAAGGATAAATATATTTTTCCCATTTTTCCCTGAGAAGGGATTGCAGCATGACCGTCCCCTGGGGCAGTGCTTTCTCACCACCACTCCTGTTTGTTTCGGGTGAGCACACGTGCCCTCTAGCAAAATTAAAAAAAAAAAAAAAAAAGAAGTCTTCTGATCCAGATGCCACAGAACCTGTGCTCTGGGCGTTTATCACAGCAGTCATGTTCAGGGTCTTTCACCGTATTTGTTCCCTTGCTTGGCCCCCATGTGTCTGCCCTCCCCTGTGAGCCAGCATATGCTGCTTTCACCTTCTGCCTTTTGGTCACATTATTTCCAGAAGTGACCTTTTATTTACTGTCCCAGAGAATGGCAATGAAAAACAAAAACCTGATTTTTAAAAGCACGGAGACATCTTAAAGTTGTGCAACTCTTTTTTGGCAAAGTCTTTTGTGAAGGTGACCCGAGTTCAGGAAGTGGTCTGTAGACTCTTCTGACCCCTTCACCGTGAACGCCCCGTTTGTCCTCAGGCAGAGGTTGCGTTCCTGTGTAGGTGAGTGTGCTGGGTCGGGGTGGAGGGCCCGGCTGGGGCGTGCTGGCCATCTCGTGGTGCGACTTACTCTAGAACGTACGATGATGAGACCAGGGCATTTGTCATAGCTCGTGGTTCTGTTTACGTAAAAACTTAAATGTATGCTACGAACCTTTGTATTTCTTTGAGGAAAATACAATAGAAGCAGCCTTCTATTGGAGATGTGGCTTATTCTGGAGACCCTTGTATTGCTGTGCAACAAAGCTCAAAGAGAAGGGCTGGTCTTTTGTGAAGAGATGTTTATACTGCAGCAGGACGCAAAAATCCTTGGTCAGCTCCGTATTCCCGTTCAGATGTTTTTCTACCGGGTTTAGACTGTTTCCTCCATTTCCATTTTGAAATGGAAAATTATCTAAGCTCCCTCCCCAGAATTGTTCCCCTGAACGGAATGGAAGTTGTCCATTCTGTCTCATGGAGTTGAGAACGCTTTAGGACAGAGAGTGATGGACAGAGTACTCCTTGTGGAAGGAAGTCTGGGGGAGGGCTGAGCTCTCGCCAATTCTTTTTTTCTGAATTCATTTGTTTTTCATGAATTCAAGTATATTTTGAACTAGAAATAAAATAAAGCAAATGTAAGAGTAATATACCCAGTGAGTTAAAAATAAAAAATTGGGGAAATATTTAACACAGATTTTTTAGACCGAGTGTGGATTGCTTCAATATGGAAGGACTTGTATAAACCAAATGAAGTTTTGCCCTGGCTTTAATGCTCTTTAAAAAACAATAACTCTGATCATTGGCTCCAGCTCAGAATTGTTCCCCAGATGGGATGGTTTCGAGGTGAGTGAAGTCATCACCAGATTGGCTAGTGCTTGCTTAGTGACCTCCAGTGTGGCGATGTGTCATTTGCCCGTGTGTGGCGACTCCGCCTGCTTGCCTGTGTCCTCTTCTGTGCAGGCCTGAGCCATCTTCTCCCTTAGGCTAATCAGGACCCCCATCTTGCTCTTTCTTTTAAGATGCAACTATTGAAATAGCGAACAGCATTACAATTTTATTTTAGAGACTTTTTTTTAAATGCTAGTGGGTGCATGTGTGAAAGAGAGAGAGAGAGACAGAGATATCACCCCTCAGTGAGGCCTGGTCATTGCAGTCCTTTTCCCTCCAATTCTGCATCCCACTGGGATGGGCACATGCATATATGCCTGGTGTCCTTCAGGCTGCTGGGCCGGGACATGAACCCTGGTTGTTCATGTGAGATCTGACTTCCCTGCACAGTGCTTGACAACCACACCGTGGCTGGGCCAAACAGCATTTGGAATGTGTGAATGACTTTATGAGATCAGGAGGCAGAAAGTATCAGAATGTTAGCTTTGGTCCGTTGCTTGATATGAAAAAAAGAGAACCCTTGTCCCCCCCCCCCCCCCCCCCCCCCCCCCAAATTAAGTGAGACTGTAAAAAAAAGAATTGCTGCTATTCCTAACTTGGACCATAGATGGGCCTTATACACTATTGATTTAAGTGACTGGTCACATTTAAAATGTCAGGCTATCTAAAGCAGGAAAAACTAGAGATATTTGTTGTTGTTGTTCTGAGAGAAGTTAAAAATGTGACCAATTGAGGCAGATTAATTTAAATTTTTTTCAACTTTCTGTTCATTTAAAATGAGGACTCCCTACAGTGGTGTGAGAAATCCATTTAATAAATAGGAAGATTGGGACAGCTTGCTTTTAGTGTATTATTTTTAGTTAACAAATGAGGAGATCCTGAACACGGTAACAAACTTTATCCTGATGAATGTACAGATATGTCTGAGATGGTACCAAGAAGTTCACTTACAATCGAAGGAAGACTTCTCAGCTTGTCATCTTGGAACATTTTATTTTAATGAAGAGATACAGCTCAGAATGTCTATTTTTAGCACACAAACACTGCAAGATTCCTTTTTATTTTTGAAATATGCCATCATTTTCAAAAGTTTAATGTTTTAATATGAAAATTTCACATGAAATCTTTATCAACATTAATAAATCACTAGATCTGTTAATATTAGGCAAGGCACGGAGGAAATGCAGGAAGTAGAGTTGCAGGATTTTTCTTTTTGTGTTTTTGGAAACATACAAACATAGTAAAAATGTTATACATCTGTATAGTGCTTTCTAGTAGCCCACGTGATTGTACGATATTTCATTACTGAATCCTTGTGGTAACGCCCCATGTGGTGGAGGGAGGGAGATTAGATCTTTTCATAGGTAAGGACTTGGTTAAGGGCGCATGAGCACTGAGTGAAACTGCAGGGTTTGCACGACGGGGTTTTATAGATCACGGTTTGGTGTTCTTTCTATAACGCGGTGATGCGATTCCACTCTTCACCGTGAACTCCGCTTATCCGTTCACGGAATGTTCCTGGCCACGGAGTGCCCTCGGCTGCCGGGATGTGTGTCGTGGTTTTGGTTTGGACGCAGACCCGGTGAGTGGGAAAGTGCCCACGTGCACTGCTCTCCTTCCCGTCTCTGTGTTCAGCCGCCCTGCGCTGGATGTTGTTATGGTACCATCTTCTGTACGTGAGCCCGTAGGGAAGGTCAGGTGGCTTTCAGAGTGTTACAGGCGGGCCACGTTTTATTTTTACCTGCAAGGCTGCCGCAGGAAGTGCACGCCCCCTCCCAGGCAGGAGCAATGTGTGCACTCACTTTTGTGGAGGCGGCTATTTCCCTTTGCAAACAGCTCAGACCAGGCACTGCTATCGAGTTCTTCTGTTGGCTGCTGGTGCTGCAGGCCTCAGGGCTGTCTGGTGACTTCTGGGTCTGGCCAAGTCTCGCGAGTTAAGAGCAAGTGTACTTTCCAATCACACCACCAGGGGCATCCCATCCTTAAACTGTCACCTTCGGCCGTGCGCGGTTAATTCTTTCTCCTACCATCAGGCCTGGCACCACTGATCTGCGTTCAGTCTCAGACATTCCCGCTCTTGGACATTTCGGATAAAGGGAATCATACAGTGTGGAAGCTTCCTTTACTTAGCACACTCTTTTGAGGATCATCCATGTTGTAGCGCGAATCTGTAGCTTTTTGCATTTTTGCTAGAGAATCGGATTCCCTTGTATGGATTTGCCGCATTGTATTTACGCATTCACCTATTTCCAGTTATCTGAGTATTGCTGCTGTGAACATTCATCCACAAGTGTTTGATGCTCATTTTCATTTTTATTGGGAAAAATCCCAGGAGTCAAGTCTCTTTGTTCACAGTAAATTTATATTTACCTTGTTAAGAAAATTCCAGACTGTTTTCCAGTGGCTGCCCCATTTTACATGCCCACCACCAACGTTGGGGATACGGTTTCTCCACTTCCTTGCCAACACTTGTTATCGTCTGTCTTTTCAATAACAGCCACCCGGGGGTGTGGTGGTTCTCATTCAGGTTGTATTTTACGTTTTCCTGATGAGTGATAATGTGAAGTCTCTGTTCACATGTTCATTACCTTGAATGTATGTGTGAAGTGTCTGACATACAAGTGACATTTGAATGGACACACAGTAAGGTGCCTGTTCAGATCTTTTGCCTATTGAAAAAAGTTGAGTTATATGAGATTTTTGTCTATTCTGGATATAGTTCCTTTATCTGGTAGATGATTTGCAGGTTTTTGTTTGGTCGCTTTACCCATTAATAGCTTGTCTTTTCATTTTCTCAGCTCTGTTTTTTGAAGTGCAAAGGTATTTAATTTTAGTAAGGTGCAATTAATTTTTTTGTGATGAGTTATGCTTTTGATGTTGCATCTGAGAACTTTTTGCCCAACTCAGGTCACTGTAATTTTCTCTTATGTTTTCTTGAACAAGTTTTACAGTGTTAGCTTTTACAGTAAGAGGTTTCATCCTGCCGAGCTAGGCTCTGGAGTCACCCCAGAAACAGCAACAGGGAAGTTCTCACCTGGCATCCCCTAACCCTTTTGGCATCAGGGATCAGTTTTGTTAAAGACAATTTTTCCATGGGATGGCGGGAGTGAGGAGGAGGGATTTGGGATGATGCACACACATTGCATTTATTGTGTTCTTTATTCCTATTATTATTACACTGTAATATGAAATAATTATACACTCACCATAATGCAGAGTCAGTGGGAGTCCTGAGTGGGTTTTCCCCACTCAGATGGTCCCACCTGGGGCCTCCTATGAGACTCTAATGCACGGCTGAGCTGACTGGAGGCAGAGTTCAGGTGGCAATAATTAGCCAGCGGTGGCAAGTAGGCGGAAATGTGGATGAAGTTTGGCCAAGGACCCACTACTCACCTGCTGTGTGCCTCGGTTCCTACCAGACCACAGAACAGTAAAGCGACTTTGTGCTACTTAGGAAAAGAGGAAAAGTGGGGAGAGTAGGAAGAACCCTGCAATAATAACATTTTGAGCTAGTTGTCACATGGTGTGATAAAGGTCGTTCAATTCTATTGCAAGGGGCTCTACAGTGATCCCAGCATCATTTGTACAAATGCCTTGGCACCTTTGTCAAAAACCAATTGACCACAATGCAAAGGTTTATTTCTGGACTTTGGATTCTGTTCCATTAATCTATGTCCCTGTCCTTCTGCCAGTACCATCCTGTCCTGTTTTATGTGACTTTACAGTCATTGTGAAATTTAGTCATGTAAATCCTCCAATTCTGTTCTTTCTTTTCAAAAATTGTTTTGGCTGTTTTAAGTCTTTGCGTTATAAAAATATACATTTTAAGATCAGCTTGTCAATTTCTACAACAAAGCCTGCTTTGATTTTGATAGGGATTTCACTCAATTTACTTATTTTATCAGGACATTTTTGATGTTTCTAAAATTCTGATGCTTTTAACTGGCAATGTTTTGGGGGCTTTTCTGGGTGGCAGAAGGAAGCTGAGACAGATTACATTTCAGTCTTCCTTTTTGTCCTAGAATTAACTCCATATTTCCCCCACAGTACGTGTATTTGGAAATAAGAATCTCTGGGTCTTTGTAAGTGAGAGGCTTCTGGCTATACATTTGCCAGTCATTAAAATCTTAGCATTCTCCCCAGCAGGTCCACACGGTAACTTAGACCCAACCAAATGGCTAAGGACATTATGGAGGCTGTGAGCTCATTGATGGGCCTTGCCACCAAGAGTGTAGGTTGCCAGGGCTGGCAGGTGGCATGGTGAGTAAGGTGTTGGACTCTCACATGGCTGACTATGGTTTGAGTCCTGGACCTGGAGGCTTGCTTCCTCACATTCTCTCTCTGATAAGCATATGTGCCTTATGGCAAATTAAAAACATAATAAATAAAATAAAATAAATATTTAAAAAAAGAGTGTAGGTTGCCAACGTGGCTCCTATGGTAGGGACACACGCTGTACCACCTGTTAGATGGAGCAGGCCGTGGTCGCTATGGGGAAGGCACCTGCCAGATGTAGGGACAGAGAAGGCTGGCTTCTGCCAAGCGCTGACGTCCCACCTGGAGCAGGTGCATCCAGTCTCTGGCTTTTTATGGATCAAATGGTACATAATGGGGGTGCAGCCCTCATTTCTAATGTTATAAGGTTAGAGGCAGCGACCTTGGGAGAGTTTACACTCAATTTAATTTTTATTGTTTCATGAAATGGGAATTGTTTTCTGCCAGTCAATAGAGCAGCAGGCATCCTGCTGTATAATGGTTGTGGATAGACTATTACTGTTTGTTATGGCCATTTAACTGCAAGGCAGTCTTATTAGTCGGGATTTTGGAACGACAGGACTTTTACCAGCCTCAGGGCTAATTCTTTATCCATGTCAGCATTAATGTTGTTACATATAATGGCTTATGGCCACTTCAAAAGGAAGAGAAAGTTCAAAGTCTCTGAAGTTTAAAACGCACCAGAAAGGAAAGGAGTTGGGAGAATTCGGGCTCTCAGCGATCAGGGTTTCAACGGGAGCATGTCTGAGATGTAAGCCAGGCAATCAAACGGCCCAGGAAATAATGGCAATGCAGCCGAGCAGGGAAAAGAAACATTATTGAAGAAACCAGCTATCACAGAGGAGAGGCACAAGGTTGAAGGGAAAATCACTCTACATTTAGGAATAGAAAAATGAGCAATTGATTTCCCTGTATGTTATAAAAAAAAAAAAAAAATACAAACCATCCTAAATTACAAACCATCCTAAATATTCCCAATTCCCAGTTACCTGTCCATATTGAACAGAAGTCCTACTGAAGTTTATATGAAAGAAGAGGTTATAAAGGGAGCCTAGCTTGCTTTCTGAGGGCCATGCGAACCTTCTGGTTATAGTGCTATGGAATAATTTGAAAGCGATTTTGTAGTTTTGATCAAGAACTCACTAAATGCATAGAGCTGGCCTCAGAAGGAAAGAGAAGAGAAAGTCCCAGGCCATGTTGATGGAAGGAACAGAAGTTTCACAGAAGAATTGGCCCCTCAAAGGGGACATGCAACATTCAAGAATGCTGGGGCTTAGGAAATGCGTCCGAGTCAGGTAATGGTAATGTAGAGCAGGGAGGGGAGAAGGGAGGTAGAGAGACTGACTCTACTTCTTTATGCCTGTACTCAAATTAGACCAGGAGTAGTGATGGTTGTTACAGTGGGCTCTTCTGTTTTATACTGCTTTACAATTTGAAACAGATACTGACATGTAGCATTCCCGTCACTCATTTGGGTGTCCAGGCTGGTCACTAACTGATGGGACTGACCATCAGCCATCCTGCCCCAACCAGTGCTCCTTGGCTAGTTCTACTTTTTGGTTCTTCTATAGCACTTACTGCTTTCTCATGGGCTTTTAATGTATCGATTGGTTTGTTGCATTCTCTTTCTCTCCTCTGGGAGGATCTAAGAACCATGAGGGCAGGGGTCTTGCTGTGTTTTATTCAGTGACGTGTTCCAAGCACTTAGAAAGTGCCTGGAACATGGCATCTCATACTTAACTAATCGAACCGAGTCGGAACAAAAAAGGAGGAGAAAGAGGATCCTTAGCCACACAGGGAAGCAAAGCGTTACAACGTCTTACACTAAAACAAGACAGAGAAGGGAGAAGGGGATTGTCCCGGCAGTCTACAGACATCTGGCAAAACTGAGCCTTTCCTGCACTGATCAGGAGAGGATTTCTGTACTTTGGGTCTTTTCTTCTTTCTTTTTTTTTTTTTTTTTGGAGAGGTTTTTGCTATAGGCCGTGTGCGCTCGTCAGACAGACAGAGAAAGACAGAGAGACAGAAAGCGAGAAATCACCCCAGGGGGGATGGCCATGCCGCAATCCCTTCTCCTCCATTCTCCTCTCGGGATCTTGAGCACATACGCACACGCGCCCGGCGTGAGTTTAAGCCACCGGGTCCGGAACGCGAACCACGGTCGACTACATGGGAGTCCAGCGACATAGCTATTACGCTAACTGCTGGTCCCTTTCTTTCTTTTTTTAAAGTTTATGTACTTACGTATTCCATGAGTGAGAGAGGAAGAGCATCCCCACCAGCATCCTGACCCATGACCCACTATCCCCAGCCCACCCAGATTACGAGCCTGTGCATGCCCAGCTTCTCAGAAAGGTCTCTGGTTGTGAACCTGGAACTTTCCTGTGTGGATCAGCTCCATAGGGCATGATGTTTCACCACTGTGTCACCTGTGCCCCGTGGACATTGGGTCTTTTATTTATTTATTTTTCTGGAGAGTTTTTTGCTATAGGGCACATGTACTCGCCAGAAAGCAAGAGAGAGACAGAAAGTGAGAAATCACCCCCCAGGGGGAACATGCCACAGTCCCTTCTCCTCTATTCTCTCGGGATGGGATCTGGGGTATGCACACACATGTGCCTGGCGTGAGTGTAAGCCACCGGGTCTGGGACTCAAACTGCAGTTGACTACATGGAAGTCCAGCGACATAGCCATTATGCTAACTGCTGGTCCCACTGGGTCTTAATACTTCACTTGTGTCAATGCAGCCCTGAGCAGGTCATGTGCAACTCCACAGTTTGGTGTGAGCTGAGGTGAGTTTTGTTTTTGTTATTTGTTTTCAAAGACCATACAAGCATGGAGGGACAGGAGGGGGCACTGAAGAAGTAGTAATCCAAACCTCCTTTTAAGTAAGCTTGCTAAAACCAAATCATAATATTGATTTTAAACACTATTTGTTTTTATTTCCAAACGACTACATTATAATGAAGTTTGGCTTGCCATATCAGTACTTTACATCTGTGGACTTATCTATAAGGAAAACGTCAAAAGTGGCAACCGTAAAGCGGGTCTATATACCAAGGGGTAAGTTCCTCGCAAACTCCAACAATGCCAGTGGTTTCATTCATAGTAGATTCATTTGGCTAGAAACTAAGGATCTGAAAGGGCTGATAATTTCCTTAAAGTCATGCCTTTACTAACTGATTATGCCAAAACACTGAACTATTAGGTCATTGGGAAAGCCATGACATATTTTTCTACGTTTTTCTCTGCAAAAATGCATCATGACTTTCCTAATGACTCAATAGTTTTTATCCAAAGAAGTTGTTTGAATCATAGGTGCAGTTGACTTTCAAATCCCACTGAATATGCAAACGAAGGGATCTTGAAGGGCTGCTAATGTGGTTTCCTCATTTTACAAATTGAAGCACATTCTTAGTGTATTAATCTGTGATCTCCAAAGAAACAGAACCCCTAAGCCATCACCCATACACATGCTCATGCGCGCACACGCACGCACACATATAATATGGAACTGGCTCACGAGATTATGGAGGCTGAGGAGTCCCAAGATCTGCCATCAGGGAAGCCGATGGTGGGTTTTGGTCAAACCTGAAAGCCTGAGAACCAGGAAAATGGATGGTGTTGATTCTAGTTCAAGTCTTAATAAGAAGACAGGATAAGATTGAAGCTCAAAGAATGGCAAAGAGAGCAAATTCTCCTTTCCTTGGCCTTTTTTTTTTTTTTTTTTTTTTTTTGCCTCATTTAGGCTTTAAACAGATTGGATGTGGCCCAGGCATATTGGAGAAGGCAATCTGCTTTACTCAGTCTAGTGATTCAGATGTTAATCTCAGCTGAAAACACCATCACAGACACAGCCAGAATAATGTCTAACCAAATACGTGGGCACCCCATGGCCCAGTTAGGATGACACAAAATTAACCAGGAAGGTAATCTGTGCACAGTCTCAAGTGAGCCGGGCCAGCGCTGGTGAGGACCTCGCCACTGAATTCCAGTTCCCTGTGCTTCGCTTCTCTGCATACTTGTACTTTCCGATCAGTGCATGGGAGAAGGCGCGTTGCATACCTTTCAGTTCTAAACTTACGATTATCATACGCCTAACTTAGTTCTAGTGTGTGCATATTTAAATAATTAATCTCTAACAAATTTATGCAAAGCCTTTTATGTAATTTTCTCCTGATACTCAGAAAGGAGCTATTTAATTTACATATTTACAAGAATACTTTAACTACAAATTAGATTTTTCCCAATAAAAGTAAATGGTTCATTACTGAAATTAAGATTTCTTACCACTGCACTATTAGTCTGTGAATAGGATTTCAAAGTTGGTACAGGTATTCTTGAGGGTGTTTGGCCTGAGACAATTTAGAAAGGAACGATAGAATATTCCCTTGATTGAGACTAGGCAAAAGACGGGACATTTTCTGTTGCCCTGTTGAATCTTCACACTAATCTGAACTTATTTGAATAATATCCAGGAAGGTATTAAAAACATGTAGAGTTTTCTGGAAAGCAGAAGAATCAAAGTAGTATGTCAAAGCACATTGAAGAGACTGGTGTAACGTGTGCCACTAGGTGGACTGTGTGAAGAGAGTTTGGGTGTCTTATTCTGTTTATGCTACTTTAACAAAAACGCATCGTGGAGGGCAAAGGAACTCTATAGAGTCCCTCTGTTTTTTGAGAAGTATTTGCTGTAGGGTGCATGCACTCACCCAGGAGACAGAGAGAAAGTGAGAAATAAACCCCTGGGGGAATGGCCACAATCTTTTCCCCTCCATCCTCCTCCCAGGATCTTGGGCATGCATGCACACACCCCTGATGTGAGCTTGAAGCCACTGGGTCCAGAACTGGAACCACGGTTGGTCATGTGGGAGTCCAGTGCCTTAAGCACTACACCACCTGCTGTCCCTGAGAGTCCCTTTTATAAGGATACTAATTCCATTCATGAGAGTCCTACTTATGACCTAATCACCTACCAGAGGCTCACCCTGGGGTTATGTTTCAACGTGGAAATTTTGGAGGGACAGAAACATTCTGTCCATAGAAGGAAAAAACTGGGTAAACCACTTCTACTTCTGCACACTCGAACAAACGCAGTTACTGTTTCTTGAGGATTGCTCTATGCCAGCAACCATGATGACGTCAGTAGGACTGAGACTTGGAAACGTTAGGTGGTTCCATGCATCATGTGGGAGCTATGAAAAGGAGCAGGCATCTCATTTGCGTTTATCTGGCAACAGCTGATTCCAGCATCACGTGGTCCTGCTCCCTTAGGATTCTGGATCTCTAGAGTAGAAGAAATCCATGGATTGGTATTTTGAGCAAGCATACCAGGTGCCACCAAGGCTGGCAGACAGTGAAGTGCACTCTGAGAAATGCCACCCTGTGTTATGCCACATGCCATGCATCTTGGGTCTCAGGTCCCCAAAGTTCTGAGAGCTGGAAACACTAACGTGCTCCTTCCCTTTCCAGACCTCCACCAGTTCTGATCTGGATAAAGTGAGAAATAGTGACTTCCACCTTGGCTTTTTGGTAAGGATAGATGTTAGGATCACATGCAGACTGGGGTTTAAAGACCTACCATAATATTTTTCTTCTTTACATTGTTCCTCTTGAACCTTCTGCCAGGGGACTCAGGTCTCTAGGGATGGTTGTGGGCCCTCTTCTGAAGCTCTCCATCTCAGCTTTCCCAAGCTTTTGGCTTCTCTGCTCCCCCAAGCTCTGCCAGCCTGCCCAGTGAGTTGCCCGTGCCCTTCAAGCCCTCCTTGAGACCCTGGTCAAGCAGGTGGACTTCACTCTTTTGCCCCTCTTCTCTAGCATCCAGACTTGTCCTGTGGCAAGGAGGACCATCGCTCCCAAATGAGGCTGCCTGTCCCCCTCGCCCCTGAGGGTTGACTCTAAAAAGACTCTTGACCTTCCCCATCTCTCCCACGTGATGAATGTTTGAATACTGGCTGTAAATGATAATCTTTGTTTCTTGATCTCCCTCACAGTTTCCAGAATTGTGTCAGAGTTGTAGTGGCCCTTGGGTCACTCAGCTGGCTTCTTAGCTGTGCTGTATTCCTGCATTTCTGTGCTGCCTGGTCTCAGGTCCAGTCCTAGTTATTTTCTTTTCTTCCCTATTATCTTTCTGCCTGTGCCAAATCCTTTATAGGCTCAATTGCCTGACTCTTAACATCACTTAGTTTTCTGGTATACATAATTACTGTAGCTTATTCTCAATTAATAGACTTGGCTACCTCTAAAAAGTGATTCGTCATTGTTGTTGCCTTTGTTTATTAATCTGCCAGCATCTTCTTTTTAAAAAGAATTACTTGGACCAGCAGATGGTGTAATGGTTATGTCACTGGACTCCCATGTAGTCAACCACAGTTCGATTCCTGACCCGGTGGCTTAAACTCATGCCGGACGCTCGCACGTGTGTGCCCAAGATCCTGAGAGGAGAATGGAGAAGGGATTGCGGCATGGCCATCCCCCCTGGGAGGGTGATTTCTTGCTTTCTGTCTCTCTGTCTTTCTCTGGTAAGCATACATGCCTTATAGCAAAACCTCTCCAAAAAAAAAAAAAAAAAAAAAAAAAAAGAATCACATAACTTTATTTATTTATTTATTTAAATTTTACCATAGAGGGAGAGAGTAAGAGAGAGAAAGGGAGAATGCAAGCTGCCAGGTCCAGGACTCGAACCGTGGTCGACCAAGCTGCCAGGTCCAGGACTCGAACCGTGGTCGACCATGTGGGATTCCAGCAGCCTTAACCACCATGCCACCTGCTGGCCCCGAACCTTGCTCTTCTAAGCTATCAAGAGTTATTTCTTTTATTCCAGTTGCTCATATATTGCAGCTGGGTCAGTTTTAGTTTGCAAACCCTGGGTCCTGGCTTCCAGCTTAGAGTCCCAAATTACAAAGACAGTCTTCTTACTGACTTTGTAGTTTTAAATTTTGAAGTACAGTATCTCTCCAATAATTTAAATATGAAGAATGTTAAAAAAGAGAACAGGCCATCCCTACATACCCCACTCCACACTCCAGATGGGATCATCTTTAGAAGTTTGATGTTTACCCTTCTGGGCAGCTTCTGTGCATATTCAGACAGGCCAGTTCACTGATACTTACAAAGACAGCCCAGCAGATTTTCTAATGCATATATTTTATTTTATTGAGCAATTAATCCTTAACTTTTATATCTAATGCTTCTTGCTGAGTAAACTCCTAAAGGAGAGGTATTATTATTATTGTTATAATTTTACATAAATAACCTGCAGCATGTGTAAGATTGCTGAAACCAGAACAATTAAAGCCCAGTAAAGGCAGATTCTAATAACCTAGTGGATCTTAGGCTTGGATGCACTCGGGATCCACCCGAGCAGTGAAAACCAGTGCCGCAGTCTCACCTTCAGAGATTCTGATTAAATCGGTCTGGCACGTGGCCAGGGCATGGAGAGTGTTAAATGCTCCCTGGGAGGTTCTAACGTAGCCAGGATTGAAACCACCATTGTAAACAGAAGGACCGAAATAAAGATTAAGAGTTGTCAACCTTAAAGTGCAAAATAAAGTTTAGAGGAGCTCCTTGAAGAATGAGTTTTACTTAATGAAAGACTTTGCTATTTGGCTGGCTCCACGGCACAGAAGTCGTGGGCTGCGCAAGAGAAGCCTGATCCCACGTGGTGACCTTGTACTGAATCCTTGGCCCCATCTGCCTGGGCATGCCAGGCACCCACAGTTCTCTTTTCCTCAGGTAGGGGACACATTCAAGTGACTGTGTGTTTATTTATTTGTAGTTTGTTTATTTTTAAAATTTATTTACATTTACTCATTGTTCATCTTTACAGTGTGCAGTATGGTTTTCTCCAGCGTGAATACAGGGCATATTAGCCAAGTCAAAGACGTCACCATCTACATTATCCTCAGCAGATCACTCCTCATTTTTGTGTCTATTAAATGTGTTGTTTGTTTTCCCCTGATCTCCTCCCTCTGTATATTTAACTGCCAAACTTTTAGAGAGGCCGAGTTACACCCACAGAGGGTCAAAGGTAGTATTTTTTTTTAAATGACCAAGATCCAGTTGTACACTTACAACTGTATATTTGGGGCTGGACAGGAAAGCGGTGAATGTGTCCCTTCCCGATGGCACGTGCATTCGTTATGGCCACGAACGGCTGCTATCGCTCTTGCACACACTGTGGCAGGACCATGTTCTTGGAACCGCTCAAACTGGGCAAAGACATTCATCCTGAGTCATTCCCTGGTGATTCTAAAAACAATGACTTTAAAAATTTAAAAAAATATATATTGCTGGAGGGCAGGTAAGCTTGCCAGAGAGAAAGGGGGTGGGGGGAGGGAGGGAGGGAGAGAGATAAGGCACTCCTTTCCCAAGCGGGGCATGTTCTCGCACTAGTCCCAGTTATGTCCGCATCCCATCAGGATTGTGGGCATGTGCACCCACCAGGTGTGTTTTTCAAGCCACTGGGGCCAGGATTTGAACTGTGGTTGGCTATCCATTCCTACATTCAGGGCTTGATCTTCTGCTGAGGGGCTGGCCTGACTGTTTTTTAATGAATTATATAGGGTTATCAGAAAAACGACATATTTTTCTATACAAAATGTGTCATTTTTCTGACAACCCAATGTATTAGTGGACCAACTATGTGCATAGTTAATTTAAAGATTATTTTATAGACTGATATATTTTCCTTAAGACTTGATGTTGAAATTTAGTCTAATGAAAACATTTTTTCCTTTTCTCTCCAGTGGATCCTTATGGAGTTATAGTAAAATTCCCATGCGTTCACACCCAGCATCATCTGAGAATTCCCGAGAGTCACAGATAGTTTGCTAAACTTGGGTTCTCCAGAATATCACTTAATGTAGCATAGGTTCTCCGAAATAGTTTTTCACTGGTGATATCACTGTCCTATCACGAGAGGTGGCTGCAGCGAGGGACTGGTCAGTATGCCACAAGGTCCCGCTGATGAAAAGGAGTCTGCTTCCCTCATTGAAGCGCGGCTGTAGGTGCAGCTGGAGACCGGCGTGGCTCCAGGCGTAATTACAGGACTTGACTCGGGTACGGACCCGCATGAAGGAGAGGGTCACGCTCGCCTGCAGTCTGGAGTCAAGGCACTGAATTCCCAGAAAGCTCTGATTCAATTATGTAGCGGAGGCCTCTGCCACTTCCAGTCCTGTCCTTGGGCTTTGGGGACTCTCTCCTCACAGCCGAGTCCTGCCGGCAGTTACAGCTGATGAGCCAGGGCAGAGTCCCCGCTCTGGAGAGAGCAGAGACTTCTGAGGAGACTCGCTGGCAGCCAAGGCAGTGGGGACTCCCAGGCCAGCCCCAGTGCCGGGGTTTATCTGGCAGTGACTTATGGTCATGGCCAAGAGCCACTCTCAAACTCGGTTCTCTACTTTTGATTCAGAAGACTCCGGGGACACGGGTCAGTGTACTCTTAAGATGGAGGAGACCTTGGGAAATCTGTCCGGCATGAGAAACATTGGCAAATGGAAGAGGGGCTGGCTGTTTAAATGCTGCTCACACTCCACAGAAAGGGATTTGAACATAAAAAGAGGATTACAGCCTTTGGGATTAGGGTAGGATTAATCTAGTTCTTTCTTCAACACCAAAGACACAAATGTCCTGAAGGAAAAATTGATACTCTCTTTTTAAAAAAATACAGCTAATAATTCTATGAAATCACAGTTCTCATAAGATCATCTTTTGTGAGCCAAATGATTTAGAAGAAATTCATTCCCTGATCAGCTTATGCTCATGATTGATGTAAATGTTTTTAAATTGTTGTTGATGGCAGCAAGGGGGAGTAACTGAAGGAGCCCTGAATGGTGGCTGGTGACTGGTACTAGGGTTTGGGAGGTGAGTCCCATGTTTACAACTTAGAGAGCCCAATGCAATACCAGTTTGGAAGTGCTCCTGGTTATTAACCTTTGCAGAAAGGGAGCGCATCAACATTTCATTAAACCTATTTTCTCTAATGGGGCCTTCTTATTTACTGATCATTATTCAGCTTAATCATTTCACTATAGCCAAAAGTTCAGGAGCAGTTTTGTGTCTGTCCTTTTTAGCACATAGTGATTGTTGATATTTCCGATGATGATATCTATAGAAAGATAAAGACTAGGGGCCGGCAGGTGGCTTGATGATTGAAGTGCTCGCATGTGGCCAACTGCAGTTTGAGCCCCAGATCTGGCAGCTTGAAAAATCACACCGGCATAGGGTGTGCCTGCCCACAATCCCAAGAAGAGAATAGAGGAGAAGCCATGTGTGTGGCTGTCTCCCTGGGAGGTGATTTCTCACTGACGTCTCTGGTGAGTGCACGTACCCTATAGCATGCCCCCCCGAAGGAAAAAAAAAGAAAGAAAGAATGTCGTAGATCACCAAAATCTATTATTTTGCGAAACCAGCCTCTTGGTGAAGAAGACAATATCAAGTTGGGGAACATTCTTTTTTTTTTTTCTTTTTTGGGAGAGGTTTTTTCGCTATAGGGCGCGTGCGCTCGCCAGACAGACAGAGAGAGACATAGAGACAGAAAGTGAGAAATCACCCCCCAGGGGGGATGGTCACACCGCAATCCCTTCTCCTCCCTTCTCCTCTCGGGATCTTGGGCACGCACGCGCACGCGCCCGGCCTGAGTTTTAAGCCACCGGGTCCGGGACGCGAACCACGGTTGACTACATGGGAGTCCAGTGACATAGCCATTATGCTAACTGCTGGTTCCTGGGGAACATTCTTAATAATGATTCTAAGTAGAGAAGTTCAGGACCCTGAATCTTGAATGTACAGTTGTTAATTATAAAGCCAATAAGGGGTGATGGAGTTTGGGTGCCACTGGCATTATAAGTTAATGTGTGAGATTTCAAACTTTGGGACCAGAAAGACTTGGGTTCAAATTCTGCAGCTGCTGTGTTCTGGCTGCGAGATCCCAGAGCAAATGATTCAACCTCAGTGAACATCAGTTTCTTCACCTCCAAAATGGAGGCATTCAAAGTGACAACAATATTTGCGAGGACTGGATGATAATGCTCCTGACAAATAGTCCCTTCTCAATAAATAGATACAACTGTTTCAGGTCTTCTTGGGGGTAAAATGATGGATTGGAGGGGTAAGGCAGCAGGTTAAAGGAAACCACCTGTTTCTGACAGGTATTGACTCCTACAGCCCTTTGTACACCAAGATATTCATACAATGGATTCAGGAGACAGTTGCCCCAAAGATGTACCACCTGGGGCCAAGAAGAAAGCAAGTGTTGTGGGACAGGTCTAATCCATGGGTTGCGTCAAGTCTGGTAGCTGGTAAAGCCTTACCTCTGTGTAATACTGTCCATGGTTTTCTCTCTAGCACAGTTGGCATTGCCTCTCTTGAATTCCAGCTATTTTAATTTAGATTTCCTCTAGGTGGATCACGGGATTGTAATGACGGGTGCTGGCCGGGTGGGGTGCGGTGAGCATTCCTGGCAGAGAGGACAGAATGAACTACAGGACAGGCTCTGCTCACGGAGGTCACAACCTGGAGCAATAGCGTGAGGACAGAGGTTCTCAGCCAGCATCTTGCCTTGTGAATGGGCGGGTTAAAAATTGTGATAATTCTCATTTCCACTTCAGCATGTTTCTTGTTAGCTCCTTATTTTCACTTTTCTCAATACCAAGAATAATATTTTGAGGGACCAGCAGATGGCGGAATGGTTATGTCAAGTGAACTCCCACGTAGTCGATCAAGATTTGAGCCCTGGACCTGGTGGCTTAAAATTCACATCGGGCGTGCATGTGTGCATGCATGCCTGAGATCCTGAGAGGAGAACAGAGAAGGGATTGCGGTGTGGCCATCTCCCGTGTGGGGGTTATTTCTCGCTTTCTGTCTCTCTGTCTCTCTGGCAAGTACATGTGCTCTATAGCCAAAATCTCTCTTAAAGAAGAAAAAGAATAATGTTTTGCAAAGCCCAATTGATTTGTAAAGGAAACCAATCAATTAACTCATCAATTCAAATAATATCATTATACTAGGTACATTGTATTTTGATAAATGTTTACATATTGCAAAGATGAATCAGATGATAGATAATGTTACCTAATGAAGACACTAAGACATTTCCGTCAATAGTAGTGGTGAGCACAGCCGTATTTTTACCTTCAAAACAGGTAGTCTTAGCTAGAGGGTGTAGGATGACTGGTTGCATTTATTCTAAGAAGAAAGACTCTTTAGATGGTGATGAGTACTTAGAAAAATCTTCATCATGATGTATGTTTGTTTTGTGAGAATACACATTTAACTTCATTAAAAAAATTTTTTTGAGAGGTTTTTGCTATAGGGCACGTGCATCCACCAGAGGGGATGGCCATGCCACCATACCTTCTCCTCCATTCTCCTCTCGGGATCTGGGGCATGCATGCACATGTGCCTGGTGTGAGTTTAAGCCACTGGGTCTGGAACTCGAACCACGGTGGCCTACATGGGAGTCTAGTGACATAGCCATTACGGTAACTGCTGGTCCCTGAAAATTATTTTTTTAAAGTTAATTTCCTTCATGAGTGGGAGAGAATATGCCCAACAGGGTCTTGACACCACAATCTACTCCTAGCCTTGGCCAGCCCCAGATAGGGGTACACGGTGCCGGGTGTGCTCAAGGAGGTCTCTGGACTTGAACCAGGAACCTCCTCATGTAAGATCGTCATGCAGAGAATTACACTTTACCGATGTACCACCCTCTGGCCTATAGTATATGTCTATATTTAGAAACGAAACATTACGTTATTTCTTACATTTATCAAAGGGAACATGTATTTAAAATTATTGGGAAACTCATGCAGATATTTATAGCATGTGAATGTTTGAAGACATTTTTGCTTTAGCATAGTTTCATTGGATTTCTCCCAACATGTGTATTATTCCCAGCTCATAAATTAGTAAGTCAAAGCCCAGAAATGTTAAGCAAATTGTTTAAGACAAGGATGATAAATGGTAGCACTTATCTCAGGACTTCTGGTCTCAAAGTTGTGCTCTCTTCACAAAACCCAGCACAAGGCTTTCTGAACGGTGCTCACTGATATCTGTGTTTGGAGGTTGTGAAGACCAGGGCTTTGGACAGGATTGTTTCAGAGCGGGTGAGTATAGCCTGTTAAGGAAACCGGAGAGGTGATAAGAGAGCCGGGAGCAGAGACTGACGTGAAGGAGTGTACAATCAGTAAAACCCTGGGTTTGATGAGAGACTTAATTTGGCAAAAGTATGCATAGGAGCAATGAGTGATCAGAGAGGGTGGGTACTTCAGGCATCGTAGAAGATCTTCAATGCTGGGGGTTTTGATTTGATGTGATAAACTCAGAGAACCGTTGACCATTTTTGAAAACAGAATTGAGAAGGCAAATATGGTGGTGTACGGGTTAGATTCCAGAAGGAGGATACTGTGAGATGACAGTTAAAGTATCATAGGAGCCAGCTGCTGGCAAGTTGGTTAAGATGGGCAGATCCCACATGACCGACTTTGTGTCCGAGTCCTGGACCCACCATATTGAAAAACATGCATGAGTACATGGTTTACACATGAATACCCAAGATCCTGAGGGAGTGGAGGGGAAGGGATTGTGTTGCGGCCAAACCCCCTGGGGGTGACTTCTCACTGTCCCTCTCTCTTTCTGTCTGTCTCTGGAGAGCCCAGACAAGCTTAAAAAAAAAAGTTTCCAGGGTGGTCTCAGTTTATGGTAGTAGAAGGGGGAGAAATATTTCAAGTATTATTCAAATACTGACCTGGCCTTTTCCTTTGGGTCTTCAAGTGACATATATGTATAGTTATATATATTTTTCTTTTTCTTTTCTGTTTTCATTTTTTTTTTAAGAGAGAGGGAAAGTGAGAAAGCAGTCACCCCTTTCCCACTCCCCCGGGGATAATGGCCACCTCACGATTCCTTTTACTCCATTCTTCTCTTGAGATTTGTACATGCACTCACAAACACCTGGCATATTGAATTTCAAGCTGCCGTGTCTGGGACTCACTAAAATCATGTAGTCAGCTCTATGAAACCCAGCCACTTTAACCACTACACCATCGGATAGTCCTCAAAAAATATATTTAAAAAAATACCTCCTTTTCCCCCCCTTATATTTCATAGTTTTATTCCCTACTGGTCTTTACAATCTGAATACATTGTACATAATCACCCATTGTGATTATTGTCAGTTTCCCTAGCCATGCTCAGCAAACTGTTGTTTTCCTTTTTTTTTTTTTTTTGGAAGGGGGGAGTATTTTATAATTTATATATAAAAATCTCAGTGAAAAAACAAAAAACAAAAAACATGGAAAATGACATATCCACCACACATCGAGAGTCAAAAAAGCCAAACCAGAACAAAACAGAGAAGCACACACACTGAATGTAAATTGTTTTATTTTATGAGAGATTTTTGCTATCCAGCGCGTGCACTCACCAGAGAGCTAGCGAGAGAGACAGACAGAAAGCAAGAAATCACCTCCCAGAGATGATGGCTACCTGGCGATCTCTTCTTCTCTATTCTCTTCTCGGGATTTTGGGCACTCGTGTGCACATGCCCAGTGTAAACTTCAAGCCTCTACTTCCAGGACTTGAACCATGACCAGCCATTTGGGGGTCCAGTGATGTAACTATTACGCCATCTGCTGACCCCGTAAATTTTAATTGTAAAACAAAAATGTGAACAAAACATTTAAAAATAATCTCAATTATTTGGCAGCTCAGTACCACTGCAGAGGACAGATCTGATTGCAAGAAAAGTTTAATTTTATGAAAAACTGAAGTTGGACAGTTTGCTTACATGGAGTTAAAACATATTTAAAAAAGAACTGGGCAGTGTACTGTGAATCGGTTCTTCCCAACAGTTTTCTGTCACCTCCAAAGCCCTGATGTGTAAGTTTTGGGGCTATCCGAGGTGTAAATAAGTCCGCTACAGCTGATTTCAAACTCCCAGTGGGATCAAGGCACCAGAACACGGCGATGGGAGGATAAGCATTCCGGCTCAGCTCAGCCTGGGTCCTCCAGGCGTAAGGTCTCCGGTGGTCTGGAGGTCACAGAGGAACATGTAAAACATCTCACGAACATTTCATATATTTGCTACATAAGCTTTATTATGATTTTCATAGACATACCACTGCACTCTTAGAAGCTTTTATTTTTAAAACTTTCTTTAAGGTGAATTCTGTAAAGAAAAAAAGGTGCAGTTTACATTTGATTGCCAAGATGCTCGTAAAACTGCTGCAAAAATCAGCCCGTTTTGTCCAGGGAACTATTGGCAAGATTCCATCATCAAACAGTGGAACTGACGTTGCGGGTTTCAGAGTAGCAGAGGCCAGCTCTGGGGACAGCGAGCCTGTACCGTAGGTGTGCCGCTGTCTGGATGAAAGCTGTGTTTTAAGGATGCACAGAGCTGACTGTGGGCCAGCCCTTGGCCTGTGTGCTGTGTGGATGAAGGCAGGGTGGTGGACAGTTTTATTCTTTTTCTTTATTTTTTTTCCTGAAATCACCAACAGCAAGAGTTGTGTTCATTTAGATAACAATTACTTTGTAAGCTGTGCTTGAACTTGGAAAAGGATCAGTAGGGCCAGTATTTTTAAGGAGATATAGACAAGGACTTTGATATAAAAATAAAGAGATGACAGCAAAGCCCAGTCTCTATTCTAAGAGAACAGTTAGCGGTCAGCAGTGTGACTGTGGATTTGATGTGTTATTGAAGGGAACAGTGAAAATGGTGACTATGATAAAATCATAGCTGTTGAGGGTTCTTCTTTACAATATTTTGCGTAAAGATAGGAGATTTTAAACTGCACTTTTTCATACCACAATACATTGTCTGCTGATGGGAAAGTTATTCACATAGATTTACGCAGAGGTAAGATCATTTCTTTATGTGATGGAGAAAGCCAATAAAGACGATTCTGTGATATTGGGTGGTTTTAGGATATATTGCTCTCTGGCCCAGCCTGCACCTGCCACCTCCAACCGAACACTCTCGGTTTTTACTATTAGAACTATAATATTAGGATTTATTAGGGGCTGAGACCTGGGACACAAATAACTTGGCCACTGAGAGCCTCTTTCCCAACCCCTGATGATTTTCCGCACTACTCAGAGAAAGAAATCAATGCCGTCTTATTGGGAATATTTATAAACCGCATCCTAATGCTGCCACCAATCATGAAAAAATATTTTCTGGAACCAAATCAAAGAGAGGATTAGGAATATATTGGCTATGATTTCCTAAATTTATATAACTCGAACATTCAGCTTTTCAATTTGAGAGGACTTCAGTTTTGCATCTCTCCAGTCCTGTAAGTGATGTTTGGTCATGATTTCTTCATAAGTGCTGAGTTTGTGATCACGCCACATGTACAGAACCACCTGACAGCACGCAGCCAGTCTTTCTAGAAGACCATGGGGGTTCATCACAATGCCCCATTTATTAGACATAAGTAACCAACTGTCCTGTGAATCAGGCATTGCCCTGAGCTGTCTTTTCTATGACAGGCAAAAGAAATAATTTCACACTTCATATTGACTTATTTAAAAAAAGTTTCAACTTTTCTTAAAACTTCGCTTAACTTACTGGTGTCTGTGTGTCCAAGGCACATCAGTGGTGTGCAGTTACCTACATGCGAAGGACTGTCATCTCCAATAGTGAGTACAAAAATGGTTGAACTACTTTCTTTTTAAGATGGTTTTAAAAGATAAATATTATGGCATGTTTAAAGTATACCATCTGATGTGATAATAAAAAGGTTACTGTTCTAAAGCAAATTAGCATACTATCATCCTCGCATCATTATTCATTTTTCTGTTTGTTTGTTTTTGTGACTTGAGAAGCTAAAATCTACTTATTTAGCAGAATCCCAGATCCAGTTCTGTTTTATTACCTAGGGCCTTCGTGTTGTGCATTACATCTTTAGACTTTTTATACTATGTATCTGCCTCTCTGTACCCTCCAATCTGTATCTCCTCATTTTGTCTCTACCTCATCTCTGCCCCGTAATCATCATTTTCTTTTCTGTTATTTAATTTTTAAATGATATTCTGCACATGTGTGAGATCATGCAATATTTTTCTCTCTGTCCATCTTACTTCACTTAGCATGTCTTCCAGGCTCATCCATATTGTGGCAAAGGGCCAGACTATACTCTTTTCTGGGACTGGATAGCTCTATTCTATATTTGTATACGCGTTTCTTTATCCATTTGTCCGTTAACAGACACTTAGGTTTTGTCCATAGCTTGGCTTTTGGGAATAATGATGCAGTGAGCATAGGAGTCTGTGCAATGTGGTAATTCAAGTTTGTCTGGGAATAGGCCCAGAAGAGGTATTGCTGGGTTATATGGTAGTTCTATTTTAATAACTTTAGCAATAGCCATTCTGGTCTTCTCAATGGCTTGTGCCAATTTACATTCCTACCAACAGAGTACAAGAGTTTCCTTTTCTTTACAATCTTGCCATCATTTATTATTGCTTGACTGTTTTATAATAGAACTCATAGTGGTTTTGAGGAGATATCTCATGGTGGCTTTGATTGGCATGTCTTCAATGGTTAATGATTTTGAGCCTGTTTTCATATACCTGTTGGTGATTTTTATGTTTTCTTTGGGAAGACGTATTCTCAGGTCTTTTCAGTCAATTATTTTTTTTTCCTACTATTATACAATTTATTTATTTTGTTTTGGAGAGGTTTTTGCTGTAGGGCATGTGCGCTCACCAGAAAGACAGAGAGAGACAGAGAGACAGAAAGTGAGAAATCATCCCCCTCCAGGGGGAATGGCCACGCCGCAATCCCTTCTCCTCCATTCTCCTCTTGGGATCTTGGGCACGCACACACATGTGCCCAGTGTGAGTTTAAGTCACCGGGTCTGGAACTCTAACCGTGGTCGACTACATGGGAGTCCAGTGACTTAGCCATTATGCCAACTGCTGTTCCCAATTTATATGATTTTTAAACATACACTTTATATTTAACTGTTTGTTAAATATATGCTTTGAAAATATTTTTTCCACTCTGTTGGCTGCCATTTAACTTCATTAATTATTTCTTTTGCAGTGCAGAAACTTTAATGCAGTCTATTTATTTATTTTTGCTTTTGTGGCTTGAGCTTTTGGTGTGATATCCAAAATATCATTACCAAGGCCAATGTCTAGTGTATTTTTAGTTTATATTATACCTAAAATTTTCTATTTTGTAATATGCATATCACTGAATACAGTAAGTAGATATACTAATGTGAATATACATGGAATGCAGCTCCATATTCAAATGGCTATGGATCCACAATCAAAAAGCTTGAAGGCAGCTGATAAACTCATTAGAAATTATTATTTCATATTTCTATTTTGTCAGCACTGTTCATTTCTATGCCTTTTTTTTTTTTTTTTTTTTTTTTTTTTTTTTTTTTTTTGCTATAGGATGTGTGTGCTCACTGGAGAGAGAGAGACAGGGAGGCAGAAAGTGAGAAGTCATCCTCCCCCTGGGGGTGGGGGATGGCCATACTGCAATCCCTTTTCCTCCATTCTCCTCTCAGGATCTTGGGGATGCACGCACACGTGCCCTATGTGAGCTTTAAGCTGCCTGGGTCTGGGACTTGAACCACAGTTGACTATGTGGGGATCCAGCAATGTAACCATTATGTCATCTTCTGACCTTTTTAAAAAAATTTTTTTTTTAACTCTTAAGTCTTTTAAAAGTCCGTATCACACAAACTTGGCGGCCCATCTAACTGTGGTTTACGTAGGTAGCTACACATTCTGAAAAACTCCCACGTGGCTGATGAGCGTGGCAGGCCTGGCCATGGCCATGTAGGGTCATCTCAGTCTCCCCTCTGATTCCCCACCACCCCCAGCTATCCTGGAGGCAAACATTCTTCACTCTCAGTGGAAACAGAACATTTGTTAAGTGCAGTGATACACTGCAGATCAATTATCTGTGCTACATTAAAAATGGCCTAAGCCCACTGACAATCTCGGGCCAGTATCCCCACTGAGAACCCTCCACTTCTGAGGTAACCAGGGGGCTATGAGGGCTGAGCAGTCTTGCTTAGACTCTGAATCCAGCTCTTATTTGGAAAAAACTGCAAATCTTTTCGTGGAAAGTAAGTGCTTATCTTGACAACTTGATAACTTAGAAGTTATGGCAATGACTTCATCATTACTGGACAAATGCAATTCACATTATAGGGACGAACTTGCTAGAGATAGTTCTTTTTCTTTTTAATATGCTTTTAAATATTTATTTTTTGAACAAGTGATATAAGAATATGGGAAAAAACAAACAAGTATCGCCACAGTAGCTACACTATGAGGTGGATTTTATGTGTCCGTCCCACTTTCCGCTAAGCACATCTTCCCAGAAATTGTCGCATGCTCTCTGGAGCAATGCTGCCGATAAACAAGCATGTGTCTGCTTTGTAAACACAACACGGGAGTGGGCAGTGGGCTTCATTCTGCTCATTTCCTAAGAGCAGTCATTTACTGGGTGTTGTAACATTGAAGGCTCCCAAGATGTGCACACGCACCTGTCATGGTGAGCTCACAATTCCAGTGAAGGCCCAAGATCACAGATTATAGCACAGATGAAAATGAGACTGAGGAGAGACTGTCAGAGTGTGGGCAAGGGTCACTCGTCCACAAGTGTGAATCAAAGATAGGGTTGGTGACTTGTTACCTGAGACCTGAGCAGGGATAGGAAATTCAATTCTAAATGTATTCCATTTTGTTTGTAATAGATATTTCTTTGAACATGGTAGCTTTCCATTTGCTTTGTTACATTAAGGAAAATCTTTATATAATAAACTGTAAGTGCTAATTGCAACTATCTAAAATTATACCGGTAATGCCCCTGCCTTATTATTATTATTTTTCACGTTGTAAATGATACCAACACGCAGGTATTCTGTTCGCCGTGATGTTTTGCAAGGTAGCCAGCAGAGGGCGCTGCATACTGACAGTCTCTTCACACTGGATGGTCAAAGCCTCAGGTGCTCTGTGAGTTTTACAGCCTGACTCAGGGTGTTTGTGAGTGCTTTGCTACTTCATTTTAGGCACAAATATATGTCAGGAATTAATGATGTATAGCGATTTAATGTATAAATAATAATAAAAAATAATAAAAAAGAATAATGCTAAAATAATAGAGTTGTGAAGAGAGAAATTAGATAACTGTACATGTTTTTCCTCTATTATTAATAAAGAGGAAAACAAAAAGGTCTGTGTGCCCATGCTTACATGGTTATGATTACAGCTGTATTAACTGCGAGGAAGTAACAGGACAGCCTGAGTTTCCTGTATAAACCAGCATTTCTTCTAATTTCTCAGTCATACACTAAAACGAAAGTACTAGTTCTTAATATACATTCTTTTTTTTAAGAGAGATTTTTGCTGTAGGGCGCTTGTACTTGCTGGAGAGACAGAGAGACAGAACATGAGAAATCCCCCTCGGGGGGTGGTCATGATGCAGTCCCTTCTCCTCCATTCTTCTCTTGGGGTTTTGGGCACACAAGCACACGTGCCCAGTGTGAGTTTTAAGTCACCAGGTCTGGGCTCAAACTGCAGTAGGCTACCAGCGACATAACCACTATGCCATCTGCTGCTCTCCGAACTACGTTCTTTAAACATTGAGGTAGATGATATCGTTTGGGTAGTATCAAAATGTTGTGGCTCTATGCAAATTTTTTGTATATCTATATGTGTTTTGAAAGATTTAAAGTTGCATTTCCCCCTATAAAGCTGGAGATTCTAAAACATTTTTAAAGCACAATTTCCCCCCTCTAGACATAGGCACCTGGTGAACGTAGTGCCATGCTGTGTGATGCTGGACTCATGGGGGAAGGCCCTGGGTTTGCGGCTCTAGGTCTCCTGTACACGCTGGAATGCGTGTGCCTGCAGTCCCGGGCTGGCTGAGGCGGGGGGTAGATCGTGGCATGAAGACCTCATTGGGATGATTTGCAGAAATGAAATAAATTTTAAGGAACCTAAAGAGATGTTCTTAAACCGTTCGTACTTGATTAAACTTAGTCATGTGGAGACCTCTCCCTTAGCCTGGCTGGGGCTGTATGTTAATGTGAACATTTGTGTTTTTCGTTTAAGGAGCAAACTAAACTAGCCCTGTGGCATGGACTGACTTGACTTGCCGTAGCCCAGTGACATGATGTATAAACAGATTGAATCACATTCATAGAGTTAAGACAGTCTTCAGGGACCAAGGCTTGGATCATATAAATATAGTTGACTACCTGCTCAAAATTTCTTATAGTAGGCAACGTTCAGTTTTTATACACAGGATTCCTGATCCGCAAAGCTCAGGCCTGTGTCTGATAATGTTTTGCTGCTGTATTGGGCACGTTTAATGGCAGTTCGTAGTGGTACTAATAAGTGAAGGAACAGACTCTCATAGGTGTGCAGGTATCATGTGGAATCGGAGAGTCATGGCATTCTCCAGTGCTTTAGTCCCTGCTCAATTTAACTAGCCATTTTACTGAGCATTATTGCTTGATATAAAATAAGTTTAGTTATATAAATAAGGTGTAGACTAATTCTATTAAATATTACTGTGGACTCTTTTAGGGGAAATAATTCTAATTCTGAAAAATATGGAATAGCAGCTCCGCAGTGTGTTGAGATTTAAATTCAGGTCAAGCCACTGCTTTAGATTAAATCATGATTTATCTTTCAAAATGGGAAGCCCATTAACTTTTGCCCCCAGGTTCTCTCTGGGGAGTGACGTCCTGGGTTTGGGCTATCCACACCTGTCTGATGGGTCCTCTTATGGCCATGCATCTTGTGCTGCTAGAATCCCATGCTATTACTTTATCTTTGTTCTAGGTTTTCTGCCATAGGATGAGTGTGCTAGCAGGAGAGAGAGACTGAGAGGGAAAGTAAGAAATCACCCCCCTGCGGGGGTGGCCATGCCACAATCCCTTCTCCTCCATTCTTCTCCTGGGATCTTGGGCATGCATGCTCATGTATCCAGCATGGTCCTCAAGCCATCAGGTCTGGGTCTTGAACTGCAGTCGACCACTTGGGAATCCAGCACCCTAATCATCATGCCTCATTTTTTTTTGGGGGGGGGAGTTTTCGCTATAGGGCGCGTGCGCTCGCCAGACAGAGAGAGAGAGAGACAGAGAGATAGAAAGCAAGAAATCACCCCCCAGGGGGGATGGCCACGCCGCAATCCCTTCTCCTTCATTCTCCTCTCAGGATCTTGGGCACGCACGCACACGTGCCCGGCGTGAGTTTCAAGCCACCGGGTCCGGGACGTGAACTGCGGTCGACTTCGTGGGAATCCAGTGACATAGCCATTAGGCTAACTGCTGGTTCCCCCTCATTTTTTGTTATCTTCCATTTCCTTTGTATTGGCGAGGCTGCTGGATAGGAGTTACTTGAGCCTGGTTCATTTCATACAGATAGGGTATTGATACAGACAGACTAGGAAGATTAATGATGTCCTTGAAGGTGGGGATCATAGGTTGATGCGCTAAAGATTAGCTTTGCATCGTTAAATTTGTACGGTCATTTATTTAAAGCAATTATTGCGTGTAAATTATTGTTATTTTAGAGCCTTTCCTCTATGTCTCAGATCAACATTGACTGGCAGCAGATTCAGTATAGAACTACTGCGTCCTGATCAGGCCGATGTGTCGGCTCAGGTTGGACCTGTGTGGTGAGGCGTACGTGCGTGGGCACCAGAGTCTGTCAGCTTAGGTCCTCCATTGCCTAAACAGTGCCTGAGGACAGGAAGAACTCCGTTCCATCCCACCAGGCAGAGTTCTTTATTCTTGTTTTCACAGGCATTATACAGCGTCCTTTAGGAAAGAGGCAGTAAATATTGGGTCGCCTGAAAAGTCATGGCGTGGTGGGACCAGCAGTTAGCGTAATGGCTATGTCGCTGGACTCCCATGTAGTCGACTGTGGTTCGCATCCCGGACCCGGTGACTTAAAACTCACACCAGGCACATGTGCGTGCATGCTCAAGATCCCAAGAGGAGAATGGAGGAGAAGGGATTGCGGTGTGGCCATCCTCCCTGGGAGGTGATTTCTCGCTTTCTGTCTCTCTGTCTCTCTCTGTCTGTCTGGTGAGCACATGCGCCCTATAGCGAAAACCTCTACAAAAAAAAAAAAAAATGTAATAAAAAAAAAGTCATGGTGTATTTTTTTCTATGCAGAAATATGTCATGATTTTTCCAATGGCCCAATAGAGTGTTATGGTTAAGATCTGGGTTCTGGAATCAAACAGACCTGGGCCGACCAATAGCACTCCTTGAGACTAGGAAAATAATTCAACTTCAGTGCCTCAGTTTTATCATCTACAAAACAGGGACAGTATAGATTGCTCTGCAGATTATCACTAGGTCTGTAAAATGTTGAACAGCCACTATTAGTTATTATTAAATGCCAGAATTAGTGCTGAAAGTAGCCTTTCCTATATATATATATATTTTACTTTAATAACATTTATTTATTTTTGGAGAGTTTTTTTTTTTTTTTTTTTTTCCCCTTAGGGCATGTGCGCTCGCCAGATAGACAGAGAGACAGAAAGTGAGAAATCACCCCCTGGGGGGGTGGCCACGCTGCAATCCCTTCTCCTCCATTCTCCTCTTGGGATCTTGGGAACACACGTACATGCGCCCGGCATGAGTTTAAGCCACTGGGTCCGGACACGAACCACAATTGACTACGTGGGAGTCCAGCGACATAGCCATTACACTAACTGCTGATCCCCAATAACTTTATTTTTTAGAACAGTTTTAGTTTCAAAATTTGATCAGAAAAATCGGTCATGTGATCTTTCTTACTATTTTAATTGAAAAACAAAGAACCACAGACCCATTCTGTAGTTGGGTCCCCATAGCAGGGGGCTCGTGGGCAGTGAGTGTCGAGTGTCCCAGAAAGGAAGTTTGAAGTTCACTTTTGAACAAGGCACAGCTTACCCTCATAGGCCACATCTGAAGGACAGTTCATGTGTGAGAGCCACAGAGCACAGGAGGGCTGCTTTCCGAGGAGCGATAGGGGATCTTCACGAAGGGAGCTTGTTCCCGGATGAGATGTCCCTGATTCTGCCCCCTCCCACGGAACATGCATGGACCCCACATGGCTCCAGTGGGCAGGGATGGCAGTGCTCTCACTGAAGATGGGTGACTGATTTGTCCACCATGCCCTGCTGGTGACAAGTGTCATGTGTTGTGTCTGAGCCCTTTTTATATCAGCGCAGGATTGCCAGCTCGTGTTCTTATTTCTGAGGATTGCGATGCGATATTTGAAGTACACAGCAGATGACGTATGGGTGACATATCTGGGTCTTAATTCTCTGATTTCACTAAAGAATATTGTATATTTTCTAGTTTTTTTGAGTTTGTTTGTACAGAGATGCTTAAGACTAAAACTCTTTTTTTTTATAGTCTTTTTATTTATTTATTTATTTATTTATTTTTTTAAGAATTACTTTAACTTACCTATTTGGTCAGAGAGGGACAGAGAGAGAGAGAGAGAGAGAGAGAGAGAGAGAGAAAATGAGAGAGAGAGAGAGAGAGAAAGTGAGATCTGGGACTGAAATCGTGTCGGCCATGTGGGAGTCCAGCACCCTTAGCCACCATGCCACCTGCTGGCCCCAAAGCTCTGATTTCCAACAGCACCATTTGTTCTTAATGTTCAACTGCCCTTTTACTCCCTGGGGTTCTCTGTTCACTGAGAGTCAGGAATAAAGCCCGTAATCGGTCTCCTCCTTGCAGGGGGTTAGTGGGAGGCCCACCCAGTCCCTGGACGTGGAGAAGAGCTAGCTGCACTAGAACTGCCCGTGCTTTTCCTGTTTCCGGCCAGCTGCTGGCACTCCTGCAGCTCAGCCCTGCCGGCCTGGCACCTCCGTGGCTTTGCTGAGGACGCTCATCCAGCGTGGGCAGAGACAGGACGGGGGCCGGCTGTTAACGTCCTGATGAGAGCCGATGCACAGCGAGCAGGGATTTAATGAATGCTATGCTGAGTTACTTTATCTTGGCTTTGGATTTGGAAAATCTTCTAATAAAAGCCTCTAGGAAAGTCTGTGAATAGCTCGAAAGTCCCATTATGTTCATTACAGATTTCTTACGGCAAAGAATTTCCACTGTCCAGTTGTAATCAGCGACCGAGAGCCAGCCACGAGGGTGAGAACGATTACTCCCTGGAACTTCTCAGGCGTCTGCGTAACCTGGGCAGGCAGAAAGTGAGGACGTCTGATGTCAGTAAATTAAATCTGTCGTGGGCATTTCAGCCGAGTGTGGTCAATGACAAGCCTTTGTTGGTGCTCGCTGTCAACACCAAACACTGGAAGCATGCAGGTGGAGGTGTGTCCGCGGCTCCAAAATAGACTGCTCTCGCGATGCACGTATCCAGAGGTGTGTTTGGCTGATGGCAGGTTCAGGCTGATCAGCCTTGTGATCTCGCGATGCGCGGATACCTGAAGTCTCAGCACAGGCATCGCGGCAGCAGCTGGAATCGCCCGTGGTGACAGATCGCTGCATACAATTATTCAACCACAGTCATGAGGACAGGTGACTTCAGGAAGATAGAGATGCTAATCATGGCTCTGCCAAGTTTGGTGGAGATTGCTCCTTGAATAAATAAAGTCAGAAATGTCTGCTAATATCATGTAAATGAGCTCTGAAGAGAGAGCCCTATTAACAGAAGGAAAGCCTGTCCTGTTTAAGGTCAGATGTGTGACTTCTAAAAAGCCCGAGACAGGAGGACAACTTGACAACTATTTACGGAGAGCAGTTTTTGGATACCACTTTCGGTTACTCGTAAGCGCTGAAATCACTGGAATCCCAGTTTGACTTCACAGACTGGGAGGACATGACAGAAACAACATACACATCAACCCTGCGATCAAATACTAACTGTATGTAAACAATGACGTTAGTTTAAGAGACTAGAAATTCATGTAAAAACATTGTTTTTTAATCATTGGGCTTATTAGGAGAAGTCAAATTGTAGCAAGTTAACAAAATCCAGTGGTGGGATTTCCAGCTCTTCTTATTCTCTTCCCGTATTCAACTGGGCATGGACAGGCAATGGAGAAACACCTGCCATGGGACAGAAGGAGGCCTCAAATATGCCTGATACATTGAAATATTGGGGCCAGCAGGTGTCATGATGGTTAAGGTGCTGAACTTCCACATGGCTGACTGCACGGTTTGAGTCCTGGACCGTAGTGGCTTGCTTTCTCGCTCTTGCTAGTGAGCACGTGTGTCCTATATAGCAAATAATTTAAAAAGATGATAAAATATCAGGACCAGCAGTTAGTGTAATGGCTATGTCGCTGGACTCCCATGTAGTTGACCACGGTTCACATCCTGGACCCAGTGACTTAAAACTCATGTCGGGCGCCTGTGCGTGCGTGCCCAAGATCCCGAGAAGAGAATGGAGAAGGGATTGCGGCGTGGCCATCCCCCCGGGGGATGATTTCTTGCAGTCTGTCTGTCTCTGTCTGTCTGGCGAGCACACGCGCCCTACGGCAAAAACCTCTCCAAAAAAAAAAAAAAAAAAAAGATGATATAAATAAAATAGTCATGATAACTTGTATAACTTGAAATTTTTGTGCTCTTCTAATCTAGGGTTGCTATTGTAGATACAATAAATAAAAATACAAGACACCATGTTAAAATTTAATTTCAGATCAAAGAGGAATTTATTTTTTCCAATTTTAATAGACTATTTTTTTAAAAAAAGAGCTATTTTAGGTTCATAGTAAAAGTGAGCAGAAAGTAGTTCTCATATAACTCCTGTCCCCCACTGCCCAAGGCTCCCCTCATCCGTACCCCACCACCAGAATGGCCCGTTCGTTACGACTGACGAACTCCAGCGACACATCTTTGCCACTGGGTCCGAGTCCACAGTTCACACAGCTTACCATCTCTATCTTCCTGAAGTCACCTGTCCTCACGACTGTGGTTGAATAATTGTATGCAGCGATCTGTCACCACGGGCAATTCCAGCTGCTGCTGCGATGCCTGTGCTGAGACTTCAGGTATCCGCGCATTGCGAGATCACAAGGCTGATCAGCCTGAACCTGCCATCAATAAACAATTAGGTTATGCAATTTGTGAGCAACAGTTTTCAAATTTTGTGCTCTGATCACTCTGGGTGTTTATGCTTCCTGTGGTGCAGGTCTGGAGAAGTCTAACGACACGTGTTCACACTGTAGCCTCACATGGAGTATTTTCACAGCCCGAAAATCCTGTGCTCTTGCCTGTTTATTCTTCGCTCCCTCAATCCCTGGAAACCAGTTTTTTTAGAAAACAGTCAGCAGGTATGTGGGTGAGTGCGAGACCTCTTCACCCTTTTCCCTGGGGTGCCTGTCACCCGCGAAGCTCTCGTCCTCATGGAGTGTGGTGCTGCGCCCCGAGGCCCCAGGGCTCCCCACGCCTGCTGTCCCTCCTCATGCTCCTCTCAGACCTTTCTGCCTCCTGGGCCCAGAACCGAGAAGTACCTAACCTGGGGCGGAGGTGGTAGGACTGTCTCTGCAGCCAGTGGAGATGCACCTTCCAGACACACTTGACTGCGGCCCGTGTGTCGCATCTGGCCCTGAGACCGAGTGGTGTTACCGGGAAGCCGACGGCTCACCTGAGATTTCTGTGCCTCTTTTACCTCTTCTGGAAAATCTAAGTTCCATAAAATTCTAAAAGCAAATCTGGTAAAACAAGACATAAAACATGTACTTTTCCTTTTGTTGATGGTATGCAGTGGGATGAGGGGTCTAAGGAGCTTTAAAGAACAGTCATAAAAACAGGACACCACTTTCTTTGAGAACCCCTGCTTGTCCCCTGTCCCCAGTGACCAACCAGAAAGCTGATCTTGTCAGATCCTTTGGTAAAGCTCTTGAACCAGGTTTATAAGACCCATTTTTATTTGTCAAATTAAAAAAACACACACACACACAAAACATAAAAGTAGAAACGTAGGTAGAAACCTGGAAATCTGAATCCTAGGCCAGCTGCTTAGGGAAGGTCCCGGGCTCTGTCCTGAGGTCTCCTTGTAGGCGGAAGCATGCCTAGGATCGGGGCGGGCTGAGGCTGGGAGTGGAGCGCAGCAGAGACCCTGTGCTGTGTCTCCCTTTCTCATGGAAGAAATATATAATTGAAAAACAAAATATTTGGGCCAGCTAGTGGCATGGTGGTTAAGGCAGCTGGATCCCCAAGGCCCTAGACAAGAGGACTTGAAAAATGGGTGCCCCAAATCCTGAAAAGAGAAAGGAGAAGGGGTGTAGTATCACCATCCCCCGTAGGAGTGCTTCCTCACCTTCTCTCTCCTCTGTCTGTGCACATGCACTCTGGCAAATTAAAAAAAATTAAAGAACTTAATTGGAAGGTTTGTAAGCATTGATTCGGAGCAAAGGGACTGAGAGGCTTAAATATGTGTCCATGCATGTCCACGGCAGGACTGCTCGCGGGGACCCTGGCACTCGTCATCTGGTGGCCGAGATTTACTTTTGGGACTGAGTTTGGACAGTGACATCCCTGCCATCCCATGATTCACATGGTAACGTACACCCAGGGCAGACAAGACGCTGTTTGGATGGAAAGAGTGAAATAAACAATTAGGTTATGCAATTTGTGAGCAACGGTTTTCAAATTTTGTGCTCTGATCTATCCTTGCGTTTGTACTTTGTTCTCGCATTGCGATTTCAGAATATTCAAGTTTCATTTCAACTAAAATATAAGGCTTTTAAAAATGAGAGAAATGTTTTATACATTTTTAAAAGAATTATTTAACTTTATTTACTTATTTATTTTAATTTGACCAGAGAGGGACAGAGTGAGAGCGAGAGAGAAAGTGAGAAAGCAAGCCATCAGGTCTGGGACTCGAACCATGGTCAACCATATGGTATTCCAGCGCTCTTAACCACCACACCGCCTGCTGGCTCAGCTTAATATTTGTTGTTGACTAAACGATTGATGATCACATAGAACTGAGTCAACCTTATTCATTAAAGACACAGAGACGAGACAGAAAGATCAAAAGACTAGTTTTCATGGATCTGGGTTCAGTTCTGTACAGCAACTGTTGAGTCCTACTATGTGTCAAGCACAGGAGCTGATTATTAGATCAACAAGAGGGAATATAATGTTCTGTCTGTAAGACAATGAGAGAAAAAGGATGCATTACAGGTTATTTTAACTAAATGGTCAAAGATAATTTAAGATTTATGTAATATTTATTATTTTGTTATAAAATCTGCACTTAAATTTTGAGCCTTATTTATTTATTTATTTATTTATTTATTTATTTTTGAGGTATTTGCTATAGGGTGCATGCACTCAGTGGGGGGGTGGGGGTGGGAAATCACTCCCCCCAGCCCCAACGGATGGCCACACTGCAATCACACCTCTTCCATTCTTTTGGGATTTTGGGCATACATGCACATATGTCCAGCATGATTTTGTTTGTTTGTTTGTTTTTTGGAGAGGTTTTTGCTATAGGGCACGTGCGCTTGCCAGAAAGACAGAGAGAGACAGAAAGACAGAAAGCGAGAAATCACCCCCCCCAGAGGGGGTGGCCACGCTGCAATCCTTTCTCCTCCATTCTCCTCTTGAGAATGGGCACGCATGCACATGTGCCTGGGGTGAGTTTAAGCCACTGGGTCCGGGACTCAGATCACGGTTGACTACTTGAGAGCCCAGTGACATAGCCGTTATGCCAACTTCTGGTCCCATGTCCAGCATGATTTTCAAGCCTTCAGTTTCAGGACTTGAGCTGTAGTTGGCCATGTGGAAATCCAGTGTCTTAACCATAATGGCAGCTGCTGGCCTTATTTTAGTGGCTTTTAAATGGATATTGAATTGAAATTTCAATACAATAATGATTATAAAAGTAGTCACTACATTAGGTACTAATATATAATTACGGCCAGGAAAGAAATGGTTATACAATAGAAGAAGCCTCTGTTGCATCTAACCCCTAAATATAAGTTGATATTTTGTGATTTACTAATTTTTATTAGTAATATAGAAAGTACTTTGTATAGTGACTTGCACTTTTATGAACACACATATATTTTAATTACTGTGTTGTATTCTTTTGTGACTCAAAAGGGGAGTAATTAAAAAAGACACTTTATATGGCCATGGATTGGCATTGGGGACTTAAAGTGGATTGGCTTTGGTTTTATTTTATTTTATTTTATTTTTTGAGAGGTTTTTGCTATAGGGCGTGTGCACTCACCAGAAAGAGAGAGACAGAGAGACAGAAGGCGAGAAATCACCCCACAGGGGGGATGGCCACGCCGCAATCCCTTCTTCTCCATTCTCCTCTCAGGATCTTGGGCACGCAGGCACACACAGTTGGTGTGAGTTTAAGCCACCGGATCCAGACTTGAACCACGGTCAACTACATGGGGGTCCAGTGACATAGCCATTACAGTAACTGCTAGTCCCAGCTTTGATTTTATTTAATAAATGTGTTATTAAAAACAAAACAAAACAAAACAGAAACAAAACCCTCAGTGGCTGGTAGATGGTGTAGTAGTTAAGGCACTGGATGTCCACGTGGCTGACTACAGCTCAAGTCCCAGACCTGGTGACTTGAAAAGCCAGGCATGAGTGTGTGGGAGCCTAAAATCCTGGGAGGAGAATGGAGAAGGGTTTGTAGCGTGGCCATCTACCTTGGGGGGTGATTTCTCACTTCCCCTCTCATTTTTTTTCTCTTCTCTCAACAAGTGCATGCGCCCTGTAGCAAAAGCCTTCAAAACAAAACAAAACAATCAAAACTCAGAACTTTCTGTTCTTCCTAGAGAGTAGGGAGAAAATTATCCAGAATTTAGATCTGAGAAGTTATGTACACTTGCATCTCACCTTCCTGTGGAGTTTTAACCTGTACGCATCATTGCAAATACGTCTTCTAAAGACAGAAGGGCTAAAACATGGTGACTCCGTGTGCAGCCAATATGTTTCTTATGTGAGTGCAGTTGGATTATGTAAGTCAAATGCAATGACGGTTTGTAAGTCTCCATTTCTCCAGACCCGTTTCATTTTATGATTCTATCATCAGGCTTCTTTGATGGCAGGCATACTTCCTCTCGTTTATCCTTGTGTTTGCCATTTTATGTCTACTTTATTCTCTAATTTGAACTTGAATCACAGCAAGTCATCTTCATCTGTTCTTTCCTTTTTCTTTTTAGTTTTGCTTTAGTTCTTTCAATTCAGCCCCTTATATATTTTCTTTTAAAAATATTTCATACACAAATAGCTTTTATCTAAAGTGCTAGGACTGCTTAATGCCTAAAGCTTTTTTTTTTTTTTTTTTTTTTTTTTTTTTTTTTTTTTTTTTAATTTAGAATATGACCACAATGTGTTGAGTTGAATGGACTCACTGGATTGAAAAGGTTGTGATTAAATGTCAGTTCAAATTTTGATTTGTGAAAAACAAAGATGATTAGCAGTATACTACACATATTTGAAAACTAATTCTTTTTAGCCAGAACTAGAAAAAGATTTGTGAAGACAATCTGCACTTTTCTTGTCAGAATATTCGGAATGGATATGGCACGTGAGACTATCAGAGACATCAATTTTATCATGAAGAGAGGGTGTGGAATGGTTCAGTTACTATATATGCACTTGTTTCGATTTTATTTTTCTGTAATATGCTATAGGGCATGTGTGCTTGTTGGAGGGATGCACACACACACACACACACACACACACACACACAGAAAGAGAGAGAGAGAGAAGGATAGAAAAGTGAGAAATAACCCTCCATCACTCTCTGGAGGTGGTGGTGGTGATAGCCATGCCTCAAACCCTCTCCTCCATTCTCCTTTTGTGGGGGTGGGGGTGATAGCCATGCTGCAACCGCTCTCCTCCACTCTCCTTTTGGGATTTTGGGCATACACACAAATGCACCTTGTGTGATTTTCAAGCCACCAGGCCTAGGATTTAAACTGTGCAGTTGGCCATGTGGGATCCAGAACCTTAACCTCCACACCTGCTAGCCCATACTCATTTAGAACTTTAATTCAGCTTCTGATATCTCTGTTGTGCCTGTACATATGTTCAGCTCTGTCTTGATTTTCTATCTTACATTGTCTAGAGAGCTTGTCTAGCTAAAAGGCCTCATTTATTTCTTTGAAAAAGCAAACATGTTTAAATGAATACTCTGACGATCCTGGGACACTTCTGTAGTCTCTGCACACACATACACACACGTGTGCAAACATACACATATTTGTACATATGAAGGAATGCCAAAAGTTCATGGAAAGATAAGGTACGAGTTTATTTTCCATTTTTTAATACTACTCAGTTTTCACAAACCTTTTGAAGATCGTGTGTGTGTGTGTGTGTGTATGTGTACGTGTGCATGTATAACCACTATAATTATTATGAAACTAGTACTGCTCATCAAAACCTAGAAATGTAGATGCCTGACCCTCAGAGGCTTGTTAATAAGTGGGTGTCAGTGTTTCAGTGCTTCCCAGTTATTTTCTATGTCTGTAGCAGTGTTTCTTGAACTTCAGTAGGCATCAGAATTAACTGGGGGGGGGGGGGGGCTATTAAAACAACTTTCTGGGCCCTACCCTACAGTTTCTGTTCAAATTTCTTGACTTGGGAATGGTTGATTATTTTAAATTACATAATGCTTAGATGAAAATTTTCATAATTTTCCATGTCTTCCTGATATTGCTGGCTTGAAAATCACATTTTTCTTTAATTCCAGGGGTGTGTGCACTCTTCAGGTGCACACACACACACACCCCACACACGCACACATACACACCCCACCCCCCGGTGTGGTGCAGTAATGCTGCAGTCCCTTTTTCTTTATTTTTCCTTCTTGTCAGGATTCTGGGCAATGCATGTGTACCTGGCTTCTCTCTTAAGCCACCGGGGCTGGGATTTGAACCATGGTCGGCCATGTGGGATCTGGTTCCCATTGCACAACACTTATACACTACACTATGGGGCCAGCCTTGGAACTCACTTTGACATCACTGGCTTATGAAATGCTATGTGTTAATTTTTTCCCCTGATTTCTTTCCATCAAATGTATCTTAGTGGCAGCATCTAATTCATTTTGTGGGGGTAAGAGTGTAACCTCTACAGTTGGACTGCTTGATGTAAAATACTGGTTTTGTTAATAATAATAGTAATTATTATTGCTGTTATTATATAGTAATGTATAAATTGGTTCTAAGTATTTCATGCATATGATTATGATAATATTGTGTAGAGATACTTATAATGAAAAGTAATATCCTCCCCTTCCCTAATTCCACTTCTCAGAGGGAACCATTTTTAACCCTTTCAGTTATTTTCCCTGGCATTTTTTCCATATCACTAAATAATATGCTTAGATTGTTATTTCTTGATGTGTCAATTTTGGACATTTACTTGTGTCATGAGACAAGTCCTTGAATCAATAAGCCAAACCTCTCTGCCTTCATCCCAGTATAGTTGTAGTACAGTAGGTGCATGTTCTTATTTTTCTGTTTGTCCAAATTTAAAATATTACATCTTTAAATACAAGGTGTATTTATCTTATTTTGGTAAATCACAGTTTACAAAGTATCATGACTGGGCTAAATTTTAAAGAAGGCAGAAGAGTTTTGTTTATGAATTACCATACAGAACAGATGTCCATCAGCTGTCAGTGGATCTTTGACCAAATGCTATTCCATTCCTGGCAACTAGTTAGGGATATTTTTACACCGAAAATATTCTAGAACAGCACTGTGCAACAGCACCTTCTGGATTATGGAAACTTACTGTCATCTGGCCTGTCCACAGTGGTCCCCAGGCACCTGTGGCTACTGAGAACCTGGGATGCACTAAGGCTGCTGGGGAACTGCATTTTAAATTTTACTTAATTTTCATTCTTTTTTTTTTTTTTTTTTTTTTTTTTCTTTTTTTTCTGCTATAGGACTCATGCACGTGCCAGAGGGGAGAGAGAGTGAGAGGTCACCTCCCAGGGAGATGGCCATCCCTGCTGTGGTCTCTTTTCCTCCAGGCTCCTTGCAGGATTTTGGGCATGCTTGCATACTTGCCTGGTGTGATTTTCAAGCCACTGGGTCTGGGATTCAAACCGTGCAGCTGGTCATGTGGGATCCAGCACGTTAACCTTCAGGCCACCTCGTGGCCCCGATTTCATTAATTTAAATAGGAATACCACATGTGGCTGGTGGCTCTTTATTGGACAGTTCTGGATCTCTGGGTGGTCATTTATCGTGAGGATTTATCTGAGTGGGTTCTTTCTGATAGCATATGAGAAGTCTTAACTTTATTAAAGTACTCCCCTGTTTTCTGTCAGGCCCATCACATCTTAGCTCATTCCTGGCAGGGCTGAGGCACCCGTAGCTCACTGCGTCTTCATGCTTGCAGCAGTGCCTGCCGCGTAGCAGGTGCTGGGTACGGGCTGTGCACCGAGAACCCGGAGAGGGTGCACGTGGTGCAGGCGGTGGAGACTCAGACGAGGACTGAGTGGTAGAGTCGATGCACTGCTGCTTCTTCACAGTGCCATGTAACAAGTGGTTTTAGCGATCATAGGCACACTTTCACGTTTCACGTGAAGCTTCCATTCTACCTAGATGGCTCGCCTGGTCTTTCTTCAGCTTTTCTTTTCACTCACCTGCATCCTGTGTATGCTCAGATTCAGCCGAAGTGGTTGTGGGCCAGGAGTATGCTTTCTCTTCCCCCGCCCCTGCCCCATCCTCCCCTGGGTCTTGTTCAGGCACTTCTGCTCTTGGTTGCATTAGCCACGCTGGCCTTGCATGGCTGTGGCATGCCACATCTCCATGACGCTGTGAATGTCTTGACGTCAACAGTGCACCTTACTAATGTTCTAGGAGGCAAATACAGAGCATCCCGGAGTGGTTTCGTTTGTTTGTTTGTTTTTTTAGAGAGAAAGTTTTTGTTGTTGTTGTTGCTATAGGGCATGTACACTCACTACAGAGAGACAGAGAGACAGAAAGCGAGAAATCAATCCCCAAAGGAGATGGCCATGCTGCAGCCCCTTCTCCTCCATTCTCCTCTCAGGTTTTGGGTATGCATGCACACATACCCAGCGTGAGCTTAAGCCGCTGGATCTGGGACTTGAACTGTGTTCAGCTACGTGGGAGTCCAGTGACATAATCCTCATGTTATCTGCTGGTCCCAGTCCCAGAGTGTTTGAGGCCATTGTTACTATACTCTTATTTTAAATATAGTTATCAGAGGTTGAGGAAAAGGATCTATGTTTCTCAGTATTTAATGTATATTTAATGTTATTTAAAAATGTGAATAAATACCAAGAACTCCTAACTAATAAATCACCTTGTTCTCCACATGTGTGTTCACCATGCACGATTCAGTTGGTACCACGATAGCACTACTTAGTCTATGCACCTTCCCCTTGCGGGGAAGAATAGCGAAATGCATTTGTGCCTTGGAAATTGTGGAGTGACAGAAGAGGCTGCTGCAGCTCTGAGGGGATAGCAGCGTGTTGGCAGCTCCGGTGGGTGCCGTGCTCCTAAGCCAGGTCTGCCTGGGGAAGCCCATTTCAGCAGAGCAAGCACATGCTCAATGACCGTCCTCTTCGTGAGAGCAGGGCGGGACAAGCAGCCCGTGTTTTCTTTAACTGAGACATGCAGAGAGACATGGTCCTGGTAACAAAACAGCCCAGGATGCTTGATGTCTTGCTAGGAGAGAGAAGGGTGAGGAAGACACAGGAACTCAGGGCAGCCGTAATGAAAGGTGTAAGAGGATTAAATGTCACCACTCGAGGAAATGTCTCTAAACTAGGAAACCCCAGAGCTGCTGAGGCAACATGAAGGGAAGCAGGTTGGTGCCATTTAAGCAGAGCTTTAGGGGCAAGATACCCGCGATGGGAGGACGGCGATGCAGCCTGAGCTGCCCAGAGCTCGCAGGCGCCACCTGAGGCAGCACTGGGCTGCCCTCGGGGGTCTGTGGGCGACGTGCAGCTGCTGGTGCTGTAGGAGCCAGCCCTAACCGTGCCTTGTACCCCACTCTCCTGTCCCATTGGGCTCAGAAGGAGATGGGGCGGCCAGACCTGCAGGTCTGGGGATGGTAGGAATACTCTCATACCAGGTATGCTCTGTTACTGTCTAATAGAGAGACAGACTCCAGTACCGAGGTCCCGGTACTACAGGAGAGAATCCTGGTGTGGGACTAGGCGCTGCTTCTGTAAGGGAACGTCATTGCAGCTGGGGCTGCCGTAACAAGATCCCATAGGCCGGGGGGCTTAAACAACAGAAACTCATTTCCTCTGTCCTGGAGACTGAAATGCAAGCTCGAGATGCTGGCAGGGCTGGTGTCCAGAGCCTTCCTCCTCAGCCTGCGGAGGCTGCCGCCTCCCTGGGTCCTGGCACTGCCTGTCCTCTGTGCTGGTGTCACTGTCCTGACTCCTATTCTGACCTGATCCTAAGTGAGGGTCGGGTTCCCCATCTCCCTTTGAGTCCAGTATTAATCCACTTCCTGCAGCCGGACATGTTAAGATAAAATATCGGGATGGGTCAGCAGACGCTTCTTAAAGACACCAGTTGCTCTGGATAAAGGAAGGCCTACCAAAAATACCTCATTTAATCTAGTTAGGCTTTAAAGGCCACCTCCACCTGCTGCCACATTTGGAGGAACCGAGGGTTAGGGCTTTGATGCAGGGTGGATTCTAAATATCACCTTAAGCTTTTTTTTTTTTTTTTTTGTAGAGGTTTTTGCTATAGGGCATGTGCGCTCGCCAGACAGACAGAGAGAGAGAGAGAGACAGAAAGAGAGAAATCACCCCCCAGGGGGGATGGCCACGCTGCAATCCCTTCTCCTCCGTTCTCTTCTCGGGATCTTGGGCACACACGCACACGCGCCCAGTGTGAGTTTTAAGCCACCGGGTCCGGGACGCGAACCACGGTCGACTATGTGGGAGTCCAGCGACATAGCCATTACGCTAACTGCTGGTTCCCAAAATATCACTTAAGCTTTGTAGCTACTCATCTCTGTCCTTTAGGGTGGAAGCTGCCAGGCATATGCTAACGAATGTGGCTGTGTTCCAATAAAGCTTTATTTATGGACACCGAGATTTGAATTTCATACAATTTCACACATCATGAAATATTCTTCATTTATTTTTTCCCACCCATTTGAGAATGCAAATGCTTCTCTTAGCTCCTAGGCTGCTGTTTGTCACCCATTTCTGCTCGAAGGCACTTGATCTGCCTCAGAGCAGAGCTAGACTCCTGGGACACGGCCCTTGAAATGCTGCGAGTGACCCAGCCTTGGCAGTGGTGTCTCCTCCTGGGTGGATTTATGTGTGGGGCCGTGTCCTGACAAGTGTTTTCGTCACAGAATCAGCCTACTGTGAAGACATTTCTCTCCGTGCCGGGATACCCTTGGACGTGGTGAATAAAGCCATCTGTCACTGTGAGAGTGTTGCCGAAGTCCTCCCTGCCTGGGGCCAGGATGGGAAGTACATCACACACTCTCGCGGGTGCTGGCTGGAGGCCCTACACAAGTGGCCGTGTGCACCCTCCTCGTCTGGCCAGGAGTCCCCGGCGTTGTCTTCGATTTTAGCTTCCTCTGCCAGTTGGGGGGTTTGAATGGATTCCAGCCACATGGGCAGTGCTTAGGGGGAGACATAATAGTTTCTGTGATCCTTTCTCAGGATGGCGTCCCATTAGCCAGCACCGCCGTGGCCCATGCAGGAGCGGGGACTCTCAGGCCTCTGCCAAAGCCCAGCATGCTACCCTGGGAAGCCTGGTCTCTTCCCCCTGCCTCCCCAGTTTGTGGTTTGTCCTCCACCCTAACTGACAAGAGCTCATCCTTCTCAGGTGAACCCCAAGCTTGGGCCACACCCCTCCTCCAAGAGCCTCCCACTCCCCTGGGCATCCTTTGGAGCCTTGGCCTCCGGAGATGGAGCTGTTAGGACAGTGCCATGAGAGCCTGGGCTCTGTGGCTGGGTCTGGGTCAGTGCCACAGGCCGACGCTGGGTCTGTCAGCACAGTTACCTGTTTCTCAGTGATGCTCGTCTGCACTGGTAAACCCACCTGTGAGCAGGTGTTCACGTAGCCTGAGAGGGCGCCTCCTCCATGCTCTCGGAGCCTCGTACAGCTTCCTGCTCTGATTGCACTGGGTTCCCCATCCCCCTTTGAATCCAGTATGACCATTCACCCTCAGAGCAAGCCTACTAAGGTAAAATGTGGGGGGCAGGTCAGCAAAAGCCAGAATAAGGTGCCCACTGAGGGCCTTGGAGCCCCATCACTATTTGCCATCCATCAGTTCCTGAAGTGGGGGGAAGCCGGGCCTCCATTCTTGGCCCAGGGATACCCACAGCACTGCCCACCTGCATAGCTTTCTGTCGTAGATGGAGTAGTTTTAGGTCAGAATTTGGAGCAGATTGACAGGACTGGCTAACTTTTTATGAATTCCCTTAATAACAAGGGAAATGGCAACATGTATTTATGCCTCTGAAGTTGGCAGAACGGTCAGAGATGTGTTCAGAGACAGCACTTCTTGCTGGGAGATCTAGAAGCCAGGGGTCAGAAAGGGGGAGGCTTAGGTCAGGAACTGCCTAGCTATACCTGCGCCATGCCGGCTGTGGATGGCTTGGAGCCAGCCTTTGCTGCAGGCCAGAGGCAGGGCTGAGAGATTTGTAGTGATGTAGAAAAGGCCCCAGCACAACCCTCATCCAGTGCTGAGATCCACTCAGTAAGCCTCACAGAGGTTCCCTCAAAGGAGTGACCAGCTGCACTCTCCAAAGTTGACAATACAGTTGGGTCAGCAGAGAAGAAACTACAGTAGCCACTGCTGAAGCCCACTCTGGAGAGCCATCTGGTGGCCAGCTTCCTCTCTGCCAACCATTTTAATTCCCTTGTTATTGGCCAACATTTCAGCCAGCAGCCTTTCATGGGTGAGGTGCTTCAGGGCTTGTCCTGGGACTGGTCCAGGGCGGTGTGTGCTTCTATCCCCTTGCTTGGATTGGTTACTGCAGAGGCCTGTCCTCTGTTAAAAGCACCCAACGCAGCTCAGGGTCCCTTGTCTGTTAATCCATCAGAATGAGGAGCTACAACGACCTGGTGGGAGTTGGAGCGTTGGTTCAGTGGAATGTCACTGTATCCTCTTGTGGATGTGATCCTTGTGCTGGGAGCCAAGGCCTCTAACTCAAAACACAAACTTTGGGGACCAGCAGATGGTGTAATGGTTACATCGTTGGAATCCCACATGGCCAGCCGCAGTTTGAATCCTGGACTTGGCAGCTTGAAACTCATGCCAGACATGTGTCCATGCATGCCCCAAATCCCAAGAGAAGAGTGGAGGAGAAGGGAATGTGGTGTGGCCATCCCCCATGGGAGCAATTTCTCACTTTCTGTCTCTCTAGTGAATGCACGTGCCCTATATAAAAACCTCTAATCTGTGTGTACTTACTTGACAGTCTCTAGACCACTGAAGAGCAGCTCTCTGTCAGTCATTTATGGACGCTGCCCCATAACAGCTCTGCGATCACGAACATCTTTTTGAGCAAATCGTGGCTTGCTGTACTTTCTTTGCCTCTGCACCCTGACTCTCTCTGCTGCATCTCCTTGCTGTGATAGAGACAGGGTTTAGCATCCTTATCCTTTGGTGCCAAAAACCAACTCCAGGTAGATGATATACGTTTGAGACAGTCAATGGAATCCATTTTTTTTGTTGGTTATTTGTCTTATGTCATCATGTCAGTGTCCCAGGACAGCTGTGAGATCAACCAGTGACACTGTCCTGTAATTCCTTCCCAAGGGTGGCCGTGGGTTTGTCTACTCATTTGAACAATAGCCTGACTTCTGTAGAATAGTCTTATCAGGGAACTAGGAACTAGAAATTTACTGTGTTCCCTTTCCGTCCCCATGACACCTCCTTTTCAAGGCTCTAAAGTGATTAATTACCATTCCTTCCTTAGAAAAAAACCTCTATTTTTCCTTGTAAAAAGTGTTGCCTTATGTTTAGCTAAGCAGCTGGCAAATTATTTAAAACTGAAGCTAGAATCTGGAAATCAAGAAGAAGAATATTATGAGAATGACTTCTAGGTCCTCAGCTGATTTATCTGTAGCCTCCCTGAGTTGCCTAGACCGTTTCCGTAGCCTGGTTCTGGCTCATTCATCAGTTAAGTCCTAATCATGTCAATAAACATCAGAAATTTAGGTCTGGGCAGGAGAAAGACAATCCTCTTTGAGTATTGTTATATTTGATGTGTCAAAGATAACTGGTATATGATTTGGGAACCACAGAAGAGACCAAATTTAAACATTTAGATTTGGGAACTGTGAGGTTAATTTGGGGCACCAACTTGACTGGATTGATGGATGCTTGGAAGTTTGGTTAGACATTGTTTCTAAATGTGTTCCTGAGAGTAATGTCAGACAAGATTAGTATGAGTCATTTGCTGAGAGAGAAAGAGCCACCTTCAACGTGGGCAGGTCCAGCCAGCCCTTCTGGGGTCCTGGAAGGACAGAGGAAGCGCGGTTCTGTGTCCTCTCTCACTCTTTTTCTCTCTCTTCTCCTTCCTTCCAGAGTGTATGATGTGTTCTGCTCCTACACATCCACCTTCTCCATTTCCATTCCTCCACTTGGCCTCTAGTCGAGTTTGTTGCTGCTGGCTCCTGGCCCCTGCATGGCTCCAGTCAGACCTACTCCCAGTTCTTTAGACTTTAGACTCTGGGCGCGTACAAGTGGCCTCCTGAGAGCACTGGGGCCTGTGTTCTCCTGAGGGCCCCCTTCAGGTCTTTGACCGAAACTGCACCAGCTTCTCTGCTTCAGTGTTTTTCAGCTGTTTCTGGCTTTTAGACAGCCTACTGTGGGACTTAACTGCATTGTGATCCTGTGAGATAATTCCTAGAATAAATTCCTTCATCTATCTATCTATCTATCCCTTCATATACTGGGTCATTGGAAAAGTAATGACATTTTTTTGTTTTTCTATATAAAAATGTGTCATGACTTTACAGATAGCCCAATACGTATGTTCTCTCTGGAGAACCCTGACCAATACAGAAATAGATAGCATATATGTGATAAGAAATGCCGTGGAGTCGGTGATTACACTAACAAACAGGGCATATAGGAGAAGAGTCTTGGGCCAAGCAGAACCCTGGAATGCCAACACCAAGGCACGAACAAGAAGAAACAGCAATATTTAGTGTTAGGTAGTATCAGAGAGCAGAAGGAAACACTAGTATTAAGAAATCTGAGTGAGCAAAAAGTTCAAGGGATGAGAAATAAAAAGTCAAATGCCTCTGAAAAGTTAGGTGAAATAATGACTCAAAAGTGTTCATGTGGAGATGACTGATGTCAGAGAACAGTTTCATAGGAAATGCAGAAATAGCTAGATTGGAGAGGGTTGAGTGGTGAATGGGAATTTGATATGGGAAATACATGGCAATTTTTAATCAAACAAGACATATTTTGGGCTAATATTAAAAAATTTTCCCCCATTGAAAAACTTTACATTCTTCAGGGAGCCAGCAGTTAGCGTAATGGCTATGTCGCTGTACTCCCACGTAGTCGACCACGGTTCGCGTCCCGGACCCGGTGGCTTAAAACTCACGCCGGGCGCGTGTGCGTGCGTGCCCAAGATCCCGAGAGGAGAATGGAGGAGAAGGGATTGCGGCGTGACCATCCCCCCGGGGGGTGATTTCTCGCATTCTGTCTCTATGTCTGTCTCTGTCTGGCGAGCGCACGCGCCCTATAGCAAAAAAAAAAAAAAAAACAAAAAACCAAAAAACCTCTTAAAAAAAATAAAACTTTACATTCTTCTATGTGTCAAGCCTTTCCTTCCTAATCCCCTCCCACCCACCCTCGCTACCCACCCACCTCTCTGGTAGTAACTGGTCTTTCTTGCCATTATATCTTTAGGGTCTTTCCATTTCTGTCAGAGAGTGCAGACATTTGGTATATATTGAGCAGGGACATACAGAGTTTGTCCATCATAGTCTGATGTCTTTCACTTAGCATAAAATCTTCTGTGTTCATCCACTTTCCGTCAAATAACAGGGTCTCACTGTTTCTTATGCCTGAGTTCTTAAATATTTTTTCCCTGATGAGGCATGGTGAGAGAGGAGTGGCTAGTCAGGTTAGAGTTAAGGGAACGGGGCAGAAAACATTTATGGGTGGGGAGTGTTGGAAAAAGATGGAGGATAATAGAAAATGCAATAGGAGAAGGAACGAGTGCGAGAAAGGAGACTCATCGATGAACTACCTTGGTCAGGAGGAGGAGCAGTTACCTCTGAATGGTGGAAGTAGATAGAGAGGCTGATACAGGTCAATTTGCAAAGCCGTAGGGATGGTAAGAAGTAGTTCATGCTCAGTGACCTCAGGATTTAAAAAAATTGTTTTAGACTTTTTTGCTGTAGGGTGTGTGCGCTTGCCAGAAAGACAGAAAGAGAGAGACAGAAAGCGAGAAATCACCTTCCGGGGGGGATGGCCACACCACAATCCCTTCTCCTCCAGTCTCCTTTTGGGATCTTGGGCATGCACGCACACATGCCTGTCATGAATTTAAGCCACTGGGTCCGGGACTCGAACCGCGGTCGACTACATGGGAGTCCAGTGACAGTCATTATGCTTACTGCTGGTCCCTTTCTTTTTTCTTTTTTCACTGAACTAGGAGAATGATTAAGGGGAGTGATGAGGTGAGTGTTGGTAGGAGGCTTATCCAGAGGGCATGGAGTCGGGACCTCACCTAGGACACACACAAGGTCATTAGGGTGTGCCCACGATCTCTAGGAGCAGACGTGGCTCCATTTTAGCAGTGTCCTGCAGCAGCACCCAGGGGCCCAGGGTGCAGGAGCAGAGAGGGTGGATTGTGGGACTGAGCCAGGGCTGGGCATTAGCAGGCCATGTGGTTGGGAGAGATTTGTGGAAGCTGTAGAGGAAGTAGTTCAGCTGCTTTATTTCTGCCATAAATAGGAGGTACAGGGGCCAGAAATGGTCAGTCTCATGGGAAAAAATGAAGAGGCAGAAAATGAAAGAAGTAGAGGCTTGGCACGTTCAGTGGGACAGAAGGCCTGGCCACTTCTCAGCTCTCCTCTGAAACCTACCTCAGTCTGCTTCCATTTCCACTTTTTCCCGGAAGCGATTCTGGTCAAAGTCATCAGCTTCTCCTATCGTTAAATCTTAAAACACTTCCCTATGGGGACCAGCAGTTAGCGTAATGGCTATGTCGCTGGACTCCCACGTAGTCGACCGCGGTTCAAGTCCCGGACCCGGTGGCTTAAACTCACGCAGGGCGCGTGTGTGTGTGTGCCCAAGATCCCGAGAGGAGAATGGAGGAGAAGGGATTGCGGCGTGGCCATCCCTCCTGGGGGGTGATTTCCTGCTTTCTGTCTCTCTGTCTCTCTCTGTCTGTCTGGCGAGCACATGCGCCCTATAGCAAAAACCTTTCCAAAAAAAAAAAAGAAAAAAGAAAACACTTCCCTATGCTCCATTTACTCAGCCTGACAGCATTCAACACATTCAACTACCCTCTCCTTGTGAACCCATTCCTGCTGCTTCTGTGACATCAGGGTCTCTTCATCTCCGTGACCTCACAGCCTGCTCCATCTGCATCATTTTGGTTGGTTCCTCCTTGTCACCTGCAGACATTAAGTGTACCCACGCTTATTCCTGGGCTTTCTCTGCCTTCACAGTCCCCTCTTCCCAGCTTTCATCATTCAGAGCAAGGCGTCAGAAATTCGCTGCACGCTTAAATCCCCAGACGACTGCAGCATGATGGCATCCCTGCTACAAACCCGTGTGTCCAACTGCCTCCCTGACACCTCCGCTTCAGTGCAGACGGACCCTTCCAGAACAGATATCCATCCTTCGTATGTTGCTATAAATGGTTGGGGGGAAAAATAAAAAACTTTTTAACTCTTTATTAGAGTTAAAATATAATTAGAGTTAGGGATATAGTTATATCTTAAATCCCCCAGGTTCAACTTAATGCCTTGATAAAGTAGTTTTTAATTAGTTCTTAGCATACCCTTGTGGGGCTCACAGCAGCTTGAGGCTGTTCTCCAGCTCTCTGCTCCTGCTCACTCATCTCTTTCTTTCTGAATTGCTTGAGGTCGAACTTTGCAAAATACACATGACCATGGAACCCTAGAATGAATGAGGGAATGCTGACCCCTGATAATCTGAATGATTCCACTTCAAGGTATCAAGATACTGTACCGCGAAGTCTTTTCTTTGCTTCTTTCTGGTGCGTGTGTGCCTGCGTGTGTGCCTCTGTGTGTGTGTGTGTGCCTCTGTGTGTGTGTGCTGTAGTTCTCTTAAAAAGCACACGTATTGCTTTTTCTTTTCTAATATGGCGTTCAACTATAAAATCACCCAAAATCTAGTGTCTGAATTTAAGGGAGTTGTAGCTAAGAGAAGAGAAAACAAGGACAATTACTTTATTTCCTGATCAAGTATCCTTCACTGACATTCAATAATTTCATCAACTTTGGATTTCAAAACCACACAAGGTCTATTAAATTCATATATTTAACAAATTGACTAAGTGCCTACTAGGTACCAGGTATGATAAATGCTTGACTTTATCAAGAAAGAATTAAACAGACTTAGATACTTAGATTTCACAAAAATCTAAAATATACCTAGAATAATTTTATTTCAATTTTTTGAGAACATACATTCGAAGAAAATAGAAGCATGGCTTCCCAAATATCTGTGGGAAATCGCGATGTGATTAATTGGCAAGTGAGGTAGGGAAATTGATGGGAAAGGGTAACTCAGAGCTATTCATGCATTTTTCATTCATTCATTTTTTTTCTTTTTTTTAATTGCTATAGAGCATATGTGTTTGTCTGAGAGACACAGAAAGAGAGAAAATAAGAAATGGCCTCCCAGAGGGGATAGCCATGCCCCAATCTCTTCTCCTCCCTTCTCTCAGGGCTGTGGGCATGCATGCACATGTGCCTGGTTGCTTTTTAAGCAGCAGGGCCTGGGACTTGAACTGTCCAGGACTTGACTTAACTATGTGGGATCCAGTGCCTAAACATCAACCCCACAGGCTGGTCCTCATGTATTTCTTAATGTTTAATGATTTGGGATATTCAGAGTTAGAGTATACTTTATTATTTTGTATTGCTTAGTCATTATTGTTTATTATAGTTCCATAGTTTTCTGTACTTTTTGGCCATTGTTAACAGCTTATTAACAAGTATGTTTGTTGACTTGTTTACATAAGCCAGAGGGCACATGTGTGTGTGTGGGGGGGGGCGGGGGGGGGGAATAGCACCCCCTGCCCCCAACAGGGCTTGGTCAAAATACGATCCTTTTTCCTTTTTTTCTCCTCCTCCCATCAGGATCCCGGTCATGTGCGTGGCAGCCAGTGTACTTTACAAGCCCTCAGGGCTGGGACTTGAACCCTGGTCAGACATATGAGATCTAGCTCCCTCTACACCACAGGACTGGCCCTTTTTCTCATTTTTCTTAGCTAGCTCTGGTTGTCTAGTGGAATTTAAAAGGTCATATAAAGAGGAAGTATTTTCCTCTCTCATTCTGTTTGTGATTTAATAACTATGTTAGGTTTTCTGTGTAAGAAAAACAGGCACCATAGACATGAATAGGTAACAAATTGGCTCATTCTTGAATCATTATGTGAGGACAAAACTCAGAAAGAAGGAGCTGGGTTGAATTATTTAAATGTGAATAATTGCATGGTGAAGGGATTCAAGCGAAGTCATTATCAGAAATCTCTTGGGAATGTGCTCTTCAGAAAATGTGTGGGAAAAGTCAAAATCCAGTGGGGGAAAGTGACCCTTTATGAAGTATATTTGTATGGTCTTTTGAATATCTCAATTAGCTAGTTACATAGGGAAGCATAAAATAAATGAGAGGTTATTCCAATCTGTAAAAGTAAATTTAAACTCAATTTATAGTCTCTCAAAATGTTACAGGTACTCTGAAACTACCCAACTGGCATGCCGTAGGGTGGTGGGCTGAACTTTTTGAAGGCATCCGGACTGTCTTCCTACTGTGTTGAATGGTTGAAATGGCTTCTGATCCGGTAATTTCAGGTGTGTGAGATGCACTCGAGTATGAACTACGTGAAAATGTTAGAAACGTGTTACTTACGATTGCCAAGACAGAGTCATGTGTGGGTGATCACTTAAATGGCAGTAAAATATGCAGGCCAAGTGTAATTATTTCTACTTTGGCAGCATTTCACTGTAAAAAGTGGTCAAATAAATCACTGCTTACAGTTCTCATTGACTCTTTGGGGGAAAAAAGACAAGTCTCTTTATTGCTATTGATATTTTTTGACTTCTTTGGATAAAATATTTTTCACACTACCGAGTAGTCTCAGGCATAAATTCTGAGAAAACCTTGTTAGTTCATTTAAAGATTAATCCATTTTTCAAGTTTATAGAGTATCTATACATTTAGCAGCAGATTTAGAATAAAATAAATAAACCTAAACAACCAAATCGGTGTGTATTTTTGTTTAAATTCTGAGAGAGAGTTATCTCATGTTCTCTTTCTATACTTATGTTCTACCCACCTGGAAGGTGGAGATTTAACCCAACTTCTTGAGCTAAGGTTAGAATTTATAATTTGAAATTAAACTTGCATAGGTAATACATAAGTATATTCCTGTAGAAAGTTCAGATAGTACTTAAGAGTCTCAATCCCCACTCATCCCTTCACTCTCACTTCTCTTTTCAGAGGTAGCTACATGCCGTTGTTGTGTAACTTGTTCATGTAACGAGTTACCACGAATTTAGCTGAGGGCTCCGCCCTGTTACCTCAGTTCTGAAGTTGAAGTTCCAGTGGCCTTGCCTGGTTTCCTGGCCCAGATCTCAGGCTGAGAGCTGAGGTTCTCCTGTGGTTCTGGGGTCCTCTTCCAGCCTCAGGGGTTCTTGCCAGAACTGATCTCCTTCTCACACTTTCGATCTGGTTCCCTTTGTCTTTGAACCAACAAGACTCAAGGCTTTCTCAGGCTTTCAACATTCCCCTTGTGCATTTTGTGTCTGACTTCCTCTTCTGCCCTCGGCTGGGAAAATGCTCTCCTTTTAAAGGCTCCTATGATTCTGGGGGACTTGCTTGCATGACTCAATATAATTGCCCTATTTTAAACTAAACTGATCAGTAATCTAAATGAAATTCTTTTTTTTTTTTAATTCACCAAAGGGCGTGTGTGCTCACTGAGGAGAGACACAGAGGGGTAGAGGGAAAGTGAGAAAGAACACCCTATGGGGGTTGGCCACACTGCAAGCCCTTCTACATTTCTCCTTTGAGAATTTGGGCATCCATGCACACATGCCTGGCAAGTTTGTTAAGCCTCTGACTCGACTCAGACTGTACCATTGCCAGATGGGATCTGGCTGCCTTAACCACCACACACTGGCTGGCCCCTTAAATGAAAGAATATTTTTGTTATACATTTTTTTTTTTTTTTGTTATAAAATTGTCTCTCTGGACAGAGACAGAAGGAAAGTGAGAAGTCACCCCTCAGGGAGGATGGCCACCACACAGTCCCTTTTCCTTCTTTCTCTTCTTGGTATCTTGGGCCCATGCATATGTGCCTGGCATGGTTTTCAAGCTTCCAGGTCAGGGACTCTAATCACTCGAATCTCTCTGGTATGGAATCCAGCTCCTTAACCACCATGCCACCTGCTAGCTCCGAATGAAATCTTTTAATAAAAATGTTTGCTTACTTATTTCTTTCATGACAGAAACAGAGACAAGAACAAAGAGACAGAGAGATGGCACCCCTAACAGGGTCCTGGCCTGGTGATCTGACCCTAGCCCCAGCGTGGCCCAGATCGTGGGCATGTGTGTTAGGCATTTTCTAGGAGATCTCTGGACTTGAACTGGCCACCTTACCAGGTGGGTCAGTCTCCCAGAATGTCCTGCTTTATTACTGCACCTCTGTCTGCCCCCTTAAGTGTAACTCGTGGAGGTGACCCCAGGGGATGAATGTCATGGAGGCCAAAATATGCCTGCCAGACTCTGGCTCTGGCTGTCAATTTGTGTCAATTTGGTGCTTTTAAAATGTGTTTATGTTTTTTGGATAAAATATGTAGTTTTTTTTTTTTCTTTTTAAGAGACATTTCTGCACTTACCAGGGAGATAGAGAGAGGGAGAGACAGAAGACGAGAAATCACCCCTAGGGGATGGCCACGCCACAATCCCTTCTCCATTCTCCTCTAGGGATTTTGGGCACGCACGCACACGTGCCCAATGTCAGTTTTAAGCCACTGGATCTGGGGGACTTGAATTGTGGTCAGCAATGTGGAAATCCAGTGATGTAACCATTATGCCATCTGCTGGTCCCTGTAGCTGATTTTATTAATAGCTATGACTGGGTACTTGGACTAGAATGTGTCTTCCCTATTTTCTAAGTTTTATTATATAAATTAGGTATCATTTATTAATTGTTATTTAAATCATTTAAATCTTGACTTATTGTGATCTGCTTGATTTAGATGGAAAATGAGTATTTTCTATTAGTAACTCATTTCTGCCTCTCTTTTTTCTGTGTGTGTGTGTGTGTGTGTGTGTGTGTGTGTTTGGCCTTCAGATGTGGTAACACTATTGGGGGCATAGATATCCCTAAATTATTTTTATTGTGAATGATACCTTTTAGAATTTCAAAGTACTTGTCTTTGTCCTTAAAATTTTTTTGATGTTGAAAAGCATTTGGTTCTGTATTTCACAAAATATTTTAAGATCATGATCTGGGACCAGCAGTTGATGTAATGGTTGCATTGCTGGATTTCCATGTAGTCGATCATGGTTTGATTCCTGGACCTGGCGACTTAAAGCTTACACCAGGCACGTGTGCACGTGTGTGTGCCCAAGATCCCAAGAGGAGAACGGAGGGAAAAGGGATTTTGGCGTGGCCATCCCCCTTGGGGGTGATTTCTGGCTTTCTGTCTCTTGACTCTCTCTGTCTCTCTGGTGAGTGCACACACCCTATAGCAAAAATCTCTTAAAAGAAAACAAAACCATGTTCTTCCCACCCCTCTTTCTGGTTTTGTTTGGGTTTTGTTTTCGGGGCCTTCTTACCCTTGCTTTCCAGTTAATTTTCCCTGTGTTGATGTCCCTTTTCTGTAAGTTTATTTATTTTTTTTGTGATAAAAAATTTTTTTTCTTGAATAGTTGAGTTTAGCTCATTTACATTTTTTGACATGACAGATATGTTTGTTCTTATTTATTTTATATAACACATTGATATATTTTCTGATTTTATAAATGTTGAAAACCTATTACTGAGACCTTTTTGTTTCTTCCTGTTTTTGGTATGTGAATATGTGTGTATTGTATAATATTTATTTTTCTTTTTACTTTTTTTTAAAAAAAAATTTGCTATAGGGTGCTTTCACTTGCCAGAGAGAAATAGAGAGAAAGAGAAAATGAGAAGTCACCCCCCAGGGGGATGGCCACATGCAATCCCTTGTTCTCCAGTCTCCTCCTGAGATTTTGGGCGCACGTGTACACGAGCCCGGGCTTCGTTTTTAAGCTGGCAGGTCTGGGACTTGAACCGTGCAATGGCCATGTGGGATCCAGTGCCTTTACCTCCACACCACCTTCTGACTGGTTGTGTGCTACTTCTGATATACAATTGATATTTTTATAGTTTCATTCTAGGGGTCATTATACTTTTAATTCCTCATAAAATGTTTGGCCACACATTTTTCGGTAACTTTTTTTTTTTTAAACTTATCTGCTAATAAATTTACTAGCTTCACTTATTTTATTCATTATTTATTCACTTATTATTTTTGTTATTATACCATTGTATTGATACCGTGCCTGTTCCTTTTATTTCTTTTGCTCTCTTTTGAATAAATGGTACTTTTTTTTTTTGAGAGGTTTTTGCGCGTGTGCTCACCAGAATGACAGAGAGAGTCAGAGAGATAGAAAGAGAGAACCCCCCCCCCCCCCCCCCCCCGAGAGGATGGCCACGCTGCAATCCCTTCTCCTCCATTCTCCTCTCAGGATCTTGGGCATGCATGCACACATGTCCGGTGTGAGTTTAAGCTACCGGGTCTGAGACTTGAACCGCGGTTGACTACGTGGGAGTCCAGCGACATAGCCATTATGCTAACTGCTGGTCCCAATAAATGGTGCTTTCTTGAACCACCTTTTTGCAGGTTTCCTGTGGAGTATGAGAGACCAGAGCAGAATTCCATTCTCTTTGCTTTTCTTTCCCTCTGCTTTGGAAAATGTGATTTATTTGTAGCCATATCTCATCTGGTTTTTGAGACAAAATTCTGTTCAATGAGGCTTGTTCTGATGGCTCAGCTCAATGTGTTTCTCAGTTGTGGTGACAAGAAAGGGATCTCTTACCCTGAGCACCAGCCGCACATTTCTGGAAGGGCCACCTTTGTGCTCTTGGAGCTGGGCTGCCTTCTGCACCATTCCCCTTCTGTCTCAGGAGTTTTTTCTCACACTCTTCCCAGCAGAAGGCAAGATGCTTGCTCATTTATGGTCTATGTTCATATTGGGAAGTTGGGGAGGAGAAGGGAAGTCCCTGGGAATTTTAAAGTTTTGGATATTAGTTCTTTGTGTGTGTCATATTTTGCAAACATCATCTCCCAGACAGGGCTTGTCATTAGTATTTTGTTGTTTGTTTATTTATTTCTTCCATGAGAGAGCGAGATGGGGAGAGTAGAGAGAAGCAATTTCAACAGTACTGTCACCTTACATTCCACTTCCAGCTTAGCCAGCCTGGGTGATGGGCATGAGTGTGCCTGGCGTGTACAGGGAGGCCTTGGGATATGAACCCTGGGCCTTCCCATATGGGTGTAGCACCACAGAGCCCAAGCGTCAGTTAGCACAGCCTCGCCGTCTGGCCCTGAGCTTGTCTTTTGCAGTGGAGATTCAAGTTTTTATGTAGTCAGATTTATTCATTCTTCCTTTTATTGCTCCTCTGCTTTGTGCCTTATTTAAGAAAGCCTCCCCCTGCTCCCCAAGGTTATAAACAATTCTTTCTTTTCCCCACACTATCAGAGTTTTGTTTTTCACATTGAGTCCTTTAGTGCATTGAGAATTGATGAGTGTTATTAATGTAATGCAGGGATCTAAACTTACTTTTTCCCCTTCAATTTGTAGCCAATTTTTCCAACTCTGCATGGGCACATCGAATAGTACTTTCCCCTCGCTGCTTTGAAATGCCACCTTTTAATATTTTCAGCTCTAAATAACTGATGTTATTTCTGAATATTTGTGTCATTCCATTGATCTGTGTATCATTTGCAGCACTCACACTGTTTAATTTCCTTCAGTGTTTGTGGGATTGAGGAAGTATTCCCTTCTTCTTTTTCAAAATTTGTGTGATATTCACATTGCATTTCTCTTTTACATGATTTTTAGGTTCATCTTGTCAAGGTCTGTGAAGTTCAGTAAAAGTTAGGGTATGTCTTATGCTTTCATTGCATATATAAATTAATTTAGGAAAATTATTAGCAGTATTGCCTTTGAGTCAACTCATATAGGAATGGATTTCTCTGTCTAATTATTTAACTTGTTTTTTGGAGAAGTTTCAGAATGTCTATCTGGATTTTGTACTTTTCTTGAGAGATTTATTCTAAAGTGTTCAGGGTTTCGTTTCTGTTTTTAAAGACTTATGGCTGTTACGAATGGGATTTGTGTTGTGTTGTTCATTAGGTTATCCCAAGTATATGGGTTGTCCCGACTGTCATATTTTTCCCCACTTTATGATGGTGTGAAAGTGGTATACATTCAGTTCAAATCTTACTGTGAATACCCAGTCAACCATTCTGTTTTTCACTATCAGTATGGTTTTCAATCAATCACATAAGATATTCAAGACTTTCTTATAAAATAGGCTTTGTGATTTTGCCCAGCTGTCGGCTGAGGTATCTGTTCTGAGCATATTTACAGTAGGCAGCGAAGCTACAATGTTCAGCAAGCAAGGCATATTAAGTGCATTTCCGACTTATGGTATTTTCCACTTCCAATAGCTTTATTGGATATAACCCTCTCATAAATCGAGGAGCATCTGCACAGGAAAGTGATTGCTCTTTCCTTTGTTAGTTTTGCAGTGGTCTTTTTATGGTCTGCCCCTCCCTCCTGGTATGCCTCACAGCTGGGATATTTCCTGCCACTTCTTTATGTCTTACCCATTTTTTAAGGGTTAGTGAAATCCTAGCTATCTTCATAAATGTCTTTCTTGAAACTCTGCTTAACAATTTCCCTGTTCTCTGAAAACAGACTTGTAGTCTAGGTATGTAGGTAAGGCATTTGTGTATCTTTATTGTCTTAGAAGTATCTTATTTTCTCTCCAGATTATAAGTCACATGAAGTCTGTGTCCATATTTCAGAATTACTCTTTTTACACAAGCCATTCAGTTATGAGATTATAATTTTCAGTAAAGGTTTGATCTAGTAGCCATTCTTGTCTCTCTTGGGTTCTTGGGAAAGTCATGATGCATTTTTGCATAGAAAAACAGAAATACATCTTGATTTTGCTGACAACCTAATATATAAACTATTATTTTAGCATGTTAATTATTTTGGTTGGTTCTTATCTGAAAAGGTTTATAAAGAACACATGCTTTCCAAAAGAATCCATGTTTTCTGGCCCAGTTGCAGTAGCATGTGCTGGGGCTGAGGCCACGTGGAGATTTGGGCTCGGTTCTTGGCCCACCCTGAAAAGCACAGTGTGTTGGTATGCCCCTGTATTCCCAGCTACTTGGGAGGCTTAGGAAGGAAGATTGCAACACATCCACACCATGCCTATCTAAAACACCACACACACACACACACACACACACACACACACACCTCACACAGAGAACCTGCTTTTTCCACTTTTTGCTGAATAAATCAATGATAACAAGTAAGGCAATCATTCCCTTGCTTCCACACTTGCTTTTCTAAAAAGAATTTAAAATATGAGCAAAATTCCGAGAAGACAGTCTTCTGATCACACATTTCCATCCACAAAGAATGAGCAAGAGCCATGGGTTGGAAGCTGCTCCATTTTGCATGCAGTTTCATTGGTCCTGGGTCCAATACACTCCGGAGCATTTGTCATCATAAGCAGAGGAGGTTTATGAGCCCGAGACCCAGGAGGTCAGACGTGGTGCGCTGCCGCCTTGCCCATTACTGTTATTTACATTCACACTGGGACAGAATTGGTTTCTTGTTTCTTTTCATTTAATAATGTTTACATTGTGGAAATAAGCTGGCAATAAAATTTCTTGGCCATTTTTAATCTAGCCAATGCATTCTGCTTTCTCTGGAATAGAAGGGTTGCCTGGCTGACTTTGCAGCCTTCCTTTCTTATCTCTCCCCCAGCCCATCTCTGGCCCTCCTTTCCAATCAGATTCTGGGTGCTGATCTGCTTACTGGCCTCATCTGCTCAGCTGGCCACTTCAGGGAGCATGGGTATTTGTATAAGCCTTGCTTTCTATTCCACTTGGGGGATTAATCACCAAGTATGGGCCCATAAAGAATCTGGAAGAATATAAAATGCTTTGGTGCAGGCTTAGTGGAAGGGAAGTTTGAATCAGCTTCTAGTCATTAAAACGGTACGGTTAGAAATCACACTTTATATGAGAGTGTAAGTGACTTTAAGATGAGGTTTCTTTTCTGTGCAGGAATCATGGATATCTCATGGTTCAGTTTATAGGCGTAGGCATGTATAATTAAATACTTCAAATGAGGATTCATGCATATGTGTAAAAATATCACCTTAAACATAATCCATGCCCTAATTTTTTTTTACAGGTTGGAGGGATTTCTCCTCGTGCATGAGCTAACACAAGACCAGAGGGAGGTGTGTGAGCGAGCACTGACAGCTGGGTGAAAAGTTGCTCAGGGTGCCTGCATGCTCTTCCCAGCGGTCTTAAAAGATAGAGGAGATAGTCATTCATCTGGAAAGCAAAAATAGGAAATAAGTAATCTCCTGATTATATCTTTCAGCTCTAGTTAAAGATTAGGGACCCTTTCACGAGGTAATCTCTATGGATGTACCTTCAACATTCCCTTCTCCCACGAAAAGCAGCTGTAGGAGTTTGTGGGTGACTGAAATATTTTTTATAATATTTTCATTTTAAGGTTGGACTCTGGTGTGAGTTTTATGCCCTTGCTGGACAGGCACATTGAAGTTTGGGTCAGAAATGACCATGCTCTTGAATGCTCATGCTGGGCTTTGTAACAGATTTACAAATATTCCTTTCTAGCCAGGCACCCAGAACCATAAGCCCTTGATGTAGCTTTGGGAAAAAACTTCCTACATGTTGCATGATGAGAAAGCCTAACTCACTGTCTTTCCCTCCCTATCTTTCGTTTTTGCCATAGGGTGCGTGTGTTTGCTGCAGAGAGACAGAAAGAAGGTGACACATCACCTTCGGGGAGGCGGGATGGCCATGCTGGAACCCCTACTCCTCCATTATTCTCTTGGGATTTGGGGCACACACGCACACACACCCAGTGTGATTTTCAAGCCACCAGGTCCAGGACTTGAACCATAGTAGACCATATGGGAGACCAGTGCCTTAGCCACCACGCCACATGCTGGCCTGACCTTGCACTTTCTTTAGCAACCATCCCAAATGGGGAGTTTTATGTGGAAACCGAAACCAGTGAGTGAGCAGAGAACACAGGCCGATTCCGCATCCCCTTGGTTAGCACACCTGTTGCCATCAGCACCCTACCTTCCTGCAGGATCCTTTCCTGTGCAGCTCCTGCTCTTAGTTGGCAGGGTTTCGATGTTCCAAGAGGGGTCCAGCTCACTGTTTTGCCGCTCGTTCTGTGATACCTCTGATGGAAGCCACCCTATACACTAATATGTATGTGGGGATTTCAAGAAGTTCATGGAAAATGGAGTAGGTCTAAATTTATTTAGCACAAAAATTGAAATCCATGCATAGTTTTTTTCATAATATGCATTCCCCACAACCTTTGAAGGCCATTTGTGTGTGTGTGTGTGTGTGCGTGTGTGTGTGTGTACACGCATGTGTGTGGGCGCACTTGCACATGCAGCTTTACGTGGAGAAAATTCTTTCTCATCACACGGAACTGTTAAGTGTCTATGGAAGGCTCAGTCTTTCTGGTTGTACAGGAGCAACTGTAAGTCTGAGTGCATTCAAGCAGTATGGAGCTGGTGCCACTAGGTCTTCAGGTCAGCGATGCCCAGAATTTCGGTTCACCCAGGGTTCCGCCCCCCCCTCCCCCAGACAGGCTAGGGAGCCACAGGTCCTGGCAGCAGCGATTTGGGCGCCCGGCCAAGCGAAAGGCAGAGAGCAAGCCAGTTTCCCGTTTCCCAGGCCAGCTCAGTGCTCCCATCCAAGCCCCGCTGTGCTGTGGAGACTTAGTTATCATTCAAAAGGAAGCCCCATAGAGGGCCAGGGTGCAGTGCAGTGTCCTGGGACCAATGTAGAGCTCTGAGTTCCCGGCCAGCCCCTGGCGACTGGCTCCCTTTCAGCTTAGCTTCTACCTGCTGTTTCTGGAGAGCAGGGCCATTTCATCTGGGTTCCAGGTGGTCAGCAAGCCTCGCTGCTTTCATCTGCCCAGCCTCTTCAGCAGGTGGGAGCCACTGGAAGCCTGAGGAGAAGCCCCTATTTCCCTGTAAATACAAAATATTCCACAGGTCTTGCACTAAATCCGACGTGTGGAAGCCCTCGGCGATGCTCAGGGGCTCAGTGCTGGATGCACTAGAAGTTGTGTGAGTGTCTTCCCTGGCCAGACTGTGAAAATCCAGTTAGTGCCACAGCTGATGGGTCTGTGTAGACCCTCGTGCCTCCTGTGGAGCTGACACTAAGAACATGAGTTTATAAACACATAAGCCCTCAGGTAAGGAGTCAATGGTTGTCTATTAAACCACTATAGTAACTTCTACTGAAAAGATGCAGCCATTTAGAAGATTAGCCACACATCTCTAGGAGTGATAAATAGAAAATGCAGCGGACATGTTAGCCATCCTGCATCTAAAGGTTAAGCTCTTCCAGAGATTGGAAAGCTGCATGTGGATACCTATGAAGACCGCCCAGATGGGAAGAGGCAAAGGCTATTCTGAGCTTGCACTAGCAAGCAAGCCAGCCGCCATCACTTGTGCTGGACAGGGACTGGAGTGCAGGCAGGGGAGTGGGAAGCTTGATAGTCAACAAAGGGACCCTGGAAGGTCCTGACAGGAGGCCACGCTGCAGGTGGAGGATACTAGAAACAGGGCACTCTGTGGCATTGGCTGGGAGCGTATTTATCTTGCTCTGCTTGTTCTGAAGTTGGATGGAGGGGAAAACTTAGGAAAGCTGTGGGTTACTCAAGGCCTGGTCAGTCCTTAGAGGGGACATTGTTTGGCTCCCTAGCCTGGGTGTCCCAGCTCCCTACAAACCTGACTTGCAGATTGTAGGTTGGCTTCCTGGACTGCACTGCAGGTCGTGGGTCACAGTTCTAGATTTATATGTGGTCGGGCATCATTCCTTTTTCCATCTAGATTTTGATTGTGTGCAGCAGCAATGCTGGAAAATTCTTTATGTGATAGGAGAAACTTATCCAAAGTTTTGTTTATATGTACATACAGACCTTTGTGCTCACAGTACTTTATAGCACTCTTGAAATAGAGTGCTTCCGACCTTAATTTTTAGGAGCTATCTAGGCCATAATTAGAAATGTTCAGTTGAGAGGAAATTTTCCAAAATGACAGTGAAGGAGTCCAATTTATTTAGCTTTGCAATTAGAACAAAAGTGATTCTTGAGGACAACAAGGATGATCAATCATTTTAGAGCAGAATGTGGAGAGATGCAGAAGTCAGGATAAAAACACGCTGGTAAAGCAAGGAGAGGCGCAGGTGCCAGAGGTTACTGCAAAATGAATGGATGCCTTAAAGGCCAGGTGTGTTGTCAGCCCACACACAAAGTGGAATTAAAAAAGACCAATAGAAAATTACGACAGCACAAGTAATTACAAGGAGGAGCAGAGATGAGATTAAAAAGTGTGTAACAAGAAAATAGCTCAAAGTCTGAGGCAAATCATAGAAGCAGATACTTTATTAAGGTGGGTGCTAAAATGATAGTATGTTTCACAGAACATACAGGTTTAGATTCTGGTAGTTTAAAGATTGAGTGCTTATCATTATGAAATAGATGGAAATTTTATTTTTTCTGAGGAGAGCTTTTAAAGAGCAAAGTGACTATGGGCTCAATAATAGTCAAAATAGCACCAAAATAATAAAAGAAGGGCACAGGAAATAAAATAAAACTTCCATGGCTTATGGCATTTTTAATTTCAATCCATGAACATTCAACATTTTCTATGTATGGTGTTGCCATTGTGAGACCAAGTTGCTTGTGTGAAATTTTTGAATTTTTAAGAAATGACCATGAGTGATCATATATTTTTTGTTTCCAGCTTATTTAATACTGAATTATTTCAAAGAGAATACATTTACTTTTAATAAGACAGGGTATAAGTAAATAAATAAAATACAAAATCATTTTCAGTAAAACATCTTTTCTCTCTCCACATATGGCCAAGAACTAGCAAGAAAAAGATGGCCCAGATATTAAAATAATTTATTCATTATAAATGTTACAATTTTTACTAAAGGAAATTTAGAAAAGCAGACATATAGAATGAAGAGAAATGTTTATAATTTAGTCATTCAAAGTAAATCTTATATTGAAAGTTTTGTCTTAAAGGTTTTTTTTAGTGCTTTTTCCTTGATTATTTTTTTAAACAATTTCTTTTTTTAATCAGTTTTTATATTTTATTTTCTTCACTAAGCAATTCAAAGAGTGGGAAAGTGAGAAATCACCCCCTGAGGGGATGATCTCACTACAGTCTTTTCTCCTCCATTCTCCTCTGGGATTTTGGGCATGCACGCACACATGCCCAGTGTGATTTTCAAGCAACGAGGTTTGGGACTCAAATCATGGCTGACCATGTGGGAATCCAGTGCCTTAACTGCCACTCTACCTGCTGACCACCTCTTATGTTTCTTAACTTAAGCTTTTACTTCTCTTAATTCGGGGAAGGTAAGTGGTATAAAGTTATACAGAAAGGCTATTTCTTCCTTTACAATTTTTTTTTAAATTATGTAAAATTTCAAGCACACACAAGGGTGGAGAGAATAATCCACTAACCTTCTGTATACAATCATTAGATCTACTTTTGAGGTTGAGTTTGAATAGTGGTAAACTTTTCTGGAAAATAAACATTTCTGGAGGAATGTTTTGCATTCAATAATAAGATTATTCCAATAAGTAACAATAATCCTAATGAATGACTTTGCTTTAAGTAAGGATGAAGAGGCTATTACAGAAGAGGCTGTCAACTTGTTCGCATTTTTAGGCTTCTAAACATGGTTAATTCAGTTAGCTTTGATAATTTTAGGTGATGATGTTCAACAGGACTGTTGTGACTGGCTGGTGTGTTAGGATTCTGCAGAGAAACAGGACTATTAGAAGATAGGTGATAGGTAAACAGTCCAGAGGAGATTTATTATGGGGATTGGTTCATGTGAGTAGAGACTGAGAATTCTCACAGTTTGCCATTTCAAGCTGGAGAACCAGGAAAGCCAGGAATATAAAATTCAGTCTGCATCCAAAGGTCCGATACTCAGAAGTTCCAGTGTTGGAGGGCAGGAGGAGATGGATGTTCCAGCTTGAGGACAGAGAGCAGATCATGCTTCATCTACCTTTTTGTTCTATTCAGGTCCTTAGTGGGTTGAATGATGTCTATCCCACATGGGTGAGGGAAAGTCTTTTCTCATTTACCAGTTCAAATGCTAATCTCTTCTGGGACATCCTTACAGACACACTCAGATGACACATAACATTAACCGTTACAAGTGTTTTATCAGAAACCTTCCCCCTTATATCCCTCTTTTAGTTTTAACTTTAGTTTTCTTGTTCTTGAGTTCTCAGTTTTGATCCTTTCTTGATTAAAAGTAGTTTTTTCAGTATTCCGAGAAAGGAATGATCTGTAGATTATAACTTTAAAAAATTTTTAAATCTAGTACATATCGCCCTATATCTTAAGGCATTTAGTCTAGAAGACAAAGAGAGAAATAGAAAAAAGTCCATTTTTCCTCTTTAGGTAATATTTTAGTTATGTATACATTCAATATATGAATATATATGTGTGTGTGTGTGTGTGTGTGTGTGTGTGTGTATCTTTTTATTTATTTATTTATTTTTGTGCTGTGGATTTTCTTTTCCCAGAGGTTTTGGCCTTAGCATGTATGTGATCCCAGAGAGAGAGAGAGAGAGAGCGAGCGCGCGCGCGCGAGTGAGCGCAGACAGTCAGACAGATAGTGAGAGGGAAAGTGAGAAATCACTCCCCAGAGGGTTGGCCATGCCTCAATCCATTCTCCTCCATTTTCCTCCCAGGATCTTGAGTGTACACACACACATGCCTGGCATGATTTTCAAGCCGCCAAGTCTGGGACTTGAAACTGCTATGCCATCTGCTGGCCCCTCACTGTGGATTTTTAAAAATCTATACCTCTCTCCCCCAAATACAACCACAGCTGCCTTCTCAGCACTTTCTTTATATACATATATGTATTTATTTTTACATTCAATCATTGTATATTATTACAGCAGGCAAAATGAATTTTCCCAGCATGAATACACTATAGGTTAGTCCAGTTTAAGATATTAGCATACACATTATCAATCCATTGATAATTTTCCACTTTTGGAAAATTAAATGTTTTGCTTCTTTCTCTTTCCCTTTGATTCTCTTCTAGTCCTCCCCCATTTCCCACCCTCTTCCCACACTACTCCAGTGTCCACAATTGTTCTCCATGATTTTATGTCTTCCAGTCTTTCAGTTTTTGCCATAGTATAGACATTTGGCATATATTGAGTAGGGACATACAGTACCTCTCTTTTAAAGTATGACTTGCTTTGCTTAGCAGTCAGTCTTCCATTTTCATCCAGTTTCCATCAAATGCTAGGGTTTCTTTGATTTTTATGGATGAGTGGTATTCCATAGTGTGTATTTGCCACATTTTTTCAATTCATTCATCTATTCATGGACATATGTGTTGGTTCCATGTCTTAGAAATTGTGAATAGTGCTGCAATAAACATGGATGTGCAAGTGTTTTTCTGACTGAGTGTATTCCTCTCCTTTGGGTAGATATCCAGGAGTGGGCTTGCTGGATTATATCTTGAGTACTCTCTATGTGCCCAGAGCAATGCCTTTTATATGTTATGGGCTTATTTTATGTTTGTCATTCAGATTTCAGACTATTTTCTATTGCAGCATCTTAGCTGTATACTATCTCCATTGTAAATTTATTTTCTAATATTTTACCTGTAGTGAAAAACACATAGCATAAAATTTCCTGTCTTGGGGCCAGTTGGTAGTGCAGCAATAATGCAAATAGACCCACATAGGAAGGGCTTTGTGTCCCAGGACCCCTCTGAGCATGGTGGGTGTGTGTGCACAGCCGTGATCTAGGCCAGCTGAGACTGGGGGTGGATTATGCAATGAAGACCCTGTTGGGGAGGGTGCCTCTTCCTCTCTCTCTGTCTCTCAGAAGAATTAAATAAATAAACTTACAGAAATATACCATCTTAATTATTGTTTGAGTATCCAGTTCAGTAGTATTAAATACATTCACATGTTGTGCTGTCATTGCCACCATCTATCTCCAGAGTAGTTCTCATCTTGTAGAACTGAACCTCTGTACCAGTTTAATAATATCTCCTGATTCCTTCCTCTCTCCCATCCCTGGCAACCACTACTGTACTCTCCCATGCTATGATTTTTGTTCTTCTAAGTTTATCATAGAACTGGAATCACATAGTATTTGTCTGTGATGGCTTATTTTTACTGGAGAATACCTTCAAAGTTCATGCCTTCAAGGTTGTAGCATATGTCAATCTCATTCCTTTTAAGGCTGAATTATAGTCCATTGTACATACGTACTACATTTTGTTCATCTATTCATCAATTGAAGGAACTTGAGCTGCTTCCATATTTTAGCTACTGTGATTCATGTTATGAATATCAGTGTACAGCTATCTTCTGAGATTCCTTCAACTCTTTTGGGTATAGAGCTAGAAGAAGAATTGTAGTATTCCATACTGGATCAAATGGTAATTTGGTTTTTATTTTTTTCATGAACCACTATAGCATTTTTCATAGTGGCTTTACCATTTTATATTCCCATCAACAGTGTACCAGGGTTCCAAATATTCCACATCCTTGCCAAAAAATTCTTGTCTGTCTGTCTTTCTTTCTTTCTTTCTTTCTTTCTTTCTTTCTTTCTTTCTTCACAGTAGCTATTTCTAACAGGTATGAGGTGGTATCTTTGCTTATTAGTCATTCATCTGTCTTGTTTGGAAAATCTTTCAATTCTATTTTTAAATTGGGATTTGTTGTCATTGTTGAGTGATAGGGATTTTTCTATGTATCTGGTTATAAAGGTCATATCGAATATATATTTTGAAAATATTTTCTCCCATTCTGCAGGGTTACCTTTTTACTCTATTCATAGAATTTTTTGGTGTACAAAATTTTAAATTTTATAAAGTCAAATCTGTTGTTTTTCTTTTACCGCCCATGCATTTGGTGTCATGTCCAAGAAATTGTTGCAATATGCCAATTTTAATGTCTTTTCTCATTTTAAAACATATTTGGAATTCTCACTTATTCTTATCTCCTGTTGGCTTCTCTCAGTATAGCCTATCACTATGATTCTCTCCTTATGACTTTCTTCTTCTATTTCATAAAAAAATGCAATTTATTGAATCTCTTTTTGTATATTTTTTCTATTGTAGTAAATAAACACAATGTGAAATTTACTAGTTTATACATTTTTTCACTAAGTGAAATAAGCCAGGCATAAAAGGACAAATATTGTATCATTCTACTTATATGAGGTTACTAGAGGGGGCAGAATCCGAGACAGATGGTTGAATGGTGGTTGCCAGGGGCTGGAGGAAGGAGGGCACGGGGAGTTGGTGTTTTATGGCAAGGAGTTTCAGTGGAGGAGGATGAAGAGTCTGGAGATGGTGGTGGCTGTGGGTTGCACAAAAATGTGACTGTACCTAACCTTGAGGCTTTTTCTTTTACTGTTAACCATTTATAGGCATTTCTTCTTTTCTTAGGCTGTTATTTGTAGGTCTGTGTTTAGAATCTTTGGGATGATGTCCCATATCCACATTTCTGCAAAGATCTCCTCACTGACTTATCCTCACCTTAGGAGAGATGGATGAGTTATACTGGGATTGGGACTTTGGCTTGACTTGGTATCAACTTGGGTGCTATCAAATCCCTTTCTCAAATCTATAGCTGGAAGGTGGTTTGAGATGCATATCTCCTAGGCCAAATCCCAGGAACAGATAGGTTTCTATTTAGTATCATTTCGAAGACTGGGCAGTGTAGCAGTCCCCCTTATCTGTGGGAAGATTCCCCAGTGGATGTCTGAAACTGCAATCAGTACCAAGTCCTATGCCTACTATGTTTCCTTCTATACCTGAGTAACCAATAGTATTTAATTTATAAATTAGGCACAGCAAGAGATTAATGACAATAAATAATAATAAAATAAAACAATTATACATAAAATATAAATGGAAGCTATATGAATATTATATTTCTCTCTCTCATAATATCTTATTGTGTTATACATACCCTTCTTGTGATGATGTGAGATGATAAAATGAGTACCTGATGAGATGAAATGACGTGAATGAAGTAATTTAGGCAACTGAAGCAACTCCATAGATTGGGGACAGGTTTCTGTCTTCTGTTCCCTGACACTGAACATGTATACTGAGAATCTGTAACACTTGCCTAGTATATAAAAATTTTAGAATAAAATGCATTGTTGTGTATCTTTCTAGCTTGAACTCTTCTGCTTTAATTTAACTGCATAGCCTGTGCTTTCCAGGATCCAATTTATAATTGTTCTTCCTTCTCCCTGCTCCTATTGTCATGTAGATGTTGCATTCTAAGTTAGATTGATTATAGAAAGAGAAGTATTGATGGGGTGGGAACAACAGAACACTGAGTCTCTTAAAAATCACCTCTCAATATTTAAGTAGTGCCTATCCTTGGAAATGCCTGAAGGAGACAGAAAGGTAACAAAACTGGTGATGTGGGTTTGCTCGTCTATGGAGAACTGATGAGTCAGGCCTAAAGGAAGGGACAGCCTGCTTTGCTCCTGTAAATAATTGCCAGACCTTTGGATTTTTTTCTTCTTTTTAAAATTTGCTATAGAGCATATGCATTTGCCAGGGAGAGAGAGAGAGAGAGAGAGAGAGAGAGAGAGAGAGAGAGAGAGAGAGGGAGGGAGGGAGGGAGGGAGGGAAAGAAAATGTATCCCTTCATGGGAGATGGCCATACGGCAATCCCTTCTTCTCCATTTACCCTCTTGAGGTTTTGCATAGGTGCCTGGTGTGTTTTACAAGCCCCTGGATCGGGGACTTGAACCACACAGTTGACTATGTGGGATCTGGCACTCTAACCACCGTACCACTGGCTAGCCCAACCTTTGGATTTTTATGAGAAGGCTGAAACCCAGATTTTAGGAGAGTCACCCAACTCTTTACACCAGATAGAACTAAAACATAAGCACACAAAATACTATGTATACCCAACAAAACCCGGTCCAAAAGTAAAAAAGACAGTTGCCAACCGTATGGTTTACAGCCATTGATCTGAACCAGGGGAAATTCCTTAGGGAAAAAGGACTCTCACCTACTTTGGGATGGTGGGTTTCTTAGCATCAGTCTAATTAATGCCTTCGTTTATGATATGATATTGAATTCCATTTCATATTTCTTGTGCTCTCAGAACTAAAACAACAGAAAGATCAACCATTTCTTTTAAAACCTATAAACCATGTCCTCATTTATCTCACCATAAGTAACTTAATTACTTGTTAAGAGGAACTTTAGATATAACTTAAATAAAATATTCTGAAATCCTTCTATTTTTGTCTCTTTCTAAAATGGATTTCATGCTTAACATGACTCATTCTTCGAGCCTTGGTTTTGTATACACGTGAATTCTCACCTTAGTTGTGTGGCTCTCTCTTTATCAAGAAGTATTAAAGTCAAAACAAATCAAATAGCTTGGCCCTCTTTTATTCTATTGTCTTCTTTACACAAACAAAATAGCCGAGTATAGAGTAAGGGCCATGTTCTGCTCCTATTTGTGTTATTTTTAATGTTTCTGCTGTAAGTGGAAACAATGCCTCGAAGATCCCATTCTTCATACAACACAGTCCCTCATCATTCTCTTATAGGGTGCTCAACAAAACTGTTTTATCTCCTCTCAGTTCCCAGGCTTCAACCTGCTTTTGTATCAGTCAGCTCTGGTTGCCGTAACAAAATAACACAGATGGACATGCTTAAAGGACAGACATCTATTTCCTCACAGTTCTGGAGGCTGAAAGTCCAAGACCCTGCTAGCAGGGTGGGTCAGTTTCTGATGAGAGCTCTCCTTTTGGCTTATAAAGTGCTCTCTTCTTGTTATGCCCTTATGTGATCTTCTGTGCCTGAGAGGAGATTTTGGTGTCTCTTCCTCTTCTTGAAAGACCGCCAGTCCAGTTGAATGAGAGCCACACCCTTATTACCTTGTTTAACCTTTAGTACATTACTGAAGGCTCTGTCTCCAAATATGGTCACATTTGGATTAGGGCTTCAACCTATAAATTTGTATGTGTGTGGAGGGGGATGTAAGTCAACTCCTAACAGCTACTTTGTAAGTAGTTTATTCTCCAGGAATCCTCATTCTGTTCTGCAGTGCAGCAAACAGTGAAAAGCTCCAAATAATCCAATAATGTAAGTCGTGTGCTGGAATCATAGAAATGACCACATAATAGCAGAGGTACAGAGACGGGATATTCTTATGTTCCCTCCTTCTTATCAATAGGCACAGCTTTTGAGATTACTTAATCAAAATGAAAGTAATCCATTTTAAAATGGCTGAAACGCAATAATATTCACATAGACAGATATATATTATACACAAAGGTTGCTTCAGAAAGTTTGTGGAAAATGTAATTAAAGTATGAATTTATTTTTGTATACAATTTTTGAAATCTATGCACAGTGTTATAATATGCATTTTAATGAACTTTTTTTTTTTTTGGAGAGGTTTTCGCTATAGGGCACGTGCGCTCGCCAGACAGACAGAGAGAGACATAGAGACAGAAAGCGAGAAATCACCCCCCAGGGGGGATGGTCACGCCGCAATCCCTTCTCCTCCTTCTCCTCTTGGGATCTTGGGCACGCACGCACATGCGCCCGGCGTGAGTTTTAAGCCACCGGCTCTGGGACACGAACCGCGGTTGACTACGTGGGAGTCCAGCGACATAGCCATTACGCTAACTGCTGGTTCCCTTAATGAACTTTTTGAAGGCTATCTCTCTCTATCTATATGGAGGTATATATATATATATATATATATATATATATATATATGTATATGTATATGTATATATATATATATACATGTACAGATATATAGAGAGAAGACAGAGAAAGAGAGAGAGAAGACAGAGAGAGAATATATTTTCAGCTAACATATTCTGAAGTTTAATTTTGCAGATTGCTTAACTCAAGAGAAGTCATGCAATGTGTTTGTTTTTGAAGTGATTATAATATAGAAAATGGCTTTTTAATTGGAGAGAAAAGCACATAGAATAAAGAAGATAAATTAGTAAAAGAGTTGACATTGCATATCTTCCTGCTCTAAATGGAACAATTCTTTCTCCTAGACATTAGCAGAGTCTCTCTTATGAAAGCCTTAGTATATAATCTTCAGTAGCTATAATGCTTTCTTTACGTAACCACAACTTTGCTGAGATGAATTCTTTTCTCTGGGTACCTGGTCAGTTAGCCCGCTCTGACATGCTGATTTATTGAATTGTTCTTCACTTAGCCTATGAATTGGGTTTTAGGCTAGACACTGAGTTCTCAGATGTGTAATCTCTACCATTTGCAAGGAAAAGTTATCTGACTTTATTCTCTATTTTGGCTAGTATACTATAAATGCAGAGTTAGAGAAGCAGAGAACTATCAACGCTGAAGATATCTTAGGCTCTGTTTATGGTGTTTCCCTTTGCCACACTCAGATATCTCAAGCAGTACAATCAGGAAATCCCACTTAACTCTGCAGATCATCCATCCATCTTGGAACTTCCCATGAAATAGAGTTCAGGAATCTGGAGGGATAAGGAAAAACAGAGCACAGGCATCCAGAACTCTGCAGTCTCCCTTGTACTGCAGGCAGAACCCGTCTTCACATTGCTAACTGGGTCAGAGGCAGTGGGTATCAGTATGGTCTGATTTCTACTCTTTGAAAACTAAAATTATGGCTCACCAATGTACATTAAAATTAAGCTCTGTCATCATGATGGTTAATTCCTGAACTTTCCTAGCCAGTACAAAGAAGGATTATTAACAGGTTGTAAGATGCCAAAAGGGCCAGGTGTCTGGTCAAATAATATAACCTGAGAGAGTTTGTGTCACTTAGTACAAAATCCATTTTTAACTTCTTCAGTGGATCTTTTAGTTTATTTCTTCTTGAGAGAATTCGTTGTTATACTTAACTTGGTTACACTATTTCTCTAGTAAAACTTTATTTCAACTCAAAATTACGTGGAGAGTTTAGACTTTCAGTAGGTAAGATAACAGAGAAGGGGAGACAGGTAAAGGCGTGGTGGTGGGGGAGTGATATAATCCGTGCATCGGCCCCACAGGGATTGAGGCGAGCAAACCTTTGTGAACGTATACAATCTGGACTGACGAGGTTTCTTCACAGACTCTGCCTCTACTTTTAAAAATCATGATTTATTTTCTCAACGAGAGAAAAATTTCTTTGTGAGGTTCTGCTGACAAAGCTTCCATCGTTTTCCAGTGAGGTTGGGTGTGTTTATTTATGTGACCACTATAAAGGCATGGGGTGATCTGAAAAAACACACAGCTCCATGAGATATAAAAGAACCAGGAGGTTTCCTTAGTGTACGTGTCAAAACAACAACAGTTACGGCAAAAACAAAAATACAAACACGCACACATAGAAAGCCCTCTGAGGGCATGTGATAGGGAAGGACAGTGTTAGTGCTGTAAGTTTGCAGTAGAAGTATAAATATAATTGAGAAGTTGGATTTGTATATTTTTTGAAAAATAAAAGGGATAATGTAATATATTCTCTCCCCTTTTTCAGAGGCCATTTAGCATATTTAATATTTAAAACATGAAAATTGCACTAAGATTATTGAAACAGTGACATGAATATAGATTATACTTCTTGCTTTTCCAACTTTTGGCAAGATATGTAGAAAACTTACAGTGAAACTTAGGTCAAGAAAGGAGAGACTGTGGTAATGCAATGGAGACAAAATTCCTACTGGTTGGATAGTTCTGTGAGATAAATGCTATAAAAATACTGCGGTGCCCCTAAAATATTTTCCTCCAAGACGATAGTATTTGGAAACTATTTTTGTTTTCTGTTTCTTCTTCCAATTATGTATTCTGTACAGAGCCTTAGTTTTAAAACAAAGGTTATGTTTGTAGCCAAATGGCGTTGTGCATAATGGAGGCCAAGAGGTGATAGCATGTAAGCTATTTCTTCACAATGGACGTACACAGTGACTGAAGACAGCCCTGGAGTACATCTTTGTGGATGCTTATCATGTAGAAGGTGAGGCAAAACATGTTCAAAATGATTGCTATGGTCTCAAGGTTTCTGTCCTCCTACATATTCGTACATTGAAATCTGATCATCAGTATGAAAATATTCAGGATGGGGCCTTTGAGAGGTGAATAGATTAGTATTCTTATAAAAGAAGTAACACAGAGCAGCCTTGTCTCCTTTTACCATGTGAGGACATAATGAAAAGATATTATTTGTAAACCAGGAAAAAGTTCTCGCCGGAGACCAAATCTAGCATCTCGATCTTGGACTTCCCAGTCCCCAGAACTGAAAGAAATAATTTCCTGCTGTTGACAAGGTACCCAATCATTACAGCAACTCAAACAGATGAAGAAGGTTGTCAACATGTAAGCAATATGTGGTTTCTTCAAACAACTTGAGCTCTTTCTTTTCTTTTTTTTTAGAGAAAGATTTTTGCTATAGGATGTGTGCACTTGCTGGAAAGACAGAGAGACAGATGGGACCAGCAGTTAGCGTAATGGCTATGTCGCTGGACTCCCACGTAGTCGACCGCGGTTCGAGTCCCGGACCCGGCGGCTTAAACTCACGCCGGGCGCGTGTGCGTGCGTGCCCAGGATCCCGAGAGGAGAATGGAGGAGAAGGGATTGCGGCGTGGCCATCCCCCCTGGGGGGTGATTTCCTGCTTTCTATCTCTCTGTCTCTCTCTGTCTGTCTGGCGAGCGCACGTGCCCTATAGCAAAAACCTCTCAAAAAAAAAAAAAAAAAAAAAAAAAAGACAGAGAGACAGAAAGCCAGGAATAACCTCCTGCGGGGATGCCATACCACCATCTCTTCTCTATTCTTTTCTTTGGAGTTTGAACATGCGTGTACACAGGCCTGCGTGAGTTTGCTGCTGTTGACTACATGGGAGTCCAGCGATGTAGCCATTACGCTATCTGCTGGTCCCACAACTTGCCCTCTGTCTAGAGATATAGACTTTGACATTTCTCTCCTGTGGCCCTATGAAGCTCCCCTTTTGGGCATTTTTCCTTTAGGGTGACAGGTCACGCTTTCATGCACCCCTCCATGTAATAGTTACAGTGAACCTTAGCTGAACTGGCTCTCCAGTGGGTTGGGTATAAGACCCGGAAGGTGGGAGGGTACCCCAAGGATCTAGGTATAGCAAAAGCCTCCTCCTGTTTTCAAATAGCTTGAGATAGTCCATCGCAAATCAGTAAGAGTTCAGCATGTCTCTGCTTCCAAACACTAAATCCCTGCACTGACAAAGGACTACCTGGGAAAATGGTTGCCTCATGGTCCTCACTATGATTAAGGCCAACTAACAGCATGGCGCATTGGAGTTTTCATGAAGAAGACAATGAATGGGGCTTTGCTACATGTTTACATGATGTTACTTCTAAACTAAAAAAATTTACGAACAGCTGTGGTTGAACAAAATAGAGATTTGGGGGCTCCAGGGTGTGAGTCTAAAACTGATTTTAGAAAAAGAGGGTTTTCAGATAGGGTAATTAATAAATTTTTGGCTACTAAGCTGGCACAAATTATTGGATCTTTGGGAAAGTCATGACATATTTTATCCCATAAAGGTGTACAACAATTAAATAAGAAAGTATACCAGAAAAGCAAAAAAAAAAAAAAAAAAAAAAAGCTTTTCATTTCAGGAAATGGTCATTGGAAAGCTCAAAATTCAAGAATGGATTTGATCTTTTCCTGTGCATTCTGGCTGTAAGAGCTGTTTCACCAACTGGAGTGGAGACCAGTGTTCAGTTTGTAGGGTGTGTGTGTGTGTGTGCATGCATGCACATGCGCACACATCTGTACGTGTGTGTAAAAACCATTATAGGACATATAAAGGATTTTTTTTGAGAGAGATTTTTGCTATAGGGTGTGTGCACTTGCAGAAGAGACAGAGACAGAGAGACAGAAAGTGAGAAGTCACCCCCCCACCCCCAGGGAGGATGGCCACACTGAAATCCCTTCTCCATTCTCTCTACTTGCGATCTTGGTCATGCACTCACACGCGCCTGGTGTGAGTTTTAAGCCACTTGATCCAGGACTTAAACTGTGTTCGACTACATGGGAGTCCAGTGACGTAACCATTACGCCATTTGTTGGCCCCATATAAAGGCATTTTTAGACCCCTTTGTCTAAGTTGAGCAAATGTACTCAGATTTGGGTACATGCCATTAATTCTCTCTGCTCCTCAACTTTCTGTGCATGAGGTGCTTCAAATCTCAATGTGGCAGAGGGAGAGGAGAGAGCGTTGTAGTGGGGGGTCAGGATAATCAGGTGACTTTAAATGCTTCTGGCTGGACCTCCAATGTACGGCCTGTTTTGGGGATCTGAGGTTTAATCCCCAAATTGTGCCAGATGATTCTCTCAGTGTAAGTATGGAGCAAAACAATTTTTTTTTTTTTCTGTGTCATTTCAGCATTGCCCTTTGGCAGAAGAATCGAAATGGGAGCATTTTATGTTTGGGCAGAGGGGTAGAGAAAGATCCTTTAATTTCCCACAGCCAAACATAAGAAGGGGGGTGGTCATGCCGCGCAGGTGATAGGGCACAGTGGCACGATGCTGGAGCCATATGGATGGCCGGGTTTGGATCTGTGACTGAACTAAACTGCAGTCCCTCCTTCTCCATTTCTCCATCCTGTCGGGATTTTGGACACACACTCACACATGCCCAGAGTGTTTTTCGAACTGCCAGGCTGGAACTGTGAACTTGGGTCAACCGTGCAGAATCCAGTTTCCCTAACCACTAGGTACGGGCCTGGTAACATTCCTATTCCTATTGTCTGACATCCACATATAATAATAGTGCTGTCTATAGGACAGTGCACCTGAGAGGCTCTGATGCTCTAGCTGAGGCACTGTTCATAAATTGTGCACATAAACATCAACGAAAACGTAAGAAACCTTTTAAGGTTTGCACAATGATGTGTCTCCATCATTGTGTAACTGAAAGTCTCTCCTTCTAAAGGCCATGATTTCTTCCTGGCGATTTCCTTCTATTTTGTGAAAACCATAATATTGAAGGCTAAATAAAAAGCTTATTGGCTTTGGTCTCCCATTGTGAATCTATCTTATGTTTGAGAGTTATTTCCTCAATTAGGCCTTTGAACGTTAATATATTACAGAGCTTAAACACAAGCGCATTAAGCATTTCCATTTAATACAGAGCTTTTAGTATGATTCATGATGGATATTTTACATTTGCCTTCTTTCTAAAGATCTGGGGAATTGTTATATAAGTTGTAAGTAATGTGTCTGCAAGAACAAAGCAATATGGCTTACACAGCTCCGAGTCATTCTATGAACGCCGCGCTATATAATTCGGACACAATTTAGCATCCTTTGCCTCTGCTTTTTCCTGGGAAAATGTGAGCTAGGATATACTGCAGCACTGCAGGTTGGTAATCCGAGTATTTGTCCTTCCCCAAGTTAACTTGCAAGAACAAAGGTCATTGGCTTATGGGCTAGAAGATCAGAATTCTGGACTGGGTTCCTCTGCGTTTCAGCTGCGTGACCTCAGACGAGATAAACATCTTGGAAGCCAAATTTTGTCTTTGAAATGGGCAAACCCACATCTATCCAATGTTTCCCCAAGTTGTGAGAATCAAAGACAACTTTATTAATAGATGGGACCATGTTTGAAAATGGTAGTCTACAAACGTAATGAAAATGTAATAAGACACTCTAGAGCATGGGTTAATAGTTTGATGTAACCAGCCGCATATATGTTGTCTCAGGCACTTGTAGTGGACTCCCACCCCATGCCCTGGTTGAGCCCTGTGGTTTGCAAACTCGAGCCTCAGTTATCCCATCTCCTTTCAGGGTGGCTGCTCTGGTGCTACTAGGAGTTACATGATAGTTCATCATTGTGTAGCTAAAGTCTCTTGAACTGTCAAAAGTAACCCAAGAAATTGTCAGTAGTTAGCCAACAATTGGAGGCGTATGATTTTTACATGTTGTGATGTTTATTGTATCTAAGATCTAATGGGTTTTGAATGAGACTGATGAATTCCTAGGTCTACCTACCTTGATAGTAAAATTCTCTTGAATCTATACATTGGAGCAGAACATTGTTTTGAATTTGAATATTTAATCTCACAATATTCTTCACAAATGAAGGACTTTTTTTGCTTTGTTTTGTTGTGTTTTTGTGTGTGGTTTTTGAATTTTTTTTGCCTGCTTCTCTCAGCAGAACCTTTTAGAATTTTTTTCTTTTTCTTTTTTTTTTTCAGTAAACAAATCTTCATCTGACAACAGGAAATAGCTGGAGATAAACCTTCACAAAACCCCCAATGATGTCCCCCTGACGTGTGCTGTCCCCGTTTTATAAATTAGAAATCTGGTCATCCCAGTTTAGTCTCTAGCCAGTGCCAGCTGTCTTCTCTTTCTGACATGAGAAGATGCTTTGAAGCTGCTCCTGTACTGTTGGCAACATGAACATGGAGAGACGTGCAGACGATAATAGCGGGAAAGGGTTACACAGCCTCACATAATTGACTACTGCAATCCAAAATATTGCCTGTTCTGTTTTGTAACACAGTAGATATTGCTTTCCTTTGGGTTTGAAGGGAAACAAAGTAAAGCGAATTGCCTTAGCTGTTAAGTTTCCAAGTTAAAAGCTGCAAACCTGTGTGATACAGTGTTTCTTCCCTGGCTGACTGTGTACAGTGAATTACCATCCCGGGAGTCCTGCTGTGTGAACAATAGTTTGTAGCTTAATGAATCAGGTGTTTCGTTTTCTCTTCAGCCGTTTAGTGTGGGGCAAATGGGTTCATGGAAAGAAGAGAACAGCATTGAGAGGCCTTAGTCATTTTACCTTCAAATAAGTAAAACAATTAAAATCAAGAGATAAAGTCCCACTATTTTGGAATGTTTCTTATTATAAAAAAAATTCAAAATGAATCACAAATAACCAGCAGTTGCTTTTCACTATAGCTACAATTGTTTATGACATGTTGAACCCACTCAGAGAACTCTGACCTTAGGAAGTAAATTTTGAGGGGGAAAAAGGGCTCTTTGTTTTGGTTACTATTGCATTATCTGAATTCAAAGGGCAAGTTAGACTTAATCTGGCTTTTACTTTGTGTGGTTTCAGGTTTATTTGTTCGCTGAGCCTGATAGGCATTCAGGAAAACATCTGTGAAAGGACCAGATTTGTTCTTTCCATATTCATTACAATACCTTTAAAAATGAATGTGACAAGACACTGTTAAGCAACAAAACCATTCGGGGAACTCCTCTGAGGAGCTCTTAATAATTCAAGCACTATTCACACTATTTTCACTGGACAAAACCACTAAGGGGTTCTTTGGAAATAGGTATGGGGCAAAATAAAAACTTCTATTACACGTTAAACCAAGAATCACAAAATCAAATTAAGTCTAAGGAAGAAGATAAATGTCATGTTAATGGCTTTGCGGGGTTTGCAAAAGGAAAGAACAATAAAAAGCCTACTTCCCAGGCATTGCAGGGATAATAGGAATAAAGCTCCAATGAGAAATATGAAATATTTATTGAGGACTACACTGGACACTCCAGAATTGCACAGGCCTGTTGACAGTGATGAAGTGTTCCATGGCTGCGTAGCGATGCCAAGGCGTTAATGTACAAGCTGGGTATTGATTGCGTGATGAATCCCACCAGTTTGTTTCCTGGAATTGCTTACAGCATGGGCTAAATGAATAGAACACGTAAAATTTTGTAGGAACCTTGCATGTGTGGTGGAGCAGGCGGTGAGCCACGTGAATGAGGCGTTTCCTTTTCCCATTCATAAATGTGAGTTGCATAATTAGTTAATCTGTGTGAGATGAGGAAGTGTAACAACAGCATGTAGTTATTAAAAATACCAACCAAACACTGGGATTTTCAGTTTTAACTTAAAGACTGGCCTCTTCCTTTGGTTTTCATTTAAACTTTCAATGTGCACCAAGATCATCCCAAATGGCCGCCTTTAAGTGTATAAAATAGGTAAAGGGCCCTTAAGAAAAATTAGAGGGGACTCTTCAAAACATTTCTTTTTTTTGGGTAGGGGGACTGCTGTCATGTGCATTAGGATTTCCTTATGAGCTCTCAGTTTCTAGAAGCACTAGCAAAGCATTTCTCTCCCATAACACTTGTAATGCACGCAGCAGTCATGAACACCTCCTCCCCTAGGACCAAGAACCGCACTGAGCCGGGCATGGTGGGCCTCCCTGAGCCAGCTAGAGCCAGCTGGTAGGCTGAGGTGCTGCTTCCTGCCTCTCACAGGGCAGCAAAAATGTCTCCTTGCCAAAAATGAAAGTGTCTCTCACACACACACACACACACACACACACACACACACGTTATATATAATGACAAAAAAAAGCCAACTCATCATTACATAACAAGCGTGGCAGCACACATCAAGTAATAAAGTTCATCCTGTGTCCAGAAAACACGATGAGAATGGGAGTGAGGGAGCCAGACTAAATCATTCAAACTCCGTTTTCCCTGCAGAAGTTTCTACCATATTGAAGACACCCATTGGATTTCTTTCCAGTGTGAGTTCTTTCATGGTTTTGAAGAGAACTGGGAAAACAAAAGCCATTCCCACATCTCTTTGTAAGTGACTCGAGGATAGTTATGGTTTCACAGTTCCTAGTAGATGGATGCCATGCACTTGATTAAAGCTAAGTCCCGCCCCAGGCGTGCTTATCACCTGTTATTTTCTTTGTTGCTGAACATCAAGCTTTGATTTTACATATTGTGACCCTTAGACAAGAAGAAGGCAATGAAGAAGGGGAACAGAAACACAAGTCAGAATTTGGTTCTGAGGGAAAGAGAATTAAGACAGACTAGAAGTGATGGAAACAGCGTTTTCTTCTGCGTTCTTCCAGCCCACGCCGCCTCCCGTGCTGCAGGTTTCAGATCTTTTTGCACCAACCAGTTCTCGTCTCAGTCTCTCCACATCCTCAGGGAGTAAAGGGGCATCTACCCTGTCCTGTTTGTGATTATTCTTCACTGTTCATGGAAGAAAAGGCCAGATTCAGGTGCAGAGGGAGCATTAAAGTCGAATCAGAAAATAACGCCCACGGGGAACGGTCATGGTGCCATTGTCTCCTTTAAAGCCTTCACCAGTGGATGATGCAGTGACAAGGTGAAGCAAGGGTCAGGGGTGAGAGTTCATGGTTATTGGGCTTTGGATGGAACTGTGTCCCGGGACATTTGCATCCTCGCTTTTATTTAGATAACGATAGCATTATATATTTTTCCAGATCATAGGCTATAATGATGTACAAACATTTTTACCCAAATTAGTTGTGATTTCTAGTATGTGAAGTATACTACAGTATATATAGTATCCTGCAGCGTAGTCTATGTTTGCAAGTATATCATGTTGTAGACGATGGGAGAATTATTAGGCAAAATTTTAAAGATGAAAACCATGTAAATGCTTTCTTGCAGTCTGCCTACTGGGAATGGTAGGCTGTCATAGGAAGGCCAATGTATTCAAATTATCACCGACTAGAATGTAAAGGATTGGCATCATCAAATATATTTAAGGTTTCAAACTAAAACATAATTGTCACAGGAAAAAGTATTAGAGAAGGCATAATACTTACAAAAACCTTCTATTAGTAGAACTTCCAAACGTCTATAAAATTAGAGATCATATCATAATAAATCCCTGTGTCCGGTCACTCAGCTTCACTGATTATCCACCCATGGTTAATCTTGTTTAATCCAAATCCCCAAACACTTTCCTCATGCTTTCCTGCTTCTGGGGACTATTTTGAGGCAAATCTCAGACATCCTTGCATTCTTCACAAACACTTCAGTATGCATCTCTAAAGGGCATGTTCCTTTGTAAGGCAAAGTGACGGTTACCAACCCCCCGAATTAGCAGCTATTTCTTGATGTCATAAAGCTGGTATCAGTGAGGTTCACATTTCTCCCAGCTGCTATATACGTGTTTTTCAGTTTTCCTGTTTGAATCAAGACCAAACAAGTTCACACCCAGGGGACGTATATTTTTTTTTTAAAAAAAAAAACAACAATGACTCCTTTTAGGGAAAAAATGCATTTTGGAGCTTAGAAATCCACCATCTACAGATGTATCGGATGATTCTATCCTATCTTTATAGATTTTGTTATCTTTCTTGAAAATGTGCGCTTCCTCTTAGGTATTTTCTTCTGAAGAAGCATTCAGACCTAGGAACCTTTCAAGGTGTTGGCTTTCTTCTATGAATCCTACAAAAGAAATGCAGCTCTCTAAAGTAAATGGTGACCCAAGAGTCTGATGACATTTAATTTGGCCACTTAACGTTTACGTGGTGACTACAACTACCATGAATCTAAAGTGTATTCTTTCATCTATTTTATCTTGTCAAAAATTTCGTGACTTTGACCTTTTAGTTTTCCACTATCTACACATGTATAGTAGAATTTTAAAAGTATTTTTGGCAATCAAGATTTTCTTCTGATCCTTGTGTGAAAAAAGAAACATTTATGATCTTGAAAAAAGCATATGTTAACTTCCTTTGAATTCTTTAGATCAGCTAAAAGATGAATTTGCCATTTAAAAAATATAATATTGAAGAGATATGTCTTCAAAGTGAACCCATGCAGGAATACTTTTTTTTTTTTTGTATCTTAGAAAATTTATATTTTTTAAAGGAAACAGCAACCAAACTTGAACACTGGTATGTACCCAGTGGATCAGACTTTTCAAAGAACCTTGTCTAAAGAAGTACAGCTTTTGATTCCTTAAAATGATCTATGAAGTTCCATCTCGAAATACATAAATCAACAAATTGAATGTTAATGGAAAATCAAGGGAGTTTTTTGAAAGGCTCTTGAATGAAGCTTTGAAAAATACAAAGGCACAGCATCTCCAGCCTGAGTTCCCTCCAACCATTTTATTTTTAAGAGAGGATATAGCATCAAGGACAAATGAAGAAAGCAGCGTGTTTAAAACAACGGAGCTGTCGCAGCCCTGCTTTTTGCCCTCTGTGGGCTTTGTTCTCACATGGCCGGGCCAGCCGGCTGACCACCAGCCACTAACATCTCAGTCACTGAGCTGTCTCATCTGCTTTAACACAATTGCAGTCGCCTCTTTCTGTAGACAACTCTCTACCCTTGTCATTGCATGTTTATCTTTTGATGATGAAGTCATAGATTAGAAGCTTAGGTCACCATGTTGTATCCAGTACATTCCATAAAATATTGATATAGAATTCCTCCCATCTATTTAGTAATATAATATTTAATATATATATATAAACATAATTTTTTGAGAGTTTTTTGCTATAGGGCACTGTGTTCACCAGAGAGACAGAGAGAGACAAAGAGACAGAAAGTGAGAAATCACTCCCCAGGGGGGTGGCCATGCTGCAATTCCCTCTCCTCCATTCTCCTCCATTCTCAGGATCTTGGGCATGCACACATGCACTTGCTGTGAGTTTTAATTTGCCAGGTCTGGAACTTGAACTGTGGTTGACTACGTGGGAGTACATTACGCCGTCTGCTGGTACTCATAATGGATTTTACGTACATTAAAACATTTGAAAAATTACGCCGTGAGATTTGTGCTATTTTTCTTTTCACGTACAAGTGGAGAACCTGGAACTATGAGTAGGTGTCCTGGCCAGTCCTGTCCACTCGCTGGCAGGGGAATTCTCCAGGTGGGTGTCAGCTACAAATCACATGTACAGTCCACTTGACCACACTGCCCCTTAGACTGATCCATATTGAAAAAGGACAAATCGGAAGAAAGAAAAGGCAGAATTTCAGACCAAGGAAAGCTTCTCTTCAAGTGGGGAAAATTAAAAAAAAATATGAGTAAGTCAATAAGGAGGAGAAAATTGAGAATAATTGCCAAACTGCCAGGAAAGTAAAATGGCATATTTCATTTAGAGTGCAGTGAGAGCCTTACATTTATAGTTGTGCTCTACATGCTTCTCCTCCATGTGCTTGCTCAATGGGGAAATAATCATTTTAGCTGTTGGCTAAGTTTCCTACGTAGGATAATTACCAACAGTGTATAGTCACTGAGGAAAAAGTGATTTTTCAACTAAGGCTAAGCCAGTGTGTCATAACGAATAAGGGACATTAAACCTTAAATTCAAGTGCACATAGATAATTGAGTAATATGTCACATATTATTATGTTTTAATTTTGAGTGTGTGTGTTTTATTCATGACTCAGTGAGACTATTTAAGTTGTGAATAGAAAGGACTGAAAAAGAGAAACACCGTCTTGTCACGTGCACAGTCTGCTGCCTGAGTTTTTGGCTTGGTTTCACTCTGTGACTTGACATCGTTACTTTCTTGTTCATAGGATAGTTTTGCTATTCTGTGTTGGTGGTGGTGTGTGTGCGTGTGTATTTACACAAAGACCTTAACAGTTCCCTGAATTTGGGCTGCTGTGGAGTAGTGATTTAATTTAATATAATAGAAATGATCTCATCTGGGATCCCCTTGATACTGTTATTGAAACAATTTGTGGGAGGGGGCATGCACTTGTCAAAGAGATAAAGAGAAGTACAGAGAAAGAGGGAAAGGAAGTAAGCACCCCCCATGGGTGTAGTAATGATATAATCCTTTTTTCCTTAATTTCTCTATCCTGTTGGGATTGGAGTATGCATGCCATGCCCCTGCTGTGCTTTTCAAGCCAAAAGGGTTAGAATTCAAACTGCAGTCAGCGATGTGGGATCTGGCTCCCGGAACTGGATCATTCCATAACCTTGGGTTACAGGGCTGGCCCAAACTTCTCAGCCATTTAAAAAAAATGAGACCCTGGCATTTGAGAGAAAATAGGTAAATGTGGAAGATTTACTGCTAAGTGAAGCAAGCCAGATGATGAAAGAGAGGCACTGTATATCCCCACTCAATATATACTGAATGTTGGCTCTCTACGGAAGAAACTGAATGATTAGAAGGTATAAAAACGTGGAGAGCAAAGATGATACTTGAGACAGTGAGAGAGGAGAGTGAAAACCAGAGGATGGTGAGTGGGAGGGAATCAAGGGGAAGAAGACAGAAGCAAAATATGTAAGAGACCCAAAGTGGAAAGAAATCTGTTTATTGTAATGTAAATGGTAATGTCTTTTACTGGACCGATATGCAGCGTATTCATGATGGGAAAATTCATTTGGCATGCTATAATGATATACGGTGATTAAGTGTAAAAGAAATTTATAAAAACAAAACAAAACAAAAAACCCCAAAATTTAATATGTTTTATCTTAATACTATATGCTTGGTATAAACTAAAAAAATATGATTGTATATGAGAGCATCTGATAGTCTAAATAGTCACCATGGAAGTCTCAAGCCCTCAATAGAGTTTAAGTGGAAAGGCTGTGATGGTTTGTTAGCACTGTCTGGTTCCATGAATAATTCTGTTTGGAGTCCTCTGTGCTGTGTAGGGGAGATTTCCATGTTTGTTTACTGCTTGACCTGTTTTGTTTTGTTTTGTTTTTTCCTTTTTCTCTTTTTTTGTGCAATGTGCTTTCCTAATCATAGGGCGTTTGGTGGCCACAATGTACCCAGGGTGAGAAAGGGGAGATTGAGGCTTTGCCCTGCTCTCTGCTCCTGCAGCCCCTCTTCAGTTACTTCCTGAATATACCCATAGTTTATTATAGCAAGATTATTCCACATTGCAATGCTCATTCCTGAGTAAATATTTTACTTAAAGCATTTTTTCCTGAAATGCTTTTTCCATTAATGCTGCTGCATATTTACCTTTTTTTTTATAAACTTACATTATTTAATTTATAATTACTTAGATATTTTCTAGTAATTTTTAAAAATATCTTATTGCTTTTCTTTACTCATTTCTCTTATGTGGTCATTTTAAGATTTATAATTTATGTTAAACTTCTATAAATGTTTAGTTATTTTTTATTTTAAGCCGTCTCCATACTGCTTTTTTTAACTTACATGTATATGACTTGTTTTTATGCTACTTTTTCTTTAATTTTTTTTGACTATTTTCAATCTTTATTTATGTATTTATTTATTTAATAAGCTAGACGGTGCGAGAGAGATAGGTACTTTGGGCAGGGTCTCTCTGTGTGAACTTCTGTGCCAGTCTAGGATCATAGTGTCACGGTGCCATGCCCCGTCTGATTAGGTTGGTGTGGGGACCATGCCAGGCCCCCATGTGGCCCCACCTTCATGCAGTAGAATCCTACTATGGGTGTCACTGCAGCTGGGCCTTTGGTATTTGAGTCATCCACATTTCCTTTGTTTTATGCTTTGCTTTTAAGCTTTTTCATTCATATTCCTAACCTTTCTGTTTTCTAATATCTTTACATTTCAATTATTGTACTTATTTTAAACAATTGTACTTCTTTCTCTTTAAAAAGGTTACCTTTTTGAACGACGCGTGAGGTGGCAATAGTAAAGGGGTGTAGCTGCAGCGAAGCCAGCCCTTGGTGAGCATCCGTGTTACACGAAGAGTGGGCTAGGGTCACTGGTTTTTGTTTTCTTCATTTGATTCCAGAGCCATTTCTTCCAGTCCCATTCATTGGGACCTATCATAGAATATATCACTATTATAAACTGATTACTGGCCCTGCTTTTTCTGGGAAATGAGAAAGAGGTAGAAAAATCTGCTTTCTAACATCAACGTGCCAAACATTTCTTTGGGATGCTTAGACTTAGAAAAATCTCCTGTTTCGGATGATTGTGGTATGAACGAACAGAGCTTCTGCTACACAGCTATTTGACTTGAGAACCACTCCATTTGTGGACAAAAACATGTTAAAAAGCTATATTCTACAATATAAAATAAACTTGAGATTTTTGGGCAAACCTTATGAACAGTGTTTGGAATGGCAAAAGTGAAAATTAGCAAGGTAGACTTGACTGTCGGGTAAATCCTCACAAGACTGAACAAATTTGGAAAACTACCAGGAGATGCTGGGTTTAGTTAAATATGCCGGAGGCTCAGGCAGTCTCTCCTCTTGAGCAATTGTTTAGTATGCCCTAATTTCAATGCTCGTGGTGATCTGAGCCACATGTCCACCGTGAATAACGAGGGTCAACCACATTCAGAAGCCATGTATGTCCGAGGACTTGTACAAGGCTCTAGCAGTTTCTTTCTCTCTTTCTTTCTTTCTTTCTTTCTTTCTTTCTTTCTTTCTTTCTTTCTTTCTTTCTTTCTTTCTTTCTTGAGTTCTGTCATAGGGCATGTAGACTCAGTGGAGAGAGACAGAGAGTGACAGTGAGAGGGAAAGTGAGAAATCACCACCACCTGAGGGGAGAATCGCCACACCACAATCCCTTCTCCACTCTCCTCCTGACATGTGTCAGGCATGATTTTCAAGCCACCAGGTCTGGGACTTGAACTGTAGTCGGCCATGTGGGAGTGCAACACCTTAATCACCATACCACCTGCTGGCCCCCAGACCCCCTACCTTTAAATAAACATCTGTCTCTTCTAGACTTGATAGGGTTCCTGAAGGCTGTCAAAATCTGTCTCAGTATTTAAATTATTCCTGACTTGTTGGATATCTGGGTACAACTGGGTGATCTCTTAGCACTCTTTATTCATTATGGAGGAATTCAATGGGGTATCTGAGAGTCAGAATTGTCAGTGGGGTAACAATGCTGTCACTTCCGGTCTTTGAGCAAGTGGAACACTGCTTCCCTGAGGGCAGTTCTAGAATGCAAATACCAATTGTGCATTTCTGTCTTGGAGGAGGACTTATTTTGGTTGTTTCTTGGCTGTCACATTGATCTAGGATAAGAAAAGACCTTAGTCATCTGGTGCTTTCTGCTGGCATTTTATTAAACCATAGAAACAGATGAAGATCTCTAATATCTAAAAAAGACCTCTAGAGATTGAAGCACTAGAAATCCTTATTGAATGCTTTCTTGTCTGGAATCCTATCGATAATAAATTTATAAAAACCTTGAAGATGATTAGTTCACTAAATTCCAAAGTGTAAGAAATACACATGCATTACTGGATGAGTAAAAAACATAAAATTATTGTTAACTGTGTCTCATGGACTTGACTTTTCAATTTAATTTTAAGGATTTCATTAAGAAAATTTTAAATTTAACAAATTTAAAAATTATGAAATATTAATAATTTGCTATAAAATTTAATTTAGTAATCAGAAGATGCTAGAAAAATGATCAATTAACAAAACTAGTACTTATATTTTGCTGAATATCAGAGAAATCCCCTTTTGTGGCTCTGTTGTTAATAATTGCCATGTAAACAGAAACTTGCATTATAAAATTGCATCTAGTTTTTATAATAGCCTTAAACATAGTTTAATTGCATATTTCTACGGACAATTTCAGAACTGTGATATGATTGCCATGGTACATACTTTCTACTGCCTTTTAAATATTCTCTCTTGCCAAATTAAAGTTTAAAAAAATGAAATGAATGTTAAGGTTGTACTGTATGGTCTAAGTACTAATAGAAGTTCCAACAGGGTAACTGGTTATTCTCTGTATTTCTATATATATAGGATGAGATGCACTATGTCATTGAGTTATACAATTTTTTCCAGTATTGATTTTGTAACAGTTTATTTTATGCTTTCAATAAAACCAATTTTCAAGAGCATATTGGTTTCTTCTGAACTGTAGTAAGGACAAAGGTCAAATATTGTGGGTGTGTATGTGGGTGTGTGTGTGTGAACATACATGTATGTATATATATATATATATACATATATATATATATATAATTTATTGGGTTGTTATAAAAGTCATGATGCATTTTGCATAGAAAAATATGTCATGACTTTTCCAACCATCCAACATTTATATAATAGTTTTCATAAGACTTACATGAGCTTTAGAGGAGCTGAAAATAGATTAGAGAATGACCTTTTTCTTTGAGAGAAATTTTTGCCATAGAGTATGTGTGGAACTGGAGAGGGAGAGAGACAGAGAGATAGAAAACAAGAAAGCATCCCCTGGGGGGATGGCCATCCTGCAATTCCATTTCCTCCATTCTTCTCTTAGGATTTTGGGCATGCACACACATGCACCTGGAGTGAGTTACAAGCTTCAGGTCCAGGACTTGACCTGCAGTTGATCACGTGCGAGTCCAGCACCTTAACCACTATGCTACCTGCTGGCTCCAGTGAGTGGGCTTTTTTAAATGATAAATTTAGAAGTGAAATGCAACACAAAATGAAAGTTTATTAAAAGAGGTTAGTAAGTAGTAAAAAAAAAATGAATATTTACTACTAATAGTATCAAGGATTCTCCAAAATTCAACCCTCTGTCATTGTTTCATTGGTTAACAGTACATGGGTGAAATCCAGGGAACTTTGTAATGATGCTGGTTTATTAATTCTTATGAATCCTGTACTTCTCCAATAAGCAGAGTAGGTGAAATGACCATTAGATCAAATTATACTCATCTATTTATGTGACCATATATACTTTGATTTTTTTGTTTTAAAAAGATTTTTTAAAATATGATATTATTCATGCTAAAGGAATAATGGCAATGCTCTGAATTTTATAGCACTTGAGACAATACTGCAGGAACTATTATACTCTATTTTGTGTTCACAACAAAGCTCTATTGTAAATAGGTCCGGAATTAATGTTTTGTTTTAAAGTAGCATTTAAATATTTAAACAAAACATATAGAAACACAGTTTAAGTTGTGCTTTTGCTTCCAGCTTTATTCCAATATATAACCATTGTTAGTAATTTGCCATCATTTAATATTTCTAAGATTTGCATTAATTTTGGATTGTACTATTCATGTATAGAGTATATGTTTACATAAATAAGTATTTACATATATTTCGCTTCATGAGTTGTTTTATTTCTTTATTTACCTATGAACTTGAGTGTGCTATGTGTTTTGTACTATAATTTGTACTTTCACCTAATTTGTTAAGGTCATCTTTATAAATTGGAATACATAGATGTAGCTTAATTATTTAAATGTTTTTTATTTTTCACATAAATGTCCCAATTTATTTATTTAACAATTGACAGATGCTTAGGTATATCTATAATATCAGTCTGTTTGTGTATATCTGAAATATATTTTGACTATTTTTGGTCTACTCATAATAATAGTTCTACTAGGCTCGATTCTTAGATGTAAAAAGGTTCCTACACTTGAAATTTGAGGGCCAGCCCATGGCATGGTAGTTGAGGTGACAGGATCCTGCATGGCACTCTGGGGGGTTGGAGTTCTGGATGCTACAGCTTGGAAAACATTCCGGGCTTGTGAGAACATGCCTCAGATCCTGAAAGGAGAATGGAAGAGAAAGGATTGTGGTGTGGTCATGACCCATGGTGGGGGCGGTGCTTTCTCACTCTCCTGCTCTCTCTCTCTCTGTCTCTCTCTGGCAAGTTCATGTGTCTACTAACAAAAAAAAAAAAAAAAAAAAAAAAAGATAGCTACTGTGAAGCTACTTTCCCCAGATAATGAACCTTTGTATGCTCCCCAGAAGTGTCTATAAGCACTTAATTGCTCCATGCCGTTGTTGGCATTAGCTGTGATGACTACCTAAAACTATATCCAGTCTGGGTCCTATTTTTGTTTTGTTTGGATTTTCTCTGATTCCTGAGTGGGGTTGAGAATCTTTTCACATTTTTAATAGTCATTTGAATTCCCATTTTTAGTTTACCTATGAGTATTCTTTATTATTTCTTTCCCTTTGGTGATTCATCATAGTTTTTTAGATATTCTGAATATTATTTTTCTCTTTAGTATGTATTATATTTTCTCCTCTTCTTTTGCTTGCAATTTAACTTTGCTTATAGTGCCTTTGTTACTCTAAAGTATTTAAAGGTGTGCAATTTAAACAGTTTTTCTCTTTTATGGCTGTGTACATTGTGCACTGATTTAAAATTCTTTTTATAACACAGGGTGGTTAATCCTTCTACAGTCTTTATGGGCTAGCTCTTCAACTATTTGTGATTAATTTTTGTGTTAGCCATAAGTAGTCATGGAACTTTCATCTTTTTTCCAATGGATAGTTAATTGTTCCAATATTGTTTAGTGAATTGAGGTAAAATGATGTCTTTATCATATGCTAAATTTGTCCTTACATTCTAGTCCTTTTCTAGATCTCTGGTGTGTGTCATTGATCTATTTGATAAGTTTATTCTTTTTATTCTTGCATTTTTATGGCATGTTTTGATAAATGGAAAACAATAACTGCCCTAGTTGTTCTTCATACCCTATATTTGGCCAGATTTGCGTGCTTTATTTCCCAGATGGATTTTAAAATCAACTTGTCAATCATTCTAAAAACATATTATTGAGATTTTGAGTGGGACAAAATCAATGCTATTGTTTAATTTTGATGATTATTACATGTTTTTGCTTATTTCCTTTAATTTGAGCCTGATCAGAAAGCAAATTTAACTGCTCTTTATTTTTATTATTCTATTTTTCTACTTATTCAGTGATTACTTCTATTGATTAAACATATTTAGAATTTAAAATTCTTCGGTATTTATTTCTATAAGTAGAGTTAGGTACAGATTTCAGGTTATTTCATTGAAATCATTCTAGTTGCATTTACTGTATAATTTATAATCTTCCAACCATTTTGAATGGTCTAATTTATCATAAATTAAATTCCTATTATGTCTAGCTGAATTTCTATTCTCATCCCCTAATCTATCTACGTAGTTCTATGTATGTCATCTTAGTTGAAGCAACGTTATTATCTGTTTTTTTTTTTAACAAGGCTAATTCCAGTTTATTCTTTTGTTTATTTTTTTCTCTTTTCTCACATTTTTATTCTTTCTTTTTATCATTTATAAAGTTCTTTTTTATCTTTGTTGTGAAAGATGTTTGGCTGGGGCCTGGTGGGGGCACAGTAGTAAAATGTGCAGCTCTGTGATGCAGACCCGCGTGGAAAGGTCCCGGTTCCCTGGAGACCTCCCCAGGGATACCAGGCACCTGTGCGCCACGGTCCGGGTCTGCCTGAGGATGGACCGCAAGTCAGGACCTTGTCAGGGATGCTGGTCTTGGTGTCTTTCATGCATGGAAGAGGTAAATAAATAAACTTTAAAAGTAAATAAATAAAATATGGTTTCTGTCTCTTTGCTTCCACTGCACTGAGATCTGGGCTGAAACTGCGTTATATATATCAATAAGTATTGTAATAGTTGACTTCTGCCCATTTAAAGAGAGACAGAGAGAGAGAGAGAGAGAGAGAGAGTTTTTTATTTATTCAGGATATTTTTCCTTAAGAAACACTAAGTGGGTGGTATATTTTATGAGTCATTCTAGGTAAAAGACTGTTATTTTTGGCCTTCCCAGATGAGTGAGACAGTACCTGAATATAGGACTTAAAGAAGGCTGGAAAGATGATACCACTGTTTTATAGTTTCATGTAAGAACTTGGATGGGATTCTTTCTTTTCTGAATGTTCCATTCTTGCCAGCAGACTCTCGATTTCTTTCTGTTATTGGGGTGTTTCACCAAGGCTGGCCCAGGGGTTCTGTTTGTTTTCTCCTCTCCCCTTCCTTCTTCCCTCTTTCCCAGCCTTCCTCCCTTTTTTCCTTCCTTCCTTGACATTTATAAACTTTTAATCTGAAATGTCCTTTCTTTTCCTGAGGAGAACCTTCTCCTATTTATTTGGAAATTGCTTCTCTTTTATTACTTGTTTTCTACATTGGTTTTTCATAGAACTACTGCTATTTGATATTGCATCTACGGCAAAGCTTAATGACGCATTTAAAAAAAATCTAGATTTCCTTTTTATTTCCTTTTCTCTGTGTTATATAACAACCTTCGTTTTTATATTCTAGATTCAATTGAGTTTTCAGCAGTGTCCATTCTATTTTCCCAGTGAATCTGTTGACTTTTATTTCTGAAATTCTATTTTTTTTCTGAGTTCTTTTTTTAATTCTAAAATTGATTCTTTATCATAGCAGTCTGGTTTGATATGTTAATGCAGCTTCTTCCTGCGTATAATGAGATGCTTCTGTAAGGGATCTGTTCTCTCTATGAAATGAGAGAACTTAGTCTTATTCTTTCTGGAAAATGAACTTATTTTTTTTCCATTAAATTCTCTTCAAAAGTACCCGATTGTTCATAGAGGCAAATTTGAAAAAAGTGAAAGTACTATCTACTGCATGTCATTTTCGTTGTTCACCCTGTGTGCATACACGCAGACCTACAAGCACCACTGGGAGAAGTGGGCAGAGGTCCATTCCCTGTGCAGGTCCTCAGATCCAGCTTGGTTTCTCAGATGTTAAGTCAGGAGGTGTTCTGTTTCTGGAAAGCCAAAGGCCCAAGAGTCTTCAGGTGAAGTGTGCAGAGAGGGGTTTGCGGATCCCCCAGACTCTCCAGTGACAGTTGATATAAACTGCTGATTGCATTGCAAGGGCATAGCTCACTGCGTCAGTCCTCCTGCTGGAGGTCTGCAAGCTCGTCAGGGCTGTGCACAGAAAGCAATCTTCCAAGAGGACTCCACCTCAAGGAGGGAGGGAATCAGGTTTCTCAGACTGTACCTAAGTTGCACATTTTCCCCTCAGTGTTTGAATAATGGACTCAATTTGTCAGTGAATTGGAAGAGTCATGAACAGTCAAAACCCCTCTTCATGGATCTCAGAAGAACTGCACACATACTCATCTGCTGCTGTTGACAGATGTATGGACTTGGGGGGGTGCATGTGGCTCACTCCAAAAGAGAGTTCTATCATTTATCTGGAAGAGCTTCAGAAAACAAACTTTTTATTTCTGATCATGAGCAGAATAAACAGTTCAGTATTACTCAGCACCCAATCTTCAGTCTTGGTGCACATTTCTCCCCACCTCCAACCAGATCACTTGATTTCATTTTCTGGAGGTATGTTTTGCAGCTTCTGTAGGCACAGGAGGCAATGCAACTAAAAAAACCATGTATTCCATTGTATGTAGAAAAATGTAGATTTTCTTTCTTTTTTTATAAAGAATTATTTTTTAAATTTATCATTGTTATTTAATTTGATCAGAGAGACATAGAGAGAGATAGAGGGAAAGTGAAAAAGCAAATCCAAAACTCGAATAGTGGTTGGCCATGGGGAGTTCAGCACCTTAACTACCACAAACCTGCTGGTCTCCTTTCTTTTCTTAAATTAGGAAGGATGATGCATGTAATACTTACCCTTGGAATTTCTAGGGAGCAATAATATTTCATGTTATATAAAAAAATCCAAGATTTTTAAATAAGTATTATCCAGGTAAGAATGAGAGTTAAATTACAATGTAAGGATGTTAAGTTACTCAGATGGAAAAGCTCTAGACATTTAAATATTGATTAAAGAAACTGAGATAAAATTCAAGTACTTTTTAAATCCTTGTGAAAAAAGAACAAAGACAAAAGCAAATACATTTCGCATATTTGGATTATTGCTAATAGGGAAAAATAATGTCTACATATAATAATAGAATTTGGACTAAAAATTTACCTAATATGCAGGAATATTGAAATGGCTCTATATGAATAAAAATTATAGGACAAAAGTAAAGTTCTAAACAGCAATGCAAGTACCAGGTGAGGGAGAGGTGAGTCATTAGTAGCATGAGCAGGAGAGATGGTTTGCTGGCAGAGTTAAACAGGACTTAAGTTGGCATTATTGATGTTACAGCTGCTCTGGAATAGTTATATAACTCCAGGTCTTATTTAGTAATACTAGAAAAGCTAAAGCTAGCTATGCTATGTTGGAACACTTGCCTTGAACTATCAACCATGAAGACCCGCTCCTTGACTTTGGGATGGTAATGTAATTCTTCTCTGTTTCCTCAACAGTCAAATGGGCATATTACTACCTATCTGCACACTTTTCATTATAAGATGAAAGACTTTTGTGAAACAACTATTCCTGAAAGTGTCATCAGTATTCACTAACTCTCCGTTTCTTTCTTTCTACTCCTAGCAGGTGGTTAATGCAGCCACCACTGTTGTTTCGTAGAGTCCTCCACGACCTTTCAGGCGTTGCGTCCCATGCTCAGCTCTGATTCCGTAGCTGGCCAGCTATTTATACAGATGATCGTCTGTGACCAAACAGAATCTTCACCTGGCCTAACGCACTGACTAACCTCCAGACTCTCTGTCCCCCAACTCTTAGATGGTAGAGGGCCCAGGCTGCAGTCTTTGTACTTGTCTGACACCTGCCATTCCCACACTGATTCCCACAGTCTCATGGCTTTCAATATGTGCATGCGGGTGCCTCCAAATTGAAACTCGCCAAGCTTGCCTTGTCTTCTGAGGGCCTGATTCATATCCAGCTGCCTTTTATATATCCTTATTTTGATAAGTGCCTGAAACTGAATTTTTCCAAAGTGAGATTCTTGGCCCCTCCAGTAACCTTGTTCCTTTCTTACTATCCCTCAGCTCAGTAAATGGCAACATCATCTTTCTGGGTGTTTGGAACAAATCTTTAGTTTCATCCTTCTCTTTTGTTCAGGGACTACATGCTAATCATCAGGGAATTCTGTTGGCTCTGCCTTAAAATTATCTTCCAAGTTGAACTACTTTTCCATACCTTCTTTGTTAGTACCTGGTCCAGTCTTCCATCCAACTTGCCTAGAACTTGAAATAGCTTCCTTAAGGGTCTTCCTTGTAGCGGCTTTGCCCTCCCTGCAGTCTGCGCTCAACACACCAGCCAGGATGATCCTGTTAAAACCCAAATCCATGTATGTATCTCACTTGCCCCCAACCCTCTCCTTCATCTTATTCTGAATAGCAGTGGCATACTTGTGATGACTTACAGAGCCTTGCACATCTGCCTGACCCCCTGGCCCCTTGTAGGCTTCCTCACAAACCTGGTCTCTACTACTTCTTTCCCTTATATAGTTCACCTTGGTAATCTGGTTTCCCTTCACACACATCAAATGTGTTCCTCCTTGAGAACCTTTTCCTTTGCAACTTCTTATCTCTGGAATGCCTCCATTTCTGAACGTACCTCTAAGCTTGGCTGTTCCTTAGCTGGGATGGTATGGAGGGGAGTGGAGTATCACTGGAGAGCTGAACAAGTCTGTATTAGAGCTTGTTCCACTTCTGAGACTAACTTTATTAAAGAGTGGAGGAGGTTCATTGTATACTATTTATTGAGTTTCCCTGTGAGCTGAAAAGTGCAATCGTCACAAGTTAAAATGGAAACATTTCTTCCTATATATAAGTTTTTAAAATCTTTTAACAGTGAACCCAAAGACTTGGAGACTCACTTCATTTTTGAGTAGCTGGGTCAGAGGAACCTGGAGCGACCCACTATTGGGGAACCAGAATTGTTCAACTCTTGTTTTCAGTCATAATATCACACTACTTAGAGGCATGTCAGAAGATTAGGAAAAAGTCTGAGCAGAAAATTTCAGATAGTATCCCACACTTGGGAAAAATCATAGGTTCAAAAACTGTCCAGTTGCTGGTTAGTCTAGTAATTAATGAATTTTATGAGATTCAGCTAGACGCGTGGTAGGAATGATCACTGATCAGTAATCTTTCATCCAGTTCCATCAACTGAGCCACTACATTCAAATATTTTAAAAAGGAATTTTCCAGCATTTGTGGTAGAAAGGTGATGATCAAGCTACAATTTGAGAGGATAATCATTGTTGACTACAGGAAAGCTCATGGCCCTAACACTGTTCTTTGGCCTCTATCAAACTATTGTTACCCCAGTCAATATCCTGTCACTGCTAATTAGAAAAAATTTGTGCCACAACTGATGTGTCACTCTGCAAAACTCCTATGGAGGGGTGTAGGCAGTCGATGCCGTGGCTCAGAAGAGAACAAAAGTCAGTGTTCAAAGGATCCAAAACATACTAAGTGGTGACCCAAGTTCTGCTCCCTCCGTTGTTGCCGTTAAGCCGGAAGCTAATTAAAAATCTGCTGGCACAAATGTGTGTTTGGTGTTCTAAAATATGTCATCTTTACAAGAGTGACGGATCGAAACTGCTGAAACCAGCTTTTGACTCTACTTTGTCTTCATATGTTCTTTGATTCTGACCTTAAAAATGCCAAGATCTGTCCTTACCAGACCCAAATACTGCTTAAGAAATTGCTGTTAGCCTGGAAATGTTTCTAATCATATGGACAAAGCCAGGAAGGTGATTATTTCTCATCTCATTAATGGCTAAAGAAAAATGGAAATGATCACCATGACTTATTTGGTTGCCTAATTATTTTCAAAGCCTGTTTTCCTAGAGCCTCAGCAGAAAACCCTTTAATAATTTTATCTTTTGAAGATAAACTTGATGGTCCATAAATGAAATGATAATTACCAGAGATTATGCAGTTTGATTTAAGTGTATAAGATGGTAGCAAAGATGAGGGATGTTAATAAAATACAGCTACAATATATAGTCACTTAAATAAAAAAGGCTCATCGCTGTGTGATGGGAGTGTATGGCACAATACGTGGGAAGTGGATTATAAGTACTTATTTTAGTGAATTTATTATCATTTCTATGTTTTCTCTTGCAGTGGTGTGGTAAATTTTTGAGGTAAGTATTCAAAAATTGTGTAAGATCCTAGAGTGAAGCCTTGTATCTTCACAGTATCAATTATAGTATATTATTGCACTTGGAGGCTCTTGGTGATACAGACAAACACCGTTGTTCTATAAAAATACGTTAAAATATTTCACTAGGATAGCTCCCGCAGAGTGCTACATGAACCATTTGACAATATAGAGTAGGGAAGCAATGTCTGAGAACATTTGGAAGAGGTTAGTGAGTTTTAACCATAGACTGACAAGAAAATGACTCTGCAGGTTGATTTCTAAAGATGCAGATGATTCATATATATGCACCAAAGTCTTGAAAGAAATACCAGGTTCTGCCTTCATATCTTGTTTGCAAGAAATAGAAAAACCAATGAGGGAGAAGCAAAACTATACCCACATCTGCTGCTTTATGAAAAACTGAGCCCAAGTAAGTGCAGTGTGGCCAGTGGGAGCTGGATGGAATGGTTTGCCCGTGCATGTGGGATATGCATCCATGTGGTGGGGATGTGGGTATGTGCACAGGGTGAAGACCATGAGGCAAGGGGGCATGGAGGAATTCTTCTGTTTTGAATAATTTTGACAGTATTTATTTTAAGCTTATGCTATATAAAGAGGAACCAGTCACTATTTAGCATTCTTTTTGTTTTTGTTTGGCAAACAATATTGAGTAGAACATCCACTGTTTTATATTTTATTTGGCTAAAATCAGTATTCGATGTTCTGCATCACAGTCACTGATATGTTTGGATGTGAGTTGTCACCTGAAAGTCTATGTGCTTGAAGTTTGGTTTCCGGTGTAATGGCATTGGTAGGAGGTTGGACTTGTGGAAGGGGGGGCTATTGGGTGACATTTGGGCCCTGGGAGTACTGCCCTCACACATAAATTAATGCGGCAGAATGGAGTAAGTTCTTGCTCTCTTGGGAGTGGCTTAGTTCTGTGAGTGGGTTAGAGTTAAGTAGAGAGGCTGCCTGCAGTTTGCTTGCCCCCTGCATGTACCAGCTTTCCTTTCTGCTTTTGTGAGCCATGTTGTGATGTGGAATCAGAATTTGGCCAGATGCCAGCCTCATGCTGTTAGGCTTTGCAACCACCAGAGTCATGAGCCAAATAGACCTCTTTTCTTTATGACTTACCAGTCTGTTTCTGTTTAGCAACACAAAAAAGAACTAAGACAGTCAGAGACTCAGTAGCCCTAAGTAGATAACAGAGCACATTGGAATTGTGTTCAGTGAGGCTGACGTGTTCCACTCATCACTTTATGCTTGTCACCGTTCACAAATTTCCCAGAACATCTACCCATCTGTCCTTCCTCTCTACAAGGGCCAACTTACCATGAGCTTTTTCAGTAGCCACTCATTGGGTTGTTGGGCAGATTGACTTCACTAGATTCTATTTCCCATGTCCAACTTTAACTGTGGTATTTCCTCTAAGATATATTGGCATTCCTGGGACATCCATGTAAATGATTGGGCATTTCTATGTATAGATATTTATTGTTATTGGTGACAGTGTTTATTACTTTATTGAGAAAGCAAAGGCAATCAGAAGAGAATTTCCACAATTTTCACCATCACATTTGTCCGACCTACGAGCAGAGGAACTATATGCTCAACCTTTTGTCCTTCAACTGTGGCTGAACACTGCTTCTGTCTGACATTCCACACAGGATCCCATTCCTTCCAGCCAAGAACACCAGTCCAGAAGATCCCATTCTCTCTGTCATGTCTTTGCTGGCCTCTCACCACCTTCAGAGAAAAGCAGTGTCCTTACAGTGGCATTTTAGATGCTTACCGTGGTCCTTGCCCTTAATCTTCAGTGATCTCATCGCCAATACTCAGCTCCTTCTTCACTCTGTTCTGGTGACACCACCTCCCTGACCCCAGGCCTGTGTTGCTTCGGGTATGTGCATTTGTGGAGGCCTCTGCCTTGAGTGTTATCCCCTGGATAGCTTTGTGACTTCTGCTCCATCTTCTTCAAATTTGCTCAAATGCCACCTTCTCATTAAGGCCTATTTCACTTACTCCAACTGAAAGTTGCAACCATTTCATTGAACTCCTTGTTCTCCTCACCCGTTTAATTTTACTCCATAGTTATCACCATCTATCATGCAAAGTATTTTACTTAATACCGTCTAACCTCCGTTCTTCCACAACATCCATGCAGATACACACCCTAGAACATAAGCTACTGAGGGCAGGGGCTCTGTCTGTTCCATTCATGGTTGGATCACCAGCACCTACAATAGGATCTGGCATATAAAAGGCACTCATTAGATGCTTAGTAGGTATAAATAAATGCCATTCATGGGACCAGATGGTGGTGCCTCAGTAATTTATCTGAGCTCATTGGAAGGATTCCAGGTTTGCATCCTGGAGCGTCTGTGTGCTCTGTGGGGGTGCGCACATGTGGGCTCCTGGTCTGGGCTGGCTGGGGCTGGATATCGGTACGAAGACCCTGTTGGAAGTGCCTGCCCCTTTCTCCTTCTTTCCTTGCTTCCTTATCTCTCTCTTATATGAGAAGTAAATAAATGTGATAAGAACATAAATTAATAAAGTAATTCACTAAATTATATATTAAGGAAAATCACCCACTTTCCCCAGTTTTACATTTATTTCATGCTACATGTTTTCTGTTTGAGTTTCATAGTTGTAACTTATTTCTTTTCCATTTATTCTTAAAGGACAGAATTATAAACTCTTTAAGTAGAATAAAAGAGAAGATCTTTATCTTTGTATATTATTTTAGTATATATTTATAACCTAAAATATTTGCATTTTGTTGACATGTTTCTTTAAAATTAAAAGAAAATATTTTAGTGGTAAGAATGCTTAGCATGAGATCTGTCCTCTTAACAGATTTGTAAGTGTACAGTACTGTGTTGCTACCTATAGGTACAACGTTGTACAGACTTCTGGAAGGTATAGAAACATTTCTGAAGCCTTTTAGACTATTTTTCTACAAACTCCCAAAGAAGCAACAACACTAATAACATAACACAAATAAAAGAGACAAGCCAGGAGTAAAAAAGAGCTTAGTTAGTAATTCTGAGCAATTAATGAACCTAATGCTTCCCAGTTCCCAAATTACTCCCTGCTAGAGGCTTAGTGCTGAGTGAGGCACTTCAACTCCTTGAAGCTGCTCTGGCTACTTTTTTATGCCATACAGCAGGAATGCTTCTGGGAACACCAGGAGTGGGGCTTTTATCTAGGCTATGCAGGTAAACTAAACCCAAACCACCTTTCCACCTGACTCACTTCTTCCCCCAAGTAATACCAGGGTGTTGGAGTTCACATCAGCACAGGATGCTACACAGACAAACCAAAAAAGGCAGCAGCAGGGAGACAAAATAGAGCAGTGTGTTTGTGCTCTCCTGTGCACTAGGTTCGGGAAATATGGCTTCAATTTAAGACAGGGACACTTCTGGTAATAATGATGGAAACAAGAGCAAGCACTTGTACAGTTCTTACCACATGCTAGGATCAATCTAAGGCTTACAAATTTGTTCCTCACAACAACCCACTGTGTGTTTGAGGAGAGCCGTTATATTCTCATTTAACAGAGTTGGCAAATATGCACAGAGGGGCCTGAGAGCATGTTCTAGTTCCTGCCAACAGTAAGTGAGGATGGGTGAGTAAGGTGGGATGTGGCCTGGCATCCAGGCTCTGGTCTGGGGCTCTGATTAAAAATTAAGGAGTTGAGGGACCAGTAGATGGTGAACTCTAGACTTCCACATGGCTGACCATGGTTCAAGTCCCAGACCTGGAGGCTTGAAAATCACACCAGGCGATTGTGCATGTGTGCCCCAAATCCCAGGAGGAGAATGGAGAAAGGACTGTGGTGTGGTCATACACCCTTGATGGTGATTTCTCATTTTCCCTCTCTCTCTTTCTCTCAGGCAATTGCATGTGCCCTAGGGAAAAAAATAAAAAATAAGTAAATAGAAATGAGGGGTGAGAGCATCATAACTGTGTATGTGATTTTGCTGATTTAGAACCACCGTGGCCTACAAATCAAATATCAGCCTGTGCAGCCAAACTAATTTTCTTACTCATCTTTTTATGTATTTTATTTTATTGACCTATGGAAAAGTCATGATGCATTTTAGAAAATTTTTAGTTTGCTATAGGGTGCATGTACTTGCTGGAGAGAGACAGACAGACAGACACACACACACACACACACACACACAGATAGAAAGAACACCCTGGGGTGAGGTCCATATCACAATGCCTTTTTTCCTTCCATTCTTCTTTTGGGATATTCGGCACGTATGCACATAGCCCAGTGTGCTTTTGAAATGGCCAGGTTTGAGACCCCATTGTGCAGTCAGTCATGTGGGATCCAGTTGCCTTAACCACCACTAACAAATGACTCCTTTCTTAATCATTCTTAATTTATCGTCTTGTACCTTTTCTTGTGGGCACACCAATATTAGGTCATCAAGAAAGTCATGACATGTTTTTCTGTGCGAAAATGCATCATGATTTTCCCAAGGACCCGGTAGTTTTAATGGTGTATATTTTCAGGTTGCCCAATAATATGAAGATTATGATGACTGTTAATCTTAACATTATAGAGAAAACATGTCAATGTTACTCACATATGATAATGAATAGCAAGGTCCTGATCTTTATGTTTAGAAAAACATTAGTTGTCTTTTCTTTCTTACTGTATCGAGAAACTTAGGGCTTAAATTTAACCTATTAATTTGGTATTCTGAAAGATAATCTGTATGTTAAAAGGAAAAAGATGAGCAATTTTTTTATGTCTAATACATTGGTACGGTGAAGATAAACCACAGAATTTTCTAGAATGAGGTTGTCATACCATTGCAATAAATAGAACTCCTGGGGACAGCAAGATGCCACTAAATTCTCATATTTGGAAAAATATAAACTTTTCTACTAGGCCTCTAGATAGGTATCAAATTACTTGGTACTGTTCCCTGTGGTGTTTTGTCATTGCTTCTGCCATCTCTCAATGAAATGGTCAACAAAGAAAATTCTATCAAGAGACACATATCATCATGGTACAATTGTGTGAACTTTTAATATGTTTTAGATAAGATTGTTCTCTATTTTAAAGTATACTGTAAGGTGAATGTCAAAATAAATTAAAATTCTGATCCCATCAAGCATGTGGATATAATACACTTCTTCCCCCTCTTGTGACAATAAAGGAACATTTACTAACTGAAAATTGCTCTCCATTGTTCTGTCTGACCTTTTGAAGGCTCTGCTGTAATAATATGTTAAATTACAAAAACTGTGATCCTAAGTAAAAATTATGGATTTTTGCATGGATTCATCTGAACTGTAATTGATTGTCTAACATGGAAACCATGCTATGTGAATTATTTGGCACAGTGCTAATATTGGCTAATTTAGAATGTAATTATAATCAGCACGGATCCTTTCAACTGCACTTATGAACTTAGCCACAGTGGGAAAGCATATAGGGCTCCCCACAGTGCAGAAATCACTCAGTTCCTTAGCAGATATATAGTCCAAGTTTTTAATTATATTCTGCTGGAGTTCTTCTTAATTTTATCTTACTAAAAAGGGATGGATTTTAATACAACAGAGGTGATGCTTACATTGTAAAGGAAGCACATTAAACAGAATTTATAATACCTCCTGCCAAGATGAGTATTAACATTTAAAATGAGAAAAAGCCTATTCTTTACATTCAAAATTCGATCAATCCAAATGATAGCCAGAATAAAAATTAAATACCATCTTGATAGGATAAGCTTATCACATTTCAGATATATACAAAACTCACCTACTTATAAAGACTTTGCAGTCTTCAGAAGAATTTATTTCCTGGAGTCCTAGGAAAATGAGATGCCAACTTCCTGCCCCAAGTCATGGAAAGAGAGCTTTGTTAGTGTCTCCTGTCATCCCTAAACAGTATTGACATTTTCTTTTTAAATACAGTGGTAGGAAAAGAAAAAGATCTGATATTGTAGTGATATGTTATACCTAGATAATTATACTTAGATTCAGAAACATATAAGATGGGGTCTTCAAATAGTTCATGGAAAGTGTGTAGTATAACAACGCTATATATAGATTTTTAAAAAATCTCTACACCAAAATAAACTTGTATTTTATTGCCATTTTCCATAAATTTTTTGAAGTCCTCACATTTAAAAAAAATTTCCTGGCACATGAGTTGTATTAATGCTAAAATTGACTTACTAACAAAAAAAAATTGCAAATTGCTCTTTGCTCAAGTACAATTGGGTTTTTATATGAAAAGACTTTACTTTTTAGTAGGAAAACAGCACGAATACACTTACAGTTACTGCAAAAGTGTATGTTGGGAAAGATAATATTTACTGATTTTTAACATCACTCTGGAAGACTGTTGGAGTGGAGGTAGGTTGGCGCTGTCCAGTGCTTGTGTAGATGCTGCTGCTGACTACAAGTCTGTGGATGAGGGAGAGTGATTGCTTGAAAGTCATGGGGTTGAGGTTTAATTTTCAGGGATTCTGGTATGATTTTTACCTCATACACTAGAATAGTAAATTTACTTATTTTTATTTATTTTTAAAAAATTTTAGCATTTATAAGAACACTTGGATGACTTACTAATATTTGCATGATTGGGTCTTATCCCCAGAATTTCTAACTCAATTAGTCTGGGGTAGAGTCTGAGAAATTGTTTTTCTAAAATATAGCCAGTTGATGCTACGGCATTTGTGCCAAGGATCTGATAGTGGGAACCACTTCTTTAGAGCCACTGGGTAGGTCAAATGCCTGACACCTGCCTCACTGTGTTAAGACCAGGAGGATAAAGTCCTTCCTTTGAAAAGAGAACTATTTTTAGCATCTGTAATCTATTGGTCAATAACCATGGCTATAGAAAGATCACCCAAACAAGCATGTAGTCTATTTTCTTATCTACAATCTATGAGCATAACTGTGTCTATACTCACCCTCATATATCTGTGGATGATAAATGTTGCAGCATTTATCCAAGGCTCCTGAGCTCATATCTTTTAGCTCACTTAGAAAACGTTCTCTGAAATTAATTTATTGGTTTCTGTATTGTCTGTCTCTCTCTCTCTACACAATAATTTTAATTAGCATTTGAGCACACCCTCTTTTCTCTTATCTTGAGAGTGAGGTAAGATGATGGTATAGGAATTTACTACCATTTGCCTCCTGAAGAAGAAGCATTGATTTTGGCAACTACTCACGACTGAAAATACATTTGTGGGAGTTTAAGCAAGTGGGAAAGTTTCCGCTCATCCTTAGAGCAAAACACACAATAGATGAAGAGAGTAAGAAGAACAGTTTCACTTTACCCACATCACTTCTTTCTCAGGGTGGCATAGCTCAAGGCCTAACCTGGCACTGGGATTTCACTCATCTGAGGGAGGCAAGAGCAGAGTGAATGAGTGCATAACTAGGTTCTTTTCTTCTTTTCTCACCCAGATTATTGAGATGATCAGCACAGCTGATGGTTAGGATAGGAAGGGAGCAGAAAAGAGAGGCCATGAACCCTACCAGTCACTTAGCATACTTTACCAGGAAGTAGGCTCATGAGTTTCTTGAAGCACCTTGCCTGCAGAAACCTCTTTAACTGATGCATGGGCAACCTAAATGTTCTGCATGCCTCAGAGTTCCACTGTAGTTGTCTCCCTCCGTCATTCCTGTGAATGGAGGTGCAGGTGGACAACTTGACACTGCTTAGTTGAGGGAAAGCACACAGCTTGAGCATTACAGGACAGAACCCTAGAGAAAACAAGCAGGAAGCTTTCCACACATGGTCTGACCTTGTGAGACTGAGAGAAAGCATATAGTCTTAAGAATACCTCTATAAAGAGAAAAAAGTCCTGTGGAATAAATACACCATAGAAAAGGCCTATTAAGTCTGGGAGAGGTTAAGAGTCCCAACATGAGCTAACTAGAGAAAATGTTAAAATGAGAGGAGATGACTGCTTTTTCAAATGCAGACAGCACCACAAGACCTCCAAAAAACAAGAAGAAATAAGGAAATATGATACTACCAAGAGAACACAGTAATATTTTAGTAAGTAACTGAAAAAATTAGAGATCTAGGAGTTAACTGAGAAAGAATTCAAAATGATTTAAAGAAGCTCAATGAAGTAAAAGAGAACATACATAGATGAATCAATGAAAACAGAAAAACAATACATGAACAAAATGAGAAGTTGTATGAAGAAATAGGAATAATAAAAAAAGAACTAAACAAAGTTTGGAGCTAAAGAATACAAGGAACAAAATGAAACATGCAATAGAGAGCCTCAACAAAAGATTCGATCAAGTGGGAAAAGAATCTTTGAACTCAAAGGGGTCATTTGAAATTTCTAGTCATAAGAGGCAAAAGAAAAATAATAAAAAGGAATGAATAACATCTATAAAATTATGGCACTCCATCAAAGAAGTTAACAATTACATTATAGGCAACTCAAAAGGAAAGATAAAAGAAGGGAAAGAATATTTATTTAAAAAATGAACGGGTGAAACTTCCCAAATCTGGAGAGAGATATGGACATCCAGTGGCATAGTGGTTAAGGCATTGGACTCCCACGTGGCTGATCGTGTTTTGAGTTCCAAGATCTGAGGGCGTGAAAGTCATGCTGGCACATATGTATGTGTGCTTGAAATCCTAAGAGGAGAATGGAAGAGAAGAGATTGTGGCATGGCCATTACTCCTGGGGGCAGGGAGGGGTGATTTCTCGCTTTTTGTCTCCTTGTCTCTCTGGTGAGTGCACATGCCCACTAGCAAAAATCTCTTAAAAAACAAAACAAAACAAAACAAAACACCCTCAGCTCTATGCTGCCTAGAAGAGACTCATAACAACATTGAAGGCACTAATAGACTAAAATTAAAGGAATGGAAAAAAGATATCCCATGCAAACAAATATCAAAAGACAGAAAGAATGACTGTAAATTATATCAGATAAAATATATTTTGGGGGCCAGCAGGTGGCATGGTGGTTAAGGTGCTGGACTCCCATATGGCCAAACTTTGTTTAAGTCCTGGACATGGTGACTTGCTTTTTCACTTTCTCTCTCTCTGTCTCTGACTCTTTCTGGTGTACTTCATGGAGATCTGATCTGGTGTTGGTAAATCCTTTCAGGTTTTGTTTATCTAAGAATGTTCTTTTCTTCCCATATGTAGGATAATCTTGCTGGATACAGTATTCTTGGTTGAAGTTGGTTTTCCCTTAACACTTTGAATATATTTTTCCATTCTTTCTTTACTTGCATTGTTTCTGATCAAAGGTCTGCTGTTAGCCTGATGGGATATCCTTTGTAGGTAAATTGATGTTTCTCTCTTGCCAATCTTAGTATCTTGTCTTTGTCTGTGGTTTTGGTCAATGAAGGTTATAATACAGGAAGTCAAAACCTCCCTTGAAAGTATTAAAAGCATACTAAATCTACTTATAATTTTATGGGCATTATTTTTAGGTAAGAAATTGCTTTTCTCTTGCTGCTTTCAAAATTTTCTGTCTTTAGTTTTTGGGAATAATCCATCTTGGTTTGTTTTCTTTGGATTCTTCCTATTTAGTGCCATTTGGGGTTCCAAGATTGGTATGCCCATTTTCTTTTCCTAGTTTGGGAAAATTTCAGTCATTATTTTTTGCAATGATCTCTTCTTTGTATCTCTATTTTAATTCTGGAACTCCCATAATACATATATCCATGGTTTTTAATAATTATCTTAAGCTTTCTTTACTCTTTTTCATTTTGCTTTTGTGACTGGATGAGTTTCAATAACCTATCTGTAGGTTTACTGATTATCTTAGTCCCTTCAGGCTGTGATATTAAAGTACCTTAAACTTAGTAGTTTATAAACAGCACATATTCATTGCTCAATTCTACAGGATGAGGATCTGAACTCAAAGCACCAGCAGACCTGATATCTGATAAGGGCTCACTCCCTGATTGATAGATGGTGCTTTGTTTCATGGGAGAAGCGAGGGCATCACCCTAATGACTTAATCTTTTCCTAAGGTCTTACCTCTATTTTTTTAAAGAATTATTTAACTTTATTTATTATTACTACTATTATTATTATTATTATTATTATCTTTAATTAGACCAAAGAGACAGACAGATCGAGAGAGAGAGAGAGAGAGAGAGAGAGAGAGAGAGAGAGAAAGAAAGAAAGAAAACAACCCCTCAGGTCCGAGATTCAAACCATGGTTGGCCATGTGGGAGTGCAGTGCCTTAAACACTATGCCACCTGCTGGGCCTAGGCCTTAACCTCTTAATTCTATCACATTGGATTCCAAAATATAATTTATGGGGGACCTTAACATTCAGACCATAGCACTGATTCTTCTGCTTGAGCTAGTCATCTATTAAACCTTTTTATTAATTTTTTTAGTTTGCTTATTATATTCTTCAGTTCTATGATTTCTCCTTGGTACTTTTGAAATCCTTGTCAGAGGGTACATGCACTCATGACAGGGGGGTGGGGGGGGGAGAGAACTCCCTCCTCACCCATAGGGCCTGGCCATACCACAATCCTTTTTTCCACATTTCCTCATCTTGTCAGGATCCTAGGCTCATGTTTATACCTACCCAAGGTATTTTTCAAGCTGCCAGGGTCAGGATTTGAACTGCAGCCAGCCATGCAGAATCTGGCTCCCTGTGCACAGAATCTAACCACTGCATGATAGAGAATGGCCTTGTTGCTTGGTACTTTTTTATATTTTCCATCTCTGTTTAAATTCCCAATTTGTTCATGCATTGCTCTCTTCACTTTGGCAAGCATCTTTATTATTTGAATTCTCCGTTGGTTAAATCACATTTTTGTTGTATTAGTGTTATTTACCAATTATTTATTTCATTTTTAAAATTGAAATAAATTTGTTTCTTCATTTTCCTTGACTATATGACTATATGTTCGTTTCTGTGCATTAAATAAAACAGCTACCTCCTCTAGTCTTCACAGACTGGCCTTAGTATTTACCAATTAGCCTGTACTGAGATTTTGAGTGTTTCTCAAATGTTTTTGATTGTCTAAAATGCCATCTTTATTCTTAGTGGCCCCCCAGGACATTGGAGTATGCCCAGTCTTGTTGGAGGTTTAAGACAGGTTAGATGGGAGCCAGTCTTTTGACCAAGTTGAGGTGCTAGATGTGTAGTTAAGTTTCTTTTCTCCTCTGGGCAAAGCTTGGAGCTGGAGTTTGTTGCTTGCTCACTCTGTATTGAGCTAGCATGGGGGCACCATGGCAATGCCCTACATGCTCATTCAGACTGCATGCTGTTTCAAACTGTTGCTTTGTTCTCTCTCACCCCTGGAAACTAGCAAATACCAGGCTCTGTCAGTGCTCAGATCCAGGCAGATTAGAGGCTAGTCCCTGAGGAAGCAACTAGAAAAGTTTGGGGACTAGGTGGGTAGTCTACCTCCTTCTAGAGAGAAACTGGAGGGTTGGCTTTATCACTGGAGTGTCCAGGGAGAGAAGCCACAGGGAATGCTCACATGCCTGTCTAATCTCCTAGAGGACTTGGGATCGCTTGCCTTCACAGGTTCCAGATGTTGGCTACTTTAAAGTCAGAACTTAAAAGACTGGGTTGAAGAATCAGGATGTTAGATGTGCGGTGCAACCCCTTCTAGGGAGAAGCTGGGTTCTGGCACTTATTGCCTGCTAGCTCTGCACCAAGCCAGGGAGAAGAAACACAGGGAGTGCTTACCTGCCTGGATTGGTGTGAAGTGTATTTCATGTTGGGTAAGTTCACTTTACAAACTAAGTGATACACAGTGATTGAATGTATAAAATAAATGAAACAAAGCAAAACAAAACAAAAACCTTTTTTTCCTTTGTGGTCATAGGGAACTAGAGAATGCCAGACCCTATCAGCTTCCAGGGAGAGACAAATTCCAAGTCAGGCCCTAGGAGAATAACTGTAAAATTTAGGGCACTAGGTGTGATTCAAATCCTTTGTTCCTCTGGGAGGGAGGATCAGAGAGTTGGGAGTTCTCTCACAATTGTGTGGTGCTATGCCAGGGATAAGGTTTATGGTGAGAGTTATGCCTCAGCTTTTTCTACTCACTTTAAGGAGAGAATTTTCTGTCACTTGGCACAGGAGTCTCTCAGTTGGTTTCTGGATTTTTCTCAGAGAGAGTTGATTTATGTTTTAGCCATTTACTTAGTTCATCTGTGGGTGGAGAGAGACTCCTGAGTCTAATATTTTGCTAGTCTAATATTTGCTGATATCCTACTGTTTCTGTTTTTGGAGAGGTTTTTACTATAGGGTGCGTGCACTTGCCAGAAAGACAGAGAGAGACAGAGAGACAGAAAATGAGAAATCACCCCCCTGGGGGAATGGTCACGCCACAATCCAGAGGAGAACCTCTGTTCTCCTCTCAGGATCTTGGGCACACATGTACATGCGCCTGGTGTTAGTTTAAGCCACTGGGTCCGGGACTCAAACCACAGTCAACTATATGGGAGTCCAGTGACATAGCCACTATGCCAACTGCTGGTCCCGATACTGTACTTTTTCAATTACCTTTTAAAAATTACTCATTTAATATTTATTTATTACTATTATTATTATTATTTTAATTTGCTGTAAGGCACATGTGCTCACCAGAGAGACAGAGGGAGAGAGAGAGAAAATGAGAAAGCAAGCCACTAGGTCTGGGTCTAGAACTCTGGTTGGCCATGTGCGATACCAGTACCTTAACCACCAAACCACTTCCTAGCCCTTCAATTGCATTTTTACTTGTCTATTTAATTTCATATTGATTACTCTAGAGTTAATTGTCCATAAAAAGCCAAAATGCTCATTTAAACCTAAAAAGTAGGTCATTTTCCCTTCTTTCTAAAAATCATTCAAAATTTATCAGAAAACTGTAGTTGTTCTCTTAGCCTATCAGAGCTAAGATGATGTGACTCTGACTCTGGCAGACCTCCTCTATGGCTTTATCGTTTTCTTCCTCTGTGTAAGCTCCATAGCCTTCCTCTGTTTCACTGTCATACATACAAAAATGTATGACATTATACATTTTAATAATTTGTCAGTTAAAGATTGAGCTTGTAGTTAGTGTAAACATTTCTGGTTTTGACTAGTGTATAGCAGCCATTTGGAATTGGTATATACATTTAAAAAGTTAAATCGCATGTTATTATCTTAAATATGTACAACATTGTTTCAGTATAATATTTTTTAAAAAGCGTTTACTTCTTTATTCTGTGAGCAAGGGAGACAGAGGGAGACAGAGGGAGAAGGGAGAGAGTGAGAGACATGCACTCCCAGCTCCCATCAGAGTCTTCATTGTATCGTCCACCCCTAGCCTCAGCAAGCCCTGGATGGTGGGCACACACATACCTGGCATGTTCAGGGAGGTCTCTGGATGCGAACCCAGAACCTTCTCATGTGTATCAGCCAAGCATCGTGTTACTGCTATACCACCATCTGCTCCCCTGGGTCAGAGCTTTGAAATTGTGTGCTATAAATAATAAGAAAAAAAAATCCATTGGCTTACACCACATTCAGAGTATTGAGTCACTAATGAATTAATAACAATGACTTTGCCTTAAGCGTTATTTATTACAAGTTATATTCCCTATGTTCTTGAAAAATAGTAATTGCTCCAGTAGGATAAATATTGATATTCTCATTTAGCTTCTAATACTCATTTCTTATTAAAATTTCAAAAATGATTAAAATTTAAACAGTTTTTATTAAATCTGTAAAATAGCTTAACTGAGCACAATTTGAATTCTCACATGCTTATCCCATTTACAGGTGAAATGTGATGTCTGGGATTTGTGTCAAAAGCAAGGCGAGGGACTTGGTGAGACAAGGAATGAATTGGTACTGACCATGATTTGGAAAATTTTGAAGTTGGGTAATGAATAAGAGGGAGTCCATTATACCATTCTCTTTGTGTTTGTATCAAAATTTTCTATAATAAACATAGGAACCTAAAAAATATGTACTCAAATTTCGTCACCAGCAAGCTACTTAAAACAGAGATATGTCTTATTAATTTCAAGAACATTTATTTTTAAGATATTTTTGCAATAGAATGTGAGTACTTTCCCAGGAGACAGAGACAGGCAGAAAGCGAGAAGTCACCCTCGAGGGAGGCTGGCCACGCTGCAATCCCTTTTCCTCTGTTCTCCTCTCAGGATTTTGGGATGCACACGCAGTGCACCTGGCATGAGTTTAAAGCCTCTGGGTCTGGGACTCAAACTGTGTTTGGCCATGTGGTAGTCCGGTGCCTCAACCACTGTGCCTCCCACTGGCCCCTCAAGAACATTTTAAAAGTAGGTTTTTTGATTTTTAAAATTTATTAAGTAACGATGTAGTAGGCAAATTTATTACCTATTTCTTATTGGTCAGTAGAGGGACGGACTTCAAAAATTCTTTGACTCAAGATAATCATAATTTATTTTTATATTTAAATGTATACAAAAATGCAAAATTTGTGCAATTTATAGACTTCCTGTTTTCATCCAACTTTATTTATTAGATGTAGGCCAGAGATGTGCATAATTTATATTTTAAATCCATTGAGTTCTATAATATTCTCATGTACTAATAAAATTAAAAGTTTGTGTATACTGAAAATATGCTTTTTAAAGGCCATTTTTAATATTTAATATATACATGTGATTCTCACTAAATGATAAGACGCTTTTTGGAGAGTTAAGAATTTGGATTATTGTGCATAGCTAGCATATGAAGACCAAAACTGATGCAGTACTTGAGTGTTGATTAGTTTTTTCCCTTGTCTTAAATAGCCAACATCAGGCCTATTAAATGGGCATGATGTTTGCACTTACTGAGATGTTTTCTGCTAATTAGGTGCCCATGGATTGTCAAAAGTGCAGTTATTGAACATTAATATGGTCATTCAAAAAAAATAGCCCAAATGCCATATAATTATCTTCAAGTTGTGTAGGGCATTAATATAAATTATTATATCCTAAGAGCTCAGGTGGGGGATTTGAATATAAATGCCTTAATACTTTAAGAAGGTGCCATGCATACATGATCATAAGACCTGAATATCGAATGTTGAAATATCACAGAGAATGAGGCTGAGTGGCACAGAACATCATTGTAGGATTTTATGTTAAAACAGTGATGTAATTCAACAGCGTAGATGCCATGTGTGTACTCAGTCCCAAGGGGGGTGACTAGCCTAGCTTTGACATATACCAGCTGGGGGATCTGGAGAAAGAAATTTTTAGTGCTACCTTACAAGATTGGTGATTATTTATTAAATCTGCAAACACATTGATATTTCTTTATCAGTGAAATGACGTCTATGTTTGATAATGTTGATACATTAATCATGAGAGTACTAAGACATAATAACAAATATGCCTGTTTTATTATTTAAAATAGACATTCTATTAATTAGCAATATATACTAAAAATTCTATTTGTTATGTTCTCTACTGTTTCTTTATAGGAAAATGCACAGAAAACAGATATAATTCTTTAACTAATAGTAATAGGCAAATACTTAGTAAAGGTTAGGTAAATAAGAAAGGAAATTTATAGGTAAAGTACTGCAATTTGTATCTCCGGGGCAAAGAGTGGGCATTCAGGAAGATCTATTGATGGGACGGACAAATTCTCTGATGCGCCTTCTAAGAGGTGGGGTTCACCTACCCTCCCCTGGAACCTAGCTAGACTCTGGGATTGCTTTGATCAGTGCAGAATGATGGAAGTGGTCAACATCACTTCTAGGTTTTGTATCTAGTTTTAAAGAAAATGATAGCATATACCTCTATGTTATGAAACAACCTTTACTGGAACCCTAAGCCGCCATATAAGAGATAAAAATATTCAGACACAGCCGTGTGGAAGAGATCACTTGTAAGTCCATCAGAGACCATCCTAACTGAGCTCTAACCATCCTTGCCAGACCCACGCATGTGAGGGAAGGTGTGGTGATTGTCCTGATCAGCCTCCTTCAGCTGAGAGCCACAAGTTCCGTAGTCGTCGGTGCTGTCTGAAGTCTAGGAACTGAGCTCTGTTCTGGTTTCTCACCCACAGATGAGATCTAATACAATAATGGACGGGTTTAAGGCAGTAAGTCCTAGGGTAATTTGTTAGATAGAAATAGGCACAATTGGCCCCCTGAACATCACTTAATAAGAAGGGACAAAGAAGTCATAAAAGATGAAATTAGGAGTAAAAATACTGACAAAGATAATCTCTCTGCTGAACTTCCGAGATCATTCTTCTTAATGTAACTGAACCTGAACATTAGGTCAAAAAGCTAATATTGGAAAGAAAGAAAATGTACTCATTTTCTGTTCAGGCATACGTTTTATTATATTACCAAACCTTTTGCGCCTTGCCCAAATGGTTGTAAATTCTGATTACTTTTGCTTAAAATAATAATTTTGTTTCTACCTACTCAACAGGAGTTTACAGTATGTTAGATTCAAATATAAGATCATTCTGACATGGGGATAAAGAGGATATTATTAATCAATGAACATGTCCTCAGCTCATTTATGAGCTAACTATAGTATTTTAAGCAAAGGAATAGCTGATTGAATTGTGTTTGGCTCTAATGAATTCATAAATATCTCAGATGCCTAATTTTATGATGAGTGGAAAGTTGTACTTCAGAGCTAGAATTTCTAGTCATTTCTCCAGACGTATTCTAACACTGTTTGACAAGCACGCTAGCGGCAACCTCGTTGCCTTATGTGGCCTTTGAAGTCAAAGGGGATTGTGTGCTTCAAAGATGAGCACTCCTGTTTAGATCCTTTGTGGGAAGAATTAAACTCGTGAAAAAGGAAGAGTGTGCTTAAGAGCTAATGATGTCTATCTGAAATTGCTAACCGAGTTTAGTGCTTCCAGACGATGTGAAAGAAACATTTTTGTTTATAAAGGAGAGTTTGTTTTCAAATTAAAGCATTGCCCTGTCAGAAACATTTGCTCTTCTAACACTTCTACATTATTAATAAAAATATCTAACAGTGTGTCTCAGTGCTTATAAAAGTGACTCAATGATCAAGTTTAGAAACATTCTTCTTTTTAACCTAAAATGTGTTGAATAGGTTTTTTAGTTAATTAACTTTAATTCTTATTTTGTTTTGTTTACTTCTGAAGCTCCTGGCTGCTAATACTTGGGTTACTTTTCAGTTCTTCAGCATACCTACTAGAGAGGGCTTGGTGAGAAACACAAAACAATTAACTCAACTTTTTTTCACTAAAATGGTTTTAATGGCTCCCAGAGCTGAAACTGACCACAAGATCCCTCAGTTACTGATATATTTCACATTCCACATAGCACGAATAGCTTAGTTATAATAATTTTGGTTTAATTTCATGGTTTTTTTTTTTAGAAAGCACTTCAAGTCACCAAACAATATATGATGTCATCTCTGTAAAACTCACATCAAATGTAGTGTCTGAATCAGGATTCATGCCTAAGTATATGTGCTGAATGAAATTGTAAAAATCGCCAATTTTTGTTAAAATGTTTTAGAGTTACTGAAGGAAAAGTATTAGTAGGGGCCAGATATTGGCACAGCAATAAGATGTGAGGCAGACCCAGATGGGAAGGTGGTCGGTACCCAGCTGAAGACCTGAGTACTGGACATGCATGTGCCCATGTACGGTTGGCTGAAGCTGAGGGGGACAGTGGTGTCAAGACCCTGGTGGGGTATTGTATCTCTCTTTCTCTCTCTGTCTCACTCATGGAGTAAATAAATAAATGAACTTGAAAGAGAAAATAAAATATAAATAAAATTTAAATATCCACCCAGTGAAGTGATCAACACCATAGTAAGGAGAATTTAAATACAGTAGTTTCAAAGATGGCATAAAAATGGCAATTTCAAGATTTTTGTAGAAATGCTAATTGGATAGAAATTTTGAAATTTCATAAGTATGCATTGTCCTTTGAAAAGTAGTAACTGCTTGACAAATGTAGATTTTGATTATTACTGACATTTTGAGAAAACATCTGCAGCAGGAGATCCTGCAATTGTGAAAAATGTCATAAGTTTTTCATGCACCCAGTTCTTTTGTCACAAAGTATTATCAAATTTTCTGCTTAGAAAGTGTTTTTGGCTGACACAGGCTAGAATCTGTCTTGCACATAAGAAAAGTGACAAGTAGTTTTCTAACTTCTTTTTGAAAATATGTGTTTATACTGGAATATTGACAATCATGCTATAGCTATTAGGACAAAGGAGATAAGGCAAAAATAATTGATTATAACTTTCCAGAAATATTTTTATCATTTTATGTGTGAAAAATGATGGGTGATCAAAAAGAGAAAAAAAATATGCAATGTAGAGATAGACAAGGAAAAAGTTTCTTCTTTAATAAAGTAATTTAATGATATTCTTGGAATTACAAATGTAAGAGTCATTTTGCAAAGTCAGGTGGGTCTGTTCTGTCAAACTTGAGGTTAATTATCTCAAATGGTGATAATTGGATAGTTGAATACCCAAATTTCACATTACTCTCAAACCTTAACATTTTAAATGAGACCTTTATACAGTTAGTGTAGTCCAAATATTTCATTTTTGTTAAAAAAATTTTTATATATTTTATTATGTTTTATATGTGTGTGCACATAAAACATAAATTTACCATTTTAGCTCTATTTTATTAGCTGTTTTAAAATTTCATTTATTTCCTGAGATAGAGTGGGAGACAGAAAGATGGCCTTGATGGGACCTCACCATGCGTGATCTACCCCCTGCCGGCTTAAGTCGGCCGGTATCATGGAAGCACCCAGCACGTTCAGATTAATCCAGGATCTGAACCCACAGCCCTTCCGCATGACTCCGACACAATGCAGAGGCACCCTACCCCTGCACAAGTATGCGGAACTCATTTTAATGATTAAAAAATGTGTGCAGCTCAGTGGCATTAAGTCTATTTACATTGTTGTGCAGTCGAGATCATTATCTCTGGAGGTTTTCATCATCCTAGAGACAGAAAACCACTCTACCCATTAAACAGTAACTCCCTACTCTCTTCATCCTCCAGTCCCTGTTAACCACCATTGCATTTGCTGACTCTGGACTTGACTACTCCAGGGAACTCATTCAGAGGAATTGTACAGTGCTTGTCTTTTGTAACTGGCTCATTGCACTTGGTGTGCTGTCTCCTGGTTACATGTATGTTGCAATTTATGTCAGAATTTCCTTCTTTCTTAAGGCTGTGTCATGTTTTATTGTATGTTTATACCACATTTTGTTTACCTGTTCTGTCATCAAAGGATACCTGAGTTGCTCCCATCCTTTGGCTACTTTTTTTAATGTTGCTTTGAACATGGGTGTACAAACATCTGCCTGGGTCCCTGCTTTCAATTTCTTTTGGGAATTTTCTCAGAAGTAGAATTGCCGGATCATATGGTAATTTTATGGTTACTTTTATTTTTTTTTACAACAATGAAAATTTTTTATTTTTTTAAACTTTTTTCAAATATGATTCTAGTGTGGATAGACTTAGCATTTAAACAATTACATAAAATACCCGAAGGAAGTGAATTAGGAAAAAAGATTTTCTATGGTTACTTTTTACAGAACGGACATGCACAGTTTTTCATTGTGGCTGTATCATTTCCTCTTCCCACTAGCAGTGCACAGTGGTTCCAGTTTCTCCACATCTTTGCTAATACTTGTTATTTTTTAATTTTCAAGTGTTTATTTGTTATTTGTGGTGACAGCATGTAGGTGGATATACACTTTTCTTAGGACTGTTGAAAAGACCATCCTGTCCCTATTGAATGGTCTTTGCACCTTTGTCAAAAATTGTTTGACTGGGGCCAGTAGGTGATGTGGTGGTTAAGGTACTTAACTCCCATGTGGCCAACTGCGGTTTGAGTCCTGGACCCTGCAACTTGAAACTCATAGCAGAAGTGTGTGCATGTGTGTGCCCAAGATTCCAAGAGGTGAATAGAGAAGGGATTGTGGTGTGGCCACCCTCCGAGGGGAGTGATTTCTTGCTTTCTATCTCTGTCTCTCCGTAAAGCACATGCTCCCTATAGCAAAAAATCTCTCTCTCTCTCAAAAAAGTCATTTGACCATGTTTATGGGGTCTTATTTCTATGCTCTACTATGTTCTGTTGGTTTCTGTGTCTGGCTTTATGCTGGTACCACACTGCTTTGGTTATAGTTTTTGTAGTAAGTGTTCAAATCAAGAAGTGTGGTACCTCCAAATTTTTCTTTTCAATCTTGTTTTTACTATTAAAAATCCTTTGAGATTTCATATGAATTTAAGAATAGGTTATTTGGGACCAGCAGTTACTGTAATGGCTATGTTGCTGGATTCCTATGTGGTCGACCGCGGTTCGAGTCCCGGATCCGGTGGCTAAAACTCACGCTGGGTGCATGTGCATGCATGACTAAGATCCCAAGAGGAGAATGGAGGAGAAGGGATTGTGGCATGGCCATCCCCGGGGGGTGATTTCTTTCTTTCTCTCTCCCTGTCTCTTTCTGTCTTTCCGGTGAGCACACGCTCCCTATGTCAAAACCTCTCAAAAAAGAAAAAAATAGGTTTTTCTATTTTTACAAAATGTCATTGGGGTTTTGAGTACAAATATTTAGAAAAATGATTACATAACAGATGAACTGGGAGAAAGAAGTTAAGCATTTTGACTTTTCTTTCATAACATATAAGATTCTTTGTGTTGCAACAGAACATGTTAATAACTGCAATTCATCCCATCTATAGGCTAAAATAAAGATCCCAGTTCATGTATCTGACCTAAATTCTAACTACCTTATTTATTTTAAATGTTTAACATGCACCCCTTTACACCCATGTAGCCTGCAAAATCTGGCTAATTGGTAGGAATAAATGAAAAATGAATGTCTGAACAGCCAGTAGCCATACAGTGCTGAGGAAAATACAGATGAAACTTAGAAATATAAGGTTTCTTTGCTTTTACTGTAATATCATTATAGAGTATGTATAATGTGTCTTCTCGGGTGCTTGACCTGAGAGATGAGGCTTAGCTACTTGTACTATTGATTGCCGCAGTGTGTCTGTAAGTGTTGGGGTAATATGGCTCTGGGTCAATACACTAAGCCCTGGAATCACAGACCAGTGATAGAGTCCTATATTCCCCCCACACATTCACTATAAAGATGGAAGAGATAGAGAAGAGAGAAATGGGGGAATTATGAGCCGGTCACAGGAGCCTGACATCTGATCCTGCTGCTATCTATCTCTTCCCCTCCCCGCTTCAAATATTTAATCTTGCATTGTTTTTGGGTAATATTTTATAATCATGTACTGTTAGAAGTAGGCATTTTACTAAGCACTTGATCTAATGACCTTATCTATTTAAAATGTTTAATGAGAACATCTTTTCCAGCATTATTTCCTCTGTTTTGAGAGAAGACTAACTTTTTAATGCCTCATTATTTCACATCAAATTTGCGATGTATCTGCTGTGCTAGTTTGTGTGATCTGTACTTTTTGTGCATCTGCCCTATCTCCCCATACACGATGCAAAGTCCTGAAGGGTGTGAGTGACAGCCTGTGAGGACCGCAGGTTCCCTTTGCACTTAGTGTTTAGTAAATGTTACTGTTTGACTGATTCCTAGAATAATGAAATTTAATTAGTGTAAAATGGAATAGTACCCTCCACATGAGTGGAATGTGGCTTTTAAATGTTTAGAAATGTTTAGAAAGGACAAATTACAGGTCCTTTGTCTTTTTCTTGACTATTCTAATCCCATTGTAGTTAACACTCATTAGACTCAATAAGACTAGAAAATTCCACTCCTTATTAAGCTTCTGAACTAAAAATGTGGCACAAGAGGAGTTGTCTTTTGACGGCTGTGGTTTATCATTGAACGACCTGATTAAAACGATTAGCACAGTTCATAAGAAAGTTTCTTGTTCCCAGGCGACAGGTGCATCCCAAAAGGTAAACTTCTCCAGCCAATCACTCTTCTGTAGCATGGTGCACTAAGATGATATAAAGCTTGTCTCTAAACCCAGCAAACAAATGCTAGGTACTGATTTAATAAAAAGTAGACATGCTAAATGTCAAAAGATAATAAAATCTCTCAGAACAAACCTTGAGTTCCAGTAGAGCCACTTAGAGATGTGCTGCAGCTAAAACCTCATTAACAGAATAAAGCAGACAAATCATGCATGTTTTCAATGAATTACTAAAAAGCATTTGGCAGAATCCAACACTCCTTCATGATAAAAACAACCGCCCGTGTGGGAGTAGAAGGGAATTTCTTCAGTAGGATAAAGGACAGCTACTAAAAGCTACAGTTAACATCAGAATTAATGGTAAAATTCTGATCACTTTCACCAATTAGGCATAAGTCATGGATTTGACATTGTACTAGAGATCTTATAGTGAAACTAATAAAGACAGACAAAAAGTATTAAAGTCAGAGACATAAAAGTAAAAATATTTTCATTTGCAGAGGACATAATCGTATCATAAAAAAATCCAAATTAAAAAAATTAGAGCAAACGTGAATATAATGAGGTTCAGAATAGAAGTTCAATGTATAAAATCAGTTTGTTTCCATATGTAAAGAGGGAACAAAATGTAAAAGTACTATGTCTATTAGAATGAAAAAACATGTGCTAAAGAATACATTTAGTGGGGCCAGCAGTTGGCGTAATGGCTATGTTGCTGGACTCCCATGTGGTTCGACCGCGGTTCAAGTCCTGGATCAAGTGGCTTAAACTTACGCTGGGCACATGTGTGTGCGTGCCCAAGATCCCGGGAGGAAAGTGGAGGAGAAAGGATCGTGGCGTGGCCATCTCCACTGGGGGGTGATTTCTCACTCTTTCTTTCTTTCTGTCTTTCTGGCAAGTGCATGTGCCCTATAGCAAAAACCTCTCTCCCCCCCCCCCCCCAAAAAAATATATATATATTTAGGAAAATATGTGCATGGCCTTTACAATAACAAAACATGAGAGGAGAAAGAAAATCTAAATAATGTAGCGAAAGAAGATATTGATTCATTAGAATCCTTAATAAGTCATCAGGATGTAAATTCTAATTAGTGTACAGACACAATGTGATGATCCCAGTCAGAATCTCAAAAGACTTTTGATTTTTGGGCAGAAATTGACCAGTTAATTCTAAAATATACATGAAATGCAAAAGAGATGGAAAGACAAAATGATCTTGAAAAAGAACACAGTTGGGAAAGTTGTATTACTAAATTTCAAGACTTACTAGAACATTTGCAATAATCAGGACAATGTAATATATTGAGAATAAACAAATATGTGCAGCTCATTAGAACAAATAGAGTTCAGAAATAGACATTCACTGATATAACCCATTAATGTTTGTAAAGCCCTCAAAGAAATTCACTAGACATAAGAATATTTTTAATACATGGAAGTGAAATACATTAGAAAACTGTATGAAAAAATGCAGCTTTTACACAATACAGTAAAATTATTTGAAATTGATTTTAGATTAAAATTAAAATGTGAAACTCATTTTCTAGAGGAAGACAGAAAATTTATTTATACCTTCAGGGTACAAAAAAGAAAAATATAAAGAAAAGAAAAAGACAGAACCATAAAAAAAAAAAGAACTGGTAAATTTTCATCAAAATTAAATTTCTTCTCATCAAAATTATGATTAAGAAAGTGGATATAAAAGTTATAAGCTAGAAGAAAATATTTGTAATGTACATGTCTGACCAAAAAAGTTATGTCAAGAAGGTATAAAGAAATCTATAAAAAACAGAATTTAATTAAAAATATGATTAAGTTACAAAGGATGTTTGTAACCCAGAAGTTGTACAAACAGGCAATAAATATATAAAAAGATACTCAACACAATCATCATTTACATGTAAATTTGTACTATAAGATATCTTTTACATTCCCACTAGAAATGGCTAAAATTAAAAAGACTGACACGGACAAATATTGACAAAAATGTGAAATTGTTGAAACTTTCCTACTTTCTGAAAATGGTACAACATTTTTGGAATATTGTTTGACGGTTTCTTCCGAAGTTAAACATTTCTCTACTTTACTTACAGTCCAGTAATTGTACTCCTATGCAGTTACACAAAGAAAAGTAAAACATACATCGACATGAAGAATTAAATAAGAATGTTCATAGTAACTGTATTCATAACAGCCCCAAAGTGAAAACAACACAAATATTCATCATCTTGGGCAAATCATGGCATATTATTTACGGATGAGTATTAAGTAGTAAAAAAGCAATAAACTGTTGATAAACATAACACAGGGACCAGGATCCTCCAAATTATTTTGACTATATAAAGCCAGTGCAAACTGGGCCAGCTTGTGGCCTGGTGGCTAAGGCTGCTGGACCCCACGTAGCTGACTGTGTGATTCAAGCTTGAGAAAGACAGGGGGTGCATGTAAGTGATTGCCTAGGATCCCAAAAGGAGGGAGAGGTGGAGGAGAGGAGATTGCAGCAGGCGCCTTCCCCAGGGAGGGTGCTTGCTTTCTCTCTCCCGCGCTCTCTTCCTTTCTAACCTCAGTGAGTGTGGGCGACCTCTGGCAAATTAAACAACAACAAGAAAGTGTACAAACTGATTCCATTTATAGGAAATTGCAAAGAGGCAGCACTAGTCTGTGATGACAGACATCATAGTAGTAGAACAATTTATCCCCGAGATCTGTGCATTTCACTATATGTAAATTATACCTCAATAAAAAAGTGAGCAAATTGTATTCCGAGTCTAGAGCAGCATGTTATAAAAACTAATTCCTTTACCTTCCCTTCCCTCCCCTCCCTTCCCTTCCCTTCCCTTCCCTTCCCTTCCCTTCCCTGACCCCTCCCCTCCCCTCCCCTTCTCTCTCTCTCCTTCCTTTTTTTTTGGGAGGGGGGAGTTTTTGCTATGGGGTGCATGCACTCGCCAGAGAGACAGAGAGAAAGAAAGGAAGAAATCACCCCCCAGGGGGATGGCCACGCCACAATCCCTTCTTCTCCATTCTCGCAGGCACTCACACATGTGCCCGTTTGAGTTTTAAGTCACTGGGTCTGGGAATTGAACTGAGATGGACTATGTGGTAGTCCAGCGAGGTAATCATTATGCCATCTGCTGGCCCCTCCTTCATTCATTCTTAATTTTGCTACAGAGCACGTGCAAGCGTGGCCACGTGAGAGAGAAAGCAAGTGAGACAGGAACGTATCTCCCCCTTCGCCTTTTTCTCCCCCTCCCCCCATGAGCATGGTCACACCGCGATGACTTCTCCAACTTTTGGGAATTGGGTCAGGCATGCACACATACCTGGCATGTTTCCCAAGCTGCCAGGTCCTGGACTTAAAACTGTTGGCCATGTGTATTTCAGCACCTCAACCACCGTGCTGCGGGCTGGCTCCGAAGGCTGTTTATCAGTGTATCCATGTCAGCCTCTGAACTACTGCCCTGATAGAGTATGTGAGTCTTGAAACAGAGCTTCATCATTAGTTGACATGACAAAGTTCAATTGAATTTGAAATCCTTTCATATTTCAAGAAATTTCAATATGATATTTGTCAATGGAAGAAATGAAAGTGCTGTTAAGTTCTTTAACTATGATTTCAACTATTGTATGTCATTGAAGTTTTGGAAAAATAAGTAAATTTTAACCACCCACTCGTGTGAACAAAGCTTCTTGTCAAAGGTGACTATCAAAAATTTGAAAAGACCATCATTCAAAGGCCTCATTCAGGAACCAGATCTGGATATCTGAAGCATTGAATCTGTTATTTAAGTGAAATATACATGCCAGGTGGTCTCTAGATTCTTATTTACATATTTGGGAAGTGTTTGGAAATTTTTTACATAGTCTGTATTTTGTACCTGCCTAATATTTATTTTTCCTATTATAGTATTAGGAAAGTGTAATGAATTTAAAAAATAAACCTTCATTTAGCTGCCCCTGAACTCCTTTAGTTTATACAGAGTACCAAATAAAGTATTTTTCTTTCTCTAAATACCATGGTATAACAAAGCGAGGGTGCATCCATTAGCGTACATAAGTATCTAGATTGTTTTCAAGGACATGTAGAACATTTAAAATCTGCCTCATGGAAAGAAAGTAAAAAATAGAACGGAAATGAGCAGAAAGTTGTGACGCAGCACTGAGGAGTATGAGGGCAGCATGTCCTGGAAGGTGTCCACGCCCGACCCTGGGGCTGTGGATGTGCTACCTGCATGGCAACAGGGCCTTTGAAATGTAACCAAGGTTGCACCTTAACACAGGGAGATCGTCCTGAATTAGCTGGCTGCACCCAATCTGATCACAGGAGTCTTTAAACTCTGAGTGTTCTCTGCCTAGTCAGAAAGACAGAATAGCAAAAATGGTAGAGAGAGATTTGAAGCATGAGAGGCTGCAGTAGTGGCTGCTCCCTCAGTCTGGATTCCCAAATGAAGACAACACTCAGCAGAACACATAGCTAAAAAAAGAAGTCATCGAGTTTGTACAAGAAATAAAGCCCGAGGTTTGTTCATTGCCGTTCTGTACTTTTCAGAAACGTTTCATAATTAAATAAATCCCGGAAGTTAAAGAAACTTTGTATAGATAATGTGTGGAAAAGATAATGTCGAATGGGGTATTTGGAGATTTGTCTTTTCTGGGTGGCCGTCTGCTTCGTCAGGTGTCGTCGTGGAGAGGAGCTCAGGATGAAGTGGCATTGAAAAGTCCAGTGGGCAGGCTAGTGATGCCAAAGAGCGTCAGGGCTCCCAAGGGGATCTACTGCATTGGGAGAACACATGCCTGGAACTTCTGACATCTGACATCAGAGGGTGTCCAGTATCAGAGACAGTGATGATCACTTGGCTCTCTGTTCCCGGTATTGGGGTGTAGGCTCTATTCTTCAGTTTCTGAGAGAATTAGGGGAAAAAAACCCAAATGTGTCTGAGAGAGCTGGACTAGAAATGAAGATACAAAGAAGCAACGTAAGGAACCTATTGGTAGAGCTGGTGGCCAAGGAGATCCGGGTCTTCAGTGAAAGGCTGGATGGAAAGCCCCGACATTCCCATTCACTCAGAGTGTGATTTAATCAGGAAATGGAACCTTTGCAGAGAGATCCAATTTTCTTTTCTGAATTTGGAATAAAACACCAGTATAAAAAAATGTTCACACACATGCAAAGATGATGTCCTATTGGGTAAGAGTGGATCCTGAATCCAATGACTGCCGTCCTTGTAAGAAGGCCGTGTGAAGACACAGAAGCACACAGAGGTCAGTTATGTGGACACAGGGGTGGAAACTGGACTGTTGCAGTCACACACCAGGATGCCAGGATGGTCGGCAACCTCCAGACACTGGGAAGCTGCAGGTTGGATCTTCTGCAGAGACTTCACTGGGAGCACGGCCCTGCTAACACCTCTTCATTTCGGCCTCCAGAACTGAGAGAGAATACATTTCTGTTGTTTGAAGCCACCTGATTTGTGGTATTTTGTTATGGAAACCTTGGGAAATCAATACACTATGGTTTCTGGACTCAGTGGAGAAATGGAAGCAGGACTATTAATATGACTCATTAAATGGTATGTGACAAGACACTATGATGACCCGTGTTAATCCCCCTGCTAGGAACCAAATTAGTACCAGGATTTACAGTGTACATGACTGACAGCCAAGGTTAAGTGGTCACAGCTGTAGGACTCAAATTTGGAGGCAAGGAATTGGGCTTACTCTGTTCTAACTCTAGTGTTTGCACTTTCATTGTTCCACAGAGGGGTACAATGCATAAATAAGTGTCTTTATTTATCAGTACACATCCAACCTCTTTCTCTACCTCTGCCCTCATTGAGCAAGAGGCTCTGCAGTGTCAGTAGACAGGATAGTCCCTGGTGCTTGATGCTGAAAAGAGTTCATCTCAAATGACATCCTTGAATAGCAGCCCTCTTGTTCCATAGTCATGTAGCTTTCCTCCCATTCTAGATCAAATTGAAATTCCTTAACCATCCTAAGTGTTATAAGAATCTGCAGTTTCCTTTAAACAATTAATGATTGTGAAAATTACAGTTTGTTCTTCTATCCCCCCAGGAACACCAAATAGTACTCTGAATGCCATTTATATAATATGCAAATGATCTGCTTGGCTCCTGCATCTCAGTCTGGGGTAACCTTGTCAATCAGCCTGTTTGCACTAATGAGCTATCTGATGAAAGCTAGCCCAGATGCTGAGAAGGCCACGGAAAATCTTGACCTCGCTTTTCTTGCTTAGGCCTACATGACAATATTTGATGGGAAAGTAAAGAGCTTTGATTGACATTCATCTGAAGGCATCTAAGTATTAATTAAAAACTTGCAGAGATTTTATTGGAATATTTTCTTAAACGTAAAGAACATTCAATGAACTCATTGTTCAGTTTAAAGCTCATTACATAGATAGGATTTCAGAATCTTCTTGAGATGGGGATGAGGAGGTATGATAGAGCCTATAGTTTTCTATAGCTCCATTTATTTAAATTTTAGAAATATTTTTTCAGCATTATTTGAAACATTACTGTATGAAAATAGTTTTTTATTGTGATTTTCTATTCATATCCTTGTGTTCTGAGAAATTTCTCAGTCTAAGTAAAAAAAAAAAAACACGGTGGAGAGACAGAACTTTCTTCGAAAATCACTGAAGAATTCCCAAAGCAGAAGTAAGAACAACCTAAAAGACATGACACAGATTTTTTTCCTTATAAGTATTATTGTGGGTAGAAAACGTCCCAAGAGAAAGACCTTGTGAAACAAAGAATTAATGGGGACCTTGGATGTGTGATGTGACTAAAATGTCCAATAGTTGTTGCACATGAATGACAAATAAACAGAAGACCCAGTGTTGGTCTTGTGTGGTATACAGTTTGGCATGTGTGTATTCAACTAATTGGCACATCTGTTTTGTGTTTTTAGCTGATCTAAAAGCTTTCATTTAATATGTGGGCTTGGGTTGAGAATATGCTATAGTTGACCACCAGTAGGCTGAATGGATAGTGGACTATCCCATCGTGTGTGTGTGTGTGTGTGTGTATACATACATATACACATATGTATATGTGTGTGTGTGTATATATATATATATATATATATATATATATATATATACCTTTTTTTGAGAGAGAGAGTATTTTTGCTATAGGGTGCATGTACTCGCTGGAGAGACGAAGAGAGACAGAGGGACAGAAAGTGAGAAATCACCCCCCAGGGGGATGGCCACACTGAATCCCTTTTCCTCTATTCTCCTCTTGGGATCTTGGACATGCATGCACATGTGAGTTTTAAGTTGCTGGGTCTGGGACCTGAAACATGGTTGACTACGTAGGAGTCCAGTGACATAACTATTATGCTATCTATTGGTCCGTCTCATCTGTATCTTGATAGATCTATTTGGTTGGTTTTAGGCACAGTTAGAGACATTGCCAACTGCTAAAAATGTAAAACCATCTAACCTGGTGGCTTGTTGTATGCCAGATCTTTAAAGAGTCATGGAATGTGCATATTATGAAAAAACTATATAAATTTCGAAAAAATTGCACTACAATAAACTCATATTTTAATTCTGTCTTTTCATTAACTTTTGAAGACCCCTTCTATATGGATTTAGTGGAATAAAATATCCTACTTTCCTCAAGATCAGTTTCCCTGTGAGTGCTCTGATTACTTTCCTCATTCTTCACAACATGGGTCCCCATTCTTGACTTGCCGATTTGCAGCAGGCCAGCTTAAGGTTTAGCAGCCGTTTTGAAATTAAGAAAGTCCTCTGATGAGAACAATCGACCAAGTGCTGAGCCAAAATTTAGAAAATGCTTTTCCCCCCCCAACATTATCAACAGAATCAGCTCTTCAAGTTCACTTGTGCAGTATAGCACATATCTGTATTGTTGGTGCAAGGCTATATTAACTGTCCATTCCTCAGTAATTAGCACATATAAGCTTGCTATTTTAGCCATAGAAAATTACCGCAGGTATAGTGAAATACACAGCTCATGTTCCTTATTTCACAGTCCTGTAGGTCAGAAGCACAACTTGGATCTTACTGAGCTAGAACCAAGGTGCTTCCAGGACTGAGCTCCTTTCTGGAGGCTTTGGAGGAGGATCAATTTCTTTAATCATTTGGTTTAATGGTGGAATTCAAGTCTATGTGGTTAAAGGGCTGAAATCCCCACTACATGGCTGGCTGCCAGCTGAAGGCCCTTCTAACTTCTCAATGGCAACCAGGTTCCTTGCTTTCATTTATTTTCTGTATAGTTCATTTATTTTCTATTTCATTTATTTCTGCTTGTATATTATTTCCTTTCTCCTAGAGTTTTTTTTGAAATTTTGCCGTTGCTTTTCCAATTCTCTGAGGCACAATGTTAGGTGATCCATTTGCCTTCTTTTTGTTGTCTTCTTATGTGCACCAATTGCTATGAACTTCCCTCTTATGACTGCTTTTGAAGTGTTCCAAAGATTATGGAGACTTGTGTCCTCATTGTAATTGGCTTCCATGAATTTTTAAATTTTAGTCTTTATTTATTCAGTAGTTGTGAAGTCATTCAGGAGTAGATTATTTAGTTTCCATGTATTTGAGTATTTTTGAGGCTTTCTCTTGAAATTAAACTCAAGTTTAATTCCATTATGGTTGGAGAAGATGCTGGATATAGTTTCTATGCCTTTGAATCTGTAGAGGCTTGCCTTGTGCCCTATCACGTGGTCAATCTTTGAAGAGGTTCCATATGGGGGTGAGAAAAAAGTGTATCTCGTGGTTTCTTGGGTTGAAAGTTCTATAGATGTCTGTTAAGTCCATTAGATTTATGATACCATTTAGAGCCTTTATCTCTTTACCTATTTTTTGTCTAGGTGATCTGTTCAGAGGGGATAGTGTGGTGTTGAGGTCTCCAACAACAAGTGTGTTGCAGTCTCCTTTTAGATCTAACATTCTTTCCTTCACGTATTTTGGTGCTCCTGTGTTAGGTGCATAGATATTTATAAGCATTATATCTTGATCGATTGACCCTTTTACTATAATATAGTGCCCTTCTTTGTCTCTTTGAGCAGTTTTTGTTTTAAAGGATGTTTTGTTAGAAATTAGTATTACAACTCCAGCTCTTTTTTGATTCCCATTTGCATGGAAAAAACATTTTTCCAACCCTTCACATTTAGTCTATGTATGTCTTTATACATGAGGTGGGTTTCCTGTAGGCAACAGATAGAGTGTTTCTTGTTTTCTTTTTTTTTTAATCGTTTGTTTATTTATTTATTTATTTATTCATTCATTCAGCCAGTCTGTGTCTCTTGATTAGAGAATTTAATCCATTCACATTCAGTGTTATTATTGATGTTTTCAGATTTGTCCCAACAGTTAAGTTGGCCATTGTCTTGGCCTTTCATTCCTTTTTTTCTGGCTGTTCATTCTTTAATTTCCTGGAACAGTACTCTCTTCAGGGTTTCTTGAAGAGCTGGTCTGGTGTTGGCAAATTTTTTCAGATTTTGTTTGAGAAGATTTTAATCTTTTTTTCCCATATGAAGGATAATTTTGAAGGATATGATAATCTTGGTTGAAATTGTTTCTCTCTTAACACTTTCAATACGTCTTCCCATTCTTTCCTTGCTTGCATTGTTTCCATTGAGAAGTCCTATGTTAGCCTGATGGAATGATCTTTGTAATCACTTGTCATTTCTCTCTTGCCAGGTTTTGTATCTTGTCTTTATCTGTGGTCTTTGTCAGTCTGGCTAAGATGTGCCTTGGGGAAGATCTTCTTGGGTTGATTCTATTTGGGGTCCTTTGTATTTCTTGGGTCTGGATGTTTGAGTGCCTCTTTGGACTTGGGAAATTTTCTTTCAGGATTTCATGGAAGAGATTTTCCATGCCCTTACTGGTTTCTTCACCTTATAGGATACCAATTATTTGGATGTTTGGACATTTAATGGAATCTAGTATTTCTCGTATATTATCCTCATTTTTGTTGTTGTTATTTTCTCTATTTTTCTGGCGATTTTTTCTACATGAGAGGTTTCATCTTCTACATCGGAGATTAGATCTTCAGCATGGTCTAATCGACTTTTAATACTGTCGATAGAGTTTTTGATTTCCTGTACTACAGACTTCATGTCTAATAGTTCCATCTTATTCTTTCTTAGAGTGTCCATTTCTTCTTTAATATTGTAGAAGAACTTCCTAATCTCCTGTAGTTCATTGTCTCTTTTCTGTTCCAAATCATTGAATTTTGTCGTCATGAATGTTCTAAATTCTTTCCCTGCCATTTTGGCAACTTCCTCTGTTTTTTCAAGAGATGGAGGAGAGTTACTGTGTTCTTTTGATAGAGACGTATTTCCTGCTTTGTTCAGACCTGAGGCTCTTCTTCTACTTCTAAACATTGGGAGATGTATTCACTTTTGAATACCTTTTAGGAGAATGTTTTTTTGACTAGGAGCAAGTGTGTTTCCCTTTTGCTGTGGACTGATATGTGCCAGTCTCTCTTTTGTTGTGTTTAGCAATGTGGTCTCAAGAGGAGTATTCTATTCAGGTGCCTGAAGAGCAGAATCTCCTTTATTGCACATGGTTCAGTATAAGGGAGGATCCCAGAGAGCCTTACAATATTAGGGTATTTCAGAACTATGATTCTAGTCCTGTCTAGTCCCTCTGGGAGGGTGGAGGGTGAGGATGAGAGGACAATATAAAAGGGAAAAAGAGTATGAAGGAGAATAAAGAAAAAGTTGAGTGCTGTGCTAGTGCACGGTGCATGATTTTGCCACAAATCTGGAGATGGAACTGGGGCTCTGTTGGAGAGGAGAGTGGAGGCTAGTCTGTGGGGCAAGGAGGAGTAGGAAATTAACAAAAGAAAGAAGAAGAGAAAAAAAAACCCACCTACCTTTCTGAGAGGGGAGTGCTCTGGGGTTGGGAGAGCTAGCTGGAGCTGGAGCTGGAGCTGGGACCAGTGATGGCCCTGCCTCAAAGTCCCTTGCTGGCCACGGGGCTGGAGATGGAACTGGGGCTCTGCTCAAGACTATTTTCTATCTTCTTCCCTTAGCCCTGCACTCACACACACTTGGTTGTTTTACTTCTGATAAATACCAATGACTTAAGTGATTGGTGAGTGGAGCATACCCCCAGGTGGCACGAATATACAGTCAGCTTTGAGGACCAAGATAGAGATTCTGGGCAGCTTCTGCTTTGGCATCTTGCTGATCTCCATTTTTCACTGCTTCTGATCCATGAGGACTACGTGGTGCCGAGAATGACCTTACATTGAGTATCCTGGGCATTCAAGGACTTAGGGCAAATGACTCCTCGAAAATGTGATTTCATTAAAAATAATATCACTTTTCTATATCATTAATTTCTTATTCATATGTGAAATGGCACCTCTCCCAGGAGCATCCTGTAGAATGGTAATGAATAGCATAGGTTGAGATAGGATTCAATAGCATATGCTGAATAAATAAATTTTAAAGCCATTCAGAGTCAACTGTAGATTTGTGTACTTAGGATTCAGTGGACTTCACCTCTGCACCGTTGGTTCAGGTCCTGCTGTAGTTGGTAATGATTTAAAGTGACTCTTATGAACAACATAAATCAGTTTGGTCTCTAAATATAAGGAATATGGTGAGTAGTGGAGGGAACCTTTTTATATTTCTTTTTCCAGCTCCTTCATTCTAATACCAAATGTCATTGTAAAACAAATGAAATGCCATTCTAAAATATTTATTAGATTCTTAAAGTGAAATACCAGTTGTGCTTCAGGAGGAAGTTTCATAAAATCTTTTAGACACCACTAAAATGATCCTGTCTTTTTTGTACGTTCTGATGATATACACCTTGTCTTTACTCTAAAACATAAGAACACTAATTGACATATTATGTACATGTATCAAAATTATTTGCAGGGTATACAGTTATAGTGGAAATACTGTGTGTTCAAGTCACAGGAAGTTCAGTTGTCTTTTTGTGGGGGGAGGGATGGGGTAGCTTTCTCAGCATATTGCTCTGCTGAGAACTTGGACTCACTATCCTTTGTTGGGTCTATTAACAAGTAAGAAATTGAGGTTGTTTAACATGAGACTTCTCTTACTCTGATGCAGCAACACAGAGTTTATATACAGACACTTTATTCTTCCATCCATTTAATTCTAATAACTTAATATTTTAAAATGTGGGAGGAAGCACAGATGAGCATGCAAAGTCTTTGTCCTTAAGCAGGTTATTTGAGGGGTTTTCAAAAGGTTCATGGAAAATGCACATTATGAAAACACAATGCATGGATTTAAAAAATGTTTGCACCAAATGAACTTGTATTTTAACTCCATTTTTCCACACACTTGTTAAAAATCCCCTCATATTCACAGCAATCACAGTGGAAATAGCTCCTTGTTAGGAAAGGCTGATGGAGGTTGAGGATGTCCTATATTATGAGGACAGTATGATCTAAATTCAGTGTGTTTCTTTGACCAGAGCATTTTGGAAAATGAAAGAAAAACCTAGATATTCCACAAAGAGAGGACTTTATCAAGGGACTAGCTAACACTGATGGAACAGAAATGAGGTAGTGAGGTAACTCTCGATTAGGTAACACCAGGAAGCTGTTAGAGATCATGGATAAGAAAGGGAACTATGTTGTCAGAGTCCAAAGTGCATTATGCTGAATGCTGTGAGGGTTCCACCTGGAGAACGGGAAACTGTGAGAAGGGAACACTTGACCACGTCTGGGACTGGGAAGTGAATTCACTAAGTTCCATGAAAGCATGGAAGAGGTGCTATGATTTGAATGGGTTCTCTCCAAAATTCAGGTGTTGCCAAGGTGATGCTATTAAAAGGTAGGATGGAGATTAAACCATAAGGGCTCCTTTCTCATGAATAGAATTAAGATCCTTATAAAAGAGTCTTCATGCAGTGTAGACAAGCTTGTCATCTGGCATGTAGAGACAACATATTCACCTCTGGAGGATGCAGCCCTCACCAGACAGCTGAACCTACTAGAGTCTTGGTCTTAGACTTTCTAGCATTAGAACTGTGTTAAATAAATTTCTATTCATTATGAAGTACCCAGTCTCAGGTGTTGTGTTAGAGCAGTGACAATGGATTGAGACAGAGGGTACCTTAGCCAGTGCTGGCCCATGGAGAGGGCTGCCTAGTTGTGCTGGCACCTTAGAGGAATGAAGGTAATACAATAATTTCCAGAGACCCTGCTGGGCGTGGGGCACAGAAAGAGAGAGGAGGAGGGAAGAGGACAGACTTTACTCATCCTCCAGACTTTTCTTTTCCTGCTACTCCCTCATGTTGATTATCTCAAACAGGAAGACAGATGACAAGCGAGCCGGGAAATATCTCTGGATGCCTTGCTGTAGCTTCACAGAGCAGAGAAATGGTGCAGCTATGAGCTACAAGACAAGTACATAATTTGCAGAGAAAGATTTAGGGTGACGAGAAACAACTTTTTTTTTTTTTTTTTGTAAGAATGAATATACCATCACGTGTAAAGATATTCATTAGAGGTGTTGTAACCCCAAAATAATCTCTTGGAGCATTTTTGGTGAAATTACAATAGCATAAAAAATAGTGACAATAATTCAAAGATACACAATTATAATGAGCCAGGACCATTTGTCAAATGATTGCTTTTCCTAACATTTGAGCACGCATTGCCTTGGCCACAATAACTTAAGGAGTGGGGAATGTCAACTCTCCAGGAAATGTAGAAGGAATCTCTATACCAAGACATTATCTGGCAATAAGAACCTGTTCAGTATTCCTTGGTCATCCTCTGCTGGCTGGTTTGATTAGAAATAGGGTAGTGATCAAGATCAGAAGGAAGCCTCCGGAAGGAACATGCATTCATGCACACACATCTAATGACGGTTGGAACATAAGGCCCCCAGGAAGCCAAGGTAGATTATCTTAAAGACCAAAGAATTTTCTAAGAAGGGTGCCCCTTCAGAAAAGTAATTCACAGCTTTCAAAGTGTGAAAGTCATCTAGCTTTGGAGCAGAATGGAGGCCCCATTCTTAAGACAGCCATCCCAAATCATACGGGGAACAGTCTGACTTTGGAGATAATACACTGTACATCTGTACAGACCTCTCCTGATTGGGGTGCATCACCGTGCACATATTTATTTTAAGCCTTAGGACAGTATTACAGTGTATGCATTACTGATTCCTTTTATAGGACAGGAGCTCATAGAAAGGTTCGGCCCTTGTATCCTGTCAAAAAAGATCAGACTGGGTATTTCCAATTGGTCTGCTGACTCAGGTTCCTAATACCACTCTCTGGCCTTTCCACTGCCCATGTCTGACCCTCCCCCCTGTAGCAGCTGCTGCCTCAGGTCAGGCTGTTTTCCTGCCTTGCACTTACAAGTCTTTCTAACTGATCTCTCCACCTTTAACTGTGACTCCTCCAGTCCTCCAGCTTAGTGAAAAATGCCCTGATCATCTTTATTCACTTATGTCCTGTTATTTCTAGGGAAAAGTCTCTCATTTCTTGGTGTGACTGTTAATGGAGTGTGTCTGTTCCTCCATGGTTTCTGACCTGTATGCATTTCTGGTCTCCAACGATGCTAACAGATCTTCCTCTGTGCAAGTGCGGTATGATCTTGTACCTCCTTGTCATCCTCTTATCACCATCGCTCTCTTTTATTCCCTGTCTGCATGGAACACTGGGTCCATTTGATCACCATTCAAGGGCTGTTTCCTCTTTGTCACCTCCTTTGAGCTCCTGTAGGCAGAGTGTGGGCACAGTATTCCAGTGTCCCAGCACGTCCCAGCACGGCCTGCTCTCTGTTCCTGGAATGGAATCTTGTTGAAACTTTCAGTAGTTTTATGATACTGGAATCTAACCAGGACGATGAGGAGGGTTAGCATTACTGTGTGCTATGTGTCAGGGAATGTCCCGTTTCATACATATCCTTTCATTTAATCCTCACGAGGGTCTCTAGAGGCAGGTAGTGTTCTCTCTCGCATTTTCTTAGTTATCTCATTCCTTGTTCAGAACGGCCCTTTATTTTATTCTCCATGTTACGCAGAAGAGAAGAGGAAATGTGGGCACAGAGGTGAACTTGCCCAAGTTGATGCAGCTGCTAAGTTGTGGACCCAGGATTGAACTTTGCCTTTAGATTTCGAGCCTACAAGGGTTCTGGAATATTTATTTGAGGGCCTCTAGCACCACACAGTAAATGCTTGCTGGTTTGAACTCAACAAAAGTTGGGGGATATTTATATGTATGACAACGGTGCATATTGAAAAGCATTTCTGATTAAAATTGGAGAGGTAAGAGAATGCTGTGTTGAAAAACTACACATCAGACCCACCCAGAGCCCTGTTTAGTGTATCAGTGCATTTAACTTTCAGTTTCTTGTGTGGGTTATTGGTTGAACTTCTGGATCCCAGTAATAGAAAGATTGGCGATGTCAAAAGGGTTATTTGATCCTTTTCACGCAGTAGTTTATGCCCTACTCTCTCGAGAGCTGTCTTTTAGATACCATTAGAATGCTTGCTCATTAAGTCAACCCTTGTGTTCACTATTCCTATTAAATTTTGAGACTAAATTCTTGATTTTAAAGTCGGGAAGAGGAGATATAGAAGGTCAGTGTAAATCAATAGTTCTTGTGACAGTATTCATTGCAACCGGAATATCCCTGCCACCTATTAACCTTGAATGACTTTGATGAAAACATAGACAAAATGAATGTAGGCGAAATATAGTCTGATCCTTTGTGAAACTAATATCTCATTACTTTGTTTTGAGGAATTTTTCAGCTGTTACCATTTTCCTGGAGGGCCACAGAAAAATAAATTCCCACATGTGGGAAGCCAGTCACTGGGTACATAGTTCTGTTAAAAATGACACCACCATTCTTTTTTCTAGAAAATGTGCATGACAGAATGATATAGTCCTAGAATAGGGTGAAAGATGAGTTGTCAAGAGAGATTTGATTTTCAAATACACAAAGGTGGCTAACTGAGACTAAGTCCAGGGTGTGTTTTATGAAAAGCATCCAGAAAGAGTGTTAGACTGAAGACTGAATTTGGGGGAATACAAAGAGGCAGATCCTGGGAAAGGGAGTGAGGACGGTGTGGAAAGGTGGAGGAAGAAGTCTCTGCATTTTAGAGGCAGGAAGGCTAAATTAATGTGTTAGAAATAAGTCAAGGAAACTCCAGCAAGAAGAAGGGAATGAACATTTTATGTGCCCACAAATGTCAGGGAGAATGAGGATTGAAAAAACACCATTTGATTTGGTGAGAAGTAGGTCATTTCTTTAGTTCCCAGGGTTTTGTGGTGAAGTTGCTTTCTGCTTCTCTCCAGGTAAGCACTAAGGGGCATTTATGATTGAACCTGACTTTTCCAGGACATTTTTAAAAATAGAAAACATGATTCATCTAGAGAATGCAATGAATAATGAAGTAGATGCATGTCATAATCAGTGTAGTATCATTGTTCTTTTTACATTAGGGATTCTATGCTCTTCTATCTAAAGAGGGAAAAGTGAATTAATCCAGGAAAATCACTTGTGAGCCTACATAAATAATCCCACTGAAAGGGAGTGGTGGGAAACGAATGTGGTGGCACTAGTTAAATTTTGGAGACAGAGAAAAGTCATCAAGTATCTTGCACCATTGATTGTACTTGCAGATGAAAGAGTCCCGGAATTTTGCCGTTGGAAAGATCCCCAACAACATGGCCCAGTTGCAGGGGTGCAGGCAGGAGGGGTGCTCCTGGGTGCTGATGGGGGCCACGTGGGAAGGCTCTGGGTTTGCATCCTGGGTCTACCTGAACACGCTGAGTGTGCCTGTGAGTTCCGCTGTGCTCCTGGCTGGCTGCAGGGCTGGGGAATGGTGGTGGCATGGAGACCTCTGCTCTATTCATCTCAGGAAATAAATAGAAAATCAAACAAACAAACAAATCCCAGAACAAAAAAAAAGCACACATACAAAACTCAGTGCTACAGATAGATGGGGTGGGGGCACCCTCAACAGGATCTTCATGCCTCATCCTCCCCTCAGCTTCCATTAAAAACAAACAAACAAACAAACAAACCCAACTTTGAATAAATCAGTGTCTCCAGATACATCACATTGAAACCCATCTTTTTGCTTCTTTAAAGTAATAATGAAAGCACAAGCTCCTTGTGTTTCTCTCCAGAGGATTCACCGCTAATGAGCGGCTGGAGGCCTTGCTGGAATTGAATGAATTCACTTTCCATGGAGGTGGCCTGTGCTGTGCTTTGCTGGGACTCGCCTATACACGCGGGTGTGGAGCATTCATCCCGAGTCTTACCTCTGGAACTGTTCAGCCGAGGGCCTTATCCACATCCCGTTTCCTACTCATCTCTAGTTGATTTCATTCCCATTGTCTACTCTCAAGTTAAAGCTATAAACTCTACATCTTCACTTATTAAAGTGATTGCTATTAATAATGAGGAATAATGTAATTCTATATAATCCAAATCACATTGCAGATGCCACAGGAGGCAGTACACAGTGAAGAGAGGTTTTCTCGAATGGTCAAACTTGATAATCCTATGGAAGTTTCTTTCTTAAAGAAATAATTGGAATACATCCGAATAGCAACTAATCAGCCTATTAAAAAGCACAGCTGGTTAGAGACGAAAAAGCAAACAATATAAGGGATTCATGTGAAAATTAACAGTGAATATTGAATTTCCTGAATGTTATTTCCAACCTGCTCGACGTGCTGTTTTCCTTTGGTCTCCTTATTTCCCACCTGGGGTTAGACTTTTCTCTGTGTGTGGTGATTCTCTCTTAATCTTGCCGTTAATCAGTTCTGTGGCAGTTTGAATTTTATGATTATTATAGGGTGGCACAAAATTCAGAAGTAGGCCAGGAATGAGAGCCTTTCTAATTTTTTAATTGTCTAATTATAATGTCCTTGCTCCAAGAATTCTGTATTCTCCTAGTCTACCTTGGCTTTCCAAGGACCCAATAGTAACAGTTCACCTGGTGCTCCCCACGTTCACGTCCTGAGCTCTGAGCATTTACGAAGCGTCTTCTAAAATCACCCGCCAGTTCCTGCATTACTGAGTGATAGCAAGTGGATACGTTTTATTTTATTTTATTTTATTTTATTTTATTTTATTTTATTTTATTTTATTTTATTTTGTTATTTTATTTCTAGAAGAAAGAGAGGCAGAGAGAGAGAGAGAGAGAGAGAGAGAGAGGGAGGGAGGGAGAGAGAGAGAGGAAATATCCTTGACAGGGCTTTGCCATGCCACAGTCCCCCTCTCAGACTCACTCGATCGGGATACGCTATGCCCTGGCGTGTTCAGGTCAACCTGGGATCTGTTCCCACTTCCTGCGTGGCTCCAATCCTCCTAGTGCACCTACCTGCCTACGTGGCTGCAGCTGAGCCCCAAATCAGTACGTTTTTACATGTCCCAGCTGGAATCATACCCAGCCACATACATACACATGCCCATTTTAGAAAAGACATTGTAAAGAATTATATTTTAAATTAAAAGAACAATGTTCAGGAATCCCGGCCTCTTGACTGTGAGAGTAACCAGGATCTTACACTGGACCTCAAATCTTAGCACATTACATTTGTCTGCAAGTGGCTACCCCACGTGAAGCCCTTTGTGGACAAATGAGGAGTGTGTGTAAGATGAGTTGCTTACCCTCTTCTCTTTTTGCGACCCCCTAAGCAGAATATAATGACATTTTGGCTCGTATCACTGGCAAACGGTAAATGTTTGCTCCAGGAAGTTGAACATTCTAATGATAAACATTCCAGCATCTGAATTATAAATTGGTAACCTGCTTGGTGTGGTGGATAGTGCCAGCTGGCTTGTCTTGAGTCTCTGACATCTGATTGTCTTTTGCCTTCCTTTGAATAACTTATCTCTTAGCTGTCTGTCTCATAAAGAGAAAACAAATAGCTGCAGTTCAATCTTGCATTGTAATGTGTTGTTTTTCTCAGTCGGTGAGTCATCAGAAAACCCATGAAAGATAAAAGGATCACTCGGCATAAGTGCAGGGCCTGATGCCTGATAGGACCTTTAGAATGTTAACTCGGAGGTGATTTACTGAGACTGAACAGCACATTGTGTTAACTTCTCATTTTTCAGCATCTTAAATATCCTCATGGCTAACAAGTGAAGCGGTTTCTGCTCATTGCACCTGAATTTGCCTCCATAGCCCCAGAGCTTGCTTTAAAGGAGAATAAGAGCCCACGTCAATAGAGTAAGATGAATAGCAAGCCACGTGCCGACTCTGGGGTGGGAGATTTGTCGGGTCGCTCATTTGCTTGTTCAGTACAGTTGTCTTGCTAAAGACCGGATGAAAGGGCACCGCTGTGTCAGATAACCATGCTAGAGCTTCATGTTTCAGGCCGAAAGCAAAGGATATATGTCTCTGAAATCAATTCCATGTGATTATTTGCTAAGTTTTCATGAATACTAAAAGGAAGAGGTCAGCTAACATAAAAAATGCAGTGCGCCGGCTCCCGCAGGGGCTGGCACTGTGAGGGCTGCATGGTTGCGTTTTGATCTTCCATTTATCCTTTTCAGAATATGAATAAAATATACTTTGAGATTTAGCTTAAAATTAAAGAAAATTAATGATCCCCTTTGAAGAGTAGGCTCTGCTGCTATTAGTCTTTAACAAAGTTAAGAAACCTTTCAAACTTTAATCAGGAGTCAAGCGTTCTCTCTCTCTCATTCTCCAATGTTGTTTAGGTTTTTTAAGGGGCAGCAGCAGCCCGCCTTGCCTGAGCTGCTGAGCTCCAGCAGGGCCCTGCAGACGGGCTGGGGCAGCTGCGGCGTGGAGACCACCACCTCTGCTGCCTCTGGTTCACGTGGACTGTGGACCGTGGCCTTGCCGCGTTGGCCACAAGGTAAAACTCGTGCGATACACGCTGGGTAAATCTTTCAGAAACTTAAGGTTGTTTATTCCTTTTGCAAAGTAGCAGTGTCCTGAGTGGTTCCCTAACCACTTGTTTCTGTGAACTATCGCATACTAAACAGCTAATGGAAGAAATATGCGACGAAATGAAGGCTTCTGTATGTGAGCAAGGTCATAGTCGAGCAGGTTGCTAGGTAGAAATATGCTTACATTTACATCTTTAGGTATTTACCAAAACCAAAACAAAACCAAACCAATCTTACCAAGAGTAAGTCAGGGAAACTTGCATTTCCTTGCAGTGGTGAGGAATTACGGTGACCCTGCCTGTCATGAGGAACGTGATGAATGTGCTGTGAGGTTGGCAGGGGGAAGGGCACGGTGACAGAGAGGTGTGTAGAACGGTCCAGCGTGGTGCTCTGAATTTTTACTTAACTGGGCATGTCAGAGCCCGGGGGGGTTAACTCAGCCCTGCCTTAGTGCAATGGGGATGTCAGAGGAGGAAGTACAGAAAGGACAGCTGTGTCCTCCCTGGCTATGGCTTTTGCTGGACCTGCTCAGGGCCTTACCGGTGAGAGCGGCACAGGAGCAGGGCACTCGTGGTGTCTAAAGCCAGGGCTAAAAGTCTTGCCTCTGCCAGTTACAGCAAGGGGCCAAAAATAAGTCACTTAACCTCACGTTTTCTCTCTTCTCTCTCTTTCTCTCTTTTTTTATAACCTTTTTCTTTTTTTAAAAAAATTATCAGAGGTTCTACGTACTAGCCAGAGAAAGATACGTATGTGTGTGTGTGTGTGTGTGTGTGTGTGTGTGTGTATATATATATATGGAGAGGGAGGGAGGGAGGGAGGGAGAGAGAGAGAGAGAGAACAGAAAGGAAGACAGAAAGGGAGAAAGCACCCCACGATGGAGCGTGGCTGTACTGAAATCCCTTCTCTTCCATTTCTCCATCCCATCAGGACTTGGGCACACACACACACATGCTGAACCATGGTCAGCCACGTAGGAGCTAGCTTCTTCAACCACCAGGCTGTAGGTCTGTCCCAGCTTTTTCATTGGTAAAGTAAGATGATCATTTATACCTTACCTATATGTAAATATTACACTTAGATTTGGGTCACTGTGAGTATAAAACAAATGTAAGAAATAGCTGCATAATGCTATCAGGCTGTACGAGCTGTTATTTTTATCAATTCATTCATAATACCACCAATAATAGCGACAGTAGTGGCGTTTCTCTGTCCTGCTTTGTTTCTCCTCATTGGTACCTAGGGACGGGGCAGAACTTTCAGGGGATGAAGTGTCTGTGCTTCTCAACTGCACTTGAAGATTATGAAATATAAAAATATGAAAATTGTTTAGAAATAGTGAACATTTGTCCAGCCTGTGGTCTTGTGGTTAAGGCAGCCAGATTCCACATGGCTTTCTGTGGTTCTAATTCCAACCTGGGTGACTTGAAAAACATACCAAGTATGTGTGTGTGTGTGTGAGTGCCTCGAATTGTAGCAAGATGGAGAAAGAGAAGAAGGATTGCAGTCTGACCACACTCCATAGGAAGTGGGGAGAGGTACTTTCTCTCTGTTTCTCTCTCTCAGGTAAACACCATCTGGGGAAGAAAATGACACATAGCAAACATTTCCTTTATGTTTAGTAAGTTCTTGTAAGTGAGTATATTTAAACCACTGGAGGTGATTCCCAGGGTTGAACATTCTAGATGGAGGGTCAGTGAAATTCAGTGATGAAGAAAGTTTAGGAAACATTTCCCTCTGGCCAAATAGTCCTACTTCTAAAATATAGCACACATATGTCTTTCTTCATAGTTACCATTTCTCTTTTATTTTGTCTTTCCTCTCTTCTCTTTAATTTATAACACAAGTAAGTGTCACCTATTCTAGAAAACTTTTTCTTTGACTATCTCATACAGGAAACTTTATTCTTAGAAAGTCTTTGGTGAATGTGTGACTTACGGCTTTGTGTGATTATCTACCCACCATGTCACATGGATATGATGCACCTCTCAAAACAAACCATGATTTTTGTGTGTGTGTGAAGGACTATGCAAGGTGCTTCATTTGTTAGAAAGAAATGCCGGGAACTTTCGATAACAAGGATGGTTAGACAGGTAAGAAGAGCTTCTCTAGTAGCTTCTCTATTTGGGAGCAAAATACTTAATTGCTCCAAAGAAGGAAGAGTTCAGAAACTCACTTATGTGATAGAAAAAAAGTTTTAAAAATCAATTTAAAGTTTGGTGAATCTGAGATTAAGGGGACAAAGTATTGACTAAGAACCATTGATGTATGACAAAGACTTTTTACAGGAAGAAGAAGAAATTTAAAAGTTTCATTTTTAGGAAAAAAAAACCTGAGGGTGAAGTTAGATCATTAAGAGAGAGATGCCTGGTGGGTCTTCTCACTTGCCTTGCCATCTGGTTCGGTGCAACATAACCTTTGGATTCTTCACATAGAGAAAGCAAAGGACAGCCTGCTTCCTTCCAGCCACATACTGATCTTTCTTTACAAGTGAATCTTCTTGCACCAACACATTCTTTCTTCTTTTTTTTTTTTTCTTGTTTTGGAGAGGTTTTTGCTATAGGGCGCATGCGCTCGCCAGACAGACAGAGAGAGACAGAGAGACAGAAAGTGAGAAATCACCCCCCAGGGGGGATGGTCACGCCGCAATCCCTTCTCCTCCATTCTCCTCTTGGGATCTTGGGCACGCACGCACACGCACCCAGCGTGAGTTTAAGCCACTGGGTCCGGGACGCGAACCGCGGTCGACTACGTGGGAGTCCAGCGACATAGCCATTATGCTAACTGCTGGTCCCACGTTCTTCCTTCTTGATGACTGCATTTGAAATGGTTGTACAAGGTCCCAGGAAAGAAAGAAATAACATTATGGGTACGTTATTTTATTTCACATTTAAATGGGTAGTTTCCTTTTTCTATTTTCTTAAGTTCAAACCAAAGTCAAAATAATGCGGACCTTGAAAAGAATAGATGCTATTAGGATTAGCAGTTCCTATTCGGAATGTTCTCAACATTCTCTTGCTTAGCTTGTGTGCCTTTTATTCTTCTAAGTTTTTCAGACAATACTAAAACAATTTGCTTTTCCTCCTATAGAGATAGAGATAAGAGTCCTATAAAAATGAAATTCCTGACATCGAACCTTATCTATCCTTTTAATATTGTTTTCCCTGTCTTAGTTTGACTTGGGATTATTTTCCCCCAGGTGGAATTTTCCTTGTTTTTTTTTTTTTTTTTTTTTTTTTTTTTTTTTTTTTTTTTTTTCGTTTAGAAATAGTACGGTTTCTCAGGTCTCAGTCAAAAATGGTAATTTCTCATGGTCAATCATCTCAGGCCATAAGGAAGATACCAGTAGGCATTCAAGTTCAGTTCATGGACCATGCAGCAATATTCAGTCACACTGGATCTTGTCATGCCCCTTTTTAAGAATTATTAATAAAATTGAATAAAAGGAAACACTTCTTTAAGGTCTTCCATTTGATTGGCCCAGCTTTCACATGCTTTATTGCCAACATTTTACCCGAAATTGTGATTTAAATCCAGTGACCAAGAAAGTAGGCATTCACAGTCCTGATACGATTATTAGATCAAGTTCCTCAACCCTGACACCGTCCCCCCTCCTGCCTCCTGCCACCCCACCTTGGTATGGACCACCCTGGCTTGCCTTCAGCAAGAATCCTATTAGACTGACTTAGGCAGAATTCATTCCCTTACCCCCTGATGTTTCCTCTTAGTATTTTCCCATCATTTGACCTCCATCTTGCTTCTTGGCTAGAAATACCCACCTGCCATTACTGTATTTGGAATTGAACCTGGTTCTATACTGTGGTCTCTTTTTCCCATTGCAGTAGTTCCTAAGTAAAGTCTATTCTTACTGTTTTAATACTATCCAGTTCTGGTGTTCTTTGAGAGGCGCTGTTCATTTCTCTAAGGTCTTTACTGATAAATGAGCTTGGACAGACAGTTGGCTCCTAGGTACACTTATTCCCATCTTTATGAAAAAAAAAAAAAGAACTTACATCCAGTTTCTTTTAAAATAAATGTAATATTTACAGGGATTTTATACAGAACAGAAGATTTACAAGGCAGAGGAAAGAGTAGATCAATGAGAACTCTAAATTTTAGCCAGGATTGAGTTAATGATGCGAACTAGTTGCTGAATTTTGTCAGTCACATTGTTGGCTGTTCATTAATTTTATTTTTTGAAGTAAGATTGAAACATTCTGTGAAGAGCAGACTGTAGACTGTCAATGCGGTGACACTGGACAGTCAGTTTATTTTGGTTCACTTTTATATCTTTAATATCTAGCCCAGTGCCAGGCACAGTGTAGGTGAGAAGTTAGTATGTATTAAGGAAGGTCTCAGTCTGTAAATAATTTAATTAAAAAACTGGTTAAACTGAGCTCTTCCAAAGCTCATTCAAACCTGCGATCATTTTGACATTGTCTTAAGCAGAAAAAGCACAAGCACCTAAGCGAACACCAAAGGAAAATAAGAACTAAGCCTCAATAGACGTGCAAGGAGCAGAAGCTGGCAGGCAGCCAGCGGTAGTCCCAGGGTTGTGGTTTGACTCTGCACTCCATGCAGTTTTATTTTACTGGTAACAGTTTTACTAAAGAAATGGAGACAAACTCACAGTTAAAAGAGCCCTTTTCTGAGTTTGGTGGAGGCATTTAACTAGCCAGGTAGCAGCAGCTTCCACAAGTTAGATGCTTCTCAACTCCTGAATACCAGACTTAGGTGAAGGTGTGGATGTTTTACTCAATTTTTCCTGTATTGGTAATGGCAATTTCACTCAATGTGTTTGTACTCATTGTAGACAGAGAGAGAAATGATTGAGTCATTGGAAAAGTCATGACATATTTTTCTATGCAAAAATGCGTCGCGACTTTTCCAATGGCCCAATTCTTCGGGCCTAACAGTGGCTATACACCTTAAGTACTTAAAGGTTATGCAAAGTGGCCAAGGCAATCATGGATGGAGTCCCACATGATAGAATCAGAAATCTTTTGTGCTTATATATTTGATACATACATGTCTACTTCATCACCCCAACTTTGCCTTCTAGGTCCTTCCATTTGGAAGAATGGTTCATACTCACGTTTAATCTCCTTGGCAGAATACCTTGCATTTAATAGGGGCTCACCAAGTGCTGCTTTATCATTTGACGGACTTGTTCTGCACAGAATGCACTGACAGTAGGGAGAGAGAGTGCATTACAGGTGACAGCTCACTCCCAGGACAGTCTCAGCACGACCGTGTCTTCTTTTCACTTGCTTCAGAAGCTTGGAGGATCCTAGAGCACTGTGTGATAAGCCCTTTCTTCTAAATACTTCTTTTTGGAAACAACATTTATTCATGAGGAAGCACATGCACGCACACACATGAGCACTAGAGAAAGAAAGAGAGGAACTTCCACCGCAGGGTCTGGTCACACCATCGTCCCCTTCTCCTGTCCTCAGGCCTATTGGATCTTAAACAGTGGTGTGCAAACCTGGTGTGTTTCAGGCTGCCTGGGCCAGGGCTTCAAACCGTGGTTGCCAGGTAGGCTCCTGTTTCTCTTGTGCATATTACTGAGCATCACAGAGCCGGCCCTCCAGGCCCTTCTCCTAGGGAGGTGTTAGAAGACTGAGATCAGACCTCAGTATCCCCTGAGTGATCCACAGCACCTAGGCCAGAGATCAGCATGTGGACCACATCCAAGAAACACCTCCGGGCATAGCTCAGAGTTTCAATTGCAAAGTATATTTCGAATACCAGCATTATTATTTATGGTCTTAGTTATAAGAGTTTATTGTTATCTTATTAAAAAATAAAACCAAAAATACAACAGATTTTTTAAACTTTTATTTTTTATTTTAATTTGACCATAGAGGTCCAGAGCGAGGTGGGATTGGGAGTGAGAAAGCAAGCCACCAGGTCCGGGACTCATACTGTGGTTAACCATGTGGGAGTCCAGGGCCCTTAAACACCATGCCACCTGCTGGCCCCAGTACAACAGATTTTTAGTTATTCTTCTTGTCAGCTTTTGGTTCTTAGTACAATAATAACAGGGGCCCTGAATCAGAGAGTAAATGAGAAAACTCACTGCTCGCCTGGAAGAAGCAGACAATCGTTTTCCACCTCAGCTGACATAAGGAGGTGTGGATAATCATGACCCATGGGAGCCATGATTCTGCTGAAGGCTCTCCTTGACTTGGGCGCTGTGTTAAGTGGGGACACCAATACCTACTCTCGACAGCACATGAAGTGTGAAGCTAGTGCTAACACATAACGGGTCAGATGTACTTGCAGATGGTGTGCCATCGTGGCCGCCTCTCCGTTGCCCCGGTCTTTGACTCTGTGAATGAGGAATGAACATGGCTTAAGAACTCATTGTAGATTCTTCTCTAGGCTCTGACCTGCTGTTCAAGCTCATAGTAATCTCCACAAAGTACCTAGTTGAGTGAGAACACACTCCAATAGGAACTGTTTCAATAGGGGGGCAGTAGGCAAACAACCAGATGTGAGGTAGTCAGAAAGTTCATGTAAAATGTGTATTATGAAAAACCTATGGAGCCTATCCTCATGGCCTAGTGGTTGAGGTAGCCTGAACTCATGTGTTGACTATGGTTCAAATCCCAGGCCTGGCAGCTCAAGCAATACTCTGGGTACATGTTTGTGCATGCCTAAAATCCTGCCAAGATGGAGAAATGGAGGAGGAGCGTGTGGTATAACCAGGCCGTTTTAGGTGATTGTTTTCTTCCTGTCTTTTTCTGTCACTCTCTGATGAGCACACCCCTCCCCGCCTTTTGGCAACTAAAGAAAAACCTATGCATAGATTTAAAATTTTTTTGACCCCAAAATGAATTCATACTTTAATACCACTTTCACATGAAGTTTTTAAAGTCCCTTCACATTTGGGCCTTCCTTCTTTTTTATCTTGTTTCTCAGTGGCATGATGTCGCTCTGGGGGCTGGGTGCTTTATTGGTCTGAGAACAACAAGGGAGACTGTGAGAGCTGATGTCAAGACATTGCCACCCGAGGCTGGTCATATCTTGAGAGGCATGTAGTTCTACTCTCAACGTTGTATCAGTAAGAATGGCTTCAGATAAAGTCCTCTGCAAACCTAGTCATTATTTTTTGGCAGACTTTCTCCAAATATAATTGGCTTATAGCTAAAAATCTTCTATAGCAGGTTAACTCATTTAGTTACTTGGGATTACATTTTTTATCCAATTTATCTTGGAGGTACACCAAGAAGTTACCTTCATTAAAATTAGATGTCCTTTGGGTACAATATTGAAAATGTTTAAAATGGGTAATTTCAACACCTGCTTTAAAAAATCTGTAGGATAAAATACTTATTCATAAGCTCTGTAATGCAGAACTTGAGACCTTTAGTTCAAGTGGGCCTGGGATTGTTTGCTAATAAAACCTGACCCTTTCTGCCAACCTTTCCTGCTCTACCTCTGGAAGCCAGCTTTCTATTCAAGCAAAGAGCCTATATTTTGTTAGAGGATTAAAATCCTAGTCTTTTTCTTTATGTACAAAATGAATCAGTCTATCCTTAATTGAGAGTGTAGATTATCTTCCAGTCCTTCCCAAAGAATTTTGACTCTTAGCTATAGAAACTCAGCTGGGGATCAGCAGGTGGTGTGGCGCTTAAGGCGCTGGACACTCCCACATGGCTGACCATGATTCGAGTCATGGACCTGGTGGCTTGCTTTCTCACTTTCCCTCTCTCACTCTCTCTATGTCTTTCTCTGGTCAAATTAAAAGTAAATGAGTAAATAAATAAAATTAAATTCAATAACTAAAAAAAAAAAAGAAAGAAACTCAGCTGGACATTTAGCTAGAACATTTCCTCAAGATAACTTGAGGCCCAGTGGCATTGTGTGCTGCTAAGTCGCCATGATCCATAGGCTAGAACCAAGAGGGAGGCCCAGGTCGATCTATAGTATGGCCTAGAGGCTGAACTTGATGGCATGTGCCTGTAGTCCCCGTGACTTGGGAAGGTGAGGCAAGAGGATCACAGTGGTGTGACTCTGTCTTAAACTAAAAACAAAAACAATAGATTATTTAAGTATATGCAAGAATCTAGTCTTAACTGTTCTAAATTTCACTTGGAATCAGTCAGTCCCCAGAGAACTACATAGTTAGATAATCTGACAACAGCTTTGGCTTTTTTTTTTTTTTTTCTTTTTAAAGACCTACACTTACAACTTTTATCTGCAATATTATTCATGTGCCCATGACAAAGGATACTGTCAGAGAAATGTTATCAGAAAATTTGTAGGGCTGATGACATGGAAGCTGTCTTCCCCTTGTGAAGTGCCTCCTTCCCGAGGATTCACAGAGTAAATATCTCCTGGTTCGGTTCTTGCCAAGACCCACAGTCAAGGCAGGCTCAGATTTGCCAATCCATTTCACATGTTTTCTTGTTCCATAGCTTTGATACCCAATTTCTTCTCATGAGCTCTGCACACTTGGTCTTCAACACAGAGTCTGATATTATAGCATACATTTTTCTGACCTTTATTTCTATCATCTTGTTTTTTTTCCCCTTCTTTTTCAAATTCCTAAACTATTTATTTATTATCATGTTTTCACATAGCTCTGTCTGTCTTTCCATCTATATCTAAAAGCTGGCCCAAGTCCTCTAGGTAATATAATTATGGTTTCAATAGCTAATCAATTATGTTTTCATAACTAACTGAAAATAAATATATTGGCCTCTCTCTAATACCTGAAGGAATATAGTCATCTGGAAGTGGAGGTGACACTTTGTTAGGATGTGAGCAGGAGTTCTACTTGGTCAGTTTAGAGAAGGGAGATGTTGGCAAGGCTGGGTGAGCATAAGACTCTTTGAGACCTTAACATCTTAGAACAAAAAATGTTCCCGATCTGTTCTACCGAAGCAGAAATCCCAGTTCTGTACCTGGCCATCGGGGTCAGAGCCACATGACAGAAACCTCAGCCATGCCGCCTTTGGTCCTAGGATGTGCTGTTGGCTCCTTCCAAAGTGTGCGGCTTTAGATTCATGATCTACCGGGTGTGAAGGTGTGCGCACCTGCGTGAACATGCCCATCACCGCGTGTCCGTCCCAGGTCTCAGCTGAACCCACAGCACTGGCTCCAGATGCTCTGCTTTACCACGGAGGCGTTCCTTCATTGACAAACATACGCTTCCCTTTGACAGCAAGTGGCCCCCATTCATCTTCTCTGCTTCCTGGGCATTCTGGAATGGCACAATGGAATTCCCTGAGAACAGGTGTTTAATTATTGAACAGGGCCCTGCCTCTGAACTCTTTGATTAAAAGAAACACTGCAGACATATTTCTGACCCTGGTGCCCCATCCTTCCTTTTATGCCTTGATTTGTCAACATCCATTTGTCTTTTCCAAAACTGAAGTAGAAAATTTCATAAAAATTTTATTTGTCTTGCATTAGATTGAACACACTCGTTTATTTGATTGAGGTTGCCTCCTTTTCCTCCAATTCCTCCTAGCATCACAATCAATTTAATATTTCTGAAACATCTTTCATTGTACCAGTCACTGCAGAAAGCCCTTTAATGACTCCTGTGCACACAGGTTAAAATCTGAACACACTAGTATTTTGGACTTCCAAGTCTCCACAGTTTGGATCGAGTTTTTATTTCTAGCTTTATTTTCTATTACTGCTCCTTTTCACAAAGTTTTTGATCCAGTCACATGAACTTTTTAATTTTTTGTTTTAAGTTTTTGTTTTGAGGATGTTCCAGTACAGTTGCCAAACATACGTAATAATAGTAGTGATGGTAGAGGTAATAGTATTAAAAGGAGTGAAAATAATGGCAACCACATTGAAGTGTTTGAATCCAATGCTTTTTTGTTGTCTTCCAAATATTTTTCCTTTGTCTTCTTTCCACACCTTTCCTCACCTGTCCTAATGCCACTTCCGGGCCCTGGCAGACCCCTCCCCTCCCTGAAACCTCCTAGGACACTGTGGCTAGTAATAAGCTCTCTTCGCTGATCTGCTATGGTCTTACTGGCCAACCACTAGTGACCACACTGTTCACAACTTCTGCAACCAGCTGCTTTTCTGTGTTTAGGAAGTTGTCAGCTTGCAGGAGTGACTTACATTCCTTTAGTGTGAATAGCACCTACTTCAGATTCATTGTGGGATGTGTTATTGTATACAGAAAATTAAATTCTGGTGTACTCCACACATGCTTGCACCCATGTGGATAAGAGAAACAATGAACAAAAGGAGCAAAATCACTTGCAAGCCAATGGCAAATAGCAATTCCTGACGTTTTGTCACTGAAGACACTTGGAGGATTCTATCTTCTCTCTCTTTGCTCATCCTCCTCTCACTTGTAGACCTACATGTTTTAAAAGTTTATTTATTTATTTCATGGGAGGCAGAGGGAGCAAGAGAAAAAGAGAGAGGCAGACTTGCCAAAAGGGTCCTTGTGCCACAATCCAACCCCCGGCCTCCGTCAGCCCAGGTCACAGGTAGGTGGGTGTCCAGTGGGCACCGGGGTCACGGGGTAAACTCAGGACCTTCCCATGTGACTTCAGCACTGCGGGGCCTTGTGTGAGCACTACAGCCCAGACCTTGTCTCTGAGTTGTCCTGTCCGGACACAGTAAAATGAGGACTGTGAACTGAGTTGTATTAATATAGTTCAAGTTGAAAAGGGTCCCGGTTTAGTATTTATTGTGTGATCTTAATTTACAGTACTTTTAGAGGAGAAACATACTTTAGCTCATGCTTTTTTTCCTATGTTCTGGCACAATCATACAAGAATGATACTAATGATAATAGTAAAATCAATGGTGATAAAATAGGGCTGCAAACATGAAGGCTTTAATCTATGAGACAATTTGATCATTTACATTCAAATTGCAGTGCAGTGAAGAGCAATTCACTGTCCTCTAATTTTAATTGTTTGGCTGGTATTTTCTCGAAAAAGAGGCGATGTGATTTTTTTCCGAAGGCAGCTGGGGGTTTCTTGGAAGGGTATGGAGGAATACCTGGCATGGAGTGCAGTGCAGGCCTCCTGGGGGACTGGCTGCATCAGCGAGATGCCCTCTTTCTCACGCTGCAGCTACACCTGTGCATCATCAATTTGGGAAAAATGTGAATCTCACCTTGAGATTTAACCTACTTTTAGTTTATGGAAAATTTCGAGTGGAATTACTAAAGTAAATGTTGCCCAATTATAGCATCGTATTTATTTTCCTTGACCAGCTTTGGTTTTAACTAGCCTTCAGTTTTTACTTTATTATTTAGAGAAGGCTGATGGGCCATTTCACATGCCATATGTGGTATGTGTGCTTGTGAGACTGACTGAGCAAAAGAGCATTTGCATGTGCCCATAAGCCATTGACTAAACTAATCAGTCAGTGCTTTGCAAGGATCCCATTGTATCTGGTTGGATAGGATGGTTGATTTGAGGTGCACGATCACTCTCGTGCTTTTCCGAATTTTACCACACCATCTGCAGCATGTGCTGTGCACCTGAAAGCCCTTGGGAAGCAGCGATATCTGTGCGTGGTGTCCCACGCTGTGCTGGAGTTGTGCCATGCCATTGTCGCTTATCTCATGAGGAAAGAAAGTTGCAGGGCTTCAGATAGAGGCTCAGGTTAGCTCTGGCATATGTGGGAATGAGTCTGCAAGATATTTGCATATAATCTATTATTTTATAATTGGATAATTATTACTGTTTTTTCCACCTGAGTCATTTGTTTAATATAGTTTTTTTTTTTTTTTTTTTTTTTTTTTTAAAGATTACTTTAACCATACTTAGTGGGTGGACAGCAGGTTTTTTTTTTTTTTCTTTTTTTTTCATCTCTTTGTCAGGCTACATTGTTAGTCTGAAAGTAACTGATAAGAAGGCAATTCCAGAATTATTGAACTATCTGCAATGAAGAATAAATGCAAGATCAATGGACTATTTCTATACTTTTATATATCATGATGACTATTTTCCTGTCTTTTTTTCTTTGTGTAAGATTTTGTGTTTTCTTAGAATACCATAATAGATGTATTTTTTGTTTGTTTAAAAGAAGCTAGACTTGTAGGATGGCATCTTGTGTGTAGCATGTTGATAATAATTAAAGAGGAAATTAGGAACAAGGAGGAGGTAGTGAAGACTGGAGGACACCAACCACCCCACCCGCAGGTTTGGAAAGCAGCCTTGAGAGGAGGGATGACCTAAGGGCTAGAGTCTCCAGGGAGGGAGCCCAGATGCTTCATCGTAGCATGGCGGGCGGTCAAGGAGGAGAAGTGATGCTGTAGCGTGCACAGTGAGGAAGGAGCAGCAAAAGTGCCCAGCAGGCTGCTTCCTTGCTTGGGTGTGTCATGCTGGGCATGTTAAGTTGGGTAATCTTTCTCTAAAGTAGCAAGTAAACTTGGGGATGGCAGACACGATCAAATAGGGAGACAAGAAAATGTGCACTCCTTTCTTCAGAAAGAATCCACAAAACAAAACCTTGTTTCTCTCTTGTTGCTCTGATGCACACCCAGGTTTCCTGCCAGAAAAAGTGCACATTTGCCATGGGAGGAATCTTAGAAGTTGGCTCACGTGTCCCTAGAGAGGGACTTGTATTCAGGTACACTTCTCCCTCTGCTCTCAGTCACGCCCCTGGAAAAGGGCAGCATGTGTCTCCCATGACTGGTGAGGAGGAGCTGGCCACATGTGGCTTAGCCCTGATGGCCCTTTTCCACATCCCCCAGCCTTGCCTGTCCATCTGGAAGGTGTGTTCTTGTCTGCACTCTGGAGCCTGATATCTCAAGTTCAAATCTTACCTCTAGTAAGGGCTAATTATGTGATCTTGGGAAAGTTTCTCAGAATTCTGGTGTCTCATATTTTGTTTTGTTTTCTCATAGTCTGAAAATACAATGTATGGGATAATAGATTGTGTCCTTGAATTTGGTGTGGAAGAGTCTCTCATTAGTTAGATAATGGGGAGTTCTGGTGACACAAACAGACTAAGCACAGCACACATGCTCTCCCTCACCTCCAAAGATAAACCGCCAACACATCCAGGAATGTGTGTTTTGTTGGAGGATGATAGCAAGGGATGGAGTGTTGCACGTATGGAAAGATGCCTGGAACCTAACAGACACTTCATACGTGTTTGTTGAGAGAAGACTTTATTGAAAGAAGAAATGTGTTTTGAAATCTCTTTATTGTGCCAAATATGCTCTTCCCTCTCTCGCTACAAAAATTCTCTCTCTCTCTTTCATACACACACACACACACACACACACACACACCACAGTCATGCACATAAGCAGATCACCTACCCAGTCATTGTGAATCCTACCTCTATGGAGCTGTTTCTTATTTATGACACACATGCTTTCTAAAGACAGCAGGCCAGTAGTGTCTTTTTCCTCTTTACTAATATTGTTAAAAATATACTTATTTTACACTTAAAAAAAGACTAGACTTACAACACTACCATTTTCTGAATTGTTATTTGACAGATTACACAACTTGCTTCATGGTTCCAACATAGTATATTCGATAGGTAGTCCTGTCATGCATGAGCACTTTCAAGCCATTATCCCTAACTAAGGCGGGCTCATGGGACACGCTGACTCATATGGGTAAAGAAACAGCTGGGACACAAGCGTTGATTTCCTGCTGCTATTCTCATCAAGGACTTTTAAAAGACTCGAGTTCAACATTTAAATTGACCTCCATATTGCATTCATTAGTATAGATGGGATAGCTAGAGGGACATGTAAATATACAGCACTAGAATATCTTCACTTAAAGTAATCATTAGCAAGCAACACACCTATCACTTAGGTTCATGTTGGAGAGACCTGGATACAGGCTTAAAAAAGATTTGAGTCACTCGTTATATATTTACTTTAGTCATAATGCCTTTTAATTTAATTTTGAAAATGTATAGCATGACAGAATGTTCCTGCTTGGATGCAGAAATAAAATAATAGCCTGTAAGTAGTTAAAGAATGTGGAGGATTTAAGAAGGTTAAACTCAAAACAATATAGACCAGAAGCCCATAGGCTTGGGTAAAAATATCTAGGTTATTTATATGTTGCTTATAATTAGATCATATAGTTTGATAAGTGCAAAAAGTAATGCTCATATCTATGGTAAAATAGAGACAATAAATAAAATTTACTTGGACCATTCTTCCTAGATGGAAAGCCAGTGCCATTATTCGTTTTTATTCCTAGAGATAAACATAGCACCTGGCACCGTAATTACCTCTATTTCCAGTGACCAACTGTTTCCCATGTATTGCAGTGGCTGCTTGGCAGGCGTTGGCCAATCAAATCCTCACAGCTACTTAGTGTGACAGAAATTAGTTGCCCCTATTTTTTTCAATGGAATAAAATTAGTATTCAATAATAAATTTGAAAATGCAATGTCTCCAATAGGAATAAGCTTCATTAAATATTGTGTTGCACTAAATCCATGACAGTTGTGAAGAAAATTTCACAAGGTTTTTGGAAATTCCCGAATTTGCATATGTATCTTTCTGAAGTACAAATATGGTGGCTTTGGAAAGCTGCAAAACTCACTTGGAAAGCGCAGGCTACACGGTGGGCTTGGTTCATGCCTCAGTGACCCACATACAGCACTCACAGGGGTGCGATTAAGGTAGGACATGTGACAGACCAGAGATGTGAGAAGACAAGGTCCTCCTTAGGGATTCGTGGGGTGCTGAAGTCTCAGGTATTCAATCTGAGAAGGTGCATGTGTTCCTTGTAACCTCTTTCTACACTTGTTTTTATGTATTTGATTAATAGATGCATACAGTTTTGTATGCAGATTCTTCCTAATGCTATTCAAATTTCCCGTCACTAGAAAAATCAAAATTCTTCTGTCATAAAGAGGAATTAACATTCTTTATAACATTGACTAAATATTTGATTGTGTTAAGGAATCATTGTTAATTTTGTGTTTTAAGGTTTTTGCCATAGGGCATGTGTGATAACTGGAGAGAGATAGTGAGAGGGAAAGCAAGAAATCACCTGTCAGGGTGTATGGCCAGGCTGCAATTTCTTCTTCTCCATTCTCCTCTTGGGATTTTGGACGTGCATGCACATGTGCCTGGTGCGAGTTTTAAGCCACTGAGTCCGAGACTCTAACCACAGTTGACTATGTGGGAATCCAGCGATGTAACCATCACGCCATCTGCTGACCCTGAAATTGGCGTGCTTTTCAAGCAGCTGGGTCTGGGACTTGAACCAAGTGTTAGCCATGTTGATTTTAGATCCCTTAATTCCTAGGCCATGGGACTGGTCCTTTATTTGCCAGTCTCACAGAGGTGCTAGCTCTATCTAATACTATTAGCATTGCTCATCATCATTTTAAAAAATTCTTAAATTTATGTATCATTTTATTGAAACTATTAAGAAAATAGATAACTCTTAAAATACAAGTAAGTTATGCTGGTTGTAGAAAATTTGGAAAGTGCAGAAGAAACATCTTAACTCAAAAAGAAAACCATTGTTGAAATGTGGATGTTTCATAACAATCTTTTTTCAAAATATTTTGAAATATTCTCTGCTGTTCAGTTATAATGATTGCTGGAGGCGTTATACAACTTTATTTTGTAACATTTTTTTTTCAGTACAGATGTGAAAAGTTTCACATCTATTATTTAGTACTGCAATGTCAAATAAAGTTAGTTAGAGAGAAGTTTCAGGGAAAAAAAGACAAATTTAAACGAGACTATAGTCCCCAAGATGGAAAGTGACACAGGAAATACCCTCACATTGCAGCGGTTAGGAGGGAAATGGGGGAGGAGCATCAGGGTTTCATGCGTGCCTTCACCTTCTCTGCATTACACCAAATGAAGATCTTACTTGAAAGGTACAGATAGGGGAGCTGAGTCCATGGAGAAGCGAGATCCTCCAGCATTGGCCATATTTTCTAACTTCACGTCCTTCCCCTTCCCTCTGCACCTTGGGATCTGGCTGCCTTGGGGTATTTCTGGCCCCTCCATCTCTTGCACTTTCCTGAGTGATTACTGTGAAATCTGTTGACCCTTTGTCTTGAGATACTGTTTTCTTCCACCAAATTATAGAGGTCATATATGCTCTTGGAAAAAAAGAAGAACCCGAGTATAATTGAACACAGTGTATGCACAGCTTTATACACTGTTTTCCCTTCTCATCCTATGAACAAATTTCCTGTGTCCTTAAAATAGTCATCAATATGATGAGTGTGGTTACAGAAGGTATAGCCAGGTCCTAGGAGTGTGTTGCCATTGATATAGTGCTCCGTCATGTTGCCTATCTGGGCTGCTACCTCTGCTGACCTACTCGCTGCCCCAGGGGAGCAAGCAGCCTTTGCTCAGCCTCTCCTGTTGGTTGCTTTCTAGAGCCAATCTAGTTAGTCTGATACTCTGTGCTTCTGTTTGCTCTCCTATTACTTTAAGACTTGGATAAAATGAGACACCATGAGCTGTGGCACAGCTCCCTAAATAATGAGGCTGCAAGTCACAATCTGGAACTATGAGTGAGGTAACTCTCTGTGGGAACAAATGTTGGCAAATGATAAAAAAGGCCTGGAGAGAACTGGGAAGTTGCATTCCCTCCCCTCTCTCCCTCTGATGGACATTGAAGGCTTGATGTCCTCCCGTAGGTCTCTGTGGGCTCTGCGAGTGTGTGGGCACTTCCACCAAAGGACCCACCTTGGAACAAGAAGTGGGGGTTGACTTTAAGAAGTGACTCACACCATTGTGATGGCTTGGTGAGTCCTAAATCTGAGAGATAGGTCCGCAGGCTGGATACAAAGGGAAGAATTGTAGTTCGAGTCCAAAGGCTGTCTGCTGGCAGAATTCTCTCTTCTTCCAGAGAGGTCAGTCTTTTTCTATTAAGACCTTTTCTATTTCTTTTTCTATTAAGAGCATCAGATTAGATGAGGCTCAGCTATACTGGACATCTATGAGGCTCATCTATGATGGACATAGTCTGCTTTCCCTCAGTCTACTGATTCAATTGTTAAATATTTCTGAAAAATACCTTCACAGAAACATCCAGCATAATGTGTGAAGTATTTGGGTGATCTAGCCAAGTTGATACGTAAAATTGACTCTCGAGCACCAAATGAATAATTCAGTGTACCAAACTGTAAGATATGCCAAGAATGACATGATTACTCATGCTATTCATTTTGTTGAATTTTACAGTAAAGCAATTTTTGTCAACTTCTAGTTTTGCGTATGTGGCTAAAAAAAAAAATCTGTGGAAAAAATCCAATTTTTTTCAAGCCTTGAGGATCACAATAAAGCTGATGATAGCTTTGCAGCTGAATAAAATCCTTTGATGTAATGAATTAATTTAGAAGAAAAGTGATTAGAGTATGAGCTAATGAAATGCTAGCTCTGTTGGCTTTGTAATAAGGATTTCTGGTGGAAAGTCAGGAGGAAGAAACCGGTTCTTCTTTCTGGAATGTATCAGATTGTTCGCCACCAAATATTAACTTTGAAAACCCTTAGTGATCCAGGACCAGAGTCCATTTTGCTAGCAACAAAGGTAATGAAAACTGTTGTCGAATAGTAACTTCTTCAAATTGCAGTGTGAAGATCCTGAATGACAAACAGAATTTGCTTATTTACTGTGACATAATTTGAAAGTCTACTAGACTTTTAAAAATGCAAATCCTAAGTATGTTCCATTAGACTTATAAAAATATCATCAATGTGAATAACATATTCATCCCTGAATCCTTTAATGGCTCAGAGAGACGCTGATTCTGGTTTTTTTTTTTTTTTTTTTTTTTTTTTTTTTTTTTTTTTTTTTAAACAGTCAAGAAGGGCATGCACTATTACAAGCAATTGTAGACCTGGCACGTACAACTGTGGTTGAAGCTACAATTTTCCCAGTAGCATGGTGCACTGAGACACTACCTCCTGCCCCAGGTTTGCTTGAGGCTATTAAGTCTCTGCAAAACTGAGCCCTGCTCTGGGAAGAGCTATGAAGGTGGGTGCCTCCAGAAGTCATGTCCACCCCAGGCTTGTAGAACCCCTAGTATAGATGAGATGATGAAGACCCAGATAGAAGACACCATTCCAGAATCTTTCCTTTTTGTTGACTCATTCAATGGACAGGCTTCTTTTCTTTTGTAAACATCCAGTGTTAAAAAGAAAAAAAAAATTAATTTGCTGAACCAAGAAGCTTGGCTCAGGAGAACTGGAATAGGCTGCTTATAAATTATTGAAATTAGCTCATGGAAAACATGCTGCAATCTTGTCAAAAGGAAATATGCTCGCCCAGATTCATGACCTGAGGTTGCTCTGGCTTTGGAACACCAGGGAAAAGTACCAAATGCTTCAAACTTCCCAAAATGATAATTTTCAAAAGAGCTTAGCATATTTGGCAAGGACATTTGAGCACTGAATATGCTGAACCTGAAACTGACAGAAAAAAAATATTCCCCAGCATCTTTATAGAAGCTCTAACCACAGCTAACAACATTGTGGAACCGAAGGCCTCATCCTTTAATGAAGATCTCAAAGGGCACTGGGCTTGACAGTGATTGAGAGGAAGTAAAGTGTAAGTCATCTGGGGGAGGACGGAGCCAGAGAACAGGTCTGTGGCCTCTTTTGCCCAAGCAGGAAGCTTGTGCAGAACTCTCCTCTGAGATGTTTAGTTTTTGGTCAATGTCTCTGGGAAGTTTAATTTTCAAAAGTGAAGGTTCAATTAATTTTACAGAACTAACTCCTAGAAAATCTCTTCTTGGATTTGATTTAGAGGTTAATGATGTCCTCTTGCTAGCTTTGTTTTTTTTTTTTTTTTTTAATCTAAAAAAAAAGGGAGGAAGTGGCTTTGTCTGCAGCATCAGTTCTGAAATTAAAGCAGAGTAAAGGGTTCAATTCTGAACATGAGCTGTATTTTCTCTTGTGATGCAAATAGTGGAAAACTTGTAGCCAGCAAGCAGAGGATATGGTTTAGCTGTGTGCGTGTGTGTGCAGGCATGCATGTTTGTGTATAATCTAAAGCTACTGATCCTCTATCATTTTTAGTTGCAATATTTAAATGTATTAGTGATTTTTTTTAACGTTGCCAGAGAGCACATGAGTTTTCCAGAGGTAGACATAGAAAGGGGAGCCAGCGCCCCTAAAGGGGTGTGATCATGATACAATCCTTCCTTTTCCATTTCTCCATCTTGTTGGGGTTCTATGCATGCACACCAATGTTCATGATTTTCAAGCCAGCAGGGCCACCATTCAAAGTGTGGTCAACCATGTGGGATCTAGCTGCCTTAACCACTAGGCAACTGGGCCAGCCAGTGAAATTTCAGTTAACATTGAAGGAAACCAGAAGGTCTGTTTATCTAAGGGGTCACGGGTTAAGAGTTGATAATGCTGACTCTGCTCTAGTCTAGCAGACAAGCCTCTTCTAAATATACTAACTCTTTTCTTTCACCATATCCCTTCCTCTCCATGCACATTCTTCTTAACCATGTCAAAATGTGAACGCGCCATACTTTGTCCCATTTTTTTGTATACCCTGTTGCTTTTTCTTGATACGCCCCTACTCTCACATTTCTTTTCCTTTTTAAAAAACTTTTTTCTTTCTTTATTTCTCCATGAGAAAGAGAGAGAGAGAGAGAGAGATAGAGAGAGAGAGAGAGAGAGACCCCCAACAGGGTCTTCATGCCACAGTTCACTCCCAGCCTGAGCCAGCCAAGACACAGGCACACATGTATGCCCCTTGTGGTAAAAACCTAGGATCTAATGTAAGGTCTCAGTATCGTGGAGTGCTGTGTCACCATGGTGCCACCACAGCTGACCATCACATTTCTAATCAGAAACTTTCTATGTATCCCTCAGACTAAAGTCAAATGGTACCTCCATTAAGATGGCTTCCATGATTGCACAGACACATTTATCATTCTCTGAGTCTGTGCTGGCACTACTGTGGATGTATCACTTGGGTTACTGTACTTGGGTCTTAAAAATTACATGATGGGGCCAGCAGATGGAATAGTGGTTGCGTCACTGTAAAACCACATGTTTGACAGCCGTTCGAGTCTTGGACCTGGTGGCTTGTATCTCCTGCTGGGCATGTGAATGCATACCCAATATCCTGAGAGGAGAATGGAGGATAAGGGATTGGGGCCTGGCCATTTCCTTGGGGGGAGGGGTGATTTTTTACTTTTCCTGTCTCTCTCTCTCTGGTGAGCACATACTCCAAGGCAAAAATGTCTAAAAAATGACAATTTCAAAAATACATTCTTCTTTCAACAGTTGAAGTACTACAGGCAAGGGTAAAGTCTCTGTTACCCTCCATCCCTCCTTTCCATGGCCATCAGATTAAATAATCTGTTCTCAGTGTGGCAAATGTACTAGGCATTTCTACTTACGTATACATTATATATCCCTACATAAAATAGGCAGTATTGTCTTTTGTGTGAGTTACAAAAATGACAACAATGCAGATGCTGTTCTGCAAATTAATGATTTCTTAGTGTGTCTTGTCTATGAACTTGTGGGAGAGTTCTATCTGTCTCACTAGATGGTTAAGTCTCTTAGTCCAAAGATGATCCGTGTGTAAATTCATATGTAACTGCGTTCATGTATGTGCTTGTACGTGTGAGTTCATAAATGTGCATTTGATCATCTCATCCCTTACACCTTCTATGCCCTATCCTTCTAACAGATAAACCACCATTGCATAGCCAGTGTTTAAACAGGACAGAGATCAATAACAAGCATTATGCATTGGTATTGCTCCTTCATGATTAGAGGAAAACTTAATAGAATCAAACTGAAACTTATGAGTGAGAAATGACCAAGATATTTCACTTGTGTAATCTCAGACAAATGACATATATATGCTAGAAGCTCAAGAGCTGAGTTCTCTAATATGTTAAATACAAAGGATCACAATGATACTGCCATCAAAATTAATAGAAAGTATGAATTAAATTTATATTTTCTAAAAATAGTTTCCTGATTAAGAGTATGTAGACTAATGACAAAGTGATCACTTACTTAATATAAAGAGAGTGAAGAAACATTATCTTTCCTTTTGGGAATTGCTGGACAATTGAAAGAGGTTAATAGAAATATATTGAGGCCAGTCAACAAACAGCTTGGTGACATGTATGTCTTATCTCATTTTTACAAGTATATTGCTAGTTATACTCTAAAAATTAGCTCAGATTGTCCTGGGGCACATACTAGCAGACAACTGAGCATAAATATTTACCACTCTAGTATCATATAAATGACAATCTCTTTGTCAAGTGGTAGAAATGCCTCTGGCAAAGAAAAAATAATGCCTAGGTGGCAAATTTTCTTCCTGCATCTGTCTTTAACACATTAAAAGGCAAAGGAAAAACAAGCTTGTCTCAATGGCGAGCCTTGTTTGTGTGTGTGTGTGTGTGTGTGTGTGTGTGTGTGTGTTATTTAATGGATTTCCTAGGTTCCCAAGTCTCAAGGACCTTCAGCCATTCCTAACCCAGATGCAAGCAGGATTGGTTAAAATCTGATTTTTCTTACTAGGGCTCCATCTCAGACCAGTGGAGAAGCAAACAGTTCCTTACATATAGCTAGGGATGTGAGTTCCTTATTAGAAAGCCATATGATTTAAAGTCAGAAAATATTCATTTAAATCCCAATTTGGTCACTTACCAGTTTTAAGAATTTTGGCAATGTACTTAACTTTTTGGCATAGGTGACAGATTTGTGTTATCTTTCTTTCTAAATGTAGTCAAATAGTCTCAGTATAGTGAACAGACATCTAAATTTGTAGACTTTTGGGACCAGCAGGTGGCGTGGTGGCTAAGGCACTGGACACTTCCACATGGCTGACCATGGTTTGAGTCCCAAACCTGGCAGCTTGCTTTCGCACTTTCCCTCTCTCTGTGTGTGTGTGTGTCTCTGGTCAAATGAAAATAAATGAATGAATAAATAAAATGAAATAAAAACTAATTCTAAAAATACATACATACATACATACATAAATAAATAAATTTGTAGGCTCTGCATTTCATGACGACCTTTCAGTCATTTTGAAATGTTCTTTACTGGTTAACTGCTGTTAAAGAGTCCATAGAACCAGAAAACATTTGCGGTTAGTGCAGTGTATAATGCAGTCACTGGCTTAGAGATTGAGCATCTGGAGGAAATCATCCTTGTTCTGTACAAGAATACAGGTCTGAGTGAGAAGTGACTTGCAGGATCCGGCACTGAGCCCGTGGTGGGGCTGTGCAGGCGCGGAGGCCTTCCCAGGCACAGGTCGGAGCTCTGCACAGTGCTCTGAATGGCCTTCTTCGTTCATTCAGTTATTCACCGATCCCGTGAGTCCATTATTTCACATAGCTGCTACCAGTATGAAGTCATGCAAAGTACCTCCTTCCAGCAAAGAAGAAGCAAGTTTTAAAAATATATTTATTGGAGTGAAAAGTTGCCAATTTTTCTTAGATTTTCTATTCACGTCCAGATTTTAAAACTTCCTTCTGAGGACTTTCTAGTCTGTCTTAGACTACCTCACAACCCCTCTTGGTCACGTAGTGGAAGGCACAGGGGCCCACATTTAATTTGGCATTGTTTCCCAGATCTCAGTTCAATGATTGGTGCATGAAAAATCTTCCGTTTTTGTTTTTTTTTGAGGGAAATTTAAAAGACATAATTGATTAATTCCACACTTGGGTCTTCTATATCCAAGGAAGCTTGGAAAATATAATTCTACAAGATACCAGGCAGGGCATATCGCATACTGAGGACAGCTCAGGAAGCTGAGATGAACATACGTGTCATTATGGGGCCAGGTGGTAGCACAACAGATGCACAACTGGACCCACATGAGAGAGTCCTGGGTTCACTTCCCAGGGCTCCCTGAACATGCAGACGTAAGCCCGGGAGAAAGGCTGGCTGGAGCTGGGGGTGGACTCTGGCATGAGGTTGTGCCTGTGTCTGTCTCTCTATCTCATGAAAGAAATAAGTAGACTTAAAAAAAAGAAAATGTTTTCTATTAAATGCTTCTTATAGTCCCACTTCTCTTCAAACAAGGAATGTGAGAGCTTGGAAGGTCTAACAGCAGGGAGGCCAACTGAAGAAACTACCGAAGGTATCAAAGGGGCTGGGTGATAAGGGGTAGAAGGAAGGGGATCAGGGAAAAACACACACGAACATTTCATAGACACAAAAATGCAACGTTATCTGTTGATGATAATGTAGACGATGATGTCTTTGACTTGATTAATGTGCAATATAATCGTGCTGGGAAAAACCAGGTTGTACACTGTAAAGATGTGCAGTGATTAAATGTAAATAAAAATTAATTTAAAAAGAAAATGCATGGATTTCAAAAGTTTTTCACACTAAATAAATTTGTACTTTCTTTTAAAAAAATTGTATTACATACCAAAAATTTGCTAAGAGAGCAGATTTCAGGTACTTGCCCGCCCCCGAAAATAACTACATGAGATGATAGCTATGTTAATGTTCTCGACTGTAGTTATTATTTCACTATGTACATGTATCAAAACATTGTTTTGTATACCTTAAATATATACAGTAAAAAATAAAAAATAAAAAAGGGGGAAAAAGGGGACAAACTTTTTAACCACTTTAACCATGAAGCCTGAACACATTCTATATATTTTAACCACTATTACACGCACAGCACCTAGCAGGGTAGCTGCCATGTATGACCGCTCGGCATAGTCTCCCAAAAAAGCAAAACCTGTCTCTCGACCTCTCCATCAGATCAGTGCTGCTTCACTATTATTCAGAAGACGTTTTGGAATTTTCAATGTATTAATGGCAATTGTTTTAACATCACCTGATATCGTAGTTCATTTTTCTAGAATACTTTTCCATGTTTATCTTCTATTGTACCCTTTTCTGTATACTTTCTCAAATATATGGTATCGTCTATAAGAAAAAATATGAAATCTCTTACAAGATTAATAATTTAGGTTTTAGAAGGAAAGTTGGAGAGGGAGAGAGTGTAGGGAGGGAAATTAGGGAGAAAAATAGAGAGGCAGGACATTTGTGGGACACAGAAATGGTTTATTACCTGTTGATGATAACATGTATATTATCCTCAAAAAAAGGGGGGATGGATATATATCTCAAAGTAGCGGTATATTGAAAATTTTTAGTTTAGTTTTGTTTTAAGGTTTTTGCCATAGGGTGCTTGCATTTGCTGGAGAGAGACAGTGAAAGATCACCTGAAATGGGATGGCCATACCACAATCCCTTCTCTATTATCCTCTCGGGATTTTGGACATATACATAATATTCAGCAGCCAGGTCCAGTTCTCAAACTGATCAGACACATGGGAATCCAGAACCTTAACCACTACATCACCTGAAGGCGTTAAGACTATACGGGTTGTTAAGTGAGACAAATTTGAGTTTGAGTTCTTAAGGTTCTCTTGTATTAGGTTTATAATGAGAAATTATTGTTGCTCTTTTATGTGCAAAAATGTGTCATGAATTTCCCGATGACCCAGCAGCTTTGCTTATGTCAAATATAGCTCAATAATGAAATAAACTGACATTGCTGAGATACATGGCTCAGGGTCTGGCATGTAGTAAGCATTCATTTGCACCTCTTCGCTTCTGCAGTTATCCAACCACTACATATTTATCTGAAGTAGTGAATAAATTCATAGATAAAACTTTGACAAATATTCAGTTTCTTACCCTCAATTTGGAATGCACCCAAGCATCACTGTTTTGTTAATTATTTTTTTTTAGCTTTATTGAGTTATAATTGACAGGTAAAAATTGTATATACAGATGGCGCCCGACTTACGATGGTTTCATTTAGGATTTTTCAATTTCACAATGGCGTGAAACTGTTGCAATTTAGAAATACTTCAAGTTTAGAATTTTTTTTTTCCTTAGGCTAGTAATATGGGGCATGAGATACTCAGCACTTAATTATACTGTAGGCTTCGTGTAGATAATTTTGCCCCACTCTAGGGTAACACAAGTGTACTGAGCACAACTAAGGTAACTAAACTATGAGGTGGTCTTGAAAAAGTTCATGGGAAATGCATATCATGAAATAATTGTGGATGGCTTTCAATATATTTTTGTACCAAAATAAATTTGTACTTTAATTCCTTTTTCCTGCGAACTTTTTAAAGTACTGTTGTATGATGCTTGATACAAGGTTTATCGAACGCATTTTCAGCTTAATGGTATTTTCAACTTAGATGGGTTCATTGGGCTGTAACCCCATTGTAAATGGAAGTGCACTTATATTTAAGGTGTACAGCTTGGTGTTTTGGTATACATATAAGTTGTGAAATGATTACCACAATCGTGCTAATTAACATATATGTTCTATGTCATCTCTCATAGTTATTTATTTGTTTGTTTTGTAGTAAGGACTTAAGTTCTACCCTCTCGGCAAGCTTCAAGTATAAAGAATAGTAATATTAACTATAGTGATGAGGGTGCATACTAGATCTCCAGAATGTATCCATCTTGCATAACTGCGACCGCATCTTTTCAATACCATCTTCTCATTTGTCTCCAACCCTTAGCCCTTGGCAACAGTCATTTTACTTGTGGCTTCTGTAAGTCAAAATTTTTAGACTTTTTATTTTGGTGAGGTCATGCAGTATCTGTTGTTTTATGTTTGGATTATTTCAGTTAACAGTGTCCTCCAGGTTCATTCACTTTGTTGCAAATGAAGGAGTTCCTTCTTTTTGAAGGTAAAAAATACCTGGTGTGTGCGTGTGAATGTACCACATTTTCTTTAACCATTCGTTGTTGATGGACACTTAGGTTGATACCATCTGCTGACAGTTGTGAATAACGTTTCAATGAACATGGGAGCACAGACTCCTTGTTGACATGCTGACTTCAGTTCTCTGGTTATACACAGTAGTGGAATGCCTGGAAGATATGGCAGTTCTGATTTTAGGTTTGTGAAGAACCTCCATACTGTTTATCGTAATGGCCGAACCAGTCTACATTTCTAGCAATGGTAGATTAGGGTTCTCTTTTCGCTGTAGTTTAGGTAGCTCTTGGCATCTTTGCTTTTCTGGTAATAGTCATTCTAACAAGTGTGAGGTGATTCTCATTGTGGTTTTCATTCGCATTTCCCTGATGATTAGAGAAGTTAAGCACCCTTTCTTAGATTTTTCTCTTTGCTCATTTTTAATTAGATTATTTACTTTTTTATGGTTGAGTTGTTTAAATTTCTTATTTTGGATATTATCCATTATCCCGTTATATATGGTTTATAATATGTTCTTTTTCTATAAGCCACATGTGCATACATGCTTCTGGCATGTTTTCCAAGCCGCTGGTGCTGAGACTTGGACTGTAGTTGGCCATGTGGAACCCAGCTCCCTGCTTAAAACACTCGACTTTTATGCTATGGGGCTGGCCCCCTGCTATGCTTTCTTCTAGGAATTTTGTAGTCTCAGGTCTTCAGTTCAAATCTTTCATTCATTCTGAGTTAATATATGTATATGGTATGAGAAAAGGTTTAATTTTATTTTTCTGTATCTGGATATTCTGTTTTCCTAGCACTTTATTGAAGACACTGTTTCTCTATTGTGTGTTCTCCTGCTCTTTAAAAATTTATTGAGTATGGGAACCAGCAGTTAGCGTAATGGCTATGTCGCTGGACTCCCACGTAGTAGACCGCGGTTCGCGTCTCGGACCCGGTGGCTTACAACTCACGCCGGGCGCGTGTGCGTGCGTGCCCAAGATCCCGAGAGGAGAATGGAGGAGAAGGGATTGCGGCGTGACCATCCCCCCTGGGGGGTGATTTCTCGCTTTCTGTCTCTATGTCTCTCTCTGTCTGGCGAGCGCACGCGCCTTATAGCGAAAAACCTCTCAAAAAAAAAAAATTTATTGAGTATGAATATGTGGATCTTTTATGTTCCATTGGTTTATGTGTCTGTTTTTATTCTAGTACTATACTATTTTGATTATTATAGCTTTGTAATATATTTTTATATCAGGAAGTATAATGCCTTTAGGTTTTTCCTTCTTGCTCAAACTTATTTGACTATTGGAGGTTTTTTTTTTTGTTGTTTTTTTTTTTTTTTCCGGAATGAACTTGTTTTACAATCCATGCACAGGATTATCTTTCAATTTAGTGTGTTTTCTTTAATTTCCTTCATGACTGTTTTATAGTTTTTAGTATACAAGTTTTTCACCTCTCTGGTTAAGTTTATTTCTAAGTATTTAATTTTTTTCTTGCTATTGTAAATGCAATTGATTTATAATTTCCTTTTCAGATATTTTGTGGTCTGTTCATAGACATGCTACTGATTTTTGCATGGTGATGGTTATATCCTGAAACTTTGTTATATTTGCTTATTAATTTTAGAAATTGTTTTTTTCTCATCTTTATAGTTTTCTATATATATGGCCATGTGATTGTCAAATAGAGATGATTGTACTTCTTCCTTCCTAATCTAGATGCCTTTTAACTCTGTTTCTTGTCGTATTGCTCTGGCTCAGACGTCCAGTATCATCTTAAGTAGAAGCAGTGAGCTTCTTGGCTTCTTGCTCTATTCCACTCTTAGACACATTTAGAATTTTGCCCTTGATTTATTCAGCTCCAGGATTTCTGTATTTTTTTTCCTTTCATTTGGAATCAACCCAAATGTCTAAAAATAGATGAGTGGGTTGAAAAATGTGGCATATGTACTTTATAGAATACTACTCAGCCATATAAAAACAATGAGACTCTTGAAATTTGTTGGCTCTTTTTCATAGTTTCTATTTCTTTATTAAATTTTTCTTTTTGTTCATTTTCTTATTTCATTTGGTTGTCTATCTGTGTTGTATTATAGCTCATGGAACCACATACAAATATTAACTCAGAATGAATTAAAGATTTGAACTTTAGACCTGAGACAACAAAACTCCTAGAGGAAAGCATAGCAGGGGCCAGCCCGATAGCATAATAGTCGAGTGTTTACAGAGGGAGCTGGGTTCCACATGGCCGACTACAGTGCAAATCTCAGATGATTATGTCTCAGGCAGTTAGTAGGTCTCTGTTTTCTTTAGATTCTCTTATTGAAGCTTGACCAGTTGCCTCTGGTGTGTCATGTTTGCTTGATTCTTCATGATCCACATGACCTGGCTTAACTGTGCTTTTGAAGTGGCAGACACTTCTCGTAGTTCTTACAAATTTGTTTCAGCAGGCAGAGACCTTCTCTGCTGGGTTCTGGACTGACAGGCCTGCCTGTAGGACTGCATTTGAGTGGGGATGGAGCCAGGTCACAGGGTGATTCAGGGTCCACAGTCTAGTCCATGGTTGGTGAGACTGCTCCTGGGGGCAAGGATGGGTGTGGTTCCTGCTGGGTCTCTGTGGATGGCGCTTCCTGTAGGACAAGTAGGGTTGGGATCAGTCCACAGGGGGATGGCTGCCTCTGGGTCCATAGGTAGGGCCATAGTCAATGGGTTGGCCATGGCTCTGCCTTCTCAAAGCATCACTCTTGGTTTTGAGCTCTTAAAGCTTAATAGTCTCCTAATTGGACTCTAAGGCTTCCACACAGGCACGTTTGCCCATAAATGCCTGCCAGCCTGTTGTGTCTATGGGAAAATGAGGGCTGGAGACCTTCTATTTCATCATCTTGCTCTCTGATACTGACTCTTAAGACTGTCCTAAATAGAGGTTTTTGTTGTCTTTATTGTTTTGTTGTCTCTTTTGCTTTGAAAATAAATAGGATGGAAATAATGACCTTCACTGGAACGAAAAGTAAGGGCAGGGTGTCTCTCTACATAACTTGCAATTGTTTATAAAGACTGAGAACAAATATTATGAGAAATAATATAATTTCTACCTCCTGCAGTAGGTAGATAGCATCTCTCTGGATGAGTATCCTAGAAGAACAGTATTTGAGTTGTAACAGAAGCCTTAATTGGGACCATGAATAATTGAGAGTTGCCTATGCTTTCAACACTATTCCAGATAAATAGTGCCTAAGCCCATTGATGTTCTGCTGGATCAAGGCAAAGAACATTTAGGCTTCACCTTGGAACTCGGACTACTCAGATGGGCTCTTTTTGTTTTTTTTTTTTGAGAAGTTTTTGCTATAGGGTGTTTGTGCTCACCAGGAAGACAGAGAGAGACAGAGAGACAGAAAGTGAGAAATCACCCCCCAGGGGGGATGGCCACGCCACAATCCCTTCTCCTCTCAGTATCTTGGGCACGCACTCACATGTGCCCAGTGTGAGTTTAAGCCACCAGGTCTGGGACTTGAACCATGGTTGACTACATGGGAGTCTAGTGACATAGCCATTACGCTAACTGCTAGTCCCTCAGATGGGCTATTCATGCCAGATAAGGCTGGCGACATCAATGACTAAGAACTATTCCCCCATCCGTTTACATGACCCATCACCATTGTGTTTGTTTTAAAGGGGACAGTGTGCTCATATAGTTAAGTGACACACCTCTATCCACTGACTGCTTTGGGATTTGATTCTGGCCATAGGCTCCAGCCTCTAACTACGGAGGATTTTAATTCAAACATGTACCAAACTCACAGAGCAATTCCAAGAGTATTTTTTAATAAGTTCATGTAAGAAGTCCATTTCCAGTGAGGTCAATGCCTTTAGTATTCATTGCTTAGCTCCAAACTTGGATGTAAATTGGAGATTTAAAAAAATCCTAAATGTAAAACAGTGATCTGGAGGGCTCTATGCTTACAAAATTTTCCCATGAATCTTCCTCTTTATAGTTCTTCCTAGCAGGTAATGTAAAGTGAAAAAATATATACATATAAATTTCACACAGTGAAATTCCCTGTTGCATTGTTTCTCTAATTTAAAATTATGTGATGTATGAGAGGAAAATGAGTTAACATTTTACTTATGCCTCTCCTCAGATTACAGAGCAGATGTAAAAAGAGCATCCTAATAAGACCATCCACTAGAACAAAGCTGGCTTATTTTTTTGAAATTTTAGTGAAACCTTGAGTCAGAAAAAGGCAGTGAGGTTTTACAAATAAATAGTTTTATAGTTTTATCAACTGGAATAGGGAGAAATGTTCACATGTTGGAATATTCACGTTGTAAGCTAAATAACGTGATTGAATGTATAAAAGAAAATGAAATTTAAAAAATCTTTAAAAAAATCAATGGGCTGAATACAGATATAAATCTTAAAAATATTTAAGTATTAATTCAGTTTCTTAACCTTTAAATGGAGTACGTTGGATCAGCTTATCTATCCAACATTATATAATTTTACACTTCTCAGTTCGGCCAACAACAATAACGCTGTGAAAATGTCTAATTGAGAGGTGTCTGAAAGAGCCACTGGAAAGAAGATATAGAACTTTAGGTTTAACTATTGTATCTTCAATAAGTATCTGTCAAAATTTATATGCAGGTGGCCCCTTTAATAAAGTGAGGGTTGAGGATTGTTTTTGATGAAAGTTATATGTGTGTCTCTGAAGCTCAGGGTTCTGTGCTATGAATAGAAGGGCATTCTGACTTTACATAATGCTAGAGCAGTACCTTCAGAGGAGGCGAAATTCATTTAGAAGAAGCCCTCTGCAAATACCACAGCTTGCATTTTCAACCTGTGGGTGGCCATGCAGAGCTGCCTGTACCACCAGCAAGGTCCAGCACCCGTGCACACTTTGGCTTTCCATGAACCTTGGTGACACGTGTGCACACGCACCCAGACATTCAAGGGGAGTACAGCAAGGTTGCCTGGCTCTCACCAACGCCTGCCCAAGTGACAGCTGCAACTTCCGCTTGCAGCAGACTCTCTAGCATACGGCAGCTGCAATAAGGGTGGCAGTCTCTGCTCTAACAGTTGGTCTGGCATAAGGGATTATTCTTTGGAGGTGTTTCTTCCATTTTTAACTTAAAAATTGCAACTGGCATGGCTATATTTGATCCAGGGGTATTTTCAGCCTGTCACTGTACCCCAATCGCACACAATGCAGAAGTGTTCAATCAGGATCATGCTGAACTTCGTAAGGGTGATTCCATAAATATATGCACTTTTTAAAAAGGAGCCATAAAATGGAATTCTGGTTGCTCAGCACGGTCTCTGTCAGGGAGGATGCTCGCCGCTGAGCCTCTCTCTGATCACCAGCTTCAATAATAATAAAATTGCCCGGCTGTGACCTCGCAGAATCGTGGTTCCCGTTATTGCCGATGCTCTGCCTGTGTGAGGGAGATGGGTTCCTCTCAGTGGCGCCGTTAAATTAGGTGACAGAGTACTGCTGCGCGGGTGGTGGCGCACTGAAGAGACATCAAGGTGTGCTGCAGCCGGCTCAGGACGCGGCGGAAATGAATCTTCTCACTCTCCAAGCATGGAGCACCCACCAGAGACTGTTGTGAATGCCCGTGAAAAGCATAATTTATAGTTCTGGGCACTTGGGAGCTAGAACCAATAAGATGTTTTTCTTCATTTTAGTTTTTCTCTCTTCCAGCATTATTATGGTTACCAAGGAAGAGGCTGACATAGAAGGTTGGTTAAAGCAAAGAGTGAGAAAACCCTTACTTTCCTGTTGTCTTTACTCAGCCAGATTTATTCGGATGGAGCGAATTAGGCTACCTTACGCTTTTCAGTCATGACATCAGCAAATTCTGGCTTTAGATTCCTCGGTGGAATACTGGGGTCATGTGGACAGGACTGGCGCTTCCAAGAGGACAAATGAAACGAAGGCCTCTCTTTCTTTATGCTCTGTTCTATGGACTAGATGGTGTTCTTTGTAGATAGGCGTGATCCCGGGCCCAAGGGAGAGGACGTAGGTAGACCTGTGCTGTCTGGGCTTTTCTCTTTACTTTTCTATAAAGCCACGTTTCTTCTCTGTTATACACATGGGGTGATTTTCTTTTTCCTCACTATTTCTCTTGGAATATAAACCCTATTTTACCTGATAGGGCCTTCTGCTCTTTCTCATTTGCATTCTCTTCCTTGAAAATTGTATTTACTTGGGACTAGCAGATGGTGTAATGGTTACGTCACTGAACTCCCACGAAGCTGACTTCAGTTTGAGTCCTGGACCCGATGACTTAAAAAAAACAAAAATAAACAAACAAAAAGAAACACACTAGGTACATGTGTATGCATGCTCAAAATCCTGAGAGGAGAACAGAGGAAAAGGAATTGCAGCATGACCATCCCCCCCGGGAGTGGGGGAAGTTCTTGCTTTCTGTGTTTCTCTGTCTCTCCGGCGAGTGTACATGCCCTATGGCAAAACCCTCTTTTAAAAGAAAAAAAAATGCAAAGAAAATAATTGTATTTACTTTTTTCATTGTGACTGTGACACCAGGTTACCAGGTGAGTGATCCTGAAAGCTGTCGCTGAGCTCACAACCTACCCCTCCAGTCCTGTCTTCCACCAAAACCATCTGTCACACCCAACTACCTGCTATGCTTATGTCTCTGGGCTTCATAGACCTCCTCAATCTTTAGTGTAGGTTTCTGGCTCCTGCCTTGTTGGAAATTCTACCTGCCTTTAGGAGCAAGAGTGTTATAGAATCTACCACCAGAGTTGGGGAACATCCAACATCTGTCTTAGTGTGACAAGGTCAGAGCTCTCGTCGACCTGTGTGCTGCCGGGCAGATCCTGTGGGCCACTCTCCCTCTCACCTCCACTGACTTCATGTTCACAGAACTATCTTCCCATGTGCACCACACACTGGAAGCTCTGGCCGTCCAGACCTTGCTTGTTAAATCCTTGCCAGGTTGACAAAGCATGGGTGCCTAAATGGTTTTTGAATTTTAGTGAGTGAGTGATATTTCTTGATTTCGCTGCCTTGTTTCCACCAATCTAGTCTTATTTTATACTTACTGTTTAGATATCACAGTCCTCCATCGACTCATACTGGCTTTTCCCCATAGGGATTAATCTCATATATCTCTCTAGTTAAATAGTGTAGTGTTACACAGTTGAAGCTGTTATTTTAGCCTAAAAGAATAATATTGAATGATACTTAAATCACCTGATCTGTTAGCTACCCCTATGAAATCAGTTATATTAAAATTATAGAAAAAAACCCCTTTTATACCTCTGTAGTAAACAGAAAAATTCAAGGGCAGAACTCTAAAACATTTTAGAAACATTTTTTACTTTTAAAAGATTTCTTTTTTAAAGATTCATTCAATTTATTATTATTATTATTATTATTATTATTATTATTTTAATTCACTGCAGGGCACATGCACTCACTAGAGAGAGACAGAGACCCAGAGAGAGAACAAGAGAGAAAGAGAGAAAGCCACCAGTCCTGAGACTTGAACTATAGTTAGCCATGTGGGAGTCCAGCATTTGAAACACCACACTACATGCTGGCCTCCAAAAATGTCTACATCAACCCATTGATTAATACCTTAGGAATCACGCAATGGTGTGGTAGTAACTGTACCTACATGGGAGGATCACCAGTTTATTTCCCAGGTACTCTTTGTATGCGCTGACATACATTTGCCCCCAACTCGGGCAGGTCAAGGCTGGGGATAGTTTGCATATGAAAACCCTTTTCAGGCTGCTGTCGCTCTTTGTCTGTCTGTCTCTCACTTATGAAATAAATAATAAGTAAAAAATTTAAAAAGTCTTTTATAGCAGGCTGTATACCCAGCTATGTGTACATATATCTATGTTGTTTCTAGTCTATATTTATTAATATATCCTAAAAGACATCTTAGTTGTTGTCTTTTCCCAAGTGTCCTGTGGAAATCAAGACATGGTAGTTCTATAATACTATCTGTTCAAATCTTGAGCTTATAAATTTAGCTATAAAATTAGTAAAGAAAGGTGTCTGAGATAACTGGGCCCTAACAGGCATGCCATTCTTTCTTAGGGGCTTTGTAACCATCTCTTCATTGTTTTATTCTCAAGCACATCTCCTTGGCTTTGTATTTGGGCATTCCAGAGAAACAAAACCAATATGGGAATTGACTTGTGCAGCTAGGAAGCCAAGGAGTTCCACAATATGTCAGTACGAGCCAGAGAAGCAGAAAATCAGGGCTGTATTTCAGTTAGAGTTCAGAGGCCTGCAAACCAGGAAAGGAGGAGTGTGCTCAAGGGGCTGAAGGGCAGGGCAAGTTTCCTGGGGTAATTCCAAAGTTTGATGTACAAAAGTCCAAGAACCATGAGCTCCAATATCTAATGGCAGGAGAAGGTTGATATCTCAGCTGAGGGAGGAAGTGATTCACCCTTCCTCTACCTTTTTGTTATATTCAGGCCTTTGATGGATTGACTGGTGCCTACCACAAGGATAAGGGTAGGTCTTATTTACTCTGTCTGCTGATTCAAATGCTAATCTCTTCTAGAAGCAAATCCAGAAATAATCATTTACCAGCTATCTGGTCATCCTCTTACCCAGTCAAGTTGACACATAAAATTGAGCATTTACATGCCCTTCAAATTAAGCCCATTGGCACCAGTTGTCACTATGAGAGGTATTAAAAGTATCATTGTCCAAGTATAAAATGCAACATCACATGTAAGACTTAAAGATCAATGAGAAAATAGCACAAGGAATCAGTGAGCCATGACTGAGCACAAACAGTAAGTTGAGCAGAAGTATAAAGGAGAACAGTGGTTTTTTTTTTTTTTTTTTTTTTTTTTTTTTTTTTAGAGATTTTCGCTATAGGGCGTGTGCACTCGCCAGACAGACAGAGAGAGACATAGAGACAGAAAGCAAAAAATCACCCCCCAGGGGGGATGGTCACGCTGCAATCCCTTCTCCTCCATTCTCCTCTCAGGATCTTGGGCAAGCACGCACACGCGCCCAGTGTGAGTTTTAAGCCACCGGGTCCGGGACATGAACCGCGGTCGACTACGTGGGAGTCCAGCGACATAGCCATGACGCTAACTTCTGGTTCCCAGGGAGAGCAGCGTTTTTGAGAAAGTTTATTCATAATGGGACAATGTGAAAAGTAATCAGGGTCATCTCCTCATCACACATGCCACACATACATAGGCTCTAACTTTTTTAGTGGACAATCCATGATTCTCTGATGTCTATTTTGACTGAAATGAAATATTTGCACATTCTTTTTGAGATGGCTTCTCTATTAGAGTCACAAAACATCTTCAGTCTTAAATATCTTTTCTCTTAGTGAAAATTGCTCTTGGTATACATTTGTTATTACATATACAAAAATTCAGCTCTGGGATTTCTAGAGTCCCTTTGTATCCACATATTCTAGCCATTCTTGCCTTCCAGAGCACCATGCCATTTTTTTCCACACCTTGGACCAGTTTTAGAATACAGAAGCCACCCCTATTTAGTAAGTTCTAATGTGTTGCACAAAGCTTTCAGCTGGGTCTTCCTTATTTGATTTTATTCTTGATACTAAAACAGATCCTTAAACATGACCCTCAAAAAAATGCCTTAACCTTTGGAAAACATGTCTAGAAGTAGAGGAAATTAAAGCCTCTGCAGGATTCCCTTGAGCAACAACAAAAGCCTCAACTGTGAAAACTCTGACAGCTCTTTCTGGTTACCATGGTGAGAAAAGGCCTTCTTGTTTATAGGCCATTAATGGGATGCTTATACTTCTCAAGGTTTTAAATTAATTGTTTGGTGCACATTTCTTTCCTCCTACATAATGTGAATGTGTTGAGCCAGTGCATAAACTTTACCTAAGGACAGGTAAGCTGAGCCTTTAAGATGAACAAGGATTCTCCTTCCAGTTATCCAAATTCTGTGTGTATAGTAAATGTGCTATGCATCATTATTCTATCTCTAGTATATGTTTGCAAGCACCTCCAACCATTCCAATATTTCTTTGTAAAATAATATGTATCCTGTGGACTGACTTGCAATACAAAACCATAGAATTAATGCCACCCAACTGTGGAAGCCTTGTATGTGATGAATAGGGCACTTAGAGTTGATGTACCTTGTACCTTCATTTCAAAGCAATGCTTCTGTACCATAAAATACATTTACTATGCAAAAACAGTTTTTACATCCTGATTTTTCATTGCTATTTGGGGTAGCCTATGAACATTGCACAATTCCTATCTTTCTTTTTTTTCTCAGCTGCTGGTAATTATTTGACTTGCCCTCCCTAACATCTACTCTAACAGCTTTTGAACAAGTGACTCCTCTGTGATATCACTTTTGTATAAGTACAAGAAAAATATTTCAATTAAAACCCATACTAATTTCTTTTCTTTTATTTTTATCCTTTGTTAAGTGAAAAGTAATGAGAAGACATTAATAATGAAGGTGATATCGAAATGCAGAAGATCAATTTTTGTTACAATTTTGTTGTTTTTACATAACTATGGTCTTGTGTTTTCTCTTTGAAACATGTGTTAAGTATTTGTGGGAGCAAAAAAGATAAAACTTACATGGAATTTACAAGTGTTTGTTATACTCTCTGAATTCCAAAAGCACTTAGTACATGATGATATGCCCAATTAGTGAGAAATAGCTAAAATCCACACCTCCTTGGAGTACCTGGGCAGTTGGTTAAGATAAATGTAGTAGAGAATTTGGCCTTAATAGAAGCTTGTTGCTAGTGAGTAATGGAAATTTAACTGCAAAACGTTACCTAAAGTTATGGTACTTAACAACTAATGACCTATTTTGTAACAAAGGATAAACTTTTGTTACAAGTGACATACCTTATAATTTCAAGCAGGAATTCATGAGCAACTCTGACCTTAAAATATATCACAAAGCTGTGATAATCAAAACAACGTGGTACTGGCACAAAAACAGGCATGTAGACCAATGGAACAGAATAAAGAACCCAGAAATAAACCTCAAAACTTACAACCAAGTGATTTTTAACAAAGAGCTCCAGACAATCCAGTAGCCAGTAGGGGAAAGATAATCTCTTTAGCAAATGGTGCTAGAAAAATTGGATATCCACCTGCAGAAAAATGAAAGTGGACCCCTGTCTCTCAACATTGACAAAAATCAACTCAAAATTTAAACATAAGACCTCAAACTATAAAACTACTAGTGGAAAAGTCAGAGGAAACTCTTGGAGACACTGGAATAGGCTAAGACTTCTTAAATAAACTCCCAAGTCTCAAGAAATAATCTAAAAAATAGACAAGTAGGATTACATCTCGTTAAAAACTTCTGCACAGCAAAAGAAACAATAATTAGAGGGAAGAGACAACACTCAGAATGGGAGAATATATTTGCAAACTCCTCCTTTGAAAAAAGGACTGATTACCAAAATATAGAGGAAACTCAAGCAGCTTATCTGAAAAAAATAATCAATCTAATAAAAATATGGGCAAAAGAGTTAAACAGACAACTAAGACCAAAAAGCCTATGGAAAAATTGCTCAACATCTCTTATCATAAGGAGGTGCAAATCAAAATGGCAATGAGATACCATCTAACACCAGTCAGAATGGCTAAGATTAAAACATAAAGAACGATAAGGACTGGTGAGGCTTCAGTGGAAGGTGAACTCTCGTACACTATTGGTGGGAATATAAATTAGTATAGCACTGTGAAGAACTATATGGGGGTTCCTCAATAGAACTACCATACAGTCCAGAATAGAACTACCATTCAGTGTAGAAATTCTGCCCCGGGTACCTACCCAACATACAGGAATACACTCAGTTGGAAAAATGCTTCCATGTTTATGTTTATTGTAGCATTATTTACAATTGCTAAGACATAGAATCAACCCAAATGTCCAGGAACACATTGATTTGAAATGTGTGGCACATAGGCACTATAGAATACTACTCAGCCATAAAAGCAATGAGACCCTGGCATTTGATAGAAAGTGGATGAATATGGAAGATTTAATGCTAAATGAAGCAAGCCAGACTATGAAAGAAAACCAGACTATGGAAGAGAGGCATTGTATGTCCCCACTTAATATATACCAAATATCTGCACTCTGTGGTATCAACTGAAAGATTGGAAGGTATAAAATCGGGACCAGCAGTTGACGTAATTTCTGTGTCACTGGACTCCCAATGTAGTTGATCACGGTTCAAGTCCTGAACTCGGTGGCTTAGACTCAGCCGAGCACGTGTGCATGCATGCCCAAGATCCCGGGAGGAGAATGGAGGAGGAGGGATTGTGGTGTGGCAATGCCCCCTCGGGGATGATTTCTCACTTTCTGTCTCTCTCTTTCTGGCTAGTGCGCATGCCCTGTAGCAAAAACCTTTCCAAAAAAAAAAAAAAAGATTGGAAGGCATAAAAGCATGGGAAACAATTTTGGATACCAGATACAGTATGGAAATGGGGGACAGTATGGACAGCAGGAAATGGGGCTGAGGGGAAGAGGGAATCAAGGGAAAAATACTTTCAACATAAAAAATATGGAAAATTATCTGTTGCTAACAATGTGTATGGTAATTTCTTTTTTAAAATATTTTTTTAAAGAATTCTTATTTACTTAATTTTTATCTGTTATTATCATTCGTTTTTTCAATTTGACCAGAGGGAGACAGAAACAGAGAAAAGGAAAGTGAGAAAGCAAGCTGCTAGGTCTGCAACTTGAAACATTGTTGGCCATGTGGTAGTCCAGTGCCTTAAGGACCATGCCACCTGCTGGCCCCATGTATGGTAATTTCTTTGACTAGACTAACATACAAGGTACTCATGTTGAGAAAATTCATTATACAGGGAACTTATGCTAAGAAAATTTATTTTAAATGTTGTAAATATATACACTGATTGAATGCAAAAAAAAAAAAAAAACACAAAAAACAAAACAAAACAAAAAGCCCTGCATCCAGTGAATTGTATTAGGAAGCAAAAAAAAAAAAAAAAAAAAAAAAAAAAAAAAAAAAAAAAAAAAAGTATGTAAACTTAGTGTAAACTTAGTACTGAGAGCCTTAGTTATCCTGAAGAATTTTTCTCATTTTTCCTATGATAATAGTACCTCTGGCTCTTAGGTGTTAAGTGATATTGTCTATACACAATATCAATATACAAAAAGGATTAGCCATATCCTTGCCAGGTGGGATTTGAATGGAAAGGATAGGGTTGGAGGGCTGTGCTCCATCCACCTTTTGCCTCCTTACTGGTTAGCTTGCAGACGTGAGAGTGCCTCATTTGAACCCTGAGAATGAAACAGTCCTCTGAGGATGGCAGAACACCAAGACTGAAGAATATGCCCATGTCCCTAACGCCACGGAGTCGCCATTCTGTCTCTTTCACAAAGACTAGGGAACCAGCAGTTAGCGTGATGGCTATGTCGCTGGACTCCCACATAGTCGACCGTGGTTTGCGTCCCGGACCCAGTGGCTTAAAACTCACGCTAGGCGCGTGTGCGTGCGTGCCCAAGATCCCGAGAGGAGAATGGAGGAGAAGGGATTGAAGCGTGACCATCCCCCCTGGGGGGTGATTTCTCGCTTTCTGTCTCTCTGTCTCTCTCAGTCTTGTCTGGTGAGCGCACACGCCCTATAGTGAAAACCTCTCCCTCACCCCCCAAAAAAGACTATTAGATATAAAAGAAAAAAGATCACTCATGGGTAAGCTGTTATCTATTATAGTTTTGCAGTAATAGCAGGAAAAGTATATTTTAACCAATACAGGAGGTTACAAGAAATAGATAAATAAATAGAAATATTATGCTCTAGAGAAAAGACTACAAAGGCTATTATTAAAAAGTATATATAATTGGTCAAAGAAAAGCAAGGTGTACTTTTCATCTGTGTTTCCATACAGCCAAAAGCAGAAACTGATGAAAAGTGAGTGCATCAAGGTTTGCTAAAGCTTATTTGAAACCTGTGGGTGAATTAAAAAGATCAATCTTTATATCCCAGTATTGTGGAAATACATGGGGATCAAAAGGCCACCTTGCTCCTATGGTTTCTGTAGGAATACTATTCTCTAATATTTCTAGGAAAAAAGTTGTATGGAAATGCTCCCATGTTATTGAGAGAACTTAATGCCATACGCAGCATTGTAACTACAATGGCAGCAACCAAATAATGTAAGTTAACCCAACCAATCAGGAAGAGTAGAGAGTGCATTTGTTTCCTTGAAGAAATGGAAGAAAAAAGCTTTCCTGGTATAATGGAAAGTACAGAATGACTGTTAATCTTGCTAATCTGCTCGAAGGAAATGAGTCTTTGGAGACTGATATTTCAAACCAAGGGAAAGCAGGCTGCTGGCAGAGAGGGCAGAGGAAATCCTGCAACACTGTGCTCAATTGGGAACACAATTTATGTAAAACATCTCAGGATGAGTATGCAATTTGAGTTATAGTGGATGAATTTTAATTGAAGATGGAGCAATTAATTACAATCAATAAACTCTATAATGCATTATCTACTAAGATATCAAGGAAATAATTTACCCTAACAAATATTTATTGAACACTCGGCTAAGATTTATGAAAGATGTAAATAGGGTGACATTTCATCTCTGCTTTAAGCCATTTACTCTTGGAAGAAAAAGCCATGCTGTCGTTGCAAACACAGTATCTAAAGGAAACAAAAATGGAATTAGAGATGAAAACTATTGCTTATTTCTGTAATGGAATCTTCTAAGTGGAGAAACACACAACTATATTTGGTATTGTTCGAGTCAGTATGAACTATAGGAATTATTGATGCCTTGCTAATAACTAAAAAGCATTTATTATAACTTCCTCAGATAGAAAGAAAGTTAACTCAGTCATTGGAGGCAGAAGGATATGTGCATACTGCTTGCTGGAAATGGAGTAACATCATTATTTTTACAGCCTACAGTTTCAGACAAACTAAAAAGTCCCTTCCCTTTTGTTACTGTTCCTTTCTTCTTTCTTCCTCCCTCCCTCCCTCCCTTCCTTGCTTCCTTCCTTCCTTTGTTTCTTTTTCTTCTCTTTCTCTCGCTCTTTCTGACTGCAAAACTTCCAGGTATAAACCTAGCTTGGTTTGCTCCAGGTGTTAATCTGACTCAGGGAGGGTGGAATACTCTTCCCTTGTTCATTTTTGAGCGGGCTTGGTCCCAGCTACACCAATTAGGCTGAGATGGTTTCCCAGATGAAACTTTCAGAAATCATCAGTACCTAATCAGACCCCAACTGGTACCTTTTAGCTTGGTGGGATTGTACTTTGTCCAATTTAATATAACAAGTGCGTGTCACTTTCACAAATGAATTTGTACCAATCTGCTTAGGTCATATATTAAGAATCTTCAAAAAGCACTCAATAGGCTGGAAAATCATCAAAAGCAAATTATATTAAATTTAATAGAGGGGAATATGGAAAACTTTATGTTCCAAAGGCAAATTCTAGAAATCACACCTCACATGTTATTTTATTGATTCTTTGCTAGGAAATCCTACTTGTCTTTGAAGCCACTCAGTTTTGGCTTCCTCTTCTGTTGAGTTAGTCTGACTGCTCAGGTGGCCGGGGGTAGCTGCTGCTGGGAGCAAGCTGGGCTTGGTACATAAATCCCGGCAGCTGTGATCCGCCAGCATCTCCACTGCCCCGCACACACACCTTAGCTCTCTGCTGCACCACGTCTGCAGTCATGGCGGGCACCCCTACACAGTGGGAAATGCTGAGCTAAAATTGGTTTAGTCATGATGGATAGATTCGGCAGCATAGATGGTTTTGTTAGTAGTATTTCAAACAATTTGACACATTCTATCTAAAGAATGATGGAACACTTAATGAAAAAGGAACAAGGACAATGGTGTGGGATGAGAAGAAAGCAGAGGGCCAAGCCTTAGATGAGCCGCGGCGAGGTCCTCAGGTCTCACCTCTGACAGCAGCAAAGCAGTTTTTAGACCGTCAAGGTGAGCGCTCCAGCGTTTAAACCATATTCTGCTTTCTTTTCTCCATTCATTTTCTATTTCCCTTTGGTGAATGCTATAGAATATTGCTATTTACAGTAAGCATCTTTTATAAACAATACATGAATACACTACTTCTCAAGATGGCTGTTTTCTTTAGAAGTTTTTGCCATAGGGCATGTGCACTTGCCAGAGAGAGAGAGAGACAGAGACTGTGAGAAGGAAAACGAGAACTCCCCCTGACCCCAGAAAGGATGGACATGCTGCAATCCCTTCTTCATTCTCCTCCTGGGATCATGGGCACACACATGTGCCCAGTGCAGTTTTGAAGCTACCAGGTCCTGGGCTTGAACTGCGGTCAGTCATGTTGGAGTCTATTGGTTGTAACCATTACACCACCTGCTCAGGACTTTTTTATTTTTTAAGTTTATTTTTATTTACTTATTACATGAGAGAGAGACAGGGAGACAGACAGATAGAGACTGAGATTGATGACAGAGCCTCACCACTCTGCCACCTCTTCTTAGCCTCACAGCCAGCCAGGATCATGGGTTACATGGACATGCGCAAAGTGTTAAGTTGACCTGGGATTTGAACTTGGTCTCCCATAGGGCCCCAGCTGACAGTTCCTGGGCCACTGCAGCTGGGCCAAGTCTGCTCTTTCTGTTGTTAACAGATAGTCTTCCATATTATTGATAATTATTTATTGAGCATCTGCTAAATCAAAAGACCAAAGGTGTAAATACTAGTTTAAATCAGTTTAGAAGTTTATTATTTAGATTACAAAATATGATATATTATTTAAAAAAACTACAAAGTAGTGTACAAAGTATATGTCATGGTCGGCACAGGTATTATCACCTCAGAAGGAGAAATTACCTTGTGAGGTCAGAGGTGGGCAACATTTTTCTCAGCTGGTTCTTGAAAAAAAAAAAAAAAGCACGTTTTTTGAATGTGCAAAATAGAAATGAAATATCAAATTTGCAGCAATTTGTTATTACCTAATCAATTTTGTCATCAAGTTTCAAATTACAGAAGAATATTATTATTATATTCATGTTGTGATTCTAGAAAAAGCTCCAGAGTTTTCAAGACTTAACAAAAAACTACAGTAATCAATATGGTATAATCAATATAAGTCATTCAAATTAGTAGATCAGAATATAAAATTCAAAAGTACATCCAGATATATACGGTCAAGCTTGATTTTGACAGAGCTGCCAAGATAAGAAGGAAATAAAAATCATTTCTGAAAATTACAAATGGGACAAATTAACATCAATCCTCACCTTATGCCATAGACCAGATTTACCTTGAGCATAAGAACCAAGAATGTAAAGCCTACTAAGAAACAGAAAAATGGTTACAAACTTGGATAAGGTGACAATTTCTTAGAAAGCACATCATAAAAGAAAAAAAAAGGTAAATTGTGGCAGGCAAAATAATGCCCTATAGATTCCTTTTTCCAGAACCTGTGAATATGTTACTTTATATAGCTAAAAGGAATTTTGTAGGTATAATTCTACTAGGAATTTTGAGATGGATGAGATTACTTTTTGTCTATTTGGATTGGCTCAATTTAATCAGAGGAATCCTTAAAAGCAGAGGAAGATATGAACAGGCAAGAATGTTCAGATGCCACGTTGCTGGTTTTGACAGTGGAGGATAGAGGCTGAATCAGGCTAGCTTGAGGCTTAGGAGGACTACAGCCATTTTGAAATTAAGAAAAGCCTTCTAATAAGAACACTCTGACCAAGTGCTGAGCCATTAGGAGGTCTGATGAGGAATGGTCAGCTGAGAAACCAGAAATGGGTATTTGAAGGAATCAGGGTAATTACTCAGGGGGAAGAGATACCAGGAATAGATATTTTGAAGAAATCAGGGCAACTACTCAGGAGAAAGCAATTAATGCTGATTGCAGTGAAGATGATTTGCACCTGCTTGGATCTTGTACCTATTAAATATCAAGAACATGTTGAGCTTTTTTAGACAGTTTGATGGTGCTGTCTCCCTGTGACTAGTTACAGAAATAAACTCCCTTCTGCAGCCTCTGCCTCTTGTTTCATTGACCATAAGAAGAAGATAGAATTGGTCAGTAACAGGACCAGTAGCCAAGAAATGTAGGCAATTTCTAGAAGCTAGAAAAGGATAAAGATAGAAAGTATCCTGTGCAAGCGTCTCAGAAAAGAAATGCAGCTTTCAGAACACTTTGATTTTAGAATGGTGGGACCATGTCAGTTGTCTAACCTACAGACTGTAAGATAGAGTTGCCATAAGTCACTAAGTTTAGGTAATTTGTTATAGCTGCAAAAGTAAACTAATTAATCTTTGTGAAAATTAAAAATTGTTCTCTAAAGGACATCTTTAAGGCAATGGAAAAACAAGGACAGGGAGAAAATGTTTGGAATACAGTTATCTGAAGAGACTTGATTCTAGAATGTCTATACATATCTATGCCATCTCTATCTTCAAAAATTCCAGGATGAGAAAATTCATTTGGTATGCTGTAATGATACACAGTGATTGAATGTAAAAAGTAAAATAAACAAAAAACCAAAAAATTCATGGAAAATACATAATTTGGAAAACCTATGCATGGATTTCAGTTTTGCACCAAAATAAACTCATACATTAATTTCAGCTTTCCATATTCTCTTTGAAGTATCCTCATGTATCTGTATCTATATCTATGTCTCTGACTACTACTTTTATAATTCAATAATATTATAAGCAACATATTGAAAGTAAGTGAAAAATTTGAAGAATTTATAAAATAAAATACTTAAGTGATCAGTAAGTACATGAAAAGATATCATCATTTGGTCAACAGGGAAATGAAAAATTTTAAACAACTCAATTTGCATAGCAGTTTATTCACTTGAATAGCTAGACATTTTAAGCTGTCATTAAAAATTATTGATAAGTCTATGTGGAAATGAACCTTCATTTCTTGTATAGAATGCTAAACACCCTAATGTCTATCAACTGCTGAATAGATTAAAAAAATGTGGTATGTCCATACACTGAAACACTACTCAGCAATAAAAAGGAACAGACTACACACAACATGGAGGAATCTCAAAAACTATATTGAAGTAGCCAGGACAAATGGGTACATGCTGTATGATTGTGTTCTATGGAATTGTAGAGAGGATAAATCAGATCTGAAACTGACAGCATGTTAGTGTTTTCTTGAGTCTGAAGAATCCCATGTTTTGATTATACTGAATATATAGTTTCCTCTGGTATATTATAGATATGTCCACTCATGAGTCAATTTAAATGCATCTATGTCTATGGGTAAACAAAAGAACAGTAAGCACACCATATAAACACTGAGAGAAATACGGATCTCTCTCTTTTCCCCTCCCCATACTCTGGCATTCTTTTTCATTCGGGATGTTCATCTTTTTCCTACAAAATTTACTTAGGATAGAAGAGCTAAATGGATTCAATAGAAATCCATTGTTTATAGAGACAATGGTATTTTACCTTTCTTTCTCAAGAATGAAGGTTTAAAAAAATATTCTGTGATGTGGAAATCGCAAGTGATTCATTATAGATGATAGTAATCCTGGATGATGTGACACCCACAATTAACAAAGGCTCTCACAACCAAGCCTGTCTTGGTAGAATTGATTAATTTCTTTTAACATGCCTTTTCGACTGTTCTAACTGCCCAGACCAGTTCATCAGTCCTGGAGTTCACATTTGAATTGATGGTAGTTTATATACATATATAGATAGGTAGATAGATAGATATGTGTGTGTGTGTGTGTGTGTGTGTGTGTGTGTGTGTGTAAGGCACATATGAGATACTAATGACAGGTTACTAGTGAACCTTTCTTTCTTTTACCTCTTTAGGACAAAACATATCATATCTTAATTAAAAAAACAATCAGTTACTTCATGCTTTCTGTGCTTACAGTAAATCTCTGACCTCATTTACTCTTCTCTTCCTCTCAGGAGATGGCTGGAGTTTGAGCCAAGCCTAGAAATGGCAGCATGCCACTTAATGCATGGACTGAGTCACAGCTCCACTTTTTCTTTTCTTTGAACCTCTGCATCAGTGCAGTGGAGCGTCCCTTCTTCCCTCACATCTCTCCTTGTGCTCCTCGTCCTGCCTCACCCTGGGCCCATGGAGACCTGTGTGCAGTGATCACCCCTTTATTTCTTGTCTTTATTGTTTCTCAACTCACTTTCCCAAATAGCATTTAAATCTGTTCATATCTTTCCTTCCTTAACTCATCCCCTAGAGTTGTCTCACAAACCGAAATCACATCAGGACCATCTGGGAAGCTTTCCTCAGGACCAGCAGGTGGCATAGAGGTTAAGGCACTGGATGACAGCTCAGTTCTAGTCTCAGATGGGTGGCTTGAAAATCACTCAAGGTGCATATGCATGTGTGCTCAAAATTTTGAGAGGAGACTAGAAGAGAAGGAATTGTAGTGTGACCCTCTCCTCTGAGGGGTAATTTCTCAATTTCTCTCTCTCACAAGCTCATGAGTCCTATAGCAAAAACTAAAACAAAACAAAACAAAACAAAAAAGTTTTTTTTTTTTTTTTTTTTTCCGAGCACTATTGTTAGTCATTCAGGGTCAGTAGGAGTTATGTAAGTATTCTTAATCTGCCTTGCATTCGTAGACTACTGTCTCTGTCTCTCATGTCCCATTTATTCCTCAGGAAAGCTGCTGAAACCTGGGGCCCTCATTTATCCTGAGATCCTAACCAGTACATTTTAATCAGTTTTTCTGAGACAACAAATAGGATTTTAAAGTGACTAATTATTTTATTTGACAAATCTTAAAACATTAAAATTTGAAAACTTGGGAATATTAATGTTTATATAATTTAGAACACTTTAAAAGAGGCAAATATAATATGTTTACTAAAATTTAAATGACTTTACTCTAGAAACAGAACTTCAAATAGCTGTTGTCGACTTTCAGTGCCATTTTTTAGCATCTGTAGATTTTGAAATTGTGACTATTTATATGTTAAAGTCACACTGTGACAAAAACCTGAGCCTGCTAGATGGACAGCTGCAGTCCTAGATAGTGATTTGCAACAATGAAAGGCAGGGCTGGTTCTTAATAGAGCAAAGTCCTCTTGATAGAGAGCTTCCAACATAGGTCCAGCTTTTTGGCTATCTTTTCAAGCTGGGATTCCTCTTATTATGGAAGACTTCATTTTATTCCGAGACGAATCATGTGGTGTTTCTAAAAGGAACGACTTCAATAGCTGAACAAGCAGCAGGAATATATGTAACTGCTCTCTTGCCTACATTGTTGGAGCAAGTGGTTAATTATTACCTATTCCTGGACTTCTCACGGTGTCTTTTTACAGCTGGCTTCTAGGTAGTTCCATGTAAGTGAATTCAAGGTATCGAGGTATTATTTCACTTGATATATTTAGCCAGGATTTGCTTTCGAGTTACGGTCTTTAATGCTAAGAATACAGACTTTACAAATGAGAAGAGTATAATATTTCCCTTCTTATTTTTGCTGTCTTGTGTGCATTCTTGAAATTTTGACTGGCTCAATTCATTGTCACCGTTTATGCTGAGTATTTCTCTTGCATTCACAGCCCCCTTTGAATGTTGTATTTCTTCACCAATGTGTTTAACAGATAATGGCTGAGTTCTGGGGCTCAGCAATGAACCAGAAGTGTCCTTCACCTTCCATTAGATTTGACGGATGCTCTGTTATCATCATCAAAGTTTAACCTTGGTATAAAATGTCATGACATTCAACCAATGCAGAAACTCCCTGCATTTTCAGGGTTATTGTTCCGTGACTTGGTAGTGAATTCTATATTCCTTTCCAATCTCATTTGCAATAGAAACTCCTATGAAGCCGTGTGTTGGGTATGTTCATAATTAACCATCAGTTCATTCATCAAGAATAATGCATATATAGTGCTTTCCATGAGCCAGATGTTGTTCTCTATATAATACATGTGTATCTGTATACTTTCTTTATATGATACCTGTGTATCTGTATGCTCTCTATATGTTACATGTGTATCTACATCCTTTCTCTATATATTTTTTAAACAATTATTTTATTTAACTTTGTTTGTTTGTTTATTTATTTTTAATTTGACCAGAGAGGGACTGAGAGAGAGAAAGCAAGAAAGCAAGCAGCCACGTCTGGTACTCGAACCACAGTCAGCCATGTGGGAGTCCAGCATCCTTAACCAACGTGGCACCTGCCGACCCCTCCTTTCTATATATTAACTGATCTTCACGACCATCACATGAAGTGGATATTACTGCTACTCATGTTTCATGGATGAGGAAACAAACAGATCAATTCACTTGCCCAAAGCCTCCCAGCTAGTTAGTGGCAGAATATATGTTCAAATCTAAACTGCTACCATTCACCTTCATTTTGTATGTGTTTTTAACACAGTTTATACACACAGTTTTACTAGTTTAATATATAACATATAATGGGACACGTAGAATTATTTGTGTTGCAAAGCCAACTTTCACTGAAAATCATAAACATTTTTTCTAGACAACCATTTCATACATCTTTCATGTATAGTCTCTTGTCTTTTAATTATTTTTATTTATACATTCAATTACTGTATATCATTATAACATGTAAAACAAATTTTCTCAGCATGAATACACTGTATATTAGTCCAGTTAAAGATATTTTCATACATGTATCATCAGCAGATAATTTTCCAATTTTGTGTCTCTTCAATGTTTTGTTTCTTTCTTTTCCCCTTTGATTCCCTTCCTCTCACTTATGTCTTATCTTTCTGTTTAAATATACTTGATTTAGACATCACTGTTCACATACATTTGCATGTCAAGGCAACCAAAGTTTTCACATCTATTGTGTATTTTTTTTTTGAGGCTAAAAGAAGAAATGGATGGAAAAAGAGAAGAGGTACGAACTCAAGTGTGTGTTTTTCACTTCCTCCCCACACTGCTTACAAGTCCATGTGTCAAAGTTCTAATCCCCACTCTGATGGTCTTTGGAGATGGGGTCTTTGGGAGGTAATTAGGATTAGATGAAGCCAGGAGGGCAGTTCTCTGATGGTGGAGTTAGATTCTTTATAAGAAGAGACACAAGAGAGTTTGCTTGCTCTTTCTCCACCAACCGAGCTCACATCGAGTGTAGAGGAGGATTCTGCAAGCCAGGAGAACCCTCACCAGGACCTAATCTGCCAGATTTTGTCCTTGGACTTATAGCCTCCATAAGTAGGAGAAAAAATGTCTGCTATGTAAACCACTCAGTCTATGCTGTTTTGTTATAGCAACCTGAGTTGACTGAGATGAAAAGGAAGAACAGTAAGACGTAACATTTATCCTGTAGCTTTCAACTCGAGGAGGCCCAAGTGCAACTTTCTTCAGTCGTCCAAAATCCGGGCTTATCCAAAAGCCGCTGCCTCCACTGTACTGCCTAAGTTTGACCCCACGAGATCCAATCATGTACCTGAGGTGCACGGTGATGAAGTCGGTGCCTCATCTGCTCTGGGCCCCAAGGTTTGTCCCCCTGGCTCTGTCTCCAAAGAAGGTGGGCTGTGACATCACCAAGGCAACTAGTGACTGGAAGGGTCTGAGGGTTAACGTGAAGCTGATCACTCAGAATAGACAGGCCCACACTGATTTCGTACCTTCTGCCTCTGCACTGACAATCAAAGCTCTCAAGGAATCGCCAAGAGACAGAAAAAAGCAGGCAAACATCAAATATAGTGGAAATATCACTTTTGACAAGATTGTCAGCATTGCATGATAGATGTGATTTTTGGCTGGATAATGCTCTAGAACCATTGGAGAGATCCTGGGGAAAGCCCAGCCTATGGGCTGTGGTATTGATGGCCACTACCCTCATGACATCATTGATGACATCAACAGTGGTTCAGTGGGATGCCCATCTAGTTAAGAAATATGCAGGAGGGACCAGTAGATGGCATAATGGTTACTTCACTGGACTCCCACGTAATTGATTGCAGTTTGAGTCTCAGACCCAGTGGCTTAAAACTCATGTTAGGGGGAACCAGCAGTTGGCATAATGGCTATGTCACTGGACTCCCACGTAGTTGACCGCGGTTCGTGTCCCGGACCCGGTGGCTTAAAACTCACGCCGGGCGCGTGTGCATGCGTGCCCAAGATGCTGAGAGGAGAATGGAGGAGAGGGGATTGTGGTGTGACCATCCCCCCTGGGGGGCGGTTTCTTGCTTTCTGTCTTTCTGTCTCTCTCTGTCTGGTGAGCGCATACGCCCTATAGCGAAAACCTCTCAAAAGAACAAACAAACAAACAAACAAACAAAAACTCATGCTAGGTGTGTGTGTGTGTGTGTGTGTGTGTGTGTGTGTGTTTGCCCAAAATCCCAAGAGGAGAATGGAGAGGGATGGAGGCATGGCCATCCCCACTAGGGAGTCATTTCTCACTTTCTCTCTCTGTGTCTCTGGTGAGCATAAGTGCCCTATAGCAAAAATCTCTCAAAAAAAAAAAAAAAAAAAAAAAAACAACACACACACACAGGAAAATATCTCAGTAAAGGATCATCTGCCAACCAAAAAAACCCAATTCTCTTGTAATCTGACTTTAATCAGGTTGCAAACCTACTTGTTCTTTTTGTTTTGTTCACCAAATCTCTATAATTATGACTAAATTTTGAATGTTTTTTATATATATATATATATATATATACATACATACATATATATGTATATATATGCTATATATTCATAAGTAATTATATAAATATTTATAAATTTATTATTGTAGCATAGTTTAAGTATTTAAAAATCTTGTCAGCACCATTTTGTGTGTAAAGCTTAGTTCCCAACATGTCTCACCATCAAATGGCACTCTGTTGGTTTTTTTTTTGCTTTCTTTCTTTCTTTCTTTCTGCCAGAGGACATGTATACTGTCCAGAGAGAGACAGAGCAAGGGAGAGAGAGAAAGCTCTGGGGTACGGTCAGTCATGCCTCGGTCTCTTTTCTTCCATTTCTCCATCCTGTTGGCATTTGGGACACACATGCACATTTACCTGGCATGTTTCTCAAGCGTTTGGTCAGAAACTTGAACCACATGCTCAGCCATATAGGCTCTGGTTCTGTTAAACATTAGGCCATAGCTGATCCCTGTTTATTCTTTTCTTAAAAATTTTTTTCAGAGGTTTTTGCTATAGGGCATGTGTGCTCACCAGAGACAGAGAGACAGAAAGTGAAAAATCACCCCCCAGGGGGGATGGCCATGCCTCAATCCCTTCTCCTCCATTCTCCTCTCGGGGTCTTGGGCAGGCACGCACATGCACCTACTGTGAGTTTAAGCCACAGGGGCCAGGACTCGAGCTGTGGTCAACTACATGGGAGTCCAGCAACATAGCCATTACGTCAACTGCTGGTCCACCCCTGTTTATTCTTAACACAGGTATTGTCTGCTTATTTCTGTTGTTGTGTTGAACTTGGTGGTGGTGTCATTATTTCTCTAGGAACTCAGACTTGTGGTAATAAGTCACTTGACTTTTTATTTAATGACTTAGCTCTACTAAGACCCAGCCACTCGCATTGGAGGAATATATTTGAATTGAGATTGGTATTTATATAATAGAAGAAAATAGTTAGATTTTCCCCAGTTGACCTAGCATCTAGAAATGAGTAATAGACTTAAAACATGTTGCCCCAAATAATTCAGTGTATGCCAAATAAATAACTAACCCAAATAATCATGAAGTCCTGAAGAAATTGTAGCCCCCTTTGCTTCAAAATAAAGGACTGTCAGGACCACCAGATGGTATAATGGTTACTTTGCTGGACTCCCACGTTGTCACCCACAGTTCAATTCTGGGACTCCACAGCTTAAACTCACGCTGGGCGCATGTGCATGCCTACCCAGAGTCCCAAGAGAAGAATGGAGGAGATGGGATTGAGACATGGCCACCCCCCCGGGGGATGCTTTCTTGTTTTCTGTCTCTCTCTGTCTCTCCAATGAGCACACGTGCCCTATAGCAAACATTTCTCTCTAAAAATATATATAAAAATAATAAAGAAAGAAAAACAAAATAAAGGACCATCAACTACTATGTACTTCCAGAAATGTCAACTTCTAGAATGACACATTGTTTTGAAGAGCTATATTACTGGACAAAACACAAGAAAGTTTCGGGAGCTGAGTTCTATCCTGGGTAAGTGCTGGACTTGCAGATGTGGCCTATTAACACCTCAAAACTTAATTTTTAAAATTTTGCAATGCTACACACACCATCCAGGAGAAAATGATGTTATATGACCAGAAGAGCATATAACTTACTTGTATTTTTCTATACCCAAAACATCTCTTTCATTTAAGCTATCTTTCTAATGCTACTGAATTATAGAGGGCAAGATGTGTAGATTAGAGTCAGTATTACTCTTAGTGACCCTGAAATTATAATTTTATCAGATTTGAAAGATTCAGCCAGGTTCTGTTACTAATTCACAAAATATTGTGTGTACTTGTATATATGTTTGTATATTTGTGTAGGTGTGTCTTTAGGAATAGAGAGTTTAGGTAGAGCAAATATGATATATAAGAAAGTAGCTTTAACATTAGAATGGGGAGGTAGTGATTGATGCTATTAAAAGTGACCTTCTGGGACCAGCAGTTAGCGTAATGGCTATGTCGCTGGACTCCCATGTAGTCGACAGCGGTTCAAGTCCCGGACCCGGTGGCTTAAACTCACTCTGGGCGTGTGTGCGTATGTGCCCAGGATCCCAAGAGGAGAATGGAGGAGAAGGGATTGCAGCGTGGCCATCCCCCCTGGGGGGTGATTTCTTGCTTTCTATCTCTCTGTCTCTCTCTGTCTTTCCACCCTACAGCGAAAACCTTTCCAAAAAAAGAAAAAAAAAGTGACCTTCTAAGCTTTCTGTGTAATACAGTAATAATGTGCACAAAAATATTAAGAAAACACATTGAAAGGCATTTAATTTAATAAATGTTTGTTAGCTTGTTTAATTCACCTAAATTCTAAATGGCTTTAATGACTGGTAACCAAAGTGGAATTTGGAGCTACATAGCGGTGGGAATTAAAACCATTTTTTCTTTTCTACCAGATTCAGCCACTGATTTATCTTCCTCTGTTTTCACTGATTCTCTTCCTGAGGGTCGGAGTTGTACATTGTCCTTCACTCGCAGAGGTGGTTTTGTTTATTCCTTATTTTTTATCTTTATATGCAGTTCTCCACATCATCATGAAAATCTGACTGTAAGCCTCAAAGCATTCAGACATGCTTTGAATTAAGAATCCAAAACATAGTAATTCTTTATTCTCAGAACTTCTTAATATGCTCTGCACCAGGAGGATCCTCTTCTGTTATGGACAGCGTGCTGGTTTTGTTTTCCAAGTGTTTTCAATTCAAAAGAAAAAAAAAAAGTTAACTTCTTAAATAAAACTGGTCATCAACTGCTGTTCCCATTTGAACACAGTTTGTCTTAATTTAACAGATTTATTATGATGAGTTCAGAGTATTTTTTATTTCATGATTGTCTAATGCAAGCTATTCAGAACACAGATGCTGTATCTTTGAAGTAAGGTAAAATGAAGTATTAGCAATCTATCTCTTGGGAAAGAGTGTTACTTTGATCGTTCAGAAAAGATAGAACAGTAATGTAAAATTTTGTATGATGCTAGTGACCTTTATTTTATTTTTTAAAATCCTACAAATTTAAGTTTATTTATTTCCTTCATCAGATAAAGAGGTGCGAGGGTCACCCTTGACGGTATCTTCATGCCACAGTCCTCCCCAGCACTACGGGCGGTCAGGGTCACGAGCCTACCTGGCATGATGAAGTTGACCTGGGAGACTTCCCGCCTGGCTTCCGGCATTGGGCAGTAGCATCCCTACTGCCCGTGCCACCACAGCGGGGCCAGGTTTCCTTTTGTTTTATAATTTCTTACATTTAGTTGTTGTACACCTCTGTGGGGTACAATATTGTTTTTCAAAGCACACATGCAGTGTGTGATCATCAAATTAAGGATATTAGGTCAACCAGTGGCATGGTGGTTAAGGCATCTGGATCGTACATGGCCGATTGCATGGTTAGAGTCCCAGACCTGGTGGCTTGAGAAACATGCTGGGTGCTTGTGTATGCATACCCAAAATCTGAGGAGAATGGAGGGGAAGGGACTGTGGCAGGGCCATCCTCCCTAGAGGGTAATTTCTCACTTTTCCTCTCTCTCTGTGTCTCTGTCTCCTGTGAGTGCACATGCCCTATAGCAAATTAGAAAAAAAATAAGGATATTACCATACTTACCATCTTTGACAAAGAACATTACATTATGTTGTGTACACACACACACACACACACACACACACACACACATTATTGGCAGTGCCCTCCTTTTGTCTACTCTGTTGTGTCACACTGTTCCCTAACCCACCTGCTGTGTCTAACATACATTCCTGCATCAGTTAAATGTTTCTCCTGGAGCCTCTTCCCCGGCCTTCCCTGCTGAGCGGCATCTGGTATCCACAGTCACAGCTTGACCGGTTCTGTCGTAAAAGTGATCTCTGTTAACGCTGGTCAGCTGTGGTGGGCCATGTGAGCGCCCTCTTTGGGGATGTCATGGTTGTGGCAAAGCAGCCTTTTCCACTCCTGACCCCTAGCAAGACTTTCTTTAATAGACTAACTACCTCTCTTAGATTCGAGGCACAGAAACCATAGTGCTTTCCAGGTTCACGGTATCGGGGACCTGTTTGGAGCTGCCTCTCAGAACACCTTGCCAAGTCTTCTCTTTGCAGCCCGTATTGTGGCGTCTGGTCGTTGAATATGTGATGTGCGGTCCTGCTGGCCTCTGCATCAGGAGACTGCTCGGAGAGAAACGGCAGCACATCTGTTCGGAGCTAGCTAACATCTTTCCTGTCACTTATTTTAGTGGGATTCTTGCCAGGGACCCCCATGGCTGCCTGAACTACCAGCTACTGATGATGATTTACATCCCTGGCTCCTATGCTCTGGACCCAAGTCCTCTAGTGGGATGACCAGGTGTGACAGTTCTCAACACAAGCAGCACTTCGATCTCGCCCTCCTGCTCTACAGTCTCCCAGACAGCCCAGCCTCGGCAAGCTCCCAGATGTGCCTCTCAGTACTTGACACCTACCATTCTCAATATCTGTTCACCTTTTTCCTCATTCTAGATGCAGTCCAGATATCACATCTGAGAAAGAGTGCGTGCTTAATCTGTATTTTCTCATTTCATCTATATTTTCTCATTTTATTTTCATCACTAGTCAGTGAGATAATTATGATTGTAATTTCCAACATGTAGGTGAGGAAAACTACACATAAAAGTTTAAAACTCGCCTATGGGGCATATAATATTGTTTTCACTATGTTTGGAATTTTAAAGGTTACAACTGTAAAGTTTAAGGATTTTTGTTGTTGTTGTTGATTGTTAGAGAGTACATGCACTTAACAGAGAGAAACAAGAGAGGCGGGAAGAAAGCACCCCCAGTGGGGTGTGGCCAAGCTGTTCTCTATTTCTCCACCCTATCAAGATACATGCCGAGTGTGTTTTTCAAGTTCCCAGTTTTTCAAGTTCCAATTGTGCTCAGCCATGTGGGATCTGGCTCCCTGAAACACTAACTGATGGAGACAGGCCTAAACTGTGAAGTTTAATAATTAAGCTTTTTACCGCTCAAATATTTGTTTAACAAATGAAAGCAGTAAGCCCTACATATCATCTGATACCCGTTCCACCCTCACAAGTGGATGTGAAGTCGGTCGCCATGGCTACCTGTAGACTGTACACCTCATTTCCAGAGTGCATCACGGTGGCAAAGCCCCAGCTGCCTTTCTTTACTCTGTTCACTGTGCTGCGATTCCAGGCATCTCCTAAGCATCAAAATGCTTTCAGCTCTGAAATTTCCAACCACATGGGCTGTGAATGGGCTCTCCCTGGGGAAAGACTGTTTCCTGTCAAAATGTCTTAGAGATCATCATCGTGATTAATCCACGTAATGCCAGTTAAACGCCGTGAGAAAAAATACAAGTCTCAGCAGTTGAGCGTGAAAGTTGTGGCAGCAGCTCTTGTTAAAAGAACTGGATGCTGAGTTCAGAGATCTAAGTGCACAGGCGTGACACTGACTTCGTTAGTATAAAGTTTTATTTTTTCGGATAGTTGAGACTTGGTTTCATCCTGTACATGGCAGGTCTCAGTTCCTCTGCAATAACTGCACAGTTTCATGGTGAGACAGTGAGGTGCACTAGGACGTTAAGCTTGAGATTTGGACATCAGCAAAGGCGGAGAGAAGCATCTCTAGGTCAACTCAGTAGCATCTTCCAAAAATTAATTCACTGAATCAGTAGGTTTTCAGTTGACCAAATCGCCAAATTTACGAAATGTACTCACTTAACAAACTTATCTTTAAGTTTTAAGAGGATTATTACCTTTAAAACAACGTTTTTGCAGACTTTATAAAAATGTTCAATTTATTTATTAAATGTGAAAAGTACTTCTATAGATTCTTGATAAAGGAGTAAATTGGCGATTTCAGCAAATTAGTCCTACTGCTAAGATAACTCTCCTAACACTAGCAGATATGTAAATTTAAGCTCCAGGAGGATAAGGAACATGCGTATCTTGTTTAATGTTGTTTTTTTAATGCTCAGCAGTGTGCCTAAAACATAATTAATTGAGTAAATCTTCATAGCGTAAATTAATAAATGTGTGTAAGAGATTGTGGATGACTATTGTGCAAAATAGACTTTAAAATGAGCACCAATTATGCCAGCTTTAAGGATCATGAAAATTTTGGCTAGTATTCTCATTTTATTGTATGATTCGTGAGGTTGCATTAAACACACTTGCATTAGGTGAAAGATGGCTCCTTAAGAAAACAGTCATAGGTTTCTGAGTTGTTGATTTAGTGATGACTAACAGATTATTTTAATAGGTGCTTCAATTTGGCACTAGCATTTACCTAGAGAACCAGTTGTAACTATTCTGAAATTAAAGAAAAAAAATGCAAACTTTAATATACATATTTAATTCATTTTCTCTGCCAACATAATGGTTTATCGGTAGGTGGTTGGAAGTCAAGAAGACATAACAAATTTCACTAATATGTTTCGTAATTTGTCTCATTTTCATGTGAAGGACTGAACTGCTGCCCAGCCTTCTTAGAATCACCATATTCAAACAATGCAATTATAATTGATGACACAATTAGCTTCATTACCGAGACAAATTGCAAGCTTCTGATATAGTGCTTCATTTTGGATAAAAGGTGGTTATTTTAAACTAAAGAAAATAGTTCAATGATGCAATGCTGAGTTGACCTGTGTTGTGTAAGATCTAACTGAATCAACCATGAAACATGAGGATATTATTTGCTATTTTTCAACCTCTAGCAAAGTCAAATCTACTTTATCAAATTGCCTGGTTTGGACAATGAGATAGTTTATTATGACAACTAAAATAGTTGCATGACTGCTTTACTGTTCTTAGATACAGGTCTTAATACTTAATAACAACTCATCACCTATGATTCAGTCTGTATGTTTCCAGATTTTCATATGTCATGAACAATTATTCATTCCTTTGAAGCTAAAGATAAGTCAAACTACACGAGAGATATGATTGGAGTGTGATGAGGGCTTTAATGAAAATGGAAGCTACAGGATGGGAACCACCAGAAAAAGTACATGTGTATTCATTACCACACATGCCATGTTTCTTACACATATTCACGTATTCTGATATTCTCCATTGATTTAAAAATGTGGATCTAGTTTTGAAGTTTTCATTGAAAAAATTTTATTCCTAAGTATACATAGTGCCTAAAAAATCCATTGAAAGCATGCTAACTTTGTAAGGTTAATTATTATACTTCTAGTACATCTTTACCATGTACTCTTTGAGAATATATATATATTGTGTGTGTGTGTGTGTGTGTTTGTATGTGTATATATACATGTATATATATAAAGTATATAGAAACATTGTTATAAATTTTGTGTAATGTATGTTTAATTAATACATACTAATATATTATTTAAACATTACCTGTTATACACATACACATACGTACATATAGGTATATAAAAATATAAATATATAAATATAAATATATATAAAGTCAATATTATTCAAATATAAGTTTTTGTTGAGATTTACAAATGTAGCTCCATCTTTAATAATAAGGTGAATTGCATCATCACAAAAAAGGCTTCATATGTTGGTGGAGTGGGGCAGTAATTCCAGGTATTCTTTAAGTGCTTATTCTTTTTTTTTTTTTTTTTTTGGAGAGGTTTTTCGCTATAGGGCGCGTGCGCTCGCCAGACAGACAGAGAGAGACATAGAGACAGAAAGCGAGAAATCACCCCCCAGGGGGGATGGTCACGCCACAATCCCTTCTCCTCCATTCTCCTCTCGGGATCTTGGGCACGCACGCACATGCGCCCGGCGTGAGTTGTAAGCCACCGGGTCCGAGACGCGAACCGCGGTCGACTACGTGGGAGTCCAGCGACATAGCCATTACGCTAACTGCTGGTTCCCAGTGCTTATTAATTCTTTAAGTGCTTAGTATTTGTATGAAACAGGTTGCAGCTGACATTCTCTGAATTTTCCTCTCCTCCTTTCTCCCAGATATAAAAAGTGAAAAGCTTTTTTTTTTAGGTGCCAGTCACCTTGGGTTGTACATGGAAGGCTGAAAGGCATTTCTGTATTTCTCAAGTCACAGCTTAGACATTCTCAGGGAATTCTGCTTTGAAAGAATCACTTTTTTTTTTTCTTTCTAAAAAATTCTCCATGGAAACTCTTCAAATTATATTGGCTTCCGGAATTTTTCACCTTTTAATCTTGATGTGACATTTTATTAATTCTCAGTGAAATTTTGTATGATCATTTTACAAGATTATTTTTTCACTCACTTAATTTTGTGTGTGGTGAACCGTGACTACAACTTCTAAGAAAGCAGCTGGTTGGAGAGGTTGAGATGAGACAGACTGAAAACCATTTATTTTTATTCCTAGTGAGTACTATATCAGCCTAACTGAAATACATTTTTATGCATGTCTCCCTTTAGCTTTCTGAGAAGACTAACTGCTATCTTGGTGTCAACCTGAAGTTAACCTCGAAGATATCTCCAAAGACTGCCAGTGTGGTGTGTTGAGTTGCCAACGTGTGTCAGAGGAGGTAGGGACAAACCCTGAAGTCAAATGTCTGAGTTTATGTTCTCTACTCCCTAACTCTATGACCTTGGGAAAGTTAATGATTTTCGTGGCTAATTTCCCAGCCTGCAAAATTGAGATTTTTATCTTATTGAATTTAAAAAGGCTTAGTTATCCTGGAATATTAGTACAGTAGGGCTAAGTGTCATTGTTCTACTACTCTGCTACAATAACATTATTATTGATATTATCATCGTCGTTGTCATCATTGGGCAATATCTTTTGGCATATATCAATGCCAGAATTGATTTTGCTTCTGTAAAGCTTCTCAGCCTTAACTACAAAGAGGACTTATCTGGGGACATTTTTAAGACTATCAAAACCTGAATCCTATTCCCGAAACAATGAAAGTGGGTACTCTGGGGGTGAGACCTAGTTTCAGATGTGCATCTAGCATGGCGAACTCCTGATTCATAGGAGACATAACCTTATATTCCTTATATTTTAACCTCAGTGACCTTTGTCACCCCTGTGCTTCAACAGTGTCTATAACTACATCTCTTAAGTGTTTATCTAATGTGAAAATCTTAAGAGTTCAAGATAGCTTTGATACCGTATCATTCTCTTAACGTATATTTGCTTAAAATCCCTTAAGAACTCAAATTCATCCCAGCTCTACCTATGGCCAAATTTACTCCTCTACTGTCTAGGAACTTCATGGTTATAATCTGAAAACCCCACTTGCTAGCCTCTGAGTTCACTCTCTTATGGTCCTTCCTTGGTGTCCATAGTGCCTAATTCCAGCTGTAAATTATGCCAACCTTTTCATGCCCTATTTTTCTCCAATTTGGAAAAACCAAGAGCTTTTAACTTCAGATCACCAACCAGGAGGCTGAGTTTTCCTGTGTTTCTCGGGATAGCTGCCTTTCTTCTTTACTAAGTTGCTGCTCAAGATCTCATCATTCTCTCAGGTGGCAGCTTCCTCTCAAACAGCACCCTCAGAAAATTCTTCTCCTCACAGTCCTGCTGCTGACCTGGGAGTGGTAATAGCAGTGATACTCATGATATCAACACTTGAGAGCTTACTTAATATGTACTAAGCACAGTTTTTCTAGACTACACATAGTCTTAATTTTCACTGTAAAACTGAGATCAGTACAATTACAATTGCTTTCTGCAATAGTAATAATAATAAAAACCCAAGGCACAGAAAGTGCTTCCTCCTCACAGAGTCCATTATTGTCACCATCATAAATATCTCATCATCCCTGGCCATGGTTCCCTTCCTCCTTTATTTTATGGGTGATGCCTCTTTTGCTGTCTGAATCTTAACCTGCATTCTGAATCCCAACCCTGCTTTCGTATTCAAGGACATTTTCCCTCTCTCGTTTCTTCCACTTGACTCTTGACCCCAGTTGTCTGTATTTCATGCCATGCTTCTTCCTCTTTATAGTCATGCCATGGCAAGGGTCTGCTATATTTCCTGGCTTCATTTTCTCGTTGAATCACTATATATTGTACATTTGCTGTTATTCAGTGTCTCCATTGAAACTGCTCATTCTGTTTGCCCGTCATCTCCATGTTGTCATACTGTCTTTCAGAGCATTCGACGCTACTGGAATCTCCTTTTCCTCCAGCCACCTTCTATGCTGGCGAACAAGCCAATGTGAGCTGATTTGCTCCTTTATTTACATCAGCACCACCTCTTTCCATCCTGGCCTTTCCTTCCCCAGTTTGTTCCTCAAGTGCTAATGTTTCTAGAATTACCATGTTTGCTCTCTTCTTTCTTTCTTATTTATTTAAAATTTATACTTAATTACTGTATATCTTTATAGGATATGATGTAAGTTCTCAAAGCATAAATGCATTGCGTGTCAAGTAAGTCAAAGATATTACCGTGTGGGACCAGCAGTTAGCGTAATGGCTATGTCGCTGGACTCCCATGTAGTTGACTGCGGTTCGAGTCCCAGGCCCTGTGGCTTAAACTCACACCGGGTGCATGTGCATGTGTGTCCAAGATCCCGGGAGGAGAATGGAGGAGAAGGGATTGAGGCGTGGCCATCCCCCCTGGGGGGTGATTTCTTGCTTTCTATCTCTCTCTGTCTGGCAAGCGCACGCGCCCTATAGCAAAAAAAAATAAATAAATAAAAATAAAAAAGATATTACCATGTACAATAATTTCCCGTTCATATATGTTTAAATATTCTTCCTATCTGCAGCTGTCCACACCTTCCTACATAGTCTATGCTATCTGCATCTGCTATCTCTGTTATTATATTTTCCAATCTTTCAGCCTCTGACATAAAGTGAAGACATTTGTTATGTATTGAGTGGGGACATACATCTGTCTTTCATAGTCTGGCTTGCTTTGTTCAGCATTAAATCTACTATATTCATCTACTTTTTATCAGATGACAAGGTCTCATTGTTACAACTGAGTAGTATTCTGTAATGCATAAGTACCACATTTTTTCAATCCAGTTATCTACTCTTGGGCTCTTTGGTTGATTCTGTGTCTTAGCTATTGTGAATAATGCTGTAGTAAACATGGATGTGCAAGCATCTTTACAATTGAGTGTTTTCCTATTTGAAGGTAAATACCCAGGAATGGAATTATTGTTGAAGCAGAAACAGCATTTGATAAAATATTAGGTTGTCAGGACATCATGATCCATTTTTCTATGTTTTTTTATGCAAAAAATCATCTTGACTTTCCCGATGACTCAGTACAGCTTCCCTTCATGATTAAGACTCTTAGAAAAATAGGAATAGAAGGGACATTTCTCAACACAATAAAATCCATATATAACAAATCCATAACTAACATCAAACTGAATAGCTGAAAAAGTTGAAAGCAATTACACTAAAAACTGGAACAAGACAAGGCTGCCCACTTTCCCATTCCTTTTCAACACAGTACTGGACATCCTAGCCAATGCAATCAAACAAGAGAGAGAAATAGAAGGCATTCAAATAGGAAAAGAAGTAAAATTAACTTTATTTGCAGATGACAGGATTATTTACATAGAAAAGCCAAAGGAATCCACAAAGCTTCTAGAAGTGAAAAACAAATTCAGGAGAGGGGCCGTATACAAAATCAATATAGAAAAATCTATAGCATTGTTACACACCAGCTATCAGCAGACTGAGAATTGAAGAAAGCTCACTCTTCTTTAATTCTACACACTATCCCTGAGGGAGCTCATTTATTACTGATGCAAAAGGCTATACTTAAGCTCAAATTAATTTCCTTACTGTAAATTTATCTCACTGCAGGACAAGTCTGTGAAGATGCCCTGTAAGTCCAAGGGGACTTCACAAAGTTTATGGAAAAAATGAAATTAAAGTAGGAGTTAACTTAGATGCAATATTTTTGAAATCTTCACAATATGAATTCTTCATGAATTTTTGGAAAACCCCTTGTACTTTTAGTTTTACCTTCTCCTGTCCCCATATTTTCTCCTAGTCTGTTTCTGCCTTGTGGGGAATGATTCGATATTTTTTTGAGACATCCTGTCAACAACAGTTATTCCTTTCTCTTTCTCTCTCTCTCCCTCCCTCCCCCACCCTCTCTCTCTATATATATATATGTATACACACACACACACACACACACACACACACGTATATATATATGTATATATATTTAATTTCCAATAAGAATAGGCTCTGTTGACTGTACTTTCAGCCCATTCCTCTTGCCTTAGCTTGGTTGAGGCACATCTGATCCTTACATGATGTCTGCTTACGCCTCTACACCTGTTTTCCATCACGCCATTCCATGCACACTATGTCCCAGCCCCACTAGTGCCCAGTTCCCTAAGATTAATTCTGTGTAACTATGCATTTAACTATTTTCTCTTTTGCCTCTGTTGCTCCTGATTACATCTTTTTATGTTTATCTTTGGGATATGTCACATATTGCCTCATCCAAGAAGCTTTCCATGATTTGTCTGTGTTGCATTGAATGCTTGTCCTGTGTTCCCTATCTTCCTGATAATACCTCTAAAACAGACATTATTGTGCTCATTGCAATTTTGTAACTTCTGGTTTAATTGCCTGTTTCTCTCACCAAACTCTAGATGCTTGGAGAGGAGGACTCTCTTTGATTATTTCTATGTCTCTACCGCATCCTAAGATGTCCTGCCAGAGTAAATGTTTAATAAATGTTATTTGAATGCTTAAATGAGTTTTAAGGGACTACTAAATCAAAGGAAAAGTAGAAGATAACACTCATATTCACTACAACTACAGAGCTGTCAGCTAGGAAAGTGTTTGTATAAATATCTTGCAGTATTTATAGGTGTGCATCCGGCTTCTTGACAAGATTAAGGGTTTTGGTTTTGTTTGGTTTTGTTTTCTCTTCCACCCTTAAACATGTTTTAGTTCTGAGTTGGATTTTGCATATATCTAGAGTGGTGAGATTGTGCAGACATGGGAGTTGGAAAAAAATGAGAATCTCTCAGGTTCTCTAATACTCTCCCTTTAGCCTCTCTGTATTTTGATTGATTGATTGATTGATTGATTGATTGGCTGTTCCTATGCCAGCTCAGCAAGTTACTCAATCATAGTTGGAAGACCTTTCAGGGATCCTGTACTTCAAAACTTTTACTTGGTGGGACCAGCAGCTGGCGTAATGGCTATATCTCTGGACTCCCATGTGGTTGACTGCAGTTCGAGTCTCAGACCTGGTGGCTTAGACTCATGCCGGGCATGTGTGCATGCGTGCCCAGGATCCTGAGAGGAGAATGGAGGAGAAGGGATTGTGGTGTGGCCATCCTCCCTGGGGGGTGATTTCTCACTTTCTGTCTTTCTGGTGAGTGCATGTACCCTATAGCAGAAACCTCTCAGGGGAGGGGGAGAAAGAACTTTTACTTTGCATATGGAGAACTGAGTCCTACTATTACTGTCTTTGAGTCACCATAACAAGTTATCATAAACTTGGTGACTTACAGCCACAGAAGTTGACTCTCACAGTTCCAGAAGCCAGAAGTTCAAGATTGGGATGTTGGCAAGGCCAGGTTCCCTCTGAAGGCTCCTGAGAAAATCCTTCTTCTTCACCTCTTCTAGCTTTGCGTGGCTCCTGGCTTTGCTCGTTTAGAGCTGCCTCACTCCCAGCTCAGCCTTTGGCCTCACAGGCTTTCTTTCTGGTGTCTCTGTTGGTTCTCCCTTTCTGCCTCTTATAAAGACGCATGTCATCAGACTTAGAAACCTTATCCAAATTCAGGATGATCTTGTTACAAGATCCTTAACTGAATTACATTTGCAAAGAACCTTTTGCCCAAACACAGTGTCAATCTGAGGTTCTGAATGAACAGAACTTTTGGGGCTACCATTCAACCCCCTACAACCACTTGTCCAAAGACCTAGAACTAGGTGTCATGGAGTTGCATTAGACCCTCTTTCCAGTTTCCAAGCTGGCACAGTTGTGGGCTGTCCTGCATGCTCCCCTGTGGGATGTGCCCTAGCAGAGAAGTGTCATTCATCTCCAGCAGGCAAGATCTCAGCTGTGATTCTTTTGTTCCATTCACGGAAATATATGTTCCGAAACATTCTGCAATGGTCAGAATGTTTGTGACCCTGTCCCGAAAGCATATGTTGAAATAGAGTCACACATATTTGGAGGTGGACCTTCGGGAAGTGCTTAGATTATGAAGACTGAACCCTCACAGATGGGATTAGTTCTGCTATGAAGCAGTCTCCACAGAGCTGCCTTGTGCTCTTCAAGCACATGAAGATACAGTGAAAAGGCACCATCTTGGAGAGAGCAGGCCCTTGCCAGGCAGTGAGATCTCTGGCGTCTTGGTCTCGGACTTCTCAGGCCCTGGAACTGTGAGAAATAAATTTCAGTTGTTTATAAGCCACCGGTTTATGGTATTTTGTTATAGCAGCCTGAATGGGCTAAGACACATACCAGATTGGAAAAAGAGAAGTGTGTAATGAAAATTGTTGAGGCTCTGTTCTGAGTGATGCTCCTAAATCCTCTCTGTACTATTTGGCCCAATTATCTCTGTAGAAATATTTCTCCCCAGGAAAAAAAAAATCAATAGATGTTCTATTCTTTTTCAGTTTCTTTCCATATTAGTTATGTGTTTTCTTTCTATCTATAAAAAAATAAGTTGAGTTTTTCCAAAATATGGTTTATTTTATTTTTTCTATGAGAATCACTTTTTCTACTCCACAAATCAGAAGGCATCCTCAGGCAGACGTAGCTTTCAGAAGTACCACTAATGCCCTGTGTCCTGCTAATGTGTAGCATAAAGGCCAGGTCACATATGGAGTGGCCATCACACAGAAGTAGTGTTTCCCATGAGCTCTGCCTAACCACACCCTGAGGAACAGAAGTTAAGAATTTAGAGAGATAATTAAGAAAATTAGTTTCTGGTCAAGGATTTGGATCCTGACCCATTAAGTGTGAAAGTTAAGTGTGTTTTTTCTTACCCCTTCTTTGTGTCAGTATCTCTTGTTTTGGTGTAATAACAAAGATAGAAGTAGGAAAAAAACAGCACAGGAGTAGTGCGGCTGAACCTCATTACTGGAAGCCGCAAGACTGGCCCCAGGTTCGGATCCCTGAGTCAGCCTGAAAACACTCTGGGTGATATATGTGTATGTGCCCAAGATCTTGATGAGCTGGAGGGCTAGACAAAGGGGCTCATGGCATGATAGGGCCCCATTGAAGGTACCTTTCTCAATATCTCTCTCATATGTGCATGTACTCTTTATCGTGAGTAAAATAAAAACACTAAAAAAAACCAAAAACAAAACAAAAAACAAACAGGGAATAACAGCTTGGAACACTGGGAGCCGGAACACTGAATAGTTGATGTTGTATAAGGTTTTGGAGACAGCTGTTTCTCTGAGGCTCTCACTTGTATCCCATTATATATTATTTTTAAAATAATTAGGAGCGATATTTTCTATTTATCCCATTAATCAAAATTGCATAAGCCTTTAAATTTACAGTTTGTAAATGTCTGTGTAAATTCACACGTGCATCTTAGTCAATTAAAACAATTCTTTGATGCACTTAACATAATATTATTACTAAAAAAAAGGGATATAAAAAGATAACGGATATCATAATTATGTTGAATGATTACAAAGGCTGTTACATTTTAATCCTGCTTTTTTCACAAATTATGTGATAAAATGGCTGAGTTGTGTGTTATGAGAACTAAGGATGCAAACTTGAGTTTCCTCAAAGAGCACTGACCCTTTTAGACAGGCCTTGGATGATCATCTACTAAATTAATGTTATAGAAAGTGGAAGATAAAATGTGCTTGCTCATGGTAATGCCATGTTAATGTGGTCTCTCCCAGGGGAGTGGTAGCGAGCAGTTGCATAGAAGCGGTGGTTACTGGGGTATATTTGCCTGCTATTTCCTCCAGGTTTGATCATCTTCCGTTTCCATATCTGGCCCTTTATTGCTTCCTCCTGTCTCACCTCTGGTCTTGAAATCAATCTCTAGTTACTAGCTCAATATTTTAGATCAAAATAGTTCCGCTCATTGTCCTCCTCTCATCTTACATTTCAGCTGTACGTTTTCTCCTCCGTAATTCAGTCAGTACATATTAGTAAAAAGTTGCCCATGTGACAGGTTTTGGCTAGATGCGAGGGATGCGTGACAAACAGCCCTTCGTCCCATGGAGGTCAGACATTGAATGAGACAATGAGGGCGATGAGGATTAAAACATAGACATGTGGGACTCTACAGAAATAAACACGATAGAGCACTCCCCTGACAGCTCAGGAGCAGTCCTCAGAGAAATGGCATTCCAGAAATCTGATGGATGTGCAGGTACAGCTAGAACAGTGTATGGGAAGACCTTCGCACGCGAGCATGTTCGAGGAACAGAAAGACCAGCATTGCTGAAGAGAGTATACCTAGGAGTCACTGGGTGGATGGCTTCTAACTCAAGCAAAGGTATAGGCTTGTCCACATGAAGTCACTGAATAATTGTAAGATGGCTGTTCCCCACGCCATGCTCTGTGCTCCTTTGTGGCTGAGATGGATAGTTCCCAGGCTCTCCCGTCATTTCCAGTCTCAACCATCTCTTCTCCCATCTTCCTGCCTGGGAGTATTCCTTGGAAGTAGTGTATCTTGCTGGGCTGGTGTGTGAGCCTGCGAGTACTAGGCATGCCATGCCATAACCATCAGCTTTCAACAGAGAAGGAGTTGGTGTAGTTTTTCATCCCTCAGTGGAAACATTCTCAGAAATTCTATCTAGACCCTTTTTTTTCCTTTTTTAAATTTCATTTTCTTTTATACATTCAATCACATTATTATTTGGCTTACAAAATGGATATTTCAACAGGTGAACATTTCTCCCTAGTACAGTTGATAAAACTACAAAATATCTTCAACAGATAATACCACATTTCTTTGTGCCATTAATGCTTTAGACCTTCAAAAAGCCCTGGAGGGCTTGAGCTGCAGTGACTCATCAGTAACCTGATGATTAGCTTTTTCCTTTCTTTGGCAGCCACTTTCCCTCCGCCTCACTACGCATCTCGGATCACATCCTAAGTAAAGTACAGTAGTCCCCCTTTATCCTCAGGGGTTACATTCCAAGAACCATGGTAGATGCCTGAAACTTCAGATAATGTCCAACTCTACACATACTATGATATGCTTTTTTTTTTTTTTGTATACATACGTACCCATAATAAAGTTTATAATCACTAAAACGCACAGTAGATTAACAACAATAAGTAAGACAATTATAACAATGCAATAACAGTTATGTGACTGTGTTCTCTTTCTTTTTCTTTTTCTCTATTTCAAAATATCTTATTGATGAACCTCAGGTAGCTGAAGCAAGGTGGGTGGGGCTATGGATATGTGAGGAGGGCTCCCATATTTATAAAAGTCCTGATCTCAGGGTTTTCTGCTTACATTATTGAAACTAGAGAGGTTAGTTTGGAAGTTATACTAAAGATCGGGCCCTAGGCAGATGGGTTTAACTGGACCCTTCACTGACCATATAGCTACAAGAACCATCTCTGGCCATGGTGAGTGAGGCTGTGATGACCCCGGCACTGCACCGTCACAGTCACTCAGTTCACCTGTGGATGGAATTGAAGTAAACACTGAAGCAAAACCACTGACCTGAGCAGTAACAATTCCACTTGAACATAATATATGGGGCAGTGGTAATTATACAAATTGCAGAGTTGTCTGGTTCTTGTTTTCTTCCCTAGATGCTTTGAAGAAAGAAAATAATAGGCAAAAGTCCAGGTCCTGGGTCACATCTTGATGGTGCACAGTTCTAAGAGATTGTGCCACACTGGCTGGAAAAACATGGGGGCCAGATTTGATTTCTGGCCCAACCTAAAGGCCGGGTGTCATAGCGTGTGCTTGTAATCCCAGTGATTCAGGAGGCTGAAGCAGGAAGTTCACTAGCAGAGGCTGGCCTCGACAACATAGCGAGACCCTGACTAAAGGAGCTGCTTGGTGGTGGCTGCCTGATCTAGCTGGGAGGCTGACTGAGGCAGGAGGGTCATGACATGGTGAGCCCCTGTGTAACATTTTTTTTTTTAATGTTGAGGTTTTTAATACTTTATTATTAGGACCCTGATGCATGGAATAAGGACTTCTGGGTGGGATCTTGGTAATCCTGAACACACTTCCCCACAAATCTCACAAATCCCCCAAGCAGGCAGAAGTGGCTCGCTTGCCCTTGCCGAGATGTGGATTCTCCACAGTTGACTGTCACGGCAGACTCTGTAACACAGCACTGTAGAAACTAGCCATAGTCTGGATGTACAGAAAAGTCTTTGGAAGAGTATTGTGGAATGGGTCAGAAGGCTTAGGGTGGTAGGTATGTTAGGATGGATTTATTACATGGGTGCAGAAAGGCCAGCTGTCTGTAGTTTTTTGGTTGCTCCCAAAAGACTCTATGTTCATTGAAAAAGTAGGAGGTACTCCAGTGTGTGAGTGGTCAGAAACGCCGAGACGTGCAGCAGCGATTGTTCTCTCTAGGTCATGAGCAACTAGAAGTGTGACTGTGCAGCCAGGGTCTGGCTGGCTGGGACAGGCTGCAGAGAGCACAGCAACAGGAGATTCTGTGCACGATGCCCCCCTCTCTTTCTCTGTCTTTCTCCCTCACTCCCCCTCTCATAAAAGAAAGAAAGAGAGGAAGGAAGGAGAGAAGGTAAGAAGGAAGGAAGAAAAATGGAAGAAAAAAAATAAGAAAATCATGAAAGAAGATTAAAAATGCCAAAAGATTAGCAGTATACCTTCACCACTTTACCCCTGGGTTATATTAAACGCCTTGTTTTCTTTCATGATATTGTTTAAAATGACTGTACGAAACATCATGCTGATTTACGACATTGATGACATCTTTCTAGTAGATCCAGAGAGGAGGACATGGCAAATAATTTGTGTTTTCAGATTTAAAGAAGATATGTGTCAGGAAGTGAGAGTTAAATTATAAAAATCAAGAATTATTTTATATATATTTATGATTTACATTTAATCACTGTTCATCTTTACTGTGTACAACATGGTTTTACCCAGCATGAATATGGTACATACCAGTCATGACAAACACATTACCTATACATCATCATCAGCAAATAGCTTTTCATATTTTTTGTCAGTTAAACATATTTGTTTTTATTTCCCTGTTCCCCTCCCTCCTTCCTCCTATTACTCACCCCCTATTACTTCTCCCTTAGTATCTCTAGTATCCACAGTTGTCCTCCCTGCTACTGTACCTTCCAATCTTTCAGTTTCTGCTATAGAGCACAGACATTTGGCATGTGTTGAGTGGGGACATACAAAGTCTGTCTTTCATAGTCTTGTTTGCTTTTGCTTAGCATTAAGTTTTCCATTTTCATCCACTTTATATCTTATGTCAGGGTCTCATTGTTTATTAGAGTCGAGTAGTATTCTGTAGAGTACATATGCCAAATTTTTAAATTTGAATTAAAATGTAAACTACACCAAATGATAATAAAGGAGTAATAAGGAAAGTGCTGGTAAGAAGGGTGACAGCATTGTGGAGAAGTTGAGTGGTGGCTGTCCTCTGTGAGCTGAGGCTGATAGGAAAAGAGATCTTATTGGAAAACTGGGATCTGGGACTTGAAACACGGTCAGCTTTGTGGGAGTCAAGCATCTTCACCACCACACCGCCTGAAGGCCCTTCGTTCGTTCGTACTTTCTTTCTTTCCTTAAAATTAATATTGCTGCCTCGTCATTCTGGGCTTCCTATGCTGGCACATCAGCTGGGAAAAAAAGAGAGAGAAATAACTTTTTCGGCATTGGTAATAGACCGTCATTATCCTGAAGAGAAGAGTGTTGCTTCATGATAGGAGGGGGAGTTTGTGTGGAAGACAGAGGATTCACAGGGGTCCTTGTATTGCTTCCTGCTGGGTAATAACTGAGAATGATAATGGCTGTAACAATAGTCTGATGACGCAGAATAACTTAGGCTCAGACCCCTTAAGGAAGAAATTTTGAATCTTCCAGTTAGATAGGCATGTTACGCCATCCAAGGCACCACTGGAAAGGAATCAAGAACGAATAGCAGAGGAGGAAAGTGATAAATATTAATAATAAATTCGGACCAGCTGCAAAAAGCTGTCTTGATAGCCTTCTCACTTATTCCCACATTTTAAGACTTTCTATTGGATTGTCTGAAAAGTAATGATGCATGTTTTACATAGAAAAACAGAAAAACTATGTCATGACTTTTCCAACAGCCCAATAAGTTGACATATAATAGTTGTATATATTTAAGGGGGGGATAATGTGATTTTTCAGTATAAGAATGCAATGCATTGGGAACCAGCAGTTAGCGTAATGGCTATGTCGCTGGACTCCCACGTAGTCGACCGCGGTTCGCGTCTCGGACCCGGTGGCTTACAACTCACGCCGGGCGCGTGTGCGTGCGTGCCCAAGATCCCGAGAGGAGAATGGAGGAGAAGGGATTGCGGCGTGACCATCCCCCCTGGGGGGTGATTTCTCGCTTTCTGTCTCTATGTCTCTCTCTGTCTGTCTGGCGAGCGCACGCGCCCTATAGCGAAAAACCTCTCCAAAAAAAAAAAAAAAAAGAATGCAATGCATGATAATTAAATCAGTGTAATTAGCATATCCATCATCTTAACCATTCGTCACTTCTCTGTGTCGGGGACATTCAGAGTCCTCTATTTTAGCCACTCTGAGATATGCAGTAAATGGTTAACCGTAGTCACCCTACTGTGCTTCTGTTAAAGCCATGGGCAGCCATCATGTTGAACATAAGTAACAAGAGGACTTGATTTGGGGCACACGTTCTGAGCTGCACGTGGGTGACCTGGAACCCACGCTGCAGAAACCCTGCTCTGGGTCCCCAGTGCCTCAGTTCACTTGTGGTGCAGCAAACACAAGAGGCTTCAAAAAGTTCCTAGAAGTCCTGGAATTAAAATACAAGTTTATCCTAATGCAAACAAGTTTGGAATCCATGCCTAGCTTTCTTATAACATGCGTTTTCTCTGAACTTGATGACGTCTCTTATTTCCCAGTCATGCTGACGCCTTCCAGTCTTAGGTATCCCCATCACTCCATTTTCCCTTGATGACTGCCTTCAGTTCACAAAAGCTTGTCACACCCATGGAAAGACCCAGAAATGAGACCGAGCACCTTCTATTTTTATTGTATTTTATTTTATTTTAAATTATTTATTTATTCATTTATGTTTTAATTTTACCAAAGGGAGGGCGACAGAGACAGACAGCCAGAGAGAGAGAGAGAGAGAGAGAGAGAGAGAGAGAAAGAAAGAAAATGAGTAAAGCAAGCCACCAGGTCTAGGACTTGAACCGTGGTCAGCCATGTGGGAGTGTCCAGCACCTTAACCACCACTACACCTGCTGGTCCCCAAGACCGAGCGCCTCCTAAAGTAACCCTCATTGAATGATGATGTTCCCACTCCTCAAGGGACTATCCCACAAGCTCTGTATGACTCCTTGACAGTCCCCATGGCCTGCAGCTCCAGTTGCCCATTGCAATATCCCAGCCACTTCCTGTCTTGTTTCTGCCCTCCCCTCACCTTATTGTCTGTGATATCTCTTGAACAAATCACGTATGCCCATGCCCGAATTTTTGTGTGAATAATCCATATGAGCACAGTAATTTGAAAGATCACTCTAGATACAATACAGGAAGTTGATTGGAGAGGTTAGACTACATACGGAGAGACCAATTATTAGGATACTTAATACTCCAGATGAAAGATGAATAGTGGTTTATATTAGGATTGTGGCATAGCTACAGGCCAATTGCAGAGCTGGAGTCCACAATACAAACTGGATACAAAGGGGACAATTACCTCAGTTTCCTCTCTGTGATTGTTGTCCTTTTGCTATTTTTCATTGCCTCCTGCTGGGCCCTTCCTCTCTTCTCTGTGTAACACCAGTGTTATTTCTTGCTTCTCAAGCTGCCATCCCTGATCTGAGCAAACCCTATCTCAGGATGAGTAACAGAGCATCTTCACTGTAATACATCCCTACCAATCTGAGGTAGTTCCTCCACCAAGTTGCCTCAATTCATGCAACCATTCACGCTACTGACACAGGTTCTGGTCTGTAAGGACGCACAGTCTTTCTTAAAATGGAATGTTTCTTAGGGGAAATAGTGTTGTTTTTGTCTGTGGGTGAGACAGATAACTTGAATGCTTCAGAAGTGTAGCTCTGTGTACCCCTCTCTGAAGTGTAGCTCTGTGTACCCCTCTCTGAAAACCCCCCTTTATTGGAGTTCATAAATAAGCCTTCTTCTCTTCAACTTTTACAATGCCATGGCAACTCTGTCCCCTCATGTCTGGTGCCTCAAACATATGGTTCTCACTCTTTACCATATCTCAAAATATCTACATGTTGACAGCCTTGTTAGTGAATTCAGTAAGATACTGACTACAAGCCAGGCTTTAGCAAAATCTTACTTAATATCTCTAATATTTGAAAAGAACCATGTGTTTAAGCAAGTAATAAATACATAGGTAATTGCTAAATATTAAAATGATAGAAATAGTAATTAAAGGAGAAATGTCCCAAGTAGTTACGTGTCACTTAATGACCAGAATACATTCAGATAAATGCATTGTTAGGCATATTATTTTAGTTTTATTTATTTATTTATTTATTATTATTATTTTTATTGATTTGCTGTAGGGCATGTGTGCTTGAGAGAGAGAGAACGTGAGAAAGCAAGCCACCAGGTTTAAGACTCAAAGCACAGTTGGCCATGTGGAAGTCTAATGCTTTAACTACCATACCACCTGCTGGCCCCTTGGTAGGCAATTGTGTCCTTGTGCAAACATTATAGAATGCACTTACACAGACTCAGATGGTATAGCCTACTACACACCTAGGCTGTGGGTATATAGGCTGTGTGGTACTGTAACCTTATGGGACAGCACTCATGTTCATACTTCATCAGTGACTGAAATTTCGTGCGGAGACTGACTGTACATGAGTAAATACCTTACACTCTCCCAATGGCAGAGATACCCGGCTGTCCATGTCTTTTTCTTTCTAGCCACATGACTAGACATTTTGTAGTTTCCTGTAAAGTTAGCAACAGCAGGAGACCAAGTTCTAATCTGTGTAACTGCGGCTAAATGGATGTTCTCTCTCCCAGGTTTTCCTCATGCTTCTTTACCATTTTGCCCTTTCTGGGGGTACTGGTAGGGAGACTAACCCAAGGTCACTTGGACACCAAGATCTGACAGGGCAGATACTTTGTTTTCCAGATTGCTGGCTGCTCCCTGGCCTTGAGGGCTTGTAAATCTCTCATATTGTTCCCCAGGCACAAACTAAGCGTTTGCATAGAAGCTACTACACATTCTTATAACTGATAGCTTACCAAAGGAGCAAAATTAATTAAAAAGAAAAAAAGTCAGAGGTCATTTAAGGCTGGATATTATAAGGTACACTTTTTGGAAGCTGTGAATTTTAACTGTCCTGAAGAATGGGGTAGGATACACATAGGCAGAGGTGGGCATGGGTATTTAAGTTCCACGGTGAGACAAACATCAAAGAGAAATTTTTGTGCAAAGGGTGTCAAGGGGCAAAGACCAAGTCAGTCTGAGCGGAGTGGAAAGGTGTGAAGACCGACTCAAAGCAAGGATAGTTAACAGGATTGAGCTAGGGTGCAGAAGACCTTTAATATCTAGATAAATATTTTAATTTTATCATGTTGGTAATATATATATTTGAAAAAAATAAATGGTCTTTTAAGAAGATTAGTCTTGCAAACATAGGATGAAGCCAAAATAACCTCTTTCTAAAAATCCAAGTTAAGACTTCTGAGATAGTTGTTATATGAATTACTAAGAATGTTAAGAACAAAGTAGGATTGGCTAGTCTCGATGTGAGGTGAAGACTTTTGTCTTTCGATTAGGCAAATGTAAGTTTAGGTTTAAAGGATCATCTGTTTTGTAGATAAAAATGAAAAGGTAGAAGTAATCAATTTGAATCGCCTGTTAGCAAGAGCAAGAATTTGCCTAATTATTTTTATGAGATGATGGATAGGCGTTCTTTAGAACTAAGGTTGCTTGGCCAGCATTTATAATGTTCCTCTTACTCACAGCGCTGTCAGTCTGGGGAGAAAGGCCTGATCAGAAGGGTGATACAATCACAGTTTGTCTAAGAGCTTACAAGCCAGGTTGTAGAGAGGCAAGATAGGGTCATGTTCAGAGACACTGATTCTCCCTAAGAATCATCAATTATTTTATAAAGTCTTGAGGTTGAAAGGCATTAGAGGTGGGGAATATCAAAGAATCAGACATGCGTGAGGTTCAGGTGGCACGCTATGGAGGAGACATGAAGCCACAGATAAGTCAGGAGGAAATGAGCAACGCCATAACTACTCAGCTCACTGAGCTTTCCTCGGTGCGGAGAATGAGGGTTTAGTGTAAAGGGGAATAAAGTAGGACCAGAAATCATAAAACTAAGTTTCAGGTACACCTATTTAAATCCATTAGCGCTTCCCTATTTGGGAAACTGCTCAGACAGTGGTTAGAGAAGTCGGATAAATAGCACTGATATCCTCAGTGATGTACTTAGAGCCATTTAAGTGTTTATCATGAGGCTGCCATTAAATTTGCTAGGAAGAAAAAGAAAACTCTGGTACCAGACTAATGCATTTTACTTTCATTTCCCCGTAAATCCCCTCTTCTCTGTTTAGCTTAAGTCTCCATTTCCTCACTTTAATTTCCACATTACTCATAGTCGATTCTTCTTAAAATAGGTTGTTTTCAGCATGATTATCGAGAAACAACTTAAACAAAAAGTGTTTGTACATAAGCCCACTTTCTGACTGCTAAAGGCTTTCAAAATGATTAATGTTGGGCAGTTAAATATTGTACCAGTCAATAAGAGAAAGATACTGGGTGCGCAAATAAACACCATACTCTCATTCTGAGAACAAGGAAACAGGGGATCTGTGATCTACTTGCCCTTCCATAAAACCCAGTCTCATAGAATATGTCATGTCATTTGCACTTACACATTCCTTCAGTTTAAGTCATTGATTTCCTGGGTCTTGTCTGTGCTTTATTTAACAAATTAAGAGCAAGAAATTTTTAGGATGGGTGATTTGCCATATTTTTTTAGTCATATATTCATTCAGTATTTTTTTAAATGCCTGCTTCATGTTAACCTTGAATGCCTGCTTCACATTAGCCATGAGGATGGGTCTTCAGTAAAGTGCAGTGGAAAGGTAGCCATAATCTCTTTTCTGGAGGTTACCTTATAGTGAAGAAGTATATGCTAAATAAGAAATGGTAATAAATTAGGATATCTGTTATAATAGGGGAAAAATGTAATGGTGTGGAAGTCAGGCATAGTGTAGGGAATATATTCTAATTGATAGGCTTGAAATTTTTCTCTGAAAAAATGATGCTTGAGTTGGTACTTGGAGAAACAGGAGAATTAACAGGAGCAGGTAATAGGAAGAAGAGGGTTCTTAGTAGAAAGATGATTATTGACCAAGAATACAAACAGCTGTTGGGTGAGATGGAGGGAGGAAAAGGATTACAGTATGCTTTGAGAATGACATGTGTGTTAGGGTGTCGAGAAATCAATCTAGGGATGAATCTGTAGATGCAGGCCATACAGTGAGCTAGAGGCCTTACGTAGGGTTTTATCTCAGTAGTAATAAAAGTTCATTGAAGGGGGGGTCAGCAGATGGCATAGTAGCTATGTCGCTGGACTCTTGTAAGGCTGACCATGGTTTGAGTCCTGGATCCTGTGGCTTGAAACTCATGCTGGACGCCAAGTATGTACATGACAAGATCTTGAGAGTTGAAGAGATTTTGGCATGGTCATCCTTCCTGGGTTGTGATTTCTCGCTTTCTCTCTTGCTCTCTCTCCAGTGAGCATATGTGCCCAAAGGTGAAAAAAAAAATATTAAAGAGTTTCAGGTAGAGAATGGTATGATGGCATAGGGTAGCGAACGAATTAGCAGCAAGTAAGATGGGTGATTGGGAAATATTATGGTTTGTATATTTATTGTTTGTGTCCTGGACGTTTTGTGTTTTGGAATTTGGTCCCCAGTGTAATAGTGTTGGGTGGTGGTGGGACCCTGAAGAGGTAAGGCTTAGTGGGTAGTTTGGATCCTTATGAATGGATTAATGCTGTGTTGAGAGGCAGAGTGAGTTATAGCTCTCATGAGAACCGTTAGTTCCCTCAAGAGTGGGCTGTTTCAAAAGGAAGTTGGCAGTCCTAGGGTCTCCTTGCTTGCTTTCTGCATGTCCCCGCCATGCTCTTTGCTTTAACTGGTCGTGTTGTGATGCAGCCAGTGTGATGTCATCCCCACACCTTTGAATTTTCCAGCCTCCAGAACTATAAGCCAAATAAAACCAGTTCTTCATAAATCACCCAGCCTCAGCTATTTCTATTAACCACACAAATATTAGATGAAGACAGCGTGTTAGCAAACTAAGATAGCAGTTATTGCAGTATATGGGGAAAATGAGTAGTGTATGTTTTAGGGCAGGGACAGTCTGAATGGAGAGAACTGGGCAAATTCAAATGCTATTTAGAAGATAGACCTGTTATCTAAGAATGTTTCAGAATCTTTCAGATGTCTGGTATCAGAAGTGGACAGATGGAGACTCCCAAAATATTCAAACAAGAAGCCATTTTAAAGCTGAGGTGTGTCCTGGCCTGTTCAGGGAAGCTGTGCTCTAAACTCCACCTTCTAGACTTCCAAAATATTCAGACAAGTGGAGGAGAGATTTTGTCACAAAAAGACCAAAACCCACTGCAGAGGTGCAAGAAACATGAGAAACCAAGAAAATATCTCTCCCCAAGAGAAAAGAACAATCCCTCATCATCCACATACAGTACAGTAGAACTCATGGAAATGTCTGATAGAGAATTCAGAATGTTCATAGTGACTAAACTAAATGAGATGCAAGAGCTGAGAGACAGTGAACTCCAGAATATGCAGGAGAAAAGAGACAATGAATTCCAGGAGGTGTTGAAGTTCTTCCATGGTATGAAAGAAAAAATACACACCATAAAAATAATCAAATGGAGCTATTAGAGATGAAGGCTGCTATTCAAGAAATCAAAACCTCCCTCAAAAGTATTAAAAGCATATTAGTCCATGCAGAAAATTCAATCTTGTATGTTGAAGGCAAAACCTCTGATAAAAAAAAAAGAAAATAACTAAGGAAAATGAGAATACTATATGAGAAATACTAGACAGTACTAGACAGCATTAAGCACCCAAACATCTGGATAATTGGTATCCCAGAAGGTGAAGAAACTAATAAGGGCATTGATAATTTATTGCATGAAATCTTGGAAGAAAACTTTCCAAATCTAGAGAGGCATTCAAATATCCAGACCCAAGAAATACAAAGGACCCTTAATAGAATCAACCCAAGAAGATATTCTTCAAGGCACATCATAGCAAGACTGGCCAAATCTACAAAGACAAGATACTAAAATTGGCAAGAAAGAAATGTCAGGTTACTTATAAAAGTTATCCAATCAGGCTAACCTCAGACTTCTCATCAAAAAGAATGTGAGCGGGGGCCGGCAAGTGGCATGGTGGTTAAGGGCGCTGGACTCCCACATGGCCAACCACGGTTCAAGTCTTGGACCTGATGGCTTGCTTTCTCACTTTCTCTCTCTCTCTCTCTCTCTCTCTCTCTCTGATCAAACTAGAAAATAATAATGATAATAATAATAAAGTTAAATAAAATAATTATTAAAAAAAAAGAATGTGAGCAAGGGAAGAATGGGAAAATATATTCAAAGTGCTAAGTGAAAAACAGTTTCAACCAAGAATACTATACCCAGCAAAATTATCTTTCATATGGAAAGAAAGGATAAAAACATTCTCCTAGTCAGGCTCAGGCTCAGTAATGGATCCGTGCTATGTGATTTATCTGTTAGGTCGTTGGGAAATCCTTGATGTATTTTCCTATGCAGAAATGCATCATGACTTTCCTGATGACCCACTATGAGATTTAAATGTATGCGGTCTTTCAGATAACAGCCCACTGCAGTGCTGGCTGGAGAATGAAGTTCCCATGAGAGGCTCCACAGCACGTGGATTACTAAGGGTGCTCATTGACTCGGGCTTTTCCTAAGGACAGCAACATCGGAAGACAACTTCCTTGTCTTTTAATGATGTCTGATGTTACACTAGAGGCTGAAGTGATGTATCAGGGAAGACTGTATTTCAAGCCTTTAGACAGCTTGACACATATCTCCCCTCCAGAGTAGACAGCACGGAAGGAGACTTTTTAGAAGTAGAATAGAATGCCATATTATTCACATGTCATTATATCTGCATTTCTCTGGGAGTTAGAAGGTACACACAAAGAAACTCTTTTGTGTTGTGGGCTAATAATTTTTCCATGAGTTTTTGGTCTAAAATATATGCCATGTATTTTGGTTTAAATATATATATGTTTGGTATGTTTCCAACAGAAATTTACTAACCAGAGCATTCAGAAGGATTGCCTCCTGATGGTATTTAAAAATATATTCATAATAAACTAAATGATCAATTCAACATTCAAATGCTTTACAAATCTATAAAAAAGATTAATATCCCCTTTATGTTAATTTTCCTTTAAGATTAATTTTCCCCTTTAGTTAAATGCAGTTAGTATCATCTGAGTGTTGCCATAATTCTGATATTGTAGGTTTGAGGTCGTGCTGTCACAGACAGTATGAAGTCAAACATCAGGTTCTGTTTCCTGTTCAACAAACCTCAGGGGCAAAGTGTCTGTGTTTGCATAAGATCTAGAGTCTATGAAGTGATTGGGAAGGAGGTCAGGGTTGAAAATGCCATCTTCTGAATTTTCCATGGGTCAGCATTTTGATTTGCTTCTGATTTGGTGGAAATGGGAAGCAGTTCTTGAGTACTACACCTCTCACCTGAAATCCTTTATTTTGACTTTTCTCGTTCTTTCTATCTTCACATTATGACCATCAGTGGATGCTGGTGACTCTACCTTTTAATAAATTCCAAATGCCTCCCTTCTTACTCCCCCACTGCTACCACACTCTGCTAAGCCACCATTACACAGAAAACCACCCCACTGATTTTGCTTGCCGACCATCCTAGATCCCATCAACAATTTAATCTTGGAACTATAACAAGAGTAATCCTTCTATGGGCAAAGGTTTCACTTTGGTATGTAAAGCCTACCAAGAGATTTTCATTCTGATTATTTATTTTAGACTCTTAAGTTGTCTCCATGAGTTAAACCTCTCATCTGAGCAGCTTGGGTGGCAGTCATTTGGTCTCATTGGATTCTCTATGTTTAGCAAAAGACCTATCCTGCAGCAGGAGTCCCTGTAGAGTGAATGAATCTAAATCAATAAGTGGAGTCTAGTGGGATCATTGTGGAGCTTCTTGGCATGAAGATTTCAGACTTGTCTTTTTCATCTTCCAGATGATAAGGAGAGATTCTCTTTCACTGTACTATCCTTTACTCTGAGTACTTTGTCCACAGAAATGTACACAGTAGTTTCTCTCCCCAGTGTTGAATGCTGATCCCAGGAGAGCAGTGAGAGAATCCCTGGGTGATGTTGGATTTCCAGGGTCAGATTGAATGTAAGGGTTCATTGTTTTTTGTTTGTTTGGTGTTGTTTTTGCTATAGGGCATGATATGCCTGCCATAGAGAGACAGAGACAGAGAGAAGGAAAGTGAGAAAGCACCTCCCAGGGAGGATGGCCATGCTGTAATCCCTTCTCCAATCTACTCTTGGGATTTGGGGCACTCACTCATATGCCTGGCATGTTTTTATGCCACCAAGTCTGGGACTTGACCACAGCCCTGGCCATGTGGCATCCAGCCACTTTAATCTCTACACCACCTTCTGTCCCTATAAGGGTCATTCTGACTCGAGTCCGTAAAGAACAGAGAAGCCCTTGTCTCTGTCCTTGAGTTGATGGCTCCATTGCATCAAAGGAGAAGGGGGGGGGGGGATGAAGAACTATCCTGTGAAAGAACCACCAGGGGTGGGAAGAATCCTTTTATGAATGAAAGAATCCATGGTTGGGTGGATAGTAAGTTGGGAGGGTGCTGAGCACTGACCTGTGCCTGAACTACAAACATTTGAAAGTATATATTATAGCTGTAAATATAAGCACGCATGCTTTATTTCAAGAGGTTTTTGCCATAGGGCACATAAACTGGCCAGAGGGAGAGATAGAGACTGTGAGAGGGAAAGTGAAAAATCACCCCAAGGGGAATGGCCATGCTGCAATCCCTTGTCCTTCATTCTCCTCCTGGGATCTTTGCACGCACTGCACACGCTCCTGGCATGAGTTTCAAGTCACCGGGTCTGGGATTCCAACTGGGGTTGACCGTGTGGGAATCCAGAAACATAACTGCTATGCCATCTTGCTGGCCCCAAGCACACATAACTTTTAACTCAAAAGTTATTTTCCTCATAACATTTACTCAAATCTAGAAGTGGATATTAAACTATCAATGTGGCTATTCTATCAATATTTTTTCCCTTGCCAGTTGTGATGTCAAACAAGAGCCCACCAAACTGCCTTTTTGTTAGAGATGAAGATTAAAATTTAAAGTGATACTCATGCTGGTCCCAAAAAGAAATAACCAAAAAGACAAACAAAACAAATAAGAAAGGAAAAGAAGAAAAAGAACAAGAGCTTTCCTTTTACTAAAGTAAAATTCTACCTTTCAATGTTGTGATTTCATAGTGTCTAAAATACTGCTGAATAAATGTCAGACCATATCTCACTCATGTCTCCAACACTGCATCTTTATCTTTTCATAGAAGACTAAATGCTGTCAAAATGTATAGATTTCTATAAATATAACAGATCACTTGGTTTCTGTATTTGTATTATACTTAGAAAAGATTTGATTTCTTCTTATTTCTAGGCTAACCAAATATTTTATAAACAGGCACAGTTTGCTTATTTAGTTTTCCTGTTTTGTTTTTCCCCCCACTCAGTAAGGTATTTAGCAATTAGACAATCGGTCTTAATCTTTAGAATATTGCACCTGCAGAGAATAATTTCTGTTAAAAATAAAATACTTTCCCAGGATATTTGTTTTTCTGAGTAGTCTTTCTTCACCTACAGTGGAATTGTCAGTCATCATATCTTGTCAAATAGCTTATATGAATTAAGTATTTTAATCATTAGTTCTAAAAATAGGTGAAGACCTGTCTATTAATAATAGCCACACTGATAACTTAATATCCACTTCTAGGCATGGGTAAATATGTGAGAAAAGTAACTTTGAGTTAAAAGTTATAGGTGGTAGGACCAGCAGATGACTTAATGGTTACATTGCTGGACTCCCACGTAGTCGGACCCAGTTACTTAAAAACTCATGCTGGGCATGAATGTGTGTGTGCCCGAGATCCTAAGAGGAGAATAGAAGGAAGGGTTTGAGCCGTGATCATTCCCCCGTGAGTGATTTCTTGTTTTCTGTCTCTCTGTCTCCGTCTGTCTCTCTGTGAGTACACATGCCCTATAGCAAAGGAATTTCTCTAAAAAAAGTTCTATGTGCTTATACTTAGAAATATCTATGTACAAATATGTATGTAGTGATTCTAACGTTCTTCCATCATATCAGTATTTGTACTGTCGTAGTCTGTGTGTTGCTGCTGTACAAGAATATCCCTAATTAAGTTTTTAAAATTCAAAATGCTCCCAAATTCAAAACTCTCTGAGTACCAACATAATGCCACAAGTAGAAAATTCTACACCTGACTTCACGTGACAGGCTGCAGTCAAAATGCTGCAATACAAAAATAACATATAAAATTACCATCAGGGTATGCGTATAAGGTTTATATACAGCAAAAGTGAATTTTGTGTTTAGACTTTTATTTTATGGAGAGGTTTTGGTTATAGGGCATGTGTGCTTCCCAGAAAGACAGAGAGAGACAGAGAGACAGAAAGCAAGAAATCACCCTCCCAGGGTGATAGCCACACCACAGTCCTCCCTCCATTCTCCTCTTGGGATCTTGGGCACACACGCACATGCAGTTGGTGTGAGTTTAAGCCACTGGATCAGGGACTTGAACTGTGGTCAACTACATGGGAGTTTAGCGACACAGCCATTACACTAACTGCTAGTCTCATAGACTTGGGTTCCATCTTTAAAATATGTCATTATATATATCCCAAAATGAAAAAATTCCAAATCTGAAACATTTCTGGTCCTAAAAATTTCAGATAAAGGATCTCTACTTATACCGCTGACTAGGTAATTCATAATGAATGGAAGTTTATTGACTCCTGGTTCTGGAGGCTGGAAGTTGAAGCTGGAGGCGCTAAGATCTGGGAAGGCTTTCCTGTTATGTCGGTCATCCCATGGTGGGAAGTAGAAGGGTAAAGAAAAGCCAAGAGAGCAAAAAGAGGACTAAACTTGTTTTTTGTTTGTTTGCTTTTTGTTTTGTTTTGTTTGAGAGAGAGATTTTAGCTATAGGACAAGTTCACTTGCCAGAGAGACAGAGAAACAAACTGAGAAGTCACCGCCCCAGGGGGTTAGCCATGCCACAATCCCTTCTCTTCCATTCTCCTCTCAGGATTTGGGGCACACATGCATAAGTGCCTGGCATGAGTTCTAAGCTGCTGGGTCTGGGACACAAACCGGGGTCAGCTATCTGGGAGTACAACAATGCAGCCATTATGCCAGCTGCTGGCTCCTAAACTTGTCCTTTTATTTTTTAAGTCTTAAAAATTTTTTACATATTCAACCACTGTCTATCATCACAGATTGTAAAATGAATTATCCTAGCGTGAATACATTATGTGTTAGTCTAGTTAAAGATATTATCACATGTGTTATCAACAACAAATAATTTTCCATTTTTGTGTTGTCCTTATATAAGGAACCTATTTCTGAGACCGCAGACCCACTCCATTCATGAAGGCGGAACCCTCCTGGCCTAATCACCTCCGATGGGCCCTACCTTCAGCACTGTAGCTTCCAGGATTGTTTCCAACACATGCTTTGTGGGGGCCAGAGTCAGACCAGAGCACATACCTGGGTTATGCTCTCCTTTGAGGAGTATACGAAAATATAGTGCAGGATTCCATGTTGCCTCCCCCACCTCTCATCATCTGCTCCACAGCCTCATCCTTCTCATACTTGCTGTGTTTGATTTCTTGGCTTCCCCAGGCAAATGGTGCCTGGAAGGAAAAGGGCTGAGTATGCTCTTGAGAGTGTGGCTGTCCCGCTGGCTACGTCCCTTCAAGCTGACGGGGCGCTGGTCGAACAGCCCTGCTCCCTGGGGAGTGACTTGTCTGTGATCTTGGATGACCTCAGAGGAATGGGCAGTGGCAACATCTCTCTTTGTTTGAACACGCAGATACAGAAAGAGGTCCAACTCTAAAATTGCATTAAAAAATTACATTTGGGGCTCGCAGGTGGTGTGGTGGTTGAGGTACTGGACTCCCAAACGGCCGACCACGGTTCGAGTCCCACTGGTGGCTTGCTTTCTCACTTTCCCTTTCTGTCTCTCTGTCTCTCTCTCTGGTCAAATTAAAAAATAAAAATAACAAGTAAAGTTAAATAAATAAATAATTCTTTACATAAAATAAATGTATTTGTTTATCCCCTGAGAAAGCCAGAGAAACCACAAGAGAAAGCACTCCTGGCATAATCTTTTTTTTTTTTTTTTTTTCTTTTTTTAAATTTTCTTTTTTTTTATTTGTTATCCTCATAATCTTGTTTATAGTACATTGAATTGCATATAACTTTACAGTGTATTACATTGCTTTTTCAAAAGGGATTACCATGCATGTCAGTCAGTACAGAGACATTAAACTCCCCACTTTATCATTCAATACCTTTTCATTGTTTTTTCCCATCATTATTATTATCATTCCAATTATTTTTTTTAAGCAATCACTATTTCTCATTTTTCTTGTAAAAAGACTTTACCCATGATGAAATACTTCTCAGACCAAACCAGTTGAGAATACTATACATGTCATCATCGATAGGAAATAAGCCTGGCATAATCTTGATGCTGCGATCCATCCCAGCCTTCAGCCAGTGCTGGATCATGGGCAACTGTGTGCCCAGCAGATGCAAGGAGGTCTCTGGACATGAAAACAGAAACTTCCCATGTAGGATTGTTTCCCCAAATTGCATTTCTTAATTAATTTACTCAGGTGAAGCTTGAATTTGGAAAATATGTGGCACTGGTACCAATACAAAAAACTCTAATTATCTTTTTTTTTTTTTTTTTTGGAGAGGCTTTTGCTATAGGGCGCGTGCGCTCGCCAGACAGAGAGAGACATAGAGATAGAAAGCGAGAAATCACCCCCCAGGGGGGATGGTCATGCTGCAATCCCTTCTCCTCCATTCTCCTCTCGGGATCTTGGGCACACACGCACACGCGCCCGGCGTGAGTTTTAAGCCACTGGGTCTGGGACATGAACCGCGGTCAACTACGTGGGAGTCCAGTGACATAGCCATTACGCTAACTGCTGGTTCCCAAAAAACTCTAATTTTCTTAAAGCATCACAACTTAGTGGAAAGAATATGGGTTCTGCATCCAAAGAGGCATGCTCCTCACTATCTACACAAATACCAAAGATAAAGTGCTCCACCTCTGGGTCTCAGACCTTCTTGTTGAGCTAGCAAGACTGGAAGCTCAACTAGTTATTTATCCACTCTGTCAGAGAGGATCCTCATTGGTCTGGATCAAGTCCTGAGCATCTGACATGTGCATTACAGACATGGAGTTGAAAACACAATTGGATGGAACTGAGTTAATATTGTGGAAAGGGACTATAGCATCTCTACTATGTCTTTAGGCTTAAAACAATTCATCAGTATAATACTGACTAATTATTTTAAAATCTTCTAGGAAGAAAATTGCTGCAATTTTAAGAGCGAAAAAAATATCTTTCAATATAGACACATTCAAATAGCATTTTTTTCTTCTTTTTTTTTTTTTTTTTCAGCTTTGCTAGAGGGTATGTGTGCTCATCAGAGAGACAGAGAGAGGGAGGGGAAGTGAGAAGAAATCACTCCCCAGTTGGGGCTGGCCATGCTGCAGTCCCTTCTCCTCCATTCTCTGCTGGTGACGTTGGGTCCACACACAGATGTGCCTGGAGTGATTTTTAAGCCATAGGGTCCAGGATTCAAATCATCCAGTCAGCCATGTGGGGGCCTAGCCGCCTTAGCCTTCATGATGCCTGATGACCCAACAAGTAGCATTTGTTCAAGTCAGCATACTGAGATGCAATTGAGTTCTTTGGGATTGAGGGGTACATAGAGATACACCTTGAAGCCAGACACACTTGAACCCTACTTTTGAGTCCTGATGACTGAGGATAATGAGGAGGCCATTTGACATTTGGGAGCATCAGTTTCTCATCTGTAAAATGGAGATAATAACAGATTAGATTCAATGTTCATAAGGCATCCCCCTCAGCATTTGACTCATGGAAGACAATACACATTGGTAACTATTGCTTTAATGCATCATTCGTTCAAGGTTGATTGAAATTTATTATGTTATGAAAACATTGTACAAGTTTTTATTAAACATAAGTGTTTATCATATAGGTTGAGTTAAACCTTGGGCAAAGCTAAAATAAAATTAATGACATGATAGCTTATCAGAATATATACTTCTGGGTAGGAGGTGGAAAATTATTTTGCATTATTTTATATAAATTGTTCAAAAGAGGGAATCTTGGGACCAGCAGATGGCGTAATGGTTATGTTGCTGGACTCTCAGGTAGTCAGCTGCAGTTTGAATTCCAGATCCAGTGGCTTAAAACTCACTCTGGGAGCTTGTGCACATGCCATGCAAACCCAAAATCCTAAGAAGAGAATGGAGGAGGAGGGATTGGGGTGTACCCCCCCCCCCCCCCCGGGGAGTGATTTCTTGCTTTCTGTCTCTCCATTTTTCTGGCAAGTGTACATGCACTATAGCAAAAATCTCTTTCTTAAAAATACATACATACATACATGAGGGAATCTGTGGGCTGGATGTGAACATCTTTTTTTTTTTTCTTCATGTTTTAAAAAATAGTCTTACCAGGGACTACAATTAACTAGATTTTCAGGTTCCTGGGTTCACTTAGCCATGTGGAACATAATTTTTTAATGCTGCCTTGACCCAGTGATGAGGACCTGGCAAGAGGACAGTCCGTTCTGTTCCTCAGGTGGCTGATTCGGCGCACACCCCAGCGCCTCCCCTTGTTGGGCCCTCACACTCCAGGCCACCATCCACCTGTCCTGATCACCCAGGGCCAGGAGCCTGACAACTTGGGATGGGCCAGCCCCAGGCTCCAAAGCCCACTGAAATGATTAAAATGACCTGACCCTACACCTGCTTATCTGTTTCCTCTGTCTCTTCCCACAGAATCTGCAGGAAAAATGCTTCCCATTCCCTCTGCTCGTGACCAGCTGGGAGCTGAGGCGATTTCCCTGTGTGTCCTCAGGGCATGACGAGTCCTCGCTGTCTTGGGAGCTGTGAGTAGAACAAAGGCTCTTTTCAATGGCAGTTATATCCTGATCCCCTGGCCTTAACTAAGTAATACCTAAATAGTAATAACTCTATTAAAATGCCATGGTCCTGTAGAATTGATACTAAAGGCAGTCTCTAATCTTTTCATGGTATTTTGATACAAAAATGCTTTTCTGGTATATGCTAATGCTGATGTTTGAATGTCTAAACCCATGTACCATCAAGACAAAGTCTGCTTCCTATGGTGGGGACTAGGTTGAGCCCTAGCATCTCATTTTACTCTGGTTTTTTTTGGAGAGTTTTTTTTTTTTTTTTTTTTTTTCTTTTGCTTTAGGGCGCGTGTGCTCGCCGGACAGACACAGAGAGACAGAGAGACATAAAGCAAGAAATCACCCCCTAGGGGGGATGGCCACGCAGCAATCCCTTCTCCTCCATTCTCCTCTCGGGATCTTGGGCACGCACGCACACGCGCCCAGCGTGAATTTTAAGCCACCAGGTCCGGGGCATGAACCGCGGTCCACTACGTGGGAGTCCAGTGGCAGCCGTTACGCTAACTGCTGGTCCCCTCATTTTACTCTTTATTTCCTAGTAATGTATTGGAAATCAGAGTTTAGTGTGAAGTAAAAATAACCATTGGAATAAAAATCAAAAGCCAGCATCCTGTAGACTTCTTAGCTTTCAGTCTCCACCATTCTTTCTTTATAATAATGGTTATATCCTGTCAAGAGTCAGTCCAACACCACTGAGAATGCCACGCTCATCTGAAATGCCAGGTGGGTGTAGAGGGACTAAATTATACTTTCTTAGGAAACTTTGATTTTGTGTCTTCTTCTCTGACTGAGCTTAAAATTGTCATTTAATATAGCAGTAGAATGAGTTGACATGTCTGTCTGCGATAAAAGAGAACCACTTTGGGGGTGAGAACCCTCTATGGGGGGACCACTAACACAGTAATGTTATACTAAAATACTCTTTCCCCACTTGAGCTGGTGTAACTCTGATGCTTCCACTTTTACTTTATAAAAAATAATGCAACAAGATTATTTCCCAGCTTATTAGTACTTTTTACGCTGGTCGCTGTTTTTGAGTCTGATATTTTCTCAGGTATCAGCCACTGTTCTCTTCCTTGTGTTGGTTTTTCAAGTTAAGCTGTAATAGTATGTTTGTGTTAGTCTGCATAAAATTTATTTTTGTGTTAAAAGTTTCCCAAAGAGATTGGATAATCGAAAACTTTTTCGAAATTTTAATGCAGTTCTTATCAGAGAAGTTGCATGTATTTCCCTGGGAATGACGTCCATCATATCACATGTCTGCAGGGTCGCTTGTTTCTTTGCAGATAATGGGAACATGTAGATGTATTTATGGTTCATTTACAACAGGACATGCTTAGTGTGGTGGTACTCAGGACACCACGTCAAATAAAGATAAGCAGGAAGAGTAATGATTGGCAGTCGGTGTCCAGGGCTAGATTGCTTGGGTTGTAATTCTGGCTCTCGACATGACTGGGTGGCCTGGGGCACGCTACTAAACTGTGTTTCATTTCACTCAATAGATGCTGGAGGCACAGTGTACGTTTGCTATATATATTTTTTTCAGATTATGCACTGTCTCAGAAAAATTAGTATGCTCTCAACAAGGGAAAATTTATGTGAACCCAGTACTATTTCAAATACTATTTAATTATTTTATTCATGAATATGAGTCCTATTAAAAATTTCTGTCACTTATTTTCTTGTGATGTTTCAGTATTATCTTTATTGTATGAAGCAGGAGTCTTATTTCTAAAGGAAAATGTCAGAACAAGAGTACCTTGAAGTAAATTTATGCAGCATTTCAAAATCTAAAAATAATTAGGTCCTATTTACAACAAAAGTCAGTGTAAAAGTAAAAATACCCACAGGAAACACTCACTGAGCACATATTCTGAACCAGGTATCTCTCAGTGCATTTCACAGATGTCCTAAGTTGCTTCTTTGGCCGACCAAACGCACTGAACACTGGCTGGGTGCAATTTTGCAGAGGGAGACTGATGCAGTAGTAAGTTCCCAGGGGGCATGTGGGTAGCTGATGGAGCTAGGCTTTCAGGTCAGGCTGTCCACTCAGCTCTAACCCACTTGAGGACTTAGCAGCCAACATAATCTGTTCCACACTTGTTGGAGACATGTTTCTTCATGGTTAGACAAGTTCCCACCTTGCCCTCAGCTAAATGGAGACATGAAAAGATCTTTATAGATAGACCTATCCTGAAGGTTCTTAAGAGACTTTAGAATTTTATATATAAAATGAAATGTCTCTTTAATCAAATTAACTACATAATATATGTATTTCCTTTGTAAGATGTGCAAGGTACAATCTCTAAGGAACGGCTATCCTAGTGCATAATAGCAAGTTTAAAGTGTCTGATTATTGCAGTAAGTAATGACCTACCAATATCCCTTTAACTTGAAATAGTGAATTCAAAGAGACTAGTCTATTACTTAATGAGGTCTGCTTGCTTGGATTCTTAAGTTATAAAAAGGAGAGATGCCAATGCTGTAAGATGACCACGGGGAAGCAGAAGTGAGGTTGGTTTTGGTCAGCCAGGGGTGACTAGGATTCGAGACAGTAAGCACTGGAGAGGGCATGAGGGCGAGAGGCACCCAGGCGAACATTTCCTTAACCTGGGGAAGTCCTTTACTCTTTTATAAGAATTTCCTAGGACAGTGCTTCTGCCTTAGATGTGACAAAACAGTAGGTTTGTCAAATAGCTGCAGGATTTTTTTTTCTCATTTTCTCTTCCCTATGTTCTTGTGAGGATTAATATTGATAAATATGTTATTTAAATTTGTTTAGCAGAAAACAGATTTGGCATTAAATCAAATTTATTTTTGGAAAAGAAATAATTATTTTGATTATACTCTGGATTTCCTGATGAGAACACAATTACTTGGAAATATTCAATATATTTAAAGGGATGAAAATGATTATTTTGAGTGTTAGACTCAATTTCCTGATAGTGTCACTGTTCTTGAGAGAATACCATATATAAGAAGAACAGCGTGATTTCAAAGATTTATCAAGTGCTTTGTTCCGAAGATAGTCAAATGATTTTTTGTCTTTTTGCTAAGTAAATACTTTATGACATAGTTAAAAATAACTATTGAGCCATACTGGCTGATGTGGGTTTTGGAATGCAAATTATACTCAAAGCTATCACCAATGTGGTTTGTTTTTTACAGGAGGTTTTTCATAGGATGTTTTATTTCCATCTATCAGGTGCCATTCCCTATGTAGTTTCCATATTCCGGTCATTTCTCTACAGCTATGACAGAACACAGTGTCAAATTCAGCTGATGATCTACAAGTCCCCATGGACCATATCCGTGCATAGACAGGAAGACATACATTTTTGTGTCAAGGGGTAATGAGCATCTTTCTTTCCACCTACAAGTTTCATCGCCATTCTTTGTTTGCCTGTTGATCCCAAACAATTCTTTGCACATGACGTTCTTTTTCACGGAGTTTTTTTATTCCACAGTCCTCACTCCTAGCCTTGCAACCTAGGATAACTATGGAAATTCGAAACGAACATGAAAATAGATTTCCAACTTGGTGACATAGAAAAATAATGATGAAAGTAAATGATGAGCTCAGTTTTGATGTATTATTTAGAAAGCTCACTCTGTTGCCATGAAGCCAGTCCCCCGAGTACCTACAAGGTGTGACAATAGGAAATGTGGTGATGGGCAGGTAGGGGAGAATCTTGTTAAATATGCTTTTTCTCATACGCCTTTGTGTACTTGCTCAGAGGTCAAGAAAGCAAAAAAAAAAAAAAAAAAAAAACTTCTCGCCAAAATGACCTATAATCATTACACTGCTCCAGGTAATTGTACCTTGTTAGTAGTCAGCCGTTAATTATTCGTCGATTTGTCAGGAGCCATTTGCTACCTACGTGGTGTTCTTTTGCCTTCGCTGTGTGAATGGGAGTCATATTTTATTTTATTAATAATGTTTTTCTGAGCTGTAAGACAAGAGACCTAGAAGCAAGGATGTATGTTTATATAGCAGACGGGTCTGGCTTTCCCTGTTAAGGTGACAAAGAATGTGAAGAGATATTTTAAAGCAAGAAGCCATGTTTGCCTATACTGTCTTGCAAAGATAAGAATTCATTCATTCTGGCCGTGGAAATCCCAGGTAATTCTGCAGTGTAATTAGAGCCTTTTCATGAAAGATTCTATTGTGCCTATATAGACATATCATTTATAGGGTGCCTGTAAAAATGTATACTTTTAATTAAACAGTGGAAACAGGTTATCCCAAGGTGAAACTACTTCCGATTTCATTATCTATATTATTGCTTCTCATTACCCTCCTCTCCTTCATGAAAATTAGTCAGTGACTCATTTCCTCAAGAATTTGCTCTGGGAAATTGGGGATTGCTCTCAGGTAGGTCCTGGCAGTTAAGGACTCCAGGACCCCACTGTATGAATGCCCACATCCAGGACCTGAGGGGCACTGTAGGAACCTTAGGTCTGCAAACAGGCACAGGACCCAGAAGGGGCTACCTAAGACTGCTTTGCGTTGAGACCATCAACAAAGGGAAAACTTACCAGGCACGGGCAGTTGGGTTTATATTTAACACCAAATAATAAAATTAGGCTATGAAAGTGGAAATATTAAAGAAGACAGCACTTGGGGAATGATGAAAGAGCAATCTGGATGAGGTAAGAGTCTCGGTAAAGGTTAACCTGACCGGCTGATGAAGAAAAATTAGGATGTGAATAACTACAAGGTAGTGCAAGGATATGATTATGTTTAAATTGAGTGTTTAAGAGAAGACATAAATTGAGAGAAAGAAAGCTCGTCATAAGGGCTGAGCTAGGAAGCATCCTTGAGAATATTTTAATAATACCATAAAAAGATAACTAATTTTATGATGTATCAAATCAGGGACCAAGAAGAAATTTATAATTGAAACTAATGGATGTATTTACTAATTATGCTGAGACTTTATGTAACACTGAGTATAAAAGAATATACATGTGGGACCTGCCACCCGTGGAACATGGTAAATAAATAGGACACAAGCGTCTATCCATTATTGGTCTCAGTCATGTTCCCACCCACTATAAAGGCTGGAAATGCTCCCACAAGAAGCCTTAAAATAGAGGGTGGTGGTACAGCCACTAGACATTCACCCTAAAGCTGCTGTTATCTCCCTGGTTTAGAAGTCTGGATGATGCTACAGGGACACCTAAAGAACACGCCCACTGGTGGTCAGGTTATGATCAACCAAGATCACCAGGACTCATGATCCAAGCCAGAAAGCTGTAGAAGTTTGCTATAGAGAACAAGTCAGGTGCTTTTACTCTAAAAGCTGTGAACCAGCTTGGGATTGTCACCACTTGTTCCTTGGATAAATGAGGTCTCATTCCTAGATTCCCATCTTTCTTTCCTAGGAGCCTAAAATCACCATAGTAATCAGTGCGATGAACAGTTGATGCATATGTGAAGGCAGAGGGTCTAGGTATAGCAGGTAGTGTGGACATTACATATCCAAAATAGATATGTAATATAAAATGATATTAGTCATTTTGAAGCAATAGATTTATATGCATATAAGAAAATATAATTTGTATTTTATGTACGTCTTTGAAGTTGCAAAGTTTAATTTTAATTTACTTCTCTAGTCTTTTTTTCAGAATTTTTAAAATGTAATTTTTAATTTATTTTATTTTAATTTGACCAGAGAGGGACAGAGATAGAGATAGAGATAGAGATAGAGATAGAGAGAGAGAGAGAGAGAGAGAGAGAGGGAGAGAAAGAGAAAGCAAGCCGCCAGGTCCATGACTAGAACCATGATCGGTCATATGGGAGTCTAGTGCCGCTAACCACCATGCCATCTACTGGCCACCTTCTCTAGGTTTCAAGACATCTTTGTGACAATATTTGCTTGTTTGAAAAGATGTAGGGTAGGACTTTTCATCCTAATGCATTTTTTCCCATTTGGTAATTGCACTAATTTTGTGTGTGGGTGTTGGTACAATGGGAAATCATAGTTCATTTATTCATTTTGTACACATTTATTGAAGTCTGTAAAGGACACTATTCCCCGTATTGAGAGACAGAGATGAATATAACAGATCAAGCCCTCATGGAGTTTACATGAGTGTAGGAAAGAGAAATAGTTGGAAAATGGGTAAACACCTAATATAAAATCAGGCAGTAACAGGAGGCATGGGGGGTGAACTGGTTGCAGAGGTGCTGCGTTGGTACTGCTGTCTCTCGGGTTAGACCTTTTTGATCATAGGGCATTTAAACAAGGAAATGGATAGAGGGAAGAGATAATTTTTGCTAAGATTCAGGTAATATATGTTTTCAAATTACTGTTATTTTGCTTTACCCTAAAATCTGCCAGGACCCTGTCCTAATATCCTTCAATACTTTCTCGTGAGTCTATGTTGTGATTAATCACTCTGGGGACCTACATTGTTAACTCATATTATGTTGATAATAAATTCTTTAGGTGATTGCAGCTTGCAGATTTTTCTCTAGTTTTGACAATGATACATTGGGTTGTCGGAAAAGTCATGATGCATTTTTCTGTTTTTCTATGTGAAAATGTGTCATGACTTTTTTGATGACCTGCTGTATTCCCTCTTTTTATAACAACTGCAGTTTCATTTTTCTGGGAGAAAAGCTCAGAAAGGAAGGTAGGAGGAGAAGGGGCCTCGTGTAGGGGGATGTGAAGAAGGCAGAGATTCGTATTCTGACAGTACAGAGCTTTTCATTTATTTCCCGTTCTCAATTAATCACAAAGGCAGTATGGATTATTTGTTTGCATAAAGAGATGGGTTAAAAAGGCCGAGAAACACGTGGTAGCCCCTCTCTGACAGATGGGTCACCATTCTTTCAGTCTCGTTCCATAAAGCATTTCTAGACCAGTGAGCATTTCCTTGGGAAACATTGCATGTGCTCTTAGAAACATGGGGATTTTGTTGCAATTGTGTAAATTCTTTAAGGGGAAGTTTCTCTTCAATTAAAAAAATAGCCAACACTGTATGGCTCAGTGCTGAATACTTGGAAGAAGGTTGATTTACTTTTTTTCTAGAAGTTTATTTTATACATCTAATCACTATACCTCACTACAATTTGTAAAGTGAGTTTACCCAGCATGAATACACTTCATACCAGCCCAGTTGAAGATACCATATGTTATCATCAACAGACAATCACCCTTTTCTGTGTCCCATAAATGTCTTGCCTCTCTATTTCTCTCCTTGACTCTCTTCCTCTTATTCTCCCATGGCACCCACAAATAATCTATAGACCTACCCTACTTGGGAGCTTACTCTAGAAGAAGCCTGTTGTTCGGGTTTGTTAAAAGCTTGGTGAAAATAGCACAACTCCTACCTGGTTGGAAGGTAAATCCAGAAAAGAAGTACGCCGTGGTTTATGTATAACCTGTGTGTAAAGCGCTCTAGACGTGAAGGACCCTGTAAGTAAGCTTCATGGTACACAGTCTTTAACGGAGGCATCGTTTGTTATTCTGCATATAAGGTGATGTGTGGAGTTGAAAAAGTTACGTTGACGACAAAGGTGAGAAACTTTCATACTACTTGCAATGATCAGAAAATTAAAAATGTACATCTGTTAGCCACTGTAATTATGCCCCATTGCATATAATCACTAACATTAAAAATGAACTTCTCTTGAAACTAGAGTCTCTGTATAGAAGTTGAACTTAGTACTTTTGACATTTAAGACAGTCCCTTAATCAAATGGATTACGCTCTCCAATTACAGCCAGTGGGAATTCACAGGTGTTAAATTAGCTTCAGAAGACACCCCTATTGTTTCTAATAGAAGGTAGGACATATGGCGATCTGTACATGGAAAATAAACATAAATCAAGAATAAGCGACACTGAGTGTTGTCTAAGCCTTAGTCTTTAGTTTTCAGGGCATGCACAATTTGGTGCCAATTGAGCTGTCTGATGCAATTGCTATTTCATTTCAAAATAATAATGCAACCGTTTCAACATTTTAGCTTTAACCTTCTCTATAACTAGAGGAACTATTCAAATGCTTTTGATGTGATAGTAGAGTGATTCTGTCTTTTGAGAACGACAATCAGTGCCTTTGTGATTTCCTGGTATAAACTATTTGAAAGATAGAGATGCGGAGGTGAGCAGCCTGTGATGGTATTGAATCGCTTGGGTATGTTTCTGAACAGTTAGGAACAGAGAGGAAATACAAAGCCAGACACGAAAGAGTTCTTTTTACCCCAGGGAATTTTAGAGATTCTTGATGCATATGGATTTTAGAAAAAAAAAATTATTTGGATTTATTCTTTTGACCTTGACAGTATAGAATGAGTTTTACAGTCTTCATATAGCAGAATTGGGGCAATATGTGTTCATGTTCACACATTGTTTACAGATACCAAATATTATGGATTATTTGTAGACCACTGGCTCGATAAAATCTTGGTAAGCATTTCAAATCTATTGTTATTCTGTAAAGCAAAATGTCTGACCTGAAGTCGTAGCATAGATTTAGTTTGTCAATAGGAAGCAAAATAGGCTGGTTTCAGTCCCATTGTTTCCATGACTTATTTCAGCATCTGCTTCTATTCTCTTATTAGAAGGGAAACTGAAAAAACATTGTCTTTTCAATATACAAAGCGTCAGTCTTTTAAAAACACCTTCCTTCATGAGTTATACATCCAAAGAACATGAAGGGCCAGCAGGTGTATATTGGTTAAGGGACTGGATTCCACATGGCCGACTGCGCAGTTTGCATACTGGATCCAGCAGATTATGGGTACATGTGCAAGAGTGCCCAAAATCCTGACAGGAGGGAGGAGGGTTTGTGGTGTGACCATCTCTTATGAGGAGGTGCTTTCTCTCTCTCTCTGTCTCATTTTCTCTCTGTCTCTGCATCCACCCTCTGGCAAATTAAAAAAAAAAAAAGAAAAAGAAAAAACAAAACAAGTACAAACAGAAGAAGCAAGCAAACAAAAGGTGAATGAATGAATCAGCATACGAACCAAGTCATTTATGTAAACAGAAATTTGAAGGATTAGAGAAAAAAATCTTGTTTCATGTATTTATTTGATGGTGTAGAAATTTAAAAATGCCTTCATTGAAAATGTTAGCTACTTATTACAAAATTAAGACTGAAATCACTCACTTGTTTTACATGATTGCGTTCTGCTAATTGGCACTCTTCCTTTCTTTGCTGTTGTTGTGATCCTCATCTTTCTGACCTGTTACTACTTTGTATCCAACTGCTTTTGTGGAGAGAGACTGCTTATGGTCTGCCCAAGGAGAAACAAATCAGGCGCTCCAGCCCTCAAACTGAGAGGAAACATTGGTATGTGACAGGGTAGGCTACCACCTTTGCTTCTCATTTGTAACAGCCCGAGGTTTCTCCAAGAAATACAGTGTTGCAGCAAGTACATCATGGATTGAATTCAAATTTAAGACTTCCGTCTTTCTAAAGTCTTCTTCAGTTTATTAAGTGTCTTGCCTCCTGCTGTATAAGAGATAGATAAAGAGATCACAGTTTTCCTGGGGGTTGGAAACCCAGGTTAAACAGACATCAGAAGGGAATTCTCAAATGAATTTTCAGTAAGTGCATTGACAGTCTCAGGAATTTGAACTTCAGCAAATAACCATGTTCTTTTCAATTAAGTCAAAACATCACCAAGCTTGCAGATCTGTTATAGTAATTCTGTGCCTTTTAGTCTGTGGATTTCAGCATGGTCCTGTTGGAGGTGAGGTTTAATTGTAGTCAGTTTCTTTGAGTATCTGATGAATAATTTCAGAAATATTTTTTACATTTTACTTGCCCTGAGGTTATTCTGATATGAAACCTTCTCTTCTTGATTTGTAATGTGTTGCAGCTTCATCCAAGGTTGACTCAGTAGGTGGTTTAGAAAATCTTCCCAGAGGTAAATATAGAAGGTTTTCGTTCATGTAGTTGGAAGTTTGACAGCATAATATACAGATGTATTCTCTGTGAGGAAAACAGTTGGAAATTGCTTTCTTTTGATTGTGGATGACATGCTTCTTAGTATAGGAGAGCCTTCATAATTTCAAAAGGGTAAAGCCCTGTCTGTGGGAAACTGTGGGAAAGACTTTGTAAAGTAGGATCTGTCGTTGGTGGTCAGTCTGCATTTCCTTTTTTTTTTTTTTTTTCTTATATTTTTGCTGTAGGGTACATGCGCTTGCCAGAAAGACAGTCGAAAGAGACAGAGAGACAGAAAGCAAAACTCACCTCCAGGGGGATGACCATGCCACAATCTTTTCTCCTCCATTCTCCTCTCAGGATCTTGGGTATGTGCGCACATACACTAGGCATGAGTTTTAAGCCACCAGGTCTGGTACTTGAACTGCAGTTGACTATGTGGGAGTCCAGAGACATAACCATTAATGCCATCTGCTGGCCGCAGAATGTGAGAAATCATCCCTCAGGGTAGATGGCCATGCCTCAATACCTTCTCCTCCATTCTCCTCTCAGGATTTTGGGCACACATGCACATGAGCCTGGCATTAGTTTTAAGCTGCAGGGTCTGGGACTTGAACCCCAGTCAACTATATGAGACTCCAGTGATGTAACCATTACGCCATCTGCTAGTCCTTATTCATTCTACATTTTCATAAATTATGTGCTTATAGCTCTTCATCTTTGTTTTTAAATTATTATTATTATTGTTGTTGTTGTTATTATTATTTAATTTGCTATAGGACACGTGTGCTCACCAGAGAGAATGGGAAAGCAAGCTGCCAGGTCTGAGACTTGAGCCATGGTCAGCCATGTCCACCCTGTCACCTGCTGGCCCCCAAAGGTATTCATCTTCTAAGGAGATGAATAACATTGGATAAATGAAAACATAGAAGAATAAGTGAATCAATGAATGAAGCTTCATAGTATTTTAGCTTGCATTATTTTGTAAAATGATTATGATTTTTTGTAAAAACCAAATAACTGAAGTAAAAACATAAGTAACACTAAAATCTGTAGAAAGAAGACACAGGACAAAGTCTGTTGAAGGAGCCTTTTCTGACATGCCCGTCCATCCAACTAAGTATGTATGCAAATATGATAGTAATATGCAGACATATATGTTTTTCTTTTTGAGAGATTTTTGCTAGGATGCGTGTACTTGCTGGAGAAACAGAGACAGAGAGACAGAAAGCAAGAAATCACCCCCTGGGGGGATGAATACCATGCATTCCCTTCTCCTCTATTCTCCTCTTAGGATCTTGGGCACACATGCACACTCATCTGGCATGTGTTTTAAACTGCCGGGTCTAGGACTTGAACCACGGTTGACTACATAGGAGTCTAGTGACATAACCATGACATCATCTGCTAGTCCTATGGACGTAATTTTTAAAATAAGGATAATAAATATAATTAAATACAAATGTATCATCATATAACATATTCAGGGATCATTTTACATTCTAATTTTATACAGGTTAGTATGAATTTGGATAAGCTAATTAAATAAAAATTTGTGTTTCTGTATTTGTTAGAGTATACCTGATGACTCACTTATGAACTAATTTATTATCTGGAATAGGCACTTGTGGCCATGAAAATGCCCTGCTTGGTACCTGACTGCAGGCATAATTAATAGATGGTAGCAGTTAATGGCCACTGGGCCTTCCATCATGTTTATGTCAAAGCTGTGCTTTTGACCTAGTGTGGCAAGAACACTAGGAGAGTCTCATATGGAGATGCAAGACTTTTCATGAGGGTGATGTGGCTTGGAGACTCCCCTTCCACCTGGATTAAGTTTCCTTGAACTGCTCTGCAACTCATAACCCAACTGCTCCATGCTCCTTCCTTTCTTCTTTCTGTAGGAATCAGATTTGAATTATGGTCTAAAGGTCTTTCTTGCCTTTCCCTGATCTTACCCTTGATAAATCTTGCATATCTAAAACCACCTTGGTGTCTGCTTATTGGCAGGACCAAATAAATGATACCAAGAATTATCTGGGAACCTGGTAAAAATTTGGGGATTTGGGACTGGCTCACTCACCCCTGAGCCAGTCAAGAACCCAACATCTTGAGTGGTAGATGCGGCTTGGGCTCACTCACCACCAAGCAGGTAAAGACCAATATCCTGAGTGGGAGCTGGATCCGGGGCCATCTCTGGCACTGGATGGCAGCCCAATTGCAGTGGTGCCTTGCAGGTTCAGTGACTGCATTTGAAAGACATGGAGGTCAGGGAAGGGTGTCAGTGCTTACAAAGCAGAGTCAGCTAATTTGGGGTAACTTATATTGATAGACCCTGCAGAAGGACAGTGAAGAACTGGGGGCCATTAACAAGCAGGTAAAGACTAAATATGAAAGCAAGCCTCTGAGGCTGCTCACAGAGAAGCCATTTCTCTTGAAGTGAAAGAGCAGGTTCAGCCAAGTGGCAGAGTGAAGCCCTTAGAGTTAATGTCATAGAGCTTCAGGTGTTTGAAGGTTCAGCTAAGGCAAGTCAGAGTGATGATTAGAAAAATGTGGGACCCCGAAATACAGGGTAGTGATGTCTGGATGGAGGCCTCTGAAGGCATTATAACTTCAGAGCTTGCAGAGCCCGTCTTTCTATGAAGACCTACTAGATGATGCTTCAAAGGCCTCTCCCCTGCAGAGCACCAGGTGGCAACATCAGGAGATGCCCCTCCCTCCTCCCATGGATGCCTGAGTTAACCATGCTCCTTGCTATTGTATCAGGTAAGATCAGATGGCCCTGAGAGGGCCTAGGGGACATAGTATTCACCTAAGGTATTATTAATTCTATGGTAGCTGGGACATCAGCATCACTAAAATGTTCAGTGGTGGCTTTCCTTTGTAGGCCAGACCTTTGTAGGAAGAATGATGGTTGTAGAGCTGGGTCGATATCACCCACGGGGGCAGTGGGGTTCTGGAGTAGTAGAAACCAGATGGTGCATCAGTTGTGATGAGATTTGCTTGGTAAGTGGGGTGCTCTTATTAATGTGGTCCAGATGGAGGATTGCTGGGACTCTCATAGCAGAAGAATCTCTGGCTCATGCCCAGCAATGGCCAGCTTGATTACTACTCCCTGTGCCTCCTCTGTGGCCACCCCAGGCTTTGAGTGTATCCTGGGGAGATAGCGTCTTGACCAAAGACTGTTCAGACATGGGGCACATAAAGAGGCTGAACCCTTAAATATCTGAATAAATCTAGCAATGTTCTTTCCCAATCTGCCCAATCCTTACTGAAAACAGGACTCCATTGAAGGCTAATGGTTTAGTGTATCCTCGTAGCTCTAGAAAGGACTTATTATCCCTGTACTAGCTCTTGTAATCTCCCTGTTCTGCTTATCACAAAGACAAGTTAACATGGCTTCCAATTTGTACAAAATTTAAGGGCCATTAATAAGAGTTTACTTTCCTACTGTTCTGTGGTCCTCAGTCTCTGAGACTGATGCTTATCCTCATGGTGATTGATTCATACTCAGCATTCTTTAGATATCCTTCCTCCCAGACTCACTGTATCTATTTGCAATCACTTGGGAAAATCAACAATACCTGCAATTATGACCAAGGCATCCTCTGACTTCTTGCAAAAAGTCAACTATAACCTGAATTATTAGAGACATGCAATTTTTTGAGGACTCCACTCATAACAACATATAGATAATCTTGGGTTTGTTCTACAGACTGCTTCTTGCAGAACTGATTTTTTCCACTTGCAGACAGTGTTAGTGTACAAGACACACAGCCTCTAAGGATAAATTCCGATTTTATTAGACCCAAGTGTATTTATTTGGCCATGACCCCAAACAAAAATTAAAAGTCTTTCAAAGATTGCAAGTTATGACTTTCCTGGCCAGTTACCAAAAGACAACTTGGGGGCTTTCTTATTCTCATAGGATATTGTGGACATTTGATCCGTAACTTCTCGACCAGCTTCTTTCTTCTCAAAGCTAATGAAAACTGCCAGTCCTGAATCCTGGCATTACACAGACTCACCAGAGAACGTCTTGTACTTAAAGGACTCTCCACTTATCATAAATCTTTCTTCCTATTTACACTTGGAGACAGGAGACAGGTTTTGGATTCTAACTTGGGCATCAGAGACTTACTGCCTGTCACATCTTCACATTGATTTCAGGACAAAAGTCCACCTCCTTGTTTGTGCATAGTGGTAGCAGTTCAAGGCCAACTGCGGTCCCAGCTGACTTGATCTTAGAATTTCCACTTGCCCCCATGGTCCTTCATATCACTCAGACCTTCCTTTGGACTGAAAACACCTGGCATCTTTCTATTACCAGATGAGATGACTTTCTTTGAAACTTTTCACTCTTGGTGTATGTATTTATTATCCTGACTTTAGTGATGATGTCATGGGTGTATGTATCTGTCCAAAGTCATCAAGTCACATATGCTGAATATGTGCAGTTTTCTTGTATATTCATTATACCACAATAAGACTGTAAAAATAAAATACATTTTTTACTTTTATCGTTTCTATCAGTTGCTGAAACACCCTAAAACCTGCTACTTTTCTTTCTTTCCCACAGCAGGAAAAATATCTCATGATTGTCATGTACTTTGGGGAGTGTCTGTGCTTTTACCTCACCTTTTAAAAACCCCTTCACACAGCATAAATTATGTATTAATATTGGGTAAGTCCTGCTTGAGGAAGCTATCAAGCTGCAAACGAAATCAGAACTCACTAAGACTTGTTTAAATCTATCCCTGTCCAGGATGCAGAATTTGCATGAGTTGCCAAAGTGGAGTCTCTACTCATGCCTGCTAGTCAGTCAGCTAGAGATAAAGGAGCGGAAGTCTGTATAGGAATGCTTTTGTAGTGGTTCAAGATTTCGGTATGCTTTGGAAGAAACACCAGTTCTTAAATGCAACTGATATACTCCAAGTAAACAAGGCAGCCACATAAGAGCAGTTTCAAGAAGCAAAGATTCGGGATCAGCAGGTAGCATAATGGCTATGTCGCTGAACTCCCATGTAGTCCACTGCGGTTCGAGTCCCGCACCCGGTGGCTTAAACTCATGCCGGCTGCGGGTGCATGCGTGCCCAAGATCCCAAGAGGAAGGGATTGCAGCGTGGCCATCCCCCCTGGGGGGTGATTTCTCGCTTTGTGTCTCTCTGTCTCTCTCTGTCTTTCTGGCGAGTGCACGTACCCTATAGCAACCCCCCCCCCCCAAAAAAAAAAAAAAAAAGAAGCAAAGATTCATGTTCTAGCAGGTTAATATACTAAACATGCTCTGTTAACAGACTCGGGCTGCCCAGCAGCTCCAAAATTGAAAGCCAAATGAATTCCTGACTATTGGCATCAAGTCTTGAGTCAATTTCAGATCAAACACCTGATTCTGAAACAACATGTTAGGAAAAATAAAATCGTTTGCTTCACCAGATGGCATCTGGTGGTACCAAGGTAGTTGTTTGGGTTGCATTGAGATGCTGAAATAAAATCTCTCAAAAATAAGCGGTAGAGGCCGGACGGTGCTGTAGTGGGAACACAGGTGGACCCACCTGAGAAGGTTCTGGGTGGCTGTGGCTGATAGGTATACTGGCACATGCCTGTGACCCAGACTGATGAGGCTGGGGTGGATCCCAGTGCAAAAACCCTGTTAGGAGTGTTTCTCTCTCTCTCTCTCTCTCTCTCTCTCTCTCTCTCTCGTGGAAGAAATAACCACCCATAGGAAGGCAAATTTAAAACATCTTGAAGAAGGATTTATGGGGAAACATCAGTGAGATTGAAGAACACATCTGTGATGTTTACTCCAGAGGTCAAACCTCAATCTCATGTTGGGACGAAGACATGAGCCCAGACTCTTGGGTCATTTAGAACATCTACAAATACATTTCATTTAGACCACCAGTCTCTGGGGAAATCAGGACCAATGAGTGACCAGGTGAAATGGACACTTTCAAAACCTTCTGAGCAACTTCGGTTATTGGTCAAAGGTTTTACTCTCTGCCCTCTAGTTTAAATTAGGCTCCTTGTCCCAGGACCTTGAAGACTACCCCCACTGAACGGGGCACAGAATGCTCAGACATACGGGATGTCACTCTCTCTCCCTGGCTCTGCTCACCTACAGGCCGGTAAAGCCAAAAGGAGAACTTTAAGGCCAAACTTAATTTCACAAGCCCATGTAGCTTTTCCCAAAGATAAGTCACAGAAAGCATTGCAAGACCTTTGTGTGGAGATCTGCTCTTCTGAAAATGTGGTCAATGGGCAGGACTGTTCCCGAAACTTCTTAGAATGTTACGTAAACAAGATGAAGTGGTTATGGATCAGTATACCATAACAGAGCTAAAAAAAGGGGGTGGGCATTGTTAATCATATATCTCAAAAAAAAAAAAAAGAGAAATATTAGCAGAATGAAAATCGAATGTTGTAACATTATGTAATGTCTTTATTGAAGGTGATGAATAAGGTAATTTTATAGATTTGATGATCATACTCTATATGCATGTTTTGAAAAACCACAGTGTACTGGACAGAGATGCAGAACAATGAAATGTAAATAAGAAATTCTAAAATAAACTAAACTAATAAAGCTGGATCATGATAGAGAGAGAGAGAGGATTCGGAGACCCCCATGGTGCAATGAACTTTCTGTGACTGTCCTTGGATTCCTGCCTCTCATACTCCTCTCCCAGACATCTATGCCAGTGAAAGATCTAACCAGAATCTCTTGTAATTTGTCAGAAGCAGATAGCGTCAAAAAGTAGATATCTTGGGACCAGCAGTTAGCGTAATGGCTATGTCGCTGGACTCCCACGTAGTCGACCGCGGTTCACGTCCCGGACCCGGTGACTTAAAACTCACGCCGGGCGCGTGTGCGTGCGTGCCCAAGATCCCGAGAGGAGAATGGAGGAGAAGGGATTGCGGCGTGACCATCCCCCCGGGGGGGTGATTTCTTGCTTTCTGTCTCTCTGTTTCTGTCTGTCTGTCTGGCGAGCGCACGCGCCCTATAGCAAAAAACCTCTCCAAAAAAAAAAAAAAAAAAAAAAAGTAGATATCTTTATCAAGAACTTCAGAACAAAACTTACTAATACCAGGAACAATGAATTGCCACTCCTGTCTTTATGTCTTTCTCTATTTTCATGACTATCATTTTCTTTCTTGGTTGACTGAAGAGATTTTATTGTACAAACGAGATTCCTTAAGGTTTTCAACTTAATCATGCCATTTTGGGTAAAGCACAAACCTATGGCTGCAGTATGGATAAGGTTTTTCGTCCCGAAGTCCATGTGCTGGAAGTTCGGTCTGAAAGTTGGAGGGTCGTTTAGGAGGTGCAGCCTGGTGGATGAAGCGGTGCATTCTTGCTCTTGTGGGGGCAGGTCAGCTCCCGAGAGCTGGTTGATGTAGTAACAGTAGGCGGCTGCCTGCAGGTTGCTCTCTCTGTGCATGGCTCACCGACTGCTCCACTTCCTTCTGCCATGTTGCAGTGCAGCAGAGGCTGGTGGATGCTGGCCCCCATACCTTTGGGCTTTTCAGCCACTAGAATCTTGAGCCATATAAATCTATATTCTTTATATATAAATCACCTGCTCGCAGATATTTGTGTTTAGCGACACAAAATGGACTAATGCACGTATAAATATCAGACTTCTCTTCTTGCAGACCTGGGATGAGAGTGGGATCTGTTCCTGACTCCAGGTTGGGATGGTTCAGCTGTTGTATTAATACACCTTGTGGTCACATGTTCAGTTCTCTGTAGACACTTAGATGCTTTTATGCAGCCATTCGCTCCCCCAGTGATTAAAATTCAGCTACAAAGAAAAAAGTCTCAAGATGACCTGGATCGGTCAGTAACAGTGAGGCTGGGGTGCTGTTGTAGGACTGCTGTTCTGACTTGAATCCCTGTGGACCAAGAAGAGAGTGCTGGTTGCCTTCAGTAGCTCAAGATAGTCACTCCGACTCTGCTGTGACTTAAGCCCCCCCCACAACCATCCCTTCTCTCCTTTGGCAGTTCTTGCATGAATCTAGTGCCACTCCTATTGATAAACCGTAATTCTCAAACAAAGGCTCCCAATCTCCAAGAAAAAGTTCTCTTTTTTCCAAGATCCATCTTTGACAGACCATTTCTTAAACTAATGAAAATTCAGTGGTCCACTCTTCATAAAAGCTCTTCATGAAGTAGCTTTCTTCTTCAAAGTAAAGCATGTACACACACACACGCACACATGCTCAGGGTCTGCCTGGAATGCACTCTCACCTGGCTTCACACACTCTTGTCTAATTAAGTTGTACTCATTTTTCAGATCTCAGGACCTAAAGGTCTCCCAGAAAAGCCTCCCTGGCTCCCTGTTATGTGTTCTTTTCCTCACAATGCATCTATTCATTTGCTCTCCTCTTTTAGCATGATGGTTTAATAACTATCCTTCCATCATAGACTGTACATTTCACATGAGCAAGGATTGAGTCTTATTTGCTTCCATTTTATACTTAGTCACTAACCATAGTATTTGGCACGTAGTAGCCTCTTGTAAATTTGTTGAAAGAGTAGAACAATAAAATGAACAAGGCAATATGAATTAATTTATTCATAGCAGTAGGCAGGAGTGATTTTATCTACAGGAGCAGATTTCAACTACCGAAAATAACATAGGTACTTCTCTGCAGTGGGGATGCTTTGACACTGGGTTTTGTTTTACAATTAGTGGAACTTACTGGGCATTTCATTTCTCTCTCATTCTGAGAAGTTATTATTATTTTTTTAAAGATACACTAATACTTATAGTCAGATAATCATCAGGTTTTGTTGATCTGAAAGCTCAGATTATTTTATTAAGAAGAAAGAAAAGGAAGGGAGAGAAAGAAAGAAGAGGAAGAAACAACTTTCATAATGAGAATTATTTAGAGTAGAAAAAAATATACCTCTTTATTGCATTATTTTTTGGGGGAATTTTACTTAGTTCGTTTATGCATCTAGAATTACCCTAGCCACAGTTTGACCAAAAAGGATCTGATTTTTGCTGGATTAGGCAGGGCCTCTGTTACTGTGTGTTGTTTCTCATGCCCTTTTAGAAGGAAGTTGTGAGCGAGAGTAACATGGCTCTAAATGGAAAGTTAATGTCAAAACTTCTCACAACACGCTGTAGGATATTTCAATTCTCTTAGCAAGAAAGAGCACACATTTAATTATGGATCAAAATGCCTTCTGTACCATGTGGAGGGAGGTCTCACTTGGAAATCCTGCAGTGCTACTTATTTTTCAATATGACAAGAGACTAGAAACCTAAATATCCAAGTGATCCAATTTATATTTGTTCCCATGGCTTCTAATATGTAGGAATACTTCACACAGCTCTATTTGAAAACAAAAAAGGTTAATGGATTTCTTGGCAATATGCAAATACATTTAAGAGTATTGTATGGTCTTGGCATCTCCTCCACACAGTCACGTTAGTACCCCACGGAGTGCTGGTAGTTTGCTGCCTATAGCACACTTACTGACAGCACGGTGACACATGGTAGCACGGTGCCTGAGTACATCTTTCCTGGAGTCTCCATGGTCTGGAAATAGAGCCTTCTAAATAGCATCGTGTGCTGAGCCTGAAGGAGGGAATGAATACCAGGACAGTGCCTGCCTTTCACTCCCCTTCCATGAACACCCAAACTGGAAACTACAAACTGATCAGAGATTACTGACACCCAGCGTCTTTCTGTGCACTATTTTTAATTAATGGAAACTATTTTCACTGCTTTTTACCGTTATTCTCGTGGATTACCAAGAAAAGTGATACAAATCCACATGCATGTGAATCCATGTGAACTACTGTATGACACAGCCAAGACATGGGGGCCACTGAGAAGTGACAGCTGGTGAGTGACTTGACCAGTTTCAAAAATGCCACATGCAGGTGCCAGCAGGTGGTTAAGGAACTGGACTGCCAAGTGGCCCACTGTGGTTTGTGTCCTGGACCAGGTGGCCTGAAAATCACAAGTGTGCATGCATGTGTGCTCAAAATCCCAGGAGGAGAATGGACCAGAAGGAATTGCAGCATGGCCATCCTCCCGGGGATGATTTTTCACTGTCTCTCTCCAACAATGCACATAACCTATGACAGAAACCTTAAAAAACAAACAAAAAATACCCTCACATTCCATTTTCTTCACTGAACTAAAATAACTGATAGAAAGATAGTTAATGAGTAAGATTTTTAGGTTAGTGAATGTTAATTGATCCAAAAATAAAATTGTTGACTTTACTCATGTTTTCTTCCTCATGACCCAAAATTCCTAAGAATATGTATCTGAAAAAGAGTACAGTATAGAAATGCTTTCATGCCTAATTCTTCAAGGGAAGGAAGTACCACTTACCAACGTGTCTAAGAACTGTGCTATGGTAGGCAGAGTGGGCCTCTGAAGATGTTCGCAGAACCTGTGGTCACAAGGAGTCTTTAGAAAATTCATGGCAAATGCATATTATGCAAACATTTTCTGGCAACAAAATAAACTTGTACTAGGGTACAAGTTTTCCTGTGAACTTTTGAAGTCCCTGGTATGTTCCATTACATGGCAAAAAGGACTTTACAGATGCAATTAAGTTTATGAACCATTTAATAGGAAATTTATCTTAGATTATTTGGGTGGGCCCTGTCTTGTCACTTGAGCCCTTAAAAGCAGAGACTTTGCCAGGACAAATGCGGCCGAAGGAAAACAGGAGCGGTGAGGAAGAGGGTACAAAGAGGGCACGGCCCACTTTTGCTGGATTGACGATGGAAGAGTGACATGGTGAGGAATGGAGAGGTTGTGAGGAGGTGAGAGCGACCCTGGCCAGCGAAGACCAAGGACCTCCGTCCCACAGCTATTAGAAACTGAACCTGCCAGCTGCCTGGCAGGGCTTGGGAGCGAGATCTCCCCCAGAACCTCCAGAGAGAGGCACAGCACAGTCCACGCCTCCATGTTGGCTGTGAGACCCAAGCTGGGAGCCAAGCTGCCATACTCACCTGAACCTCTGCTTAGCAGATACTGGGAGATCAAGCCAAGTGGGGTCCTAAACCCCTGCATTTGGGGTCCTCTGTTAGGGCAGCAATAAAAAGTTAGCATGGTATTCTTGCTGTTTTAAGACTTAATAAATTAAATGTCCAATTATGCTTATCCGTGTATGAAATATATGATGAAGAACTTTCATTCATACATCTTTTTGTTTCCTGGGATTCATTTTCTACAAAATGTTTCTATTTCTCAACAGGAAATAAAGGCTTAGAAACTAAAAGCTTTGAACTCTGTTGAAAATCTTGGGGAAATATATTCTGAGACAGGTTTAAACTTGGCAGAACGTGCCCTTCCATCCTTTGCCTTTACTTTCTTGCCTAACCAGGCGGAAAAACCCTCCCTGGAAAATTGGAAGCCAAAGGTAACACTGTCATGCTTCCGTTCGTTTAGCACCTGCTGCAGAGTCCTGCGCTCTTATTATCTCAGCAACAGATTTCGCCCTTGAACAGTTTGTTCAGTACAAGTATAAAAAGAGGCAGGCTGTTGACAAAAAGGGATTATTGTTTTTCTGAATAGGCTCTCTTAATTTAAAATTGAGCTGCAGAGGAAAGAGGGATTCCATAGACAGATTTCCTGTCAGTCTCATGGGGCTGAACAAGCCTCCTGTTAATATCCGGTGCAATTACCCATTAATTCCAATTCGTCCAGGGGTGGTGCTTTCTAGTCATTAATACTCAAGGGTGGTTTGTAGAGTGAGTGAGCAATGACATGATTGGTCATTTTATTGCAAGTTTTGGGGGCTATGTCACTGAGTGTGAAGACCCAGTTTTGATGCTAAGTGTTTCTCTTAAATATGATAGTTTTTCACTGTGCTACACTCATTCTTTGGAATATCTTTTATGGCTTGGGTACTATGTCTGCACATCACAGGAAGGAGGGCATCTTGTATTTCTTATCTGCAGAAGCCTGCTGCTGTGCTTGCTTTACAGACACTATCAAACCTTCTGAAGTGTGGGGGGGACTAGAAGTTGAAGGAGCCCCTACTCTGGGGCAGTTGCCAGTTTCTCAGAGGGCTGTTCAGTGATTCACTACCAGGAGGGACGCACACTGGAATTGTGCTCACAGGACACCTCGCTGCAAAGGTGTGCCCTCAGATAGGGGATAGCTATGAAGCGGAAGGATCTTGCGAGCCCCAAAGCCAAGCCAGGGGACACTGTGCGTTTCTTTGTAGAGGAATGATTCAATTTTGAAACATACCCATCATATTAAGATATTATGAAATTAAGAAAATTGATGTTTATTTCAGAACATTTTAGGCCAGAGTTCTGCTGGGTCCCATCAGAGAAGTCATGACGTGTTTTTTTATGCAAAAATGCGTCATGACTTTTCCAATGACCCAGTAATAGTGAAAGGTTAATTAACTGTGAAATTTGACTTCTAAATTTCACCAGAGCAGCTTCTTTCAGGCAGCAAAGGGGAGGCTCCCCTAAAAGGGTTCATAAAAAGGGTCAGGGACATGTAGGGAGATAGAGATCCTACACACATGTTCTTCTGTAGTCTGTGTTCTTGCTAGTGGTTCTTTCTCATGATCCAAAATGCTCGAGAATATGTGTATGAAAAGTATCATATTATTAAAATATATTTTTTTAAGTTTATTTATTTATTCGTGAGAGAGAGAGACAGACAGAGGCAGGGATCCTGGACGGAGTCTTGTCATACCTCCACCCGTTCCCCTCATCTCCCAGGGCTCTAGCCAGCCAGGATCATGGGTGTGCCTACGACGTGCCTGGATGTTTAGGTCGATCTGGATCTGAACCTCAGGCTTTTCTGTCTGGGTCTAGTATGTGTGGCAGAGACCTACTGCCCGTACCACTTAGCTGGGCTCATTATGAAAGTATTTCATGCCTGACTTTCATTTATTTATTTACTTATTTAACTTGCTGGAGGTTTGTGTGGTCATCAGAAAGACACAGGGAGGGGGGAGAAAGTACCTCCAATAAGTTCTCACCATAGTCCTTTCTCTTCCACTTCAACATCCTGTTGAAACATGAGGACACACATGCACATGTAACTGGTGTGTTTTTCAAGCCACCAAGGCCAGGATTTGAATGGTGGTTGTCTCTATGTGATCTGGCTCCCTTGGCCACTAGTCAAAGGGGCCAGTCTTAGATGTCTACTTTTAAAATTTTTGAGATAATATCACTTATCAACTTGTTATAGGTAGAAATATATCTTCCTCAAAATTCATATGCTAAAGTCTTAACATCCCTCATAACTCATCATCTGACTTTATCTGGAAAACCGAATCATCGCAGATGTAATGGGTTGTTAAGATGAGGTCTTACTGGAGTAGAGGAAGCTCTTAATCTAATATGATGGGCGTCCTTATAAGAGGCAGGGGAATGGATACAGCACACAGACCATGTGAATGCCATGTGAAAATATGACGACTCTCCACAACTCCAGGAGGGGGACCTGGAACAGAACCTTCCCTCACATCCCTAGGAAGGAACCAGTCCTACCCCACATCATGATCTTTGGCTTTCAACCTCCAGAACCGTGAGACAATGCATTGGGTAATTTAAGCTGCTTCATTGGTGGTACTTCACTGTGGAATCCTTAGAAACATAATACACATTTTTAAAAATTTCTTATCAACTTGCCCCAATAACTGTGACTATGGTGGATACATGGGTTCCTAAGGATCTCCACACTGCTAAGAGCCAATTCTGTGATGACGCTGTTGTGTGGCAAAAGGGACATTGAAGATGCACCTTTAAAGTTATGCACCTTAAAGTGGGGAGGTTCTTTGGATTACATGGTGTATTCATAGGTAGTCAACGAAAACAATGCTGCAAAATAAGTACTAGGGTGTGAAGAGGGAAAACATGCTCCATCCTACAGCTCACCTGCAGTAGCAGTGCCAACAGACTCAGGAAACCTGTGGCAAACATAGGATTTGAAGCAATAGCCCAGTTTCTTCCAAGGTCCAAGTGATAAGTTGACCTTTTGTCATTATCAGTATTTAAATGAATTAAAAACAGCATTAGGTTTATTCAGAATTTCAAAGAATATTGAGGAGAGGGCACAATTTTTTTTTTAAACTTCCAAAGGACATATACACTCCCACAGAGAGACAGAGAGAAGGAGAAAACACACCTTAATGGGGTGTGGTCATGCCGTAATCCCTTCTCCTCCATTTCTCCATCCTGTTGGTATGTTCAAGTCACAGGTGCTGGATTTGGACCATGATTCACCACATGGTTTCTAGCTTCCTTAACCACTAGGATATAGGACTAGCACAAAAGTTTAAGGTTTTTAACATTAATCAGCCAAGTGTCAAAATAAGTAAGGTCCTTGGTCTTCCATGTTTTTAACAAAACTCTATGTGTACAGAAAAGCTAGCCCACTATTTAATGATTTTTTCATTCTCTATGAGAAATTCAATTACAGATAGGTAGATGTATACACACACACACACACACATATACATATATGTATATATACACACATATATATTTATATTTATAAGTATTTTTTAAATAATAAATAGTATTGGGTTGTCAGAAAAGTCATGACACATTGTTGCATAGAAGAATAAAGAATAAATAAATCATGAATTTTCCAATATTTTTGTTATTTTTGGTTTTATTTATTTATTTAGAGACTTTTTCAAAGTGATTACTTTTTCCGAATACCTGTACTTTATTTGTCCACATTGATTTTTAAATGCTTCTAGCATGTTGCATTTTCACCCTGTGCTCGAGGAATGGACATTACCTGTTGTTCTCTCTCTGGCTGTTACTTCTGGCTGTTACCCATACACTTACAGATAACCCTTTTAGCTTCCCAATAATGTACTGCATTTCTCTTCCACCATAAACCCGATACATAGCTTTTGAAGCACACACGTAAAACACCTTTTATGTCAGGAAATTGGCTTCATGCCCACATCGTTGGCATTGCAGGATGCTCACACAGATCTCTGGAGGTGTGTCCATGAGGGTGTGTGAGTGTGTGTGACCCTGAGTATCACATTAGGAGAGTGTTCCTTTACTGATGTCTGCTTTCAGTGCCTTATTTTTTTAAAAATATTTTAATTTCTTTTATACATTCAATCACATACATCACTTGGCTTGTAAAGCTAATGTTCCTACATGAATACATTTCTCACCAGTCCAGTTGGGGATACTATCCATGTTATTATGAACAGATAATAACCCATTTTTGTGTCCCATAAATGTCTTGACTCTCTATTTTTCTACTTAATGTCTTTTCTCAGACTCTACTCCTTCTCCCACCCTCTTCTCACACTGTATCCAGTACATATAACCATTTTCTATGTTTCAATATCCTCTAGTCTTTCAGTTTCAGCCATAGAGTGTAGGCAGTTGTATATATTAAGTGGAGACATACAATATCTCTCCTTCATACTGCTGGTGGGAATGTAAATTGATCCAGCCACTGAGGAGAACAATATGGAGATTCCTCAAAGATCTACAAATAGAACTACCATATGATCCAGCAATCCCACTCCTGGGTATCTACCCAAAGGACAGGACAGTGCTAAGTCAGAAAAGTGCTTGTACATCTATGTTTATTGTGGCATTATTCACAATTGCTAAGAAATAGAAGCAATTCAAACGTCCATGAACAGAAGAATGGATTAAAACTTGTGGCACTATACTATGGAATACTACTCAGCCATTAAAAATAAGACCGTGGCTTTTGATAGAAAATGGGTGAATCTGGAAGATTTACTGCTGAGTAAAGCAAGCCAGGCTATGAAGGAAAGTCAGTGCCTTGACTTATGACAAAGGATAGAACACAATCCTTTCAAGTTTATTGATTAGTGACTAATTTAAAAAAAATCTCAAGCGGTATTTAAATAATTACAGAGAAACAGCTCTATCTGTCTAAAAAGGGTCACTTCCTGTATAATAGGAGTTGACAGGAAGCATCGTATTAAATGGTGGGTAAATACTCCATTTTGTTTGCAAGCATGGGACTTGTCTTTTTTGTCTCACTCACTACTGGTCTCTGAAAGCTGTACAGAAAACTCCTTGGGCCCCAGCCTCCTGGATGGGGCACCTGTGACTTGAGTGGCCCCATGCAGAGTGCATCTCGTGGCTCCCTGCCATATTTACGGATGCCCCAAAGGGCAGGCGAGGATGCCGCTACACCACACAGCGCTCTCTTTGCCTTGCCATGTGTGGCAAACTAGTATTTTCGGAATTACAAGAAGGGGGTTCTGTGCATATCCTGCTGATAAGAGAATTAATTCATTACTTGTAGATTGTTAACACAGGCTCAGCAAATGGGTTTTAAGATTGTTAAAAAAAGGAAAATAGTGGCTAATTGAACTTCACATTTGCATTTTAGATTTTGGTGTGTACTTTCAAAAATGTACACTGTGGTTTAAAAAGGCCTTTCTGAAAATAATGATTTAAAATGAACAATTTTGTAAAAAAAAAAAAAAAGAAAGAAAGAAAGAAAGTAAAAGGGAAAAGAGAGGGAGAGAGAAATTCTAACAGCATCAGCATTTTAGTCCTGAGAAGAGACTGAGAAATAGATTCCTGTGTCCAGGGTGCCATTGTAAAGGAGTTCTAAAAGGGAACTGCTAAAATCTCACAGGTTGGGTAAAAGTCTCGCTTAAAATTCTAACATCTCATTTTCCATGAGAAAGAAAATATATCCACGTACAGAATAAAGAGAAGAAATACTTTATAAATTGATTGAATCTGATTAGAGAACTGCTTTATCTTTTAGCCATGTTGGAAATTCGAGGTTTAATTCTTATCTCTGCAATTTGTTCCACAAAGATTCCCCCAAACCTGCAGGCCCACAGTTAGTCTGAAATATGCCTTTGAATGAATGGGAAAAAGCCCTCCCTCTTGGTGGGCAAGACGCTGCAGGTGCACAGCTTGGTGCCTTTGTGAGAACAAGGCATCCCAGAACAGCATTCCCCTGCTCGATCACTTTGCTAGAACAATGCCAGGTGACAGTCCTGCTCCCCTCTCAGCGGTCCTCTCCTCCATCAGTACCTTGGGGCCATGCTTGGCCAACCAGTCACACCACCAGTCTGCATATTGATTATTATTTGTAGACCATTGTCCTGTGTTGTTGCCAGCCTCCTTATCCTTAAGAAGAAAGTCAGTCAGACTTGCTCTCTGGCAGTCTCAGTTCCTACCCAGAGCTCTCTCAGGAGCAGAACCTCAGATCAGCACAGAGGAAATTCATGCCAGCTCTCAGGGGTCAGTGGACATAAGGGGGAAACCAAGAGAGAACAGAATACAAGTGAACATAAAGGTGATGCTACGGAGATGGGAATAATATACAGAGCTAAAGGGAACTAACCTGAAACAAACCAGTATTAAAACAAACAAAACCCTCCTCCCCCTGGGCCAGCCCCAGTGGGACTGGGAACCAGTTCCATATAGCAGACTGCTATTCAAATCTGGCCCCCGTGGCTTGAAAACCATGCCAGGCGGTGTGCACATGGGCCACAAATCCCAGCATGGAGAGGTAGAGAGCGAGTGGAGCTGGTCTGATGAACGGCATCAGGATGGTACAGTCTGGGGAAGAGCGGAAAAAGACCTACAGCTGTTCACCAGGAGCCTTTGGCTAATCCTTGGTTTATGATTGGGTGTGTGTATCGCTCTGACAAAACATGAAATGTCAGAGGATAGATAACTCTATAATCTTCAAAAACTGTGGCTCTGTTTAGAATATATCTTATTTATTAATAGGGTATTCTTATTTAGTATACTATTACACATATAAACAAACTACTGAATCATCATTGGGAAGCATCCCCGCAATGCTGATGACCCAGAGGCATCCTTCAGCCCCCACTGAGTCTTCTGGATGACAGTGTGAGCCGGGTTTATGGTTCTCCAACGCTAGCCCCTCTATCCTTGGAGCACTGACCAAGGAGGTCTCAAATTACAAATAATATCGCTTTTAAATGGTGGAAGAATTAGAACACATAAAAAATAAATAGTAAGAATGTGGCTTTAAACCCAGTTACAAGGTGAATTACATCACAGATCAACAAATTCAAAAACACTTACACTGGAGGGACCAGCAGTTAGCGTAATGGCTATGTCGCTGGACTTCCACGTAGTCGACCGCAGTTCGAGTCCTAGACCCAGTGGCTTAAACTCACGCCAGGCGCATGTGTGGCCATTCCCCCGGGGGATGATTTCTTGCTTTCTATCTCTCTGTCTCTCTCTGTCTGGCAAGCGTATGCACCCTGTAGCAAAAAAAAAAAAAAAAAAAAAAAAAAAAAAAAAAAAAAAAACAAAAAAAAAAAAACACTTACACTGGATAAAAAGACAAATCTGTGTGCTGATAACTAAAGGTAAATCTTTTTTTTGCACCTCCAGCACGGTCTTGGTACCACAGTTTCCCTCCAGCCTCTGCCAGCCCCAGACCATGACACACACGTGCCCAGTGTACTTGGGGAGGTCTCCAGACATGAACACATGTAGGCCTGTCTTACAGGAGATCACATTTTACTTTTGTGCCACAGCCTAACATGCTACAGATATATCTTAAATATGAAAACCTGAAAAGTTAGAAATGTAAGGGTGAAAAAGCATATTCAGAGGAACTTAATAAAACACATCCAGGGTAGATATGCCAATAATAGAATAAGTATATATGAAGGGAAGAATCATTAGTAGATATAAAAGTTGGCATTTAATCATGACTAAAAGATCAAATAACCAGGAAGATTTAATAATTTTTAATTAAAATAAAACCTAATTGTACAGCTCAAAGAATATAAATATATAAAGATAAGAACATAAAACCCAAGTAGGCCAAAAAAAATAATTTACAAACCTAAACCTGTCTAAGAAATGATAAAATAAGCAGATGAAATATTGATAAAGAAATAGAGGAACTTGACACTGTGATTAACGAGATTGTAACGTATCTAAACCACACCCACCAGTCCTTTCAGGTACCCATGAATTATTTATCTTAATCAACTATATTTAGGTCCATAAAGCAAGTCAACAAATTTCTAACAAAACTTTGCAGAGTATGTTTATTGTCGCAATTGAAATAATCTAGACATAAAGACAAAATGCTAGATAGAAGAACACATGTTTTTGAAATTAAACTGCTTACCCTTCAATAACCCAAGAAAAATGCAATGATAATTAGAAAATGTTTAAAACTAAATGATTATAGAGACCAGCAGATGGCATAATGGTTATGTCACTGGATTCCCACGTCATCAACCGTGGTTCAAATCCTGGACCTGATGGCTTAAAGCTCACGCCGGGCACTTGTGTGCACCCCAAATCCTGAGAGGTGAATGGAGGAGAAGGAATTGTGGCATGGCCATCCTCCCAGGGGAGATGATTTCTCGCTTTCTGTCTCTCTCTCTCTCTCTCTCTCGCATGTGCACGTGCCCCATAACAAAAATCTCTCTTAAAAACAAAATGAAACAAAACAAACACGAAATGATTATAAAAATATGAAGCTTCAAAACTTGGGTGATGTAGCTAAAGCTGAACTTGGTGGGAAATTTTATTTTATATTAGCGTAGAATAAAAGCTGAAAATTGGTCTCTTATGCATCTATTATAAGAAGTTAGCAAAAGGGCACAGCCATAGTGACACATGTAGCAGGGTTTTTTCTACAGTGCTGGAGCCACATGGAGGTCGTGGTCCGTACACCTGGTCAACCTGAAACATGCCAGACAAGCACACCTGTGGCACTAGATGGCTGGAGGGCCAGGACCCGAATTCCAGAGTGACAATTCCCGATTGAGAGTGCCCGTTTTCTCCTTTTCTCTCTCTCAGGAAACTAAATAAATATTAGAAAAAGAAGTTGAAAAAAAGAACAAAAAGTTAAGTTGAAAGTAAATATACTGTCAAAATAATAAAATGAGGTGAAATTTGATGAAATGGAAAATAAAAGTACCAATAGATAAAACCAAGGAAGTCCAAACTTGTGTTTTCAAAATGACTAGTAAAATTGATTAACCCAGAACAAGACTAACCAAAAAAGGAGAAGGCATAAATGACTAACCTTAGGAATTTAAAAAGGGACATTATGATAAATCTTACAGAAATTGCAAATTTATAAAAGAAATTTTGGATAAATCTATGACTACAAATTTCTAATTTTAGGTGAAATGGAGAAAAAGCTAAAAAATATGTTTCAAAAGTGACCCCAGAAGAAAGTTTGAGTAATTCTACATCTAAGTAACTTACTCTGTTATAAATGAAAAAAGGAGTGTCTAGAAGTCAGTAGGTCATCACAGTTGTAGAAACCAGACCTAAAAGAACAAGTGCTTCCTACTCAAGTGCCTGGGCATAGTGCTATGGGGAGTGGGGAGGTGAGACATTCGGACCACCTTTGAACTCGAGGGTCCTGAGAGACAAAGACGTAAGTGGCCTTTACTGAAGAGAGCAACAGGGAAACTGTACTGTCGAAGGAAAGCCCTGGTTTTAAGGGAAGGCATTAGAGGCAAAGGTCAGTGAAGTGGCTTAAAATTTTTGGAAATACCTGAAATACAGAATATTATAATTATGAATACAACGTGTTAGAAAATTTCACTGCAAGTTGTTAAAGATAGTGATGCAGAAATACTGTGTTTGAATAAAAAAACAATTTGAGCTTGTGTTTTGATATTCATTTTGATGACTTTCTAAAAATTTGCCAGTAAGTGTAACAGACATCCCTGACCATTCTAATCACACTCTTCCCTCTTCTCTAAGCCTACTCCATCCAGAAATGTAACCATTGAGGTCTGCTGGGTTGAAGTGTGGGTTGGAGTGAAGGTGTCTGCTGTGTACATCTATGAGATAATGAATTTTTAAAAAACGTGCTATAGGGTATGTGCACTTGTCTGAGAGATACAGAGACAGAGAGAGAGAGAAAGTGAGAATGCACCCCCCAAGGGGAGATGTCCACATTGCAATACCTTCAACTCCACTGTCTAGCGGTTTTAGGCATGCATGCACACATGCCCTGTGTGTTGTTAAAGCTGCCAGTTCTGGGACTCAGACTGCAGTAGGCCATGTGGGATCCAGCCACCTTAACCATGCCACCTGGCTGGCCCAGAGATAATTAATTTCTCAGAAGGCTAAGAGTTTAATTTTTCCCCTCATTATTTTGATTGGTAGAGGGTACATGGGCTTGCCAGAGAGAGAGAGAAGAGAGAGAGAAAGCACCTCCCAATGGGTTATGCTCACACCTCAGTCCCCCTTTATTTCTCCATCATGTCAGGATTTGGGGTACCCACTCACACATGCCTGGTTTATTTTTCAAGCCCACAAATGGGCATGACTTAAACCACAGTCAGTCACGTGGTATCTGGTTCCATTAATCAGTAGGTTATGGGGCTGGCCCGAGATTTTTTCATTTATTCTTTTAAGATTGGGTGCAGACACCCACTTAAATATGTCTATGAATACAGCTCAATCAAAATAGTTCTGACAAAATTTATTTCAGGTACTCCTGTTGGCTAGGAAATAATTAAATCAACTGGCCTACTACTTTTATTCACCCTACTTATTTTCTACTGTGGGGAGAGGGGTTGGGGTACACTTTTGGGGAACAGAAAAGCAGAGAAGTGGCCTGGAAAGGTCAGCATGATAACCAGGCCTCCTAATAAATAAATTAATGATATTTCCTAGACTATCCTTGTCTATGGGATGTTCTTAACGGGGTGTCTCTGTTTAAGGATCGCCTGTTTGTCACATGATCTGGGGTATAAAATGAACGTTTCATAAACTATACATCCTCACCTCGTCTCCACTCTGGGGGCCGCAGAGTACTTGCCTGATGTGGGGAAGACAGTCTGACCTCAAAGCCTCAGAGCTTTCCACCTTTCAGTGAGCCTCTCGTTGCCTGTGTCTTTGAAATTATTAGTGAGACCTTTTGAGGGATAAGATATGGTTCGTTTGAATCTGAAATGACAAGGTGATCTTCCACACTCAGGCATCTGTGTGTCTTTGACTTCAGAGAAGACTTTCTGGGATAGACGAGCCCAGATGTCTGTGAATAGGTTTGTTGGTTGAGGAGGGTGCCAGTCCAGGTAGAGCATGGACAAGGTGAGCGAATCATAGGCTCTCTAGGTTTGCGTCTTTGGGAGTGCCCGGTGATGAGGTTCATAGAGCAGGACAAGGCCAGATCATGAGGAGCATGAGCCCTGCTGGGGACTCTGACCGCTTGGGAAAGGCACCATTGCAGGGCACTAGTAGCAGGGAGATACCCGGACTGCACAGAGCAAAGGGGAGAGTCTCTGGATGCTTACCTGAGGAGAAGAAGAGAGACTGGGAAGAGAACCTTTGGAGAAGCTCAGCTGAAAGTTTTGAGGACTGCAGCAGAAGAAATGCTTTGCAGAAATGCTTAGGAGGAGGGAAGACTTTGGGGACTTGCTGGTTGATTGGGGTTGGGCATGATGCAGACAAGAGCGGCCAAGCTGAGGGCAAGGCTTCCAGCCTGCCTGCAGATTAGGTGATGAGGGGCCATGGCATGGGAGGGCGGCAGGAGAACAGGTGTAGCAGGCATGTGATGAGTTCTGTTTTAAACCCATAAAGCTTGAGATGCAAGGATACAGATGTAGATGTATCCATGTGTGCCTGGGCTGTGGGAACCTAGGCCAGCTCAGGCTCAAGGCTGGCCGCCATCACGGGGGTGTCCTCTCTATATGGTTTGCGTTCAGACTCTGTAAGTGGATGAGATTGCTCAGGAAGGAATAAAATTTAAAAAGCTTGGTGCAGTATCTGGTTAGTTGATAACTTTTCCTGAACACAAATGTGTCTCCCAGTGCATTCCTCAGGACTCTGTAGTTGAGGAAGGTAAACTTATTTCAAGTGTTCTGTTTAGAGAATCTAGAGGATGTAACCTCCTAGGTTACTTTGAGGATCTGCGCATTCAGGTATTGTGTTGGTAGTGTCTAGCTTCCACCAAGATGAATCATATCATGTACAATGATGGCATCATTTCATTTGATGTGATTATTCTAATGAATAGGAAATTGCACTTATCTGAAGATCTTATCTATTTCAGTCATTACATAGTCAGTCAGTACTAGATAACTGCTATACAAATGTGAAGAACTCTGTGCTTTTTAGAAGGAAAATCTATGCTAAACAAGCTAAATACTTTTAGTATTCTTTACTATTATTATTGTTATCGATAACATCAAGGAAGTTTCTGAAAGTTTTATTCTCTATGGTAAGTATCTAAAAAGTATTATATATTTTCAATTCACCATTCCATGGGATTCTTTTATTAAGTTGAGGTGATTGCTGACTTTATTAAACTGAATGTAATATTGGATTTTCATTATGAATTTTCATTTTCATAGTGATAATATTTTCTACAATACAACACTGTTCATTTATTACTTCATTTTCATTTTTTGAACTTTTGTTTGCATAAATATTCTAAAGTGAGTAAGCTTGGGAAAACCTCTTGGGACTAAAGATTTCTTATATTTCAACCTTTGGAAATTTACATAAATAGTGCATTATATCCTATTATGATATTAGCACATGGGATTCAACTTTTGTTTTGCGAAATGTTTTGTTTCAAGAAAGGGCTCTGATTTCCCTTCCTTTCTACTTGATTTCTGTGGGATATGAAAATTTGACACACAGACTAGCATTCATAGTATGGCGAGAAAGGAATATCAAAATTAATAAGCTCAGAATGCTGGCACCAAAATATTAAACATGGTATATTATTTGAGTTAAATGTACTTTTATTATAATTTCTCCTGCGATGGAAATTATTGATTTTTGCATTCCTGATTATCTTGATATTTCCCTGTCTGGTACTTAATATTTTACATTAGATCTGTGCTTTCTCTGGAGATATTTATAGTAGAGATCTCAATTGCTTTCTATCATTAAGACCTTTCTTCATGGGAATAAAATTTCTCTTCATTTAAAAATCTAGTCATTTTAATGCAGTGCTATAATGACTATCACTCAACAATAGTGTTTTGGGTAAAATGTTAATTACGCCATGAAGCTTCAATTATCATAATGATGGTGACACTTGGATTTTCATCTTTTAATCCCTCCATGAGTTAACTTCTTTTTTTTTTTTTTTAAATAATCATGTGATATAATAGTTGGCCTGGGAACTTCAAACAGCCCTGCCTTTGACATAAGTGAGCCCAGTGACTTTGGTCCAGCCTTGTAAACTGTCTGGACCTCAGTTGGCTCAATTGCATAATCACAGAGTTTAATTTCCTTCCAACTTTTAAGTTTCTTATCCTGATTTTTGTGTTCATGTTTTCTATTTAGTTTTTCTTTCTCCCACTTCTGACTCTTCCCTTTAGCTATTTTCTATGGTCAAATCTAAGAACTTAGCCAGAAGCTGGCACGTTGCCCACCCCCATTAAGAATGAACATCCACGGGCAGTGAGACACAGTGTCTCAGTGGTCCCTTGGGAATTTACACAGGCAGTACTGTTGGCATGAGCTGTAAAAAAAAAAAAAAAAAAAAAAAAAAAAAAAAAGTACTAAACCAGTAACTATACAAATGTATTCTTAAAGCCTAGAAAATAATGTTTAGAATTTTAAATATTGAAAATGCTTTGGATTTATAGTGCCTCTGAGGCTGAGTTTTGAGCAGCCTGATTTTATATGTGATAATTCTGTTTTTGTTGGTCGACACAACATGATAACATCTTTTGATGAAGGTCCGTGAAACTGTGGGTTAGAAGCCTTTAGGGGGTCACCGAAAGAAATACAGTCTTTAAATGTCAACAAAATGAAAGGACACTGTCATTTCTATTGGTATTTATATATCTACCTGCGCTTGGGGGAGACCTTTTGTAAGCCCTCTCATTCTTTTCCGAAATACTTCTATAAAAACAAATAATCTTGGAGTATGAGGAGCACATTTATAAATCTACTTGTATAATGTTGACATAAATGGCAGAAATAGAAGCAAATAGAAAAATACAAGCATTTAAATTGTAGGATGGGAAAATAACTAGCTATTAATCTAAAGAAAGAAAAGAAAAACAAAGAAGAAAATCTATATTGATTAGTCAATGCTGGCTAGAGATAGTTGCCTCTTTATTACCTTATATTGTAAAGAAAAAAATTAAAATGTGAAAACTTTTTAGAAAACAATACATTCAACTTATAATTTCAGAACAGAATTTTTTTTTTTTTTTTTTTCTTTTTTTTTGGAGAGGTTTTTCCTATAGGGCGCGTGCGCTCGCCAGACAGACAGAGAGAGACAGAGAGATAGAAAGCAGGAAATCACCCCCCAGGGGGGATGGCCACGCCGCAATCCCTTCTCCTCCATTCTCCTCTCGGGATCTTGGGCACGCACGCACACGCGCCCGGCGTGAGTTTAAGCCGCCGGGTCCGGGACTCGAACCACGGTCGACTACGTGGGAGTCCAGCGACATAGCCATTACGCTAACTGCTGGTCCCCAGAACAGAATTTTTTTTATTTTTAAGAGAGATTTTTGTTAAAGGATGACGGCATGCTCCAGAGAGACAGAGAAAGAGAAAGTACGAAATCACACCCTAAGGGAAATGGCCATGCCACAATCCCTTCCCTTCCATTCTTCTCTTAGGGTTTTGGGCATGCATGCACATGTGCCCAATATGAATTTCAAGCCACCAGGTTTCGGACTTGAACTGCCGGCCAACCATCCAGTGCCTTAACCACTGTGCTACCTGCTGGCCCATGGACAGAGCTTTCTTTTAACCTCTTCAACTTGTACAAATCAAGAGACTCTGAGTTAGTAGGAGGAACTTGGTCTGAATACTTGGCCAGTGAAAATGTCAGTGCCTACTGGCTACAGTGACAGGCATGAAATTAATTCAAATCGGAACTCAGATTAAACTAAGGGAATCTTAACTTGTGTAACTCCAGAATTAAGTGGACTATCAGAAAGGGACCATGAATTAAAAGTATATAAATGGATTAAGAACTATGCAATATAGTAACATGAATATTTTGTGGATAGATCACATTTATAATTCAAACTTTTTAAAAGTTTTTGTACTTATTTATCTATATTTATATAATAAATTACTTATATAATAAATTCATAGTAGTTTAGAAGAAACCTGTAAAATGTAAATTTGAATAAAATTAGACTTTAGAGAACTGTGAGTTAGAATAAGATGTAGAGTCCATGGAAACACTGAATCCTAACTGCTCAGGTAGTGGGGTATCTAATAATTGTCATGGTGGAGGCATAGTTAGCTCTGAATTTCATTGCAAATATAACAAAAAAAAAAGAGAGATATTTGTTTACAAAGAGCTTATTGTTTAAAAAGGCATGATGTGCTTGTTTGAGGATGGAATATGAGCAGCTTTTTCTGACATCTCCAAAATAAAAATTTCACTTGGAACTTCATAGAGAAAGCATAAGCAATTATGGACAAAGTCCTAAGAAAGCCACACAAACAAGCAGACAGACAAACCCAGAAAAGAATTCCTCACTGGAAGGACAATTGTCCTAAGGCTTTTTCTTTATTGCCCCTTCATAAAACACAAGGATATAATAAAAAATTATTATTCAGGAACAGCAAAAGAATTCAGTCAAAATCTGCTTCTTCCTGATGATTTTGGCGAATACATTGATTTAATCTATATTATTAAAAAATATCTTAAGACTATATTGGAGCAATATTTTCATGATGAAACACATTTATTTATTAGCTTGGTAAATATTTACTGAGCAACCACTATGGACAGAAAATCCCATTTGCACTGGTGGAGATCATTTGCTTATGAAGCACTAGTTTTAGGAGAGGACAAAAATCCAATCCTAAACAGAAACAAGAAAAAAACCTATTCCTTACGTGTACATCCAATCGGTGACTCACCAGTCCTAAATACCTTTAAGTAAATTCCTTCACGTCTACTCATGCCAATTATGGCTTTTGGCTAGCTGGAGGAGATTAATAAATATAACCAAGAGACTGAATGAAATGATGAATGAAGCAATTGACATTTTCTATTTTTTTCACCTTCTCTTGCTTTAAATTTTTTGGCCTTAGGAAGATGTATTATTTTCTCACTGTTTTCCTAATTAATCTCATCTCTTAGAATAATCACTAATTGAGATTTTTAGAAGAATGAAACAGGTTGTCATATACATAAAAGCAATGATTCAATATTGAGTTCTGTGTATGTATTATTGGGGATGTTTCTGGGGGCAAGGTATATAGATTATTTAATATCTTTGAACTAGTTCTGTATATCTTCATTAAATAGGCTGACATAAGTGATAATTTAGGGATACATCCTTTAAAATTAATTTTTAATTAATATAAAGTTGTATATCTTGTGTATAACAAGATGTTTTGAAGTGTGCATACACTGTGGAATGGGAAAATGCTGTTAATGAATGTGTCACCTTACAGAATTATCATTTTTAGATCAGCACACTGAACAGCCATTCTCTTAATATTTTGCAAGAATACAACATGTGTTGCCAAATGGCTACCCAGGTTCTTGGTGTTTAGGGCCAAGTACTGAATGAAACACACCAATAGTGAAAGTAAAGGATATTTATTAAGTAAAATGGAAAGGGCATTCCCAGAGGTAGGAGTGGACCTGAGTGCCACAGAGAAACAGTGGCTAAGGGCCCTGTACTTACTTTCCATGGGGTTTATAACTCCTTACTGGTTGATCATTGGCTGGATTGCTAATTGCTTTCATCCCATTGGCTATATATCAATGTGACTGGGCCCACTGATTATTCTCATTGGTTATCAGCTAAGCATCCCTCACTGAAAATCTCCAACCTACATTACCTTGCTGTCCTGATCGGTCTTTCTCTGTAGCCACATAGGCCTATGCTCCTGTACCCTGGCCCACTTCCATTTTCTGACCTTTTTCCTGCCTCACATCCCATCATTAACCACAGTCCCATGCTGTACAGATCTCTTAAATGGACTCTTTCTACTTAACTATGGATACATTTTACTTTAAAGACAAAACCTCACAACATAATGTTCTGTATGTATTCATATATTTGTTCAAATACTTTAGTCACTGATTCTTAGTGGTAATAGTATTTGATTAAGGGCTCTGCATAGTAGAAAATGACACAAATAAAAAATGTGAAAATTACCTGGATTAAAACTCCAAATAAGTAACACAAATTGGAAGATACCATGGTGTCTATGAAGTGGGCATTTTCTCTGCCTTTTTACATAATTAGACCTCCTCTGGAATGGAGAGCAAGCAACTCTAGTAAGTTTTCATTATCTGTCATCACATTTATAATGAAAGGCATTCTTTCTACAGATTAAAATCAAATCATTTATGTAATTAAACCTAAAGACCCTAACTTCCAGAATGCAGATGGACTGCACTTTTCAATAGCAATCTTGACCTTCTGTTTGTTATATACTTCTCCTGCTAAGTTACACATTTACCCAACAGTAGGCTTATTTAAGGATTAATTGCTTCAGGAATCAGGATTAGGCAAGTTGGTTTATTGCAATGAAATCAGCATCTTGTTAGTGGCTTTAGCAATGCCATAATCACCATCTGTTAGAATTTTGTGGGTTGGTTTAAAAAAAAGAATGACAATCTTACTCTTCATATTCAGATAATCCCTATTTAAAAAAAAAAAAAAAAGAAAGAAAGAAAGGAAGAAAGAAAGGAAGGAAGGAAGAAAACCTACATGTGTCTCCAACATGACCTGGTTAGTAGTTCATTGCTATGACCCAGAGCCCCTGAGGGGGCATTGCCGGGTGTTTCAGCCCTCTGCATTTCAAAACCAGGCCAGGCCCTTGTTCCGAATTACTCACACAGACGTTGTCACAGTCCCCTAAGACAGCTTCCAACTAGCAGGACATGCCTTAGACAGGCAGGAAACATGCAAAAAGGGAAGGAGGTGAAACCAGACAGATGTGCCTCCTTCCCAGAGGTGATTTCCATATCCTGGGGCGACTTGGCCTGTCGTTTGGGATTTCTGGCTCTAGATGGCAGTATAGGGTGTACATTCAAGTTTCCAGTTCCGGCTGGCAAGCCTGACCTGCGAGATCCGGAATTTCAGGGGTATTTTCAACCTTGTGCGCTTTATAGAACAGTGATTTATTAGTCATACCGCTCAATTCAAGGAGTAGAAATCTGCCTATTAATGACATGCCACTTCGTGCTCTAAGTCATGTGATTTAGCTGTCTTTCGGTGTTTGACGAATAAAAGGTCTGCCTCAATACAGTATATTTGGACATAGACCCCAAGTAAGACTGCTCCTATTGTTTCCATGGCAACAACTTAAAGCCTTTGGGTTTAATTTCCACTAATGTCTGCTTTTCCATAGACCTTGGAGATAACAAAGGTGTTGCTCATGAACCAGGAAGATGTCTGGTAATCGTCTTAATTACACCCGCGATGCACCCTCAGTCTGCAGGATCAAGACCCCTCTCCTAGACAGCTCCACTTGGAGCACAGGGACACTCACTGGCCTTCATCACCCCTAAAGTTTCTTACCTGTATATCCCCCTTTCCCAGTCTTAAGGTGGGAACAATGTCTGATGCTGTTGTTAGTAATCTGTTTTAGTTTAGCTTTGTTTTTCCTTCATTATTAATGTTTTTGGTAACTCCCCTGCTGGATCCTGTCTTCCAGAGATCCTGACTGCTAGTGTAATCTCTTTGTCACTTCTTCCTCTTTCCCTCCCTTCCTTCTTCCACCCCTGCTTTCCTCTCTGACTCCTCCTTCCCCCTCTCCCATGTATTGAAAAGAGTACAGGCATGGAGGTGAGCCTTGAGTTGAATTCTTGAAACCTCCTACCTGTTGCGTGGCCTTGAATGGGTGACCTAACATCTGATCATTATTTTTCTCGTCTGTAAAGTAGGACTGACAACATGTTCTGTGCACAGCTGATGGGAAACAAACGAGCAAATGAGTAGATGTGTATTAACTCCTGGTACCCGCGTTTCATTAACACCCGTAGAGTTCATTTCATCTTTACAGGAGGAGCTGCATAAATGGTGGTAATTTCAGTTCCACGACAACTTGAGGTCCTTTCACCGTCAAATCATTAGCCCACACAGTCCTGGTGATACCCCCTCAGGGCAGGTGCTTCCTGTACTCCTCAGCCGTGGAGGCTGGATGAGGCATTGCGAGACCCACTTCTGATTTTGTCAGTAACTAGCTGCGTTCTTTATTAAATCTTGTCTTGAAGTGGGGAAACTTCATTTTATTAAGGGATTTAAAATGGAGATTTGGGGCCGGCAGACAGCATGGTAGTTAAGGGTGCTGGACTCCCACAAGGCCGACTGCTGTTCAAGTTCCAGATGTGGTGACTTGCTTCCCTCTAGCCCCCACTCTGTCCCTCTCTAGTCAAATTAAAAATAAATAAGTAAATAAATAAAGTTAGATACAATAATTCTTTAAAGAAATGAGGATTATTTTGCCTCTTTTACCAAGACAACTCCCAGAATTATTGTGAATATTGAGTTATCCTCAGAGAATCATAGAAAAATAAAGAAGAATCTAACAATTATATGATGATATGTATGATATTAAAGACCCCTGAAGACAACCAAGGGTTTCAAGGACATCAGCCAAGATATTGAAGAGCAAAGTAGGAAAGTGCAAAGTAGTTGAGTAGGTGACAATGGATATGGAGGGGAAAAGAAAATTTCTAGAGCAGTGAAGGAGATGTCAAGACATCTGACTCTGGGTGTCTTTTCTCCTCTTCTGTGGAAGCCAGGTTCATCGTATGTGATAATATCACTTACAAATGAAGACTTTGGAGATAATGGGAGTTATAAACCTCAGAAATTAAGGAAAATGCTAGAAGATGGAGAAAAGAGAAAAGAAAGAGGGAATGAGAAAAACTGAAAAGGAAAGAAAGAGGTTGAGCATCTTGAAGGATGGAATCTTGCCTTTATTTTCTTCCTTCTGGAGTAATGTGTGCATGTATTTTTGTTAGCACTTCCTGTTCTGGGTCCCAAGAATATAGGAGCACAGAAGATGGGCAAGGTCCCTTGTGTGGATTCCAAGACATGATGTTTTCAGTCACTTTCAGATAATTAAAGTTCTTGGTTCCTTTTCTCCCACTCACAGTAGCTTCATTTCCATTAGTAAAGTGATGCACCGTCTCTGATCCTGAGTGCTGACTAAATTGGTCATCTGCATACCGAACTAGGTTGGCTCCAGTGGGAAACCGATGGTCAGAAAGGCAGAATGTGATCAATCTATTTTCTTGCATTTAGTCCCCTTCTCAGCAGCTAGCTATCTGGGTTTTCTGACTCTCCCTAAGATTTATGTACGGATGAGGGGATGTTAGACAGTGAGATGAGTGAAAGAGCTGAAATGGTTGTGAAATTGAACAGTTTCATGATGTGTTTATGGCTTCCCTGGGGATTCCATCTCCTCCTCCTATGGGAGATCTTTCAACAGAAATTCCCTGGATACTAAAAAACTATCTTTTTTCTCACTCACTTACCCCTCTCTCTCTGAGATTCCCTGCCTTTTCCTGAGCTGGTCCTCTTAGACTATCTGTGGCCAGTGTCTGCTCCATAGATAAACTGATCTTGGTCACTGTTGAGGGTCCACTGGTGTGTCATGGGACTGTCACACCTTGATAACTCTTAACACATCCTTTCTTTAACCTCTCACTTCCTCTCTAGGTGGGGAGCAGGTGACCCTCTGACAACTGCGAAACTGCCCCTTTTCAGCCCTTGACACGCAGTCCTCATTTGAAGATGGGAAAGCATTGTCAGGTGTTGTTTTGGTCTGCGTTAGGGCCCAGGCTGAAAATAAGACAGTAAACTCCCGTTTTATAACCTGTTCCATCTGGATACTCAGGTAACACCCCCTCTGCTGTGTGTGCAGGTCTTGACTCTAGTTCATAAAAGGCGAGGTGTATCTGTCTTTAAAAATATCAGAACAGTGCCTTTTCCCACTGTGCGTATTAACTGATCTTACTGGTCACTAATTTTTTGTTTATATTTTGAAAACTATAGATATTAGTTGACTTTCCAGTGAATTTCATTTGATGAGTGAGTGATCGTAGTGGGTTTGTTTGTGATCCATCCTTTAAAACGTATTGATTTTAAGGTAAAGAAATGAGCCGAAAATTCACCCGAGAGTGACATTTGAAGGCTAAGCCCCCTCAGCTGGCGTACGTGTAGACTGAACATTCCACTTGCCTGTTCTCTGCGGAGTCCGCACACTGTTCTGATGGCATGTTCGTTGCCTGTTAGCTACACGGTTCCTCAATGTACTGAACTATAAAAAGGAGCTATAGAACAAAGACCTGAGTAGCTAGAACCTGGGCTATTTGAGAAGTGAAAGCACCATGAAGGGAAAGAAGTGTTTATTCTACAAATTGTAGCTACAGATAGCATGAGATACTAAGAAAGAAAATGAAATAACCTCGAACTAGTGCATTACAAAAGTTTTTTTCCCGAAGTTCATGTCTCATCTATCCACTTGATCAGAAGGTTAGTATAACATATAAACACTAAAATATGTAAGATTGAATGAATATGGTTTTAAAATGTACAATAGTTCTCAAGAGTGGTCAGTGACCTTAAACTCAGACAATATCAATACATCACAAGATAAATCGTTGAACTTTGAAAGATTAATAAATTATATTGTGTTTACTTATGATACCTTTTAATCAGGAACAGAGTAGTGCATTTTGGTTAAGTTTTGCAAACATTTTGAATAGAAAATCATGTTTTCTCCATCAACTCCCATTCATATACTGAACATAGACTATCTGAATCTGAACCTCATCCAGTGTAAGGAAAATAGAGGAGACACCTTAGACATCCAGGAATGTGGCAAGGCCAATGGCCACAGCTCACACCTCCTGCTTTGATGTTCTAAGTTGGGCTTTTATTGAAACATCCATACAAGATTCATTTTAAAAGAAAGTGCTGCTTCTAAATCTGCAATCATCCTCTGCTTCGGCTCTACAGTGTTCATCTATTCCAGAAGCTGGAATGATAATTGGTGGCATACTCTGAAAAATGGGAGGAGTTAATGAGGTCTTTTATTATATGATTATGGTCTCCACTTTCCCATCTAATTTTCTGTAAGGTAATTCAACCTGTATTTCCCTGTCTCTTAACGAGAATGAATAGCTGCACAGTCTGTGTTAGAGGCTTTAATTGTTTGCCTGACATGGCGGATCTTCTCCAACAGTGCTTACGATGTCTGAGACAACTTCCCCATTCTTGAAGAGTTTCTGCTAATCTTACTTTTTTGAATAAACTCTAATGACTATAGTGTTGAGAAGACCATTATGAGGATGCCATCAATGTCTTGGAAGTAAATTATAGGCAATAGGAGAGCCCTAAAGTGGATGGGGAGGGAGAGAGGGCCTGCAGCAGCACTGACCAAATCTTTCATGTTCTTAACTATAATGAAAGAAAGTTGTTTCTTTTTTTAAATTGCTCCAGTTAAAAGCAATGAACAAGCTACTAAATCTTCACCTCGTGACAATTGTGTGGTCTCTGTACGGAACTAGCATTTATTTCCCCCATCTGGCTTAATAGTTTGAAGCATATTTCCTTAGTAACGTGTCTATTTTTCTCTCCTATAATCATTTTCCTTATGGTCACTAGAAACCACTTATTCCAGGGAAGTGCATCTCAAAAGTCTGTCTGTCTTTCTATCTCCTCTTTCTTTCTCTCCTCCGCCTCTTCCTGTACATCTAATAGCTGCTAGGATATGCCTAATTACAAGGCATTCCAGGAGACAAGGGAAAATAATTTGTGAGGAAGTAGTTAATGCAGAGAACTGTGGATGAGAGTAGACAGAGAGAGCCATGCTAAGCAGGATTGATAAAAAAAAATCCTGAGGTTTGAGATCAAGACCAAACAATAGTATAAAAAAACTTCAGCAACATACTTCCCTGGAGCTCTTGACTTTGAACAGTGGGGGAATTTTCTGGAAACTGATGATGGAGTATGTGTTGGGTTGGTGTCTCTTGGGTCCTAGGGATCATGCAGATTCTTTATCATTGCCAAATAATGTACAGGAAAGGATATACCTGTATAAAGTTGAATTTTTCCATATATCTTCTCTGTGATTAAACAATACAACTAGAAAAGTTCATTTTGACATCAGGAAAAGCGAAGATGTTCCTTGCCTTCCTGAAGTATGGGTAGAATCAAGGACATGGTGAGCTAAGAGCCATGGTCAGGAGGAAGGTTTTTGATGTGTTGATTAAAGATGTTCATGCTGTCATTGAGCTGAGTCCTGCCTTTCTTCTTGTGTGATGTGGGATTACCCTGTATACTAGTTTTCTAGGACTACCCTAAGCAAATATCAAAGTTGGGTGGCTTGAATAGCACAAATTCGGTTACAGTTCTAGAGGACAGAAGTCCCAGACCAAGGTATCAGCAGGTTTGGTTTCTTCTGAGGCCTTGTTTCCTTGGGTTATAGATGGTCACCTTCTTGCTGTGTCTCGTATGGCTGTCCCTCGTCTGTATGTGGCATCTGTGTTCTAATCCCCTCTTCTTATAAAGACACAGTCATGTTGTTTTAAGGCCCATCCATATAACCTCATTTTATCTTAGTTAACTATTTAAAGGCTCCATTTCTAAATACAGTCACACTCTGAGGCACAAGTGTGTTGGACTTCAGCATACAAATTTGAAGGGAACACAAGTTACCCCATAACACCCTATAACCACTAACATGCATTTCTAACTCCTAACATCCAACTACTGAGCTCTTATCTTTCTGTTGGTATAGTGACACACCCTGCATTACCTCCAAAATAAAGCCATCTCTGGGTCTCTATTCCAATTGGTCCTTTGACCAATTCAACTCAAAATACCAGAGTAAGGGGTCAGCAGATAGCTTGGTGGTTACATCGCTCCCACATGGCCAAGGTGGTTTGTGTGTGTGCCCAAGACCCCAGGAAGGAGAATGGAGAAGAGCTTGGGATGTGGCCATCCCCCCTGGGGGGTGATTTCTCACTTTCCCTCTCACTCTCTCTCTCTCCTCAGTGAATACATGCACCCTAAGACAAAAACCTCTAAAGAAATGTAATAGTACAAAATTCTACTCATTTTTTTTTTTTTTTTTTTTTTTTTTGCTTATCATTTCACTGGTGTATTATTTATGGTTCAGTAGAAGAATACATTCAATAGGAGTATGCGTGTGTGTTTGTGTGTCTCTCCGTGCGTGCGTGTGTTTATATGCTACTAAATGGCTGTTGCTTCCCCATGACCCTCTGTGAACTCTCAGAATCTCTCCTGTGGCCTATGTTAACCAGAGCTTACAAGAAAGGGAATTCTGGGAAATGTAGTTTTACCTAGGTAAGTCGGCACCTTCAAGGCAACCATAACTTGTAATATCTATGATAGTGGTAAGATGTTGACAGTAGCTGACATTTATGAAAGCTTGCTTACTTTTGTTATGCACTGGGCTAAGCTTTTCATAAAATTATTTTATTAGATCCTCACTACAATCCTATGAAGTAGATTCTGCAATCTCTCTCCCAGATAAAGAATGTGAGGCACAGACACGATAGAATTTGCAAAAATGCATGCGGCTAATAAAGGGCAAAACCATAATTGGTGGTTTCTGAACGATTGTCTCAAAATGTCACCTCTACAGCATAAGTTTCTTTAAATAAATGATTAACTTTCCAATTCATTATAATATCACACTTGTTGTAAAGGGGCAATGTGAGGAGAGAGAGTTTAAACATCAGCTAAGAAGAATAGCCACAGAACCACTTTTCACAAAATCGACAAGTAGATTTTGAACATTGAAATTTGACAACCAGTTAAGTATTTATCCCAAGATACTCAGTGGTACAAAACTTCTCGTGGTACAAAAGGGTTTTGCAGTCTTTTGCCTTCTCTACAAATGTTGTACTGATTCTAATACATTCTAAATGTGCCATTTGGATGAAATTAACCACACCAATGACGTCTTATGACACATTGTACATTTCGTTGCATTTGTTCACATCTGAATAATTCAGTGAAGAAAATTCATTTGTGGTGCTAGCACATAGACTCTGGAATTCTCTATTTCAGCCAAAACAGCTGTTCCCTCAGTGTCTCTTTTACCCAGTTTTTCCACAAAATATTTTTTTAGTACAGGAAATAATTTAATATAGAGACTCTATTTTTTTGGTACTTCTTTCTTCTATTGTCACAAAAAGTAGCTTTTGAATGTGCTTCCTTATTAAGAGGGAATCTTTAGGAGATCAAAGTATTGTAAGCCTGATATACTACAAACATCTGTATTTTCATCCCAATGTACAAGTTTTCACACACTGCATATTTTTTCTCACATTGTTTTTGCAGCTTTTCACCAAAGTTTTCCATGTATTTGAGCAGTATTTGCTGACAAACTGATGCATTTTATTTTGCCATTATATTCTACTTTGTGAATTATTTCACTAATTTTTACTGTATGTGAACAAATGTTTCCCCAATTTTAAGAGTTTTGTCTTTATCTTTTAAGCAAGAAAATTCTGAAGGGCCTTCTAAGCATTTACCATTAGGCTCAGTAAAATTTCATGAGGTACTGCATTCTCATTTGTTAAAATAATTGAGAAGTTTTTTTGTTTTTTTGGGTTTTTTTTTTTTTTTTTGAGAGGTTTTTGATATAGGGTGCGTGCACTCGCCAGAAAGACAGAGACAGAGAGATAGAAAGTGAGAAATCACCGCCCAGGGGGGATGACCATGCCACTATCCCTTCTCCTCCATTCTCCTCAGGATCTTGGGCTTGCAAGCATACATGCCCGGAGGAGTTTAGGCCTCCAGGTCCGGCACTCAAACTGTGGTCGACTACGTGGGAGTCCAGCGACATAGCCATTACGCTAACTGCTGGTCCCAATAATTGAGAAGTTTTTATGTTGTTAGTATTTAATTTTAAAATCAATTACTGATTATTCATATCTCACCTATACATTTAGAGAGCAGCACATTACAAATAATAAGTATTTTAAAATATAATGTCTAATTTTTATCAGAGCCAGTTATTTTACCATCGTTTTTAAACTAATATTGGGTTGTTGGAAAAGTCATGACGCATTTGTGCATAGGAAAACAGAAAAATACATTTTGGCTTTTCCAACAACACAGTGAAAGGGAAACACTTGTACTAGGACAAATAAATACCACATTAAATACATTTTGCCATTAAAATGTGCTTATATTATTCAACTTTGATTATTTGAGACCTCTTTTAGGATCAACTGACAATTTGTAGTTTAATTAAAAAGTAGGGTCTAGGGACCAGCAGTTGGTGTAATGGCTATGTCACTGGACTTCCATGTAGTTGACCGTGGTTCGAATCCTGGACCCGGTGGCTTAAACTCACGCCAGGCATGTGTGCGTGCGTGCTCAAGATCCCTAGAGGAGAATGGAGGAGAAGGGATTGGGGCATGGCTATCCCCCCTGTCTCTCTGTCTCTGTGGGTCTTTCTGGCAAATGCACATACCCTATAGCAATAACCTCTCCAAACACACACACACACACACACGCACACAGACACAGACAATGTGGGGTCTAGGAAGCAAAAGATGGCATAATGGTTAAGGCATTAGACTCCTACATGACATTCCACAGTTCACATCCCAGACCTGATGACTTGAAAATCACACTGAATGTGTGTATGTATGTGTGTGTGTATGTATGTGTGTGTGTGTGTGTGTGTGTATGACCAAAATGACAGGAGGAGAATGAAGGAGAAGGGGTTGCAATATGGTCATGCCCCCAGAGAATGATTTCTTATTTTTCCTCTTTCTGCTTCTCTCTGTCTCTCTCTATGAGCACTAGTGCCCTATGGCAAAAACCCTAAAAAAAAATTTAAAAAAAGTAGGCTATAGGGTTAGCCAGTTGCATGGTAGTTAAGGCAGCTGGATCCCACACGGCCAACTGCATGGTTTAAGTCCCAGACCCAGCAGCTTGAAAAACATGCTGGGGGGACCAGCAGTTAGAACAATGGCTATGTCGCTGAACTCCCATGTAATCGACCGCGGTTTGAGTCCCGGATATGGTGACTTAAACGCACGCCGGGTGCATGGGTGTGTGTGCCCAAGATCCCAAGAGGAGAATGGAGGAGAAGGGATTGCGGTGTGGCCATCCCCCTGGGGGGTGATTACTCACTTTCTGTTTCTCTGTCTCTGTCTTCCTGGAGAGCTCACGTGCCCTATAGCAAAAACCTCTCAAACAAAACAAAACAAAATGAAAACATGCTGGGTATGTGTGCGTGTGTGCCCAAAATCCCAAGAGGAGAATAGAGAAGGGATTTCATTGTGGCCCTTTCCCCAAGAGGGAGAAAAATCACCCACTCTATGGAAAAACTTCACAAAAAAAAAAAAAAAAATGCGGATGTCTAGTCTATAACTCCAGAGATTTGGGCCTATTTAAATTGTCACATAAAGCAGTTTCCTGAAAGCAGGCAAGTGAGAGGCAGCACTGCAGGTAAATCACCTCCTAGCGGAGCGAGCCCCCTGCCCGCATTATTCCTCATGTTCTCTGTGAGACATACACACCAAAGGGGAGGATCTCCATTTCAACCCATACAGAAGCATTAGTACAGTTTATTTTTTCCCCATAGTTTTTATAATAATAATAATAATAATAATAATAATAACAAAAACAACAACAGCTATAACCAGAAGTTGTACCATGCCAGTTTGAAGCTATTTCCTATACTAGAGCAGGACTGGACATTGGTGTAGGGGCCTAGGAGAAAGGGCTGAGGAAGCTGCTGCGTCTGCCTTAGCTCTCGGCCTTCAGCCTTTGCAGAGGCTACTCAGCAATGCTCAGAAAAACCCTTAGTGACTTGCGGCCAGTGCTTCACAGCAATGAAGGAGGTACTTTTTCCTGGCCCCCTTGTACATGTATTTCGCTATGAATTCTCACGGAAGCAGATGGGGCAGAGCTCAGGTGAGACACAGTGTGATTCAGAAATCCAAGCACAGGCACGTGTGCCACTGGAATCTGCAGCATTTTGATCCTTGAATAAGGTGATCAAGGAGAATCGTACACATCCTTGGCAGTAAAGCAAGTTTCAGTAAAGTCACTGTGTAGAAACATACGGCTTTGGAATATTTTCATCAAAGTGTACAGCTTCTATATGACTTTATTCAGTAGTATTCCTTAATTAGTGTTATGGTTTTATGAAGAGGATATTTAAATACCAATTTCAAGTCATTTTAGGCCCAGCTTATAACTTTTAGGGTCTCAAAATTGTCTTCCTTCTGTTAGATGGTTTTAAAAGTCATGATCTATTTTTCTATGCAAGTTTCTGATTTTCCAAGCCAGACATCCTAGGTGATACTTGGTAATACTTGGATACACACTGAATGTTGAGAACTCCAAGGGTATGGGAAGCATTGCCTACACTGTCTCTCCAGATGCCATCTAACAGAAATTGGTGAAGAAACTTAAGGAAATGTGATCATTTTATCCAAGGGTGCATTAGAGTTAAGGAAGGAAGAACTGAGAATAAGCCGACTGTGTTGTTCTACTGTATGGTAGCAAATTTTAAAAGTTTAAGTAAAATTGTATCCCTCCTCTTGGGATCCTGAGCATGCATGCGCATGCGCCTGGCGTGAGTTTAAGCCACCAGGTCCAGGACTCGAACTGCGGTCGACTACATGGGAGTCCAGCAACATAGCCATTACATTAACTGCTGGTCCCAACTGTTCTTGAAATACAGTTCTGTGGGTAGTTATTTAACTTCTGCACGGTGAGTGGGGTGAGGTATCTGAAGATGCCACTGTGGCTGTGCAGAGAGCTCTCTGAGCGCTGACTTCTGAGAGGATAAGAGGTTGTCTCCTACAGTGAGCTGAGGCACACCAGATGCTAAGCACAACACAGGTGTATTTGCTCATTTTCCTCTTTAGTTTCTTCATTTTATGAAGATCAAGTAAAAGCAGGCTTTGCTACTAGGGTTTGTCATCATTCTTACTATATTAAAAATGGGGATAAATATGTGATGCACATTATTTGTTGTGCGTAATGAATAATATATGTAAAACTTGACTTTAAATATAACATTTTGTGTTATGTAGAATATACAACGTTATTTTATAAGTCAAATTCTATCTCAATGTTTTGCAAAAGAAATTAGAAATTACTGAACAAGTTGGGCCATTTTGGAAGGATGTGGAACATGGAAATGTATCAGGAGGGCACCATTCTGGTTTTTAAATTGGGGACAATGTCAGATTCAGAAAAGTACAGGTAGTTTGTTGGACATTGATATTTATCAGGATTTCTATGTGTATTATTCAAGAAATAAAATGTTTGGGGACCAGCAGTTAGCGTAACGTCTATGTCGCTGGACTCCCACGTAGTTGACCGCAGTTCGAGTCCCAGACCCGGTGGCTTAAACTCACGCCGGGTGCGTGTGCGTGCATGCCCAAGATCCCGAGAGGAGAATGGAGGAGAATGGATTGCGGCATGGCCATCCTCCCTGGGGGGTGATTTCTCGCTTTCTGTCTCTCTGTCTCTCTTTGTCTGTCTGGCCAGCGCGCACACCCTATAGCAAAAACCTCTCCAAAAAAAAAAAAAAAAAAAAAAAGAAATAAAATGTTTGCATGTGTACAATATATAAACTGATTCTGACTAGGTCCGGATAGGAGTTCACAGTGAGCAGACCACTTCAGGTGAATTGAATTTCTTTTGTTGACAAGGTTACTAGACACAGAGTTGAGGGAACCTGATAGGACAGATGTATATGAAGTATTGCAAGACATTTGATGCCATCTACATTGCATAGTTCCTTTGCATTAAAAATTAAAAGTTTATAGCTGTGGCTGTTGGGTTAGAAACTGGTTAATGATGATCATCCTTTATGCTATTGACTTTCCCCAGAAACCTGGTTCTCAGTCCTTAAAATGTATTAATAAGAAAGAGTAGGTTGGTAAGGAGAGGTGACTTGTATGCTATTCTCTTGCAGCTGTGCAGATCTGTTTGCTTGATAGTTTGTTCCCTTCCATGGAAGGACCAGTTGGATGCTTCTCAAAAGTGGTCATGAGTGTGGGCTGTGAGTTTCCAAGTAAAGGCAGTTCTAACTTTCAGGGAGAACATTTGTCAGCACATTAGTCTGGGTAAAGCTGCCTTTTATGTATGCATTTTTTTGGGGTGGGAGAGGTTTTTTCCATAGGGCGCGTGCGCTCGCCAGACAGAGAGAGAGAGACAGAGAGGCAGAAAGCGAGAAATCACCCCCCCCCCACCCCCGCCTCCCCAGAGGGGATAGCCATGCCGCAATCTCTTCTCTTCCATTCTCCTCTCGGGATCTTGGGCACGCACGCACATGTGCCTGGCATGAGTTTTAAGCCACCGGGCCCGGGATGCGAACCGCAGTCGACTACATAGGAGTCCAGTGACTGCCATTATGCTAACTGCTGGTCCCAGCATCTTGATATAAAGTCTAGACTTCCCTCAAATTTTGCTTTGTTGTTGTTGTTGTTACTGTTTTAACCTTCACAACCCTCACCCATTGCTAGTGTTGACAGAAAATAACCAACTCTAAAAAGTTAATAATTAATAATTAACGTGGTTTATTTTTAAGTAGAATATGAGTGATCTAGGCCTGGAGAGGAAGCAAACATGCCTTCCTTGGGGTGATTAGGTATAGAGTTTTTAAATCTGATTTTGAGAATAACAAACAAAATTAGGGAAGATATTTTTATTGGTCTGGCCTAAAAAGTTGGGACATATGGAAGTGGGAGTTGGTAGGTTAAAGGTGGGTTCTACAATTTTTAGGTTGTGATTGGAAGGGGAGATCTGTGTTTCAGGAAGAGATTTATAAAAGAAATGTTTAATCTGCATCTCAAGGAAAGGGGAAGTTTTGTGTCTTGAGAAGAGATAAGCAAAATAATATATTGTAATTGGTTGAAATATACATTTTAAAGATACTATGCCAGGGACAGGATGTAGGAGGAATTTTGTTAATGAAAAAAGTGGTCTGTTAATGTTTGTAGGCATGACTCCCCCAAGGCCCTCTGGAAAGGACTTTGGAAAAACAGGAAAATGTAGTCAGACTTTTGTCCACACTAGCTAGACAAACTACTTGATTTTAAAAGTAGTTGTCAGATTTTATTCAAGAACTTAGAGCTCTCCTATTCTCCATATAAGCTGGGAATGGAGAGAGACAGCACCCTACTGTCCAGCTGTCCCTAGTAAAGGTGGTCATGACCCCCTTGCTGATCCCGTGGCCACACTGCTCCTTAGATTGGTTGGTTCTGTGTCGGGCTTTGGTTCAGAGCTCTTTCAGGGAAGAGCCATTCATTCCTCTCCTGTCTTGGGTGCATGCTCTCCTGCTATTTTTTTTTTTTTTTTTTTTTTTTTTCCTACCAGCCTGTTCTCTACAGTCCTGGTCTGCAGTTCTTCATTTCATGTATTCTAGCCTTGTTATGATTTTTCTGCTTTCGTTTACATTTTTTCTTTTGTGCTTGAATGAGAACTTAAGAAATAGGGAAGGTAAATAGACATGGCAGTGTCTTCTTTGGATCACAATATTTAAATGGTAGCCTCCTTAGGGAAAAAACAAACCCAAAAGTAAGACAAAAGTCTCATTACTCATGCTGGTAGAGTTTTGAGAAATGCTTATGGAGCATTTTAGAGGTTAGAGAAATAAACAAAACATTTAGCTAGTGGAATATTGTAAAATAATTGTTACTGTCTCAGCTATAGAGATAAAGAAACTTAATCTTAAAATAGTTCAAGTTATTAGTTTTAACTAATGAATTGAAAATAATTTTTAGAATAAACTGAACATCCAAACTAATATACTAGAATATTCATTGTTGTCATTGTTTTGCCATCCAGAATTTAATGTCTTTTTATATTGGTGTAATTATAGTGGGCACAAACTTAAAAATTTCTGTTTTGGGTTTATTATCATCAAAAAGTTTGTGTTTAGCATTTTGCAGTTAAACAGGTCTTTATGCATTTGCTTTCATCATTTCCTTAGAACTAAGCCCCTAAATGCAAATTTTTATTCAAGAGGTAAAAACATTTTTATGTTTCCTGTTACATATTGACAAATAGATTTTCAAAGATTTTGTTCCAACTAACCTTGACCTCATAGCAAACACTAGATCTTTCTAGTTTGCCCATTATTTACCTCCAGGAAACATTTTTAATGAGCTGACTTTTACTGCTTTCAGTTCATCTTAAAGTATAGAATGTGGAGATAAGGTTTAGCAATTGCTAACATTAAAAAAGACAAAAAGTCTTTATTGCTGATACTAAATCTAATAAGAGGAAGAATGAAGGAAGCTAGCAGAAAGATAATATGATTTTGGGCTCCTAGTAAAAACTAGAATTTAATTCTGATAGTTTGAGTCTTTAATTTGTTAAATCATACCCAGGACATCAAGCCCAGAACATGGCTCAGAACAGTTATTCATTATGTAAAGAGAAAAAGCAAGTATTACTTTTGGTTTTAAATAGCATTGTTTAAGAAAATAATTTCATTTTAGGTGAATGACTTGATGAGAAAGGGCTTAAAACTTTGAACTCTTTTAAAAGGGTCATTAGCTAATAAAGAGAAAAAATAACAGAAAAAATAACAGAATATGATAGTTAAGAAATAAAAGATATGTTCTTCAACCTTAAGTGATAGCACAAGATATCACACAGGCCAGAATTTAAGTAATTTGGAGTCAATATAAGGAAAAAATTTATAAGAAAATCATACAACATGCTTGGTGAGAGTTAATGAATTACTGGTTACTTCACTGCAAATTCTTGAAACTGAGAGGTTAAATTTGTTAAACATAATTTTAATAACTGTGCTGCCCTGTGCATTTTATAACTTAAGAATATCTTCAATATATTTTAAAAGTTAGTCCACATTTTAATTCATGTCCATATGTAACATAAATGAGAATGAATTCAATAAAACTGATAATAATACTCTTCTATAAAATTCTGTTTGAATCGGGTAATGAATCAATTACATTTATTTGTCTTAGAATAGCTAAAGTTGAAGGACTTTAAACCTGTCAGTATTATAAACAAAGTAACCTAAGGTATATTAGCATTAGTTTTGGATTGGATAATCATAAAAAAAGACAAAAATAATGTTTTTAGATAAATTGCCTTTCAATAAATGTAATTTAAATTGAAGTTTTCAGACATTGTTATTTTTTAAATAATTATATACTTAGTTTTATACATAATTATTGTTATTCTTTAACGTGTTTTAAGGCATGCATACTCACCAGCAAGAGAGAGAGAGAAAAAGAGAAAGTGAGAAAGCAAGCCACCATGTCTGGGACTCAATCCACGGTTTGACCATGTGGTAGTCCAGTGCCATAACCATCACACCATTTGCTGGCCCTGTACATTGATTTTTTTGACATCTGAATAATGAGTTTTGTACCTCATTCTTCTAATTAAGAAAAATTAAGGTTTGGCCATAGGGTGGTATGTGTGCCCACCAGAGAGAGAAAGAGAGAGAGAGAGAGAGAGAGAGAGAGACAGTGAGAAGGAAAGTTAGAAATCATACCCCAGCGGCAATAGTCACTCCACAGTCCCTTCTCCTCCATTCTCCTCTTAGTATCTTAGACACACACACACACACACACACACACACACACACACACGTGCCCATTGTGATTTTCAAGCCATCAGGTCCGGGACTCGAAGCAAGGTTGGTTATGTGGGAGTCCAGCTGCTGGAACCTGTAGTACATTCTTCTAATTTAATTTTGCTTCAGTATCCATTTTGAATATACGTAGGATTTTCTCATACCCAAAGCAGGCCCAGTCACGCCTGACAAGGCTCCTGTTTCTGCCTGTCCTCCTGCTCCCCAGTGTAGCTGGTCCGATATGCCCCGTACGCAGGGCTCTGTGGTCAGCACTTTGATTTGGGACATTTCTGTGCAGTCCTCTTTACTGGCCTTACTGGTCTCCCACAGCATGAACATACATATATGCCACAGTGACCCCCTCCCACTGACAACACAGCCTCCTGGAAGTCCTACCTCCTTGTTCTAAACCCACCAATTAAAACTCCCTGCAGGAAACCTGTCTGTTTAATGTCCTGGACTCAGTAAAGGCCCATGGATCGCTCTCTCTTTCTTCTGACCTTCTCTGACCTCTGTGCGTGTGGCCTCCAGGGCTCCCCTGTACCACCTAGGACCTATAAGTAATAAAATCTTTATTTTAATGTTTTGTTCCTCCTACTGATTGGAGGGGTGCTCTCCATCTTACAGATTCTAAATTAAAATAGATTTTGTTTTTAGTCAGTGATTTAAGCAACTGTTTGACAATCTATTTCTCTCCAGAGAGAAAAAAAAAATCATATATTTGCTGTGTCATAATATATCAAGTCTATTTTATGGTTGATTAAAAAGTCATAGTTCCTATTACAGATCACTCACATTATTTATTTTGATAGATTATTTTCTTTGCTTTTCACATGGAAGAAGAATTCTTAAAGCAGAAAACTAGTAAGGAGCGCACAAAGTGTTTTTATTTATTTATTTATTTATTTGTTTGTTTGTTTATTTATTTATTTTTGTAACCCTAGATAGGAAAGGAGAAAGTGAAATTGATGTTTTTTAGAAGGTAGGCCAGAGGCAAGGGGACTGGTATTATTAATATGTGTTCCAAACTTGACTGCACTTTGAAGAATGCCTCCCAGGGGCTTGGACTATGTTGTGTGTTAGATAGAGGCAGGCATGAATGCACAGGTGGAAAGTTCATGGCACTTATCACTAAGAAAGCCAATTTGGTTTTGGTGGCCCTATAAATCTTACAAAACAAAATGATGGATTTATTTTTGCTACGGATCACTTTACAGTAAGTAATTGCTTCAGTTTCCCCATGATCCTTTAGGCATGTAAATCAAAAAGTCCTACACAAATGGAATGCCCATGTAAGGAATGACCTACCTCATTAAGCAGTCCTTTCACACTGGAGGGCTCCAGTAGGCTCCTAACACATTGGCTCAACAGGAACAGCACAGATGGGGACAGGTTTTTGATGGTGATAGCAATAGTCTCAAAATTTTACTCACACATTTTTTTTTCCCAAGCGGCAGTATCTAATTCCCTCTACAGACCTTAACGTTGCTACCAAAAGGATGGCAGTATTTTATGATTCTTAACTCTATCCTTAGTGAAACCATCGTTTTATTATTTCCATTTCTCCCTATTATTTTATCGTGAACCATTTTGAAAAATGATTTTACTCACACTTTTATTTATTTTGCTAGCTGCTTTTTTCACTGTTGTTGCAAATTAGTTGTTGAAAGCTCTAAATTTCCAAATCTTCAAACAGCTACAGTGAAACAAGAACCCTTCTACCAAAGGCATATAAGAAAAAAAAGATAAATGACATAAAATTCCCTTTCATCCGCAAACCCAATCCTGGCTTCCCTGGCCAGTCTGGTCCTGTGGAATTTTAAATGGAGATGGATTCAGTCTAAGATTAGTATCCCCCTGACATCTAATTTTAAAATGGTGCTTCAACAAGAAAACAACACTTGTCTTTTTTTCCTTTTCTTTTTATAATAGAAAGCATATGCATACATATACATGAGAGAAAGAAGGAGCCCTGGAGAAGATCTGGTCACACCATCATCCCTTGCCCCAAGGCCTCTGGCTTGTCCGGGCCCCAGTGAACTGCACTGATGCTCCTGGCATGTGTTTCAGGCCGGCCTGGAATCTGCACTGCGGCGCCATGGGGCCTCCAGCACCGCTGCTGCTAGTGTTCTTGCTGTGCCGCGGCAGCTGGGTCAGTCGCCTCTTTCTTGATGCCCAAACACTTTATTTCTTAGTTTCCTAGCTTAATATGTCCTCTCTCTGGGTCCATATCAAAACCTTTCTTATAAGTAAGATGTATGCCTTGCTTGTCTGTTTGTATATCTATATCTATCTATCTATCTATCTATCTATCTATATTATTACTTTTTTTTTCCTTAGAGAGACTTTTTGCTATCGAGTGTGTGGGCTTGCCAGAGAGACAGAAAGCAAGAAATCACCCCCCAGGGAAGATGGCCACACCACAATCCCTTCTCCTCATGGGATTTTGGGCACACACATGCGCCCGCATGTTTCAAGCTGCAGGGTCCAGGACTCAAACCGTGGTTGACTACATGGGAATCTAGCAATGTAACCATTACGCCAGCTGCTGATCCATGTAGGCATATGTTTTAGGTGGGGAGGCTGTTAACTTTTAGTTATGAAACCAAAGTCTTTTCTTTTGGTAGTTAAAAGCATGAGAGACAGCTTCTTGAGATGTTTGAGTTATAAATAATTGGTCGGTCTTGTAATCTATAATCTCCCATATTTGCAAAGCATCTCAGATCCTCTTTGGGACCCTGTTTTGTCTATCTCACTAAGGATTTTACTTGCCACACCTCCTATGTTTTTTTCTCCTTCATAAAATCTATCTGGGGATAACAAATGTCTAAAATCTCGAGACTTAGACAAGTGTTTCTCAAAATTTATCAGGTGTTCTATTTTTTTTTTCCTGCTACTAACAACAGACATGATCTGAATCTGGGTGATTTATTAAAATAGGGGTTTATTCAACCCATGGTTTGGAGGTCCAAAGCCCAGGGGCCCTCTGCAGAGAGGGTCTTCTGACTACATCACAACACAGTGAAGGACAAGAATGCGTCCATTCTGTGTCTGTGTCTCTCTGTTCTAGTCTCGTTCCCTTTCCTTTTAAACCTACAAGCAATCAGTCATACGAGTCCTACCCTAATGATCCTGATCTTAATCTTCTGCCACTTTTCAACACCACAGTTGGATTAGGTTTTCACCCTCTTAATCCTGTCACAACCAAATCTCAACACATGCATATTGGGCAGGGAGAAGGGGGATTGAACCATAGCATTATGGATCCAAATTATCTGGAGATTATTGGACTGTATTGCAGTGTTCTGATTCAGTAGATTTTACGTAGAGCCTTGAGAATGTCCACATCTAGAAAGTTCCAGGTGGTACTGATGCTGCTGGCCCAGAGACCACACTAGAAGCAACCCAGTATAGAATGTTTTCTGTAATCTGGTCAAGGGTAGCAAATCTTGGACTGCTTTCTCAAGCTTGAGTGTGTTTATCAAACTATGTGCAATTCCCCAAATATGAGAGTCTTTGTCTGCCTATCTCCTCCACCTCCAGATGTTAAGGGTTTTTAAATTAAGTTTTGTTCTATGAAGCTTTCTTTGGTCTCTCAAGATCTCCTCTCGGTCTCTCTCTCTCGCTGTTCCTAGTCCTTTAACTATTATTAGTTGAGTTCCTTGAGGGCTTGAGTTTTCTTCTGTTCATTTTTCATTTTTGTTTTCTTTGTTTCTACAACTGAGCTTTGGATATTCTCTGAGTGAACTGTAACCACTTGTCAGACGTATACGTGTCATCTTTGTAATCATCTGCCATGATGCAGTGATTTCAAACAAATACTCTGAATCAGGTTGCCTGTGTTCAGCTTGCAGTTTTGTTAGCTTTCTATCTGTGTAACTATGTGCAAGTTTCTGAGCCTGAGTTTCTGCATCTGTACAAGGATGATACTCATAGCCCACCTCTGTGTTTTTGTTGTGAGTGCTCAATGACTTCACCCCTGTAAAGTTCTTAGACCCGTATCTCATGAGTATGCCAGTCATTGTGAGCATGTGATACTGTTATTACTAGATTGTAATAGCCATGAAGAAAGTGGGTTATGTTTAAAATAATATTTGTTGAACCAGTGAATCGTGTGATTCAAAAGGTTAGGGCCTTAGTAACTTAAATTGAACTATAATAAAATTTACAGTTGGAAATTATGTCAGCAGGAGCTATATCAACAGAATTATGCTTTCTTCTTGTTGAATATGTAGTGTTTACATTTCTTAAAGGAGATTTCATTTTAGAGTAGTTTCATGTTCATAGAAATTTCAGCAGAAAGTACAATGTTCCTTGGCAATGGGGATTTCTTTCCCCTCATATATAGTTTCTTCTGTTATTAAACATCTTGGATTAGTATGATGTATTATAATTGATGAACTAATAGTAATACTTATTTTGCAAAGCTACTGTTCCCATTAAGTTTTACTCTTTGTTTTTTCATCAGTTCTGAAAATGCATGTCATAATTACTGTATTACAGTTTGATACAGCGTAACGTCACCATCCTAAAAATACTCTTTGTTCTACCTATTCATTCTTCCCCTCTCCTTGTGAATCTCACAGCCTCAGATCTTTTTTTAAAGAATTATTTATTTAATTTGTTTATTTATTATTATTTTTTAAATTTGACCAGAGCAAGACACACAGATAGGGAGAGAGAGAGATAGAGAAAGTGCAAAAGAAAGCCACCAGGTCCAGGACTCACATTGTGGTTGGTCATGAGGGAGTGTCCAGCGCCTTAATCACCACTCCACCTGCTGGTCCCAGCCACAAGTCTTTTAACCCTCTCTATCATTATGCTGTTTACATTTTTAAACTTCCCATTCCCATAAAATTTCCTCCTAATTCATTATTTTTTAAAGAATTATTTATTTTTAATTTTACTTATTCATTTATTTATTTATTTAAATTTGACCAGAGAGAGACACACAGAGAGAAAGAGAGAGAGAAAACTAGAAAGCAAGCCACCAGGTCTGGGACTCCATCCGTGGTCAACCTCGTGAGAGTGTCCAGCGCCTTAACCACCACGCCACCTGACACTTTCCTAGATGTCCAACTGGAAACCAAATTCAGGAGACCCATGCCCATCTAACTGCACATGGTGAACCATACAGCATCACTGACGTGCCAGGTACAGGAGGAACAGCCTAATTCATCTCGGGAATAGAACAGCACAGGCAAAGGACTGGTCTTCAGCCTGATCTCTTTTAAACTGTGGGGGATTTCGTGATGCCAGCCTTCACAGCACTGCACAGGGGAAAGAGGGAGGGGACCAGAGCCTTGGGTCCATGTGTCTGATTTGCTGCTACTTAACCTGGTGGCCTCAAGCAAGTCACTTAACCTCTAAACCCCAGAGAGAGTTGTATTATATGATTTATAAGATCCCTTTAAGCCCCCAAATCCTGTGGTTCTAAAAACCAATCTTGCCATCAGGGAGAGAACAAGGGAAGAAGAGCCCATCTGGCCCACACTTTGAGGCAGACATTACATTGTTCATCAAGCACAAAGCTCTCTTGAGCAAAGTCGTCGGTCTTTGAAGCAGCTGAGATTTGTGACAGGGTGGCCTAAGGTAAAGTTCTTTGGGGAAATATTGAACATTTCAAAAAAAGGGGATCATGCATTTTGGCAACTCATGTGGATATCATAGAAAACAGAGCATCTTTGACTGGATTAGAGAATTTGTGCTTAGCGGCAGTTATAGCAGCAGGGATCTTGGAAAGGGAATGAGAAACACCCACTTTACGGGCCCTGGTTTACAGCGATACGTTGTCACACTGAGAGTTTTTTCAAAAAATTTTTTTCAATTATATGTGAGGTTAGAGGGATCATACGACAAGCAAATTAAAAACTGAATGGGGTGAGGATGAACACAGGGAAGAGTGGGAAATGACTGAAAAAGGCCTTGTCGGGCAGTGCGATTATGCTTGCTGCTCCGTGGCTGAGAGCGATTTTTAGTGGCCAATGAAATCACCTTTCTCCCTTTGAGACCGAATGACTGGCATGCTATCGCCAGAACAAAGGGAGACATTTAACTTTAAGAAAATGAGAGGGATCTCTCCAGTGTGTCCATGGAGCTTCTCCCGTTATCTGCCGTCGTTCCCCACAGAGCTAATTGGTCCTTCTGAAAAGTCACTGGGGTGCAGGAAGCCGAGTAGGCACAGCGAAGCCCAGGCGATTTACCAGCTCCCCTGGGTCAGGGAGTTGTCCCTCACGATAATTGCTCGTTTTAATAACTGTCCTTTATGGTGGTAGAGAAACAGAATACCTGCTCTTTCTTCAGGTTGTTTGAATCTTCTGCGATGATTTCCCCCCATCCCGCCCCCCAGCCGAGCCTTTCTAACTCTCCTCGCATTGCCCTCTCCTACTACCGGTGCTGGTGACTGCACAGGTGAGGCCTCGTCCCAAAGGAGGAGAGTCCGTAGTGGGGCTGGTGATCTTCCCACGGACATATGCTGTTGTGAGAAACTGACTCCCTAATGACAAGGAGCTCAAATGCAAGAGCAGTTTATTTTCTGTACACCCAACACACGGGGCAGGTTGACATGATACGGGCAGTCTTCACATGGACTCTGGCCTGCTGTGTGGAGGTGCTACTATCTTCAACAAATGACCTCTAAGGTTATTCGGGGGAAACAGCTCCTGAAGTAAGAGGGAGAAAACACCGTGGAACAGTAGTACGTGAAGCCTTTCATGGGACAGACCAGGAGGTGGCTCACATCCCTTCTGTTCCCGTACATGGCTGTGCCTAGAGGTCACATTAGTCCCTGGCTGAGGACCTATTTTTCAGTACAGCACTACAGTTTAGAAGACAGGACATCTGCTTTTGCTGATACTGACCCTAACACGTTGTGTGAATCAGGGTGATTATAGGTTGTGATTCACTGTGGATGGGGCATTCTCTAGGACCTTTATTAAAGAAGGAAGGTGGATGTAGAGACAAGCAATGTAGTAGAACCAACGTTCCTTTACATGGTGCTGTGCTTTGAGTTTTCCAAAAAAAATTCATGTGTTGGAATTGGTTTGCTCTAAAGGTATTAAAAGGAGACAATGTCTTCATGATGTCGAAAGGTGGGGGCTTTGGGAATGATTAGGGTGGGGCCCCTATGATCAACTCCTGGTTGGTTTATAGGAGAGATGGACAGACACACACACACACACACACACACACACACGCACGCACAGGAGCATGTTCCTGTTCTCTCATGTGATGCTCTGTATCATCCTGGGGACCCAACAGCAGGAAAATTCTTCCCAAATGTGGTCGCTGGACCTTTGACCAGGAACTGAATAAAACATCTATCCTCTTGAATTACCCAGGCTCAGGCATCTGCTGTTATTGGCAGTAAGAGGACTAGAGGGGCTAGCAGGTGGTGTGGTGGTTAATGTGGCGAGATCCCACAAGGCTGTCTGTGTGGGCTGAGTCCCAGACACATGCTTGTAAATCATGTTGGGCCTGAGTGCATGCATGCCAAGAATCCTGCAAGGAGAATGGAGAAGAGATTGAGGTGTGTCCATCTACCCTGGGAGGTAATGTCTTACTTCTTCTCTCTAGCAAGGATATGTGGCCTATAGCAAAAAAAAACACAAAGAACTAGAACCCATGAATGAGAAGATGCATGAGTGAGATGTCCCCTTCCACAGCTTGTGGTGTGAAATGCACTGATGGTGTGAAGCCCGGTCTTCCTCCTCTCACCTGGGTCTTCCCACACAGGCCTGTATTTTACAGTGAAATTCTGACCCACCTCCCTGAGGAACAAGGGAAATACAGGCAACTTGGTCTTTGTCACGGGCTTGTCCTCTTTACCCATTGTGGCTGGTTCCACACAGACAGAGGAATGGCCAGTGTGCTCAGGTCCAGCACGGAGGTGCTTTCTGTTCTGGACTTTTTATCTATCTCTTTTAAGCAACATTTTGATTTATAAATTTGTCCCAACTTTAGCCCTTCTTGGTAACAGCAACACATTTCCCTCTGATTTTCTTTTTTTTTTTTTTTGGAGAGGTTTTTGCTATAGGGCGCATGCGCTCGCCAGATAGACAGAGAGAGACAGAGAGATAGAAAGCAGGAAATCACCCCCCAGGGGGGATGGCCACGCCGCAATCCCTTCTCCTCCATTCTCCTCTCGGGATCTTGGGCACGCACGCACACGCGCCCGGTGTGAGTTTAAGCCACCGGGTCCGGGACCCGAATCGCAGTCGACTACGTGGGAGTCCAGCGACATAGCCATTACGCTAACTGCTGGTCCCATTTCCCTCTGATTTTTACCTTCAGCAAGACATGGATGGTTGTACTTGGCTCTATTCGACCCCAATGACATAGTTTAGTCCTCCACAAAGAGACGTCTTCACTTTCTATTTCCAAACTCCCATCATAGCCTTGGCAACTTGGAGGAAAGCATTTTCACTGGAACAATAAATAACAGCAAGTTGTTAGGGACCAGGTATAGTCTGTATGTTATGCTGCCCCATCTTGTAGTTTGTCAGTGGAGTAACCCAAAGACCACCACTCTAGACTTCTAACCAAAGGTTACCCTTGGGACCCCCTTTCTAGTCATGCCCTGCATGTGATGACGAACTAATCACAGACATCCGTATTTGCATCTGTAAGTGTATGAAGCAGTTCAGATTTGTCGAGGGAGGAGAAGGGGTGAGCACTGAGATCAGCCCCGTTAAAAAGAAGTCTGTGTCATTGTCTTAAGGCCCAGTTCTCCCTTCTGGGTCCCTGAGCTGGTGCATCATGGACAATGATCTTAGCAGTCCTGTGTTTGCATTTCTTGCTCTCTTTGAAACCTGAGAGCAAATCAGCATTTGTCTTCAACTTTCCTGGGGAAATTTCCATTTCTTCCCCTTTGCTCTTTTGCTATTTTTCTTATCAGTTTTCTTTCCAAGTACATATTCATTCTTCACATCATCTGAGCACCTGCCTCATCATCCCCCCACACTCAAACACCGTTTTCAAGCGTGATCAATTTTGATTCAATACAAGTGCATTATTATCATGGGAAATTTGGAAATAATTTAAAGTAATTCAAAAGATATATTTTATAGCTAGGGATACTTTTGGTTACTATTTAGACTTCAGCATCTAAAACAACTGCTTTTTTGTCTTTTTAATGAGAGTACCAAGGACTATGATCAAAATTATTTTACCTCAGAAATGTGCAATATATTCTTTTGCCTTCATAGAAAATCCATCTGTTTTTTCGAATGACCATAAAATTTTAATTTTTTTCCAATGAAAAGAAATTTCACTGGTGTGCTGTAAGTCATACTCCAGCGATTCATGATATTTGCACAAATTTCAAGGTGAAGCCCAGTAATGGTGGCGCAGCAGTAGGGTGCTACCCTGCAACACCTGGGACTTGGATCCTGAGTTGATCTGAACACACCAGGCCCGCTCATGCTTCTGTGATCCTGGCTGGCTGGGAGACTCAGGGGAGGATTATGTTATGACTAGGCCCTCTCAAAGCCACCTTTCTCTCTCATCAAAGAAATGAGATAAGCAAAAGATAAATATAAAAGATTACAGTGAAAATATTTTAGGAAAGTTTATATTATACCTAATATTTCCTTAGGGTACATTGCACTCTTGGGGAATTGTTGAAATGTATAAAATAAAATGTCTTGCAAGGACAGAGAAAAATTACTGGTAGAAATAAAATTCTTGAAGTTATCAGTAGCTCTTGAAAAGCTATTGGTGTTGGAGTATTCAGTGGAGGAAAATATTGCTCAAAAATGAGAAGAAAATCTACAAATATAGAACAATTCGATCATAGGACCAGGAGTTCGATATGTGAGAAATGAGACACAGCAAGGAGTGAACAAAAGCAATGTGAAGGAGCAGGAGGAAGGACCCAGAAGTCAAGCGCACTTACTGAGCATGTCTTCTGTGTTTTGCATTATGCTGATACCCAAGGTAAATGTAGAAGTGTCAGCCTTTTTTTCCTTTAAGTTCCATAAAATCTGGTTGAGAAAAAAGTAATTAATACCCCTAAAATCACGAACAAGATCCTTTGGTCTTCATTTTGGGGACTGTTCTTCATTGCTCCCTGGAAATGTTCATTTTTTCCTTAAACTTTCTGCTGTGACTGATGCTGTTCACACTCCTCACGTGTTCAAATTCTACATCCCTGTCTCTGGATGCCATTTTTCCAGTACTCTTCGTAGCTCTTAGAATGTTCATTTTCTTAGTTACCCTTTTTGTTCCTCTATCCAACACTTTAATAGATACTGACTCCAATTATATTGTAGTATCAGATACTATATTCAGCTGGACTAATCTTCCCCATGTACTCTGGCCACCTCTGTCCTATAGTCAGTTTCATGGAAGCTACCACCACCTGTTCAGTCATCCAAGAAGGTCAGGCTGAATTCTTCCATCTTCTTTTGACCTCCACATACCCAGAAAGACAGTGATTAGAGTATCTTCATTTACCTTTCTGCAGTTTGCTCAGATCTTTCTCATCCTCACTACCTCTACTACTCAGAATACAATCAGAGAAGTGGAACCAATAGAAGATATAGTATGTGTATGTTTGTGTGTGTGTGTGTTCTTCAAATCTTTATGGACAGTGCACCAGCAGGTGGTGTGATAAGGTGTTGGATCCCATGTGGCCATGGCCAACTAAGCTGTTGGAATCCTGGAGCTGGCAGTGTAAAAAATATCTCAGGCATGTGTGCGCATCTGCCCAAATACCAAGAGGAGAAGGGATTGTGGTGTGGCCATCTCCCCTGGGGATTAATTTCTTACTCTCCCTCTTTTACTGCCTCTGGAGAGCACATGTGTCCTGTGGCAAAAAGTAGAAGAAAAAATGTTCATGGAAAATGAATATTATGAAAAAACATGGTTTTCAAAAGGCATTTTGTGACAATATAAACTTATACTTCAATTTCATTTTTCTTTGAACTTTCTGATGTCCCCAATGTGGTCATGCCATCTCCCTCTCTGTGTCCCACTGTCTCCCCATCACTTATTCAGTCAGGGATTTGTTACAAGGATCTGACCTCTGTAACTATGGGCACTGGCTGCAAGGCTCTATGAGGGTGTGGTTTTCCCCTTTGATGCTGGAGACACATGCTCGCTGCTCTACCTCTATGGCCACAGCCAGTTCTGAGTCACTGTCATGCTTTGCTTGGTGTCCTTTCTGCTTTCTGTGCTCCAGTGCCATCAGTTCTCCACAGAGCATCCAATGACCACTCTATTACATGAGTCAGATCCTGTCATTTATCTGCTTGAACTCCACAATGCTTCACCTTTCACACACAGTACAACCGACGTGTATCTGAATGATCCATGAGGCTCCACATGGTCCTCTGAACTGCAGAGTTTGGCTGCCATATGCATTACGTCAGCTGTGATAATATCACAGAGAAAATCAAAACATGACAGTGAAAATGGGGAAGATATGGGAAGTTTTGGTTGCCATTTTAGTAAGATGGTGATATAGAACAGTTACCTTTCTGAGATTCTGATAGTGAGCTAGGAGCTCCTTGAAGCCCCTTCTTGCCTTTGCCCTTTCTTATTTTTAACATTAGAAAACAATTTATCACTTTACTTTGAAAACATGGTTGTTGGGACAGATTTTCTTTTACTGTTTATTCAAATATCTGTGAAGAAAGAAGTGATTTTTATGTGTGTGTGTGTGTGTGTGAAGGCCAGTATTTCTGTCTTCTAAATGATTACTTAAGATTATTTATGTAACTAGCAGGTTATAGTTGAAGGGAATTTATGTTTACCTTGTACCCATCCAGGTTTGTCAGATAGAAAGAACTGCACACGACTCATTTTACCGTGAAATAGAGAGAAATGTGGGTTGCCAGCTATCGGGATGAACTGTCGTAACATTAACCTCACTGCTCACTCATGATTTTTCACATACATTTTATTTTTCTAAACACACATCCTAATTTCAAAATAATTGGTCACAATTATCTTTCCACTTTCCATATGTCTGTTCATAATGAGGTCTTGAAAGGGAAATAACCATGTGCATAAAATGTTTATTGTCATGGTTTGCATACTATAGCTGTTTAATAAATATTGATTATCTAATTTTAAAAACATATTTTCTCTGTCCCATTTCTCTGCACCTTCTCCTTCAAAATATTTACTAATATTCAGGCATACATTCAGAAAAAGATGATTAAAACCAAAAAATAAAACAGACAAATAAAAGAAACACTGTTACATTACACTTATGTTATCTAAAGATTCATAGTCTTTATAATTAAAAAAATTTTTTTCACTTCATTTTCTTCTATACATTCAATCACATTATTATTTGTCTTACAAAATGGATATTTCAACAGGTGAACATTTTTCCATAGTACTGTTGATAAAATTACAAAACTTTATAATTTTTTAAAGAACTATTTTATTCAACTTTATCCATTTATTTACTTATTTTAATTTTACCAGAGAGAGAAAAAGAGAGAGAGAGAGAAAGGGAGAAAGTGAGCCACCAGGTCAAGGACTTGAACTGTGGTCGGCCATGTGGGAATCCAGTGGGAATCCAGTGCCTTTGACCACCATGCCACCTGCCAGCCCCTCATTTATAATTTTTTAATGTTTTGTTTTCAAAGATGATATTGTGAAATATTTATTTCTATAATCCTCATAAGTGATCTAAGCAGGAGAAAAAAATTAATAAGTAAAATGTGATATATTAATAATGAAATACTTAAAAGGTGGAATTGGTAAAGCTTTAAAATTTCATTTAAAATGGTCACGTTTTTGAGAAGGCTCATCATTAGAGAAAATCCAGAGCTATGTGAATTAGGGAATGAAAAGGATGTAAGCTACATAAAAGCAAATCTAAAGACATGTAAGACAGATTTATAATTCTGTGTAAAATTTAAAGTGAATTTGAAATAAAATAGAAATAAGATTCAAAATTAAGATAAATAAGCACAGATCTTACACATGAAAATAATTTAACAGAGTAACTTATCTCCAAGAAAAGCTGATTATCTCAGAGCATTTTGTATGCTAAATATTTCACGGTTTTTAAAATAAGTTCATTTTATTCTATAATGTTCTAGAGTAAACAAAAAGATGAGCAAGCAAATTCTGCATTTATTTAACCAAACATATAGGTCAGAATGAAAGAATATATTATAGACTCCAACATTTAATATTTCTAATTGGAAATATCAAAATCCTAAATGTAGTAGCTGAATAAATTGGATGCAACAGTAAATCAAAAGGATAATAAATTTTTTCAAGTAGATATTATTGCAAAAAAGTAGATGTTTGAACATTAAGAAAGCTATCACCATTATAAAATCAATAGGTCAGAGATGTTAAATGGCCTCAATAAAATAGTGAAATGATATATTGATATTTTATAATAAAATCTAAACTGCTAGTTTTTACTTGGAGAGACAAGTTGATCATCCCAAATATGAAAATCAAAAATTCAAAATGCTCCCAAATCTGAAACTTTCCAAGCACCAACAAGAAGCTGCAAGAAGAAAATTTCATACCCAAACTCATGTGCTTGGTCTAAGTCAAAATATCAAGATTAAAAAAAAAATCGTGCAAAATTACCTTCTGGCTATGTATATTAAGTATATATTAAACAAAATAAATTTCATGTCTAGACTTGGGTCCCTTTTCTGAGTTATTGCATTATATATATATATGAAATTATCCCAAAATCTGAAACAAAAAATTAGAGTCTGAATAACTTCTGGTCCTAAACATTGTGAGAAAAGGACATTAAACCTGTATAAATAGAGAAAGGAGTCATTTCAAACCTTACCATAAGAAGAAAATAGACAACCTGAAACTAATACATTTTACTGACCCCATGAAATAATTAAGGTCATGTAAGAAATGACTCTTCCAATATCTGGAGATAAAAGTACTTCAGCTTTCACCGTAAGAAATTAGAAAACTGGCCGACCTCAAAGCCTAGTGATAAAGGGAGCCAGATCCCACATCCAACTGTGGTTCAGATCCTGGTCCTGGTGGCTTATAAAGCACACCAGGTATATACATGTGTGCCCCAAATCCTGACAGGATAGAGAAATGGAAAAGGGACTGGGGTGTGACCATGCCCTATTGGGGGATACTTTCTCTCTCTCTGGGGAGTAAACATTTCCTCTGACAGAAAGAATGGAGAAAAGAAAAAAAGAGAGAAAGAATAGAAAAAGAATGAAATAAATTAGAGAAAATTAAATGCAAAGCAGGCAAAAATAACAATATTAAGGTAGAAATCGATAAAATTTAAAAAGAAATAATGGATAAAATCAATGGAATTAAAAGTTTTTTCTTGGAAAAGATCAATACATTTGATAAACCTCTTATCAGGCTCTCAAGGGAGAATAAAAAGAAAAAAAGAAGACACCAATTAAGAACATCAGGAACAAAAGAGGCAGCCTTACTGATCTACAAGATGTTAAAAAACAAATAAAGGAACAATATGAACCATTCTATACCTCATAAATTTGAAAATTTGGATAAAGTGGGCCAATTTTCTGTAAGACAATCTACCAAAACACAGTGAAAAACAATGAGATAATCTGGGGCTGGATGGTGGTACAGCAGTAAAATGTGATGCTCTGGGAGTCTACTACATGGGAAAGTTCAGGTTCATGTTTGGAAACCTCCCTGAGGATGTGGCCACATGCATGCCCGTTATATGGGATGGCTGGAGCTGGGGCTGGACCAGGATGTCAAGAGCCTGTTGGGGTGCTTTGTCTGTCTCTCTCTCCTTGTTTGTACATGAAATAAATAAATAAACTTACTAAAAGAAAGGATTAAACAGCCCAAATGATTTTATATTTATTCAATAAATTGTATTTGTATGTACAACTTTATAGAAAAGAAGGTGGTAGGCCCTGATAATTTAACTGTGAATTCTACCAAGAAAGAAATAATGCAGGCAGAACATTTTAAGTTAATTCTATGAGGTTAGAGTATATTAACAACAGGATCAGATAAAGTTAGGAAAAGAAAGAAAAGAAAAGAAACTAAAGGGGAACATTTAAAACGAATTATATCAGGCTAGGATTATCCCAACACCAAGACCGGACAAAGATAGTATTGTACAAAAAAAGAAAACTCAATTCCAACAGCTCTTATAAGTCTAGACTCAGAAACCCTAACAAAATATTAGAAAATCAAATGTAAAATGGATTATATATCATAACTATGTGGGCTTAATTTGAGGAATGCAAGGTTGGTTCAACATTAGAAAACAAATCAATGTCATGGGCCATATGAACACTCTAAATAAATGATCATTACGATAGATTGAGGAAAATAATATGATACAAGTTAACCTTCATTCACTAATCCTTTCTACGTATGTACGTATATATGTATGTATGTATGTATGTATTTTTGGTAGAGATTTTTGGTATTGGGTGCATGTGCTCATCAGAGACATAGAGACAGAGAGACAAAATGTGAGAAATTACCCCTACCAGGAATGTCCATGCTGCAATCCATCCTCCTCCATTCTCCTCTTGGGATTTTGGCACACAAGCACATGCGCATGGCATTTCAAGCTGCCGTGTCTGGGACTCAAACAGTGGTTGACCATGTAAGTCCATCACCTTAACCATTACACCACCTGCTGGTCCCCTATACACATTTTTTTTTTTTTTTTAGAAAGAGATTTTTGTTATAGGGCACATGCACACACTGGAGAGATAGAGTCAGAAAGTGAGAAATCAACCCCCAGGGGTGATGGCCATACCACAATCCCTTCTCCTTTATTCTCCTCTCAGAATTTTGAGCACACACGCCCATGTGCCTGGAGTGAGTTTTAAGTCACCGTGTTTGGGACAGTGGACTACATGGAAGTCCAGTGATGTGACCATTATGACATCTGTTGGTCCCTCCCCCATACACCATTTCAAACAAACAAACAAACTAAATAGAGTAGACATACAAAGAAAATTTTGTAACATCATAAAGGTTAGCTATAAAAACCCCACAGGTCACAGCTGGATGGGGACATAGCAGTAAAAGCTGATGCTCTATGATGCTGACCAACATAAGATTCTGAGACAATCTCCTTATAAAACACGCTTTCCCACTCTTTCGATATGGCTTCCGTGTGTTTTTAAATTTTGTGTATATTTTTAGTAAATATTTTGGCTCTCGATGAATTCTCAGAGTCTGTGTAATTGTAGTATTCTCTCTCTCCTCTCATCCACGTTACCAAGCAGGACACACTTCGTATATATGTTTACTATATGTATATCCTATCGCTTCCTTCTGAGATACTTCTGTGCACCTTAGTTGCTTGCCTTCAGATAGCACCACAACAGATAGCAAATGTAGTGAGTCACTCATACTTCTTTCCTTTTGAACTTAAACCAAATTTTCATTGTTATATATATCTAGAAATGGAATGACTTGGTCTTAATGAATTTGCTTCGTTCATTTGAATAATGCTGTTCAATTTTCCAAAATGATACTGTTCTGCTTCTCAAGGTTGGTCAGTGAGGCTTTCTCTTGCCCACATCCACACACCGACATTTTGTATGATGCAGTTTCTCATTTTTTTTTTTTTTTTTGTAGAGGTTTTTGCTATAGGGCGTGTGCGCTCGCCAGACAGACAGAGAGAGACAGAGAGATAGAAAGCAGGAAATCACCCCCCAGGGGGGATGGCCACACCGCAATCCCTTCTCCTCCATTCTCCTCTCGGGATCTTGGGCACGCACGCACACGCGCCCGGCGTGAGTTTAAGCTGCCGGGTCCGGGACTCGAACTGCGGTCGACTACGTGGGAGTCCAGCGACATAGCCATTACGCTAACTGCTGGCCCCCAGTTTCTCATTTTTATCAGACTTATAGGCCTGATACTGTCCTCCAAAAACTGCCATTTAAATTGTATCTCATGCATGAAATATGAAATCCTACTTCCCCTTTACATAGTTGTTCCAAAGCAAAAGTCCTCACAATTCAGGTATATATACAAGGAGCGTGCAGAGAATACCACTGGATATAGGAAAGTTTGTGTGGCAAAGAAAGCAGTAAACCCAAGCGTAGTCTTCCTACAAAACAAGGAACTGCCACTGCTGTGTGGCTGCAGAGTCCATTGAAGTTGCTAAGAAGGGGTTTCAAACACAGCCAGAACCTAACAGAAAACAAAATCCAGAATTAACACTCTAGGTGATTCAACGTTTTGTGGTCCTGAGTCAAAGCATCTTTCCTTCTGGTGACCTGTTGATGGTTGCTGATGAATTCTCAAGGTTAGTAGGAAAACGTATGTTAGAATATGTGTTTGAATATAAGAAAACACAGAGGAGAGTAGAAATTTGCTATTTAGTTACTGAAATGCTGAAAAAAATTTTAGAAAATGAATAAAAACATTACCTATGCTGGGAACAAAGGGGGGGGGGGAGGAAGACATAAATAAATAAAAAATCCAAAAAGTGAAAACAATAAGTCCAAAGGTTCACCTATCCAAATAATAGTGATTTTGTATATCCTCATTAAAATACAAAGATGCTCACATTTCAAAAAATGAAAAACAAAACAAAAGTGAATAGTACAGATTGCCCATTAAAATTGCTCAGCATCAAACACATAGTAGTGCATAGTAGTGCCCGTACCCTCACACTTCACTTATCTGAGCACGTGGACCAGGTGGGAGATGTCCATCACTGTGAGTGACACCAAAACAAGGACAATGTGCAGGCAAACTGAGAGTTTGGTTAACTCAACTAAATAAAACTATGACTCCACCTCACTTTAAACATGCAGAGGCAAGCAACCTAAACAAAAAAAAAAAGAAATTTGCTCATCTTTTAAAAGAATCATGCACCAAGACTAACTGAGCTTTATCCCGAGTGCAGGGATAGTTCAGCATTCACATAGCTATTATCCTAGTTCATTATACGAACAGATGAAAGCAGAAGAATCATATCATTTTTGATGTGCGAGATTTTGATACTCTATTACTGTCAGGAGCTGAGAGGTAGCTGGGAGTAACTGAGCAGCCAAGTCTCAAGGTGGTCAATGAACTCAAGGAACCAGACTGAAGACTCCAAGCAAGCCTTGACTCACCAGCTGTGAGGAGAGGAGTAGGAGGCAAGGAGGAAGATGCTGGTCCCCGAGTTCCAGTTCCTCATGGAACAGCAGCAAGTGTGTGACCGCAGTGCATCTGTGAACACTGGGATCTTCATTCTGCTGAGAGTCCCAAAAGCCACTGGAGTCATAAAGGTGGGTGGAGGCTGGAATAAGGGGAAGGAAAAGGAACAGGACCAGGAGAGAAAAATTACCAGGCATTGAGTCGTAGCGAGGAAAGGTATCTTAAAGGGTAAGGTGGTCTCAGCAAAGGCACCTGAGAGAAAAGGCCTTGGCCAGGTCAGGGCTGCCTCTGCTACGGAGGTCTCCAGGAGCGGTAGCTGGTGAGGGGCTGAGTCCTCTCTGCAGCTCCATGCAGAGGTAGCACTGCAGGTCCTGCACAAAGTCTCCTGAGGGGAGGGCAGCTTGCCCTCGTCCGTAGTCAGCTTTGGAGGATCACACATGAGGTCTGGCCTAGAGATGAATTTCTAAAAATAAATGAAAAAGAAATAAGACTTTAAGCACCAGAAATAAAACAAAATTATTTTGTAAGTTGAGAGAAAGAAAAATCCTTTATCTTGGAAAAAAATGTACATTTTAAATTGTTATAGTATAGTAGCTTATTTTTAAAATTTAGAATTAGTGTAACTTATAAGAAAAATGGAAAAGATGACAATCTCCAGTAAATTCTGTTTTGGAAAACTAGTTGAAAATAAGGTCAATAAGGAAGTTTCTGGACAAAAATAATCAGTATTGTGAGATGTTAAGTATCATAGCCTAAAAACGAAGTGCAGTAAACTATTATCCCTTTTTTGAAAATAAAATTGTACAAAGTGAATCTGGACTTTATCTGCAAGTGTATTTGGAGGAATAAAGCCAAGAAAATATTTAAGGGGTTAAAAAAAAAAACACCTTTCGATAGTAAATTATACTATGAAGCCATAGTAAGAAAACAGTATATGCAGGAATAAAGAGTCCTGAAAAAATAGAGTTTAGAAACAAACAAATCTATATGAAAATTTATATGACTCATTACTAAGGAATTTGTGTTGTACAGGCAATTAACTATCAGTTTTTACAAGACTGAACCTCTACTTTGTGTCGTTAAAGTGATAACAGATTACAGATGATTTAAAGTTAAATTACATTCCTTTATTACTAGATGACATTACACACACATGCTTTATAATCTCACATGATAATAATCAATACAAAAGACACTATTAAGAGATTAGAAAACAGAAACATTGAACATTTCAGCCTTATAAAGACAATATTTAACAATATTTAACAAAGATAAAATTACTTGAAAAATTTAGATAAAAATGTTAGCACTTATATAAAGAATTTAAAAATACGTTTTGATACTGTCAGAGAAATAAAATAAGAAAAATGTGTAAAAATATTCATGAGAATGTCATAGAAAAAACAAAAAGTGGCCAAAATTATGTTGTAAGGATAGTCAACAGTGTTAGCAATTTGGCAGTCTGATTGGAATAAAATACACTATTTTAGCCATTTGGTTGGCCATAGTTCCATAAGATGGGTGGACAAGAGAGCACAGGCATTCTCATGCGCTGAGAGTGTGAAAGCACAAGCTGCTTGGCACATCTGTTGATTCTTTTTTTTGTTTTTTTTTGGAGATGTTTTTGCTATAGGGTATGTGCACTCATCAGAAAGACAGAGAGAAACAGAGAGACAGAAAGTGAGAAATCACCCCCCGGGGGGGATGGTCATGCTGCAATCCCTTCTCCTCCATTCTCCTCTTGCGATCTTGGGCACGCACGCACACTCACCAGCGTGAGTTTAAGCCACCGGGTCTGGGACTCGAACTGTGGTCAACTACACCGGAGTTCAGCGATGTAGTCATTATGATATCTGCTGGTCCTATATCTGTTGTTTCTTAACACTCACATTTTTTGAGCAGTGTTACTAATGTTGGAATCTATCCTACAGAAATACGCATGCATGTTCACAGGATGTAGTGAAGGTTGCAGTTTGCTTCCTGGATTCTACTTTCCAGGAAGGTGTCCATTTCCACACACTGCTAGCAGCATGGTGGTTGAGGGCTCACAGCTGCCTCTTTGAGCATTGTCCTTGTCTGGGAACTTAACATCCTGGGGTAGCCCATGTCTAGTGATTGTGCATGGATTCAAGACTTGGCCCCAGGTGAGCCCTGTAGTACAGTGGGTCCCACATGGCCAACTGCTATTCAAGCCCTGACCCTGGTGGCTTGAAAAAAACACTGAGTGGGGGCCAGCAGGTGATGTGGTGGGTAGAGGTGCTGGATTTCCATGTGGCCAACCACGGTTCTAGTCCCAGGCCTGGCAACTTGCTTTCTCATTTTCTCTCTCTCCCTCTCTCTCTGGTCAAATTGAAATAAGCAAATGAATAAAAAAAGTTAAATCAAATTTAAAAAAAAAGAAAAAAAAATCCGAAACACCAGGTGTGTAAGCACGCATGCCCCAAATCCCGACAAGATGGATAAATAGAGAGGGGACTGCGGCATCACTGACCTCGCTGGTGGGAGGATCTCTCTCATTTCTTTCCGTCTATCTCTGGCGAGCACACATATCCTCTGTCAATTAAAAAAATAAAAAAGAATAAAAATATTTGGCTAAAGTCACCAACTCTTTAAAAAAAAACAAAGCAACCTGTCCCCCTCCTGCCTGAGACAACTCTAAGGGCCAGGAGGCTCTGGAGCCCTCCGAGGTCAGCGGAGTCCTCTGAGGTCAGCGGAGCCCTCCGAGGTCAGCGGAGCCCTGCTTCCTGCCCTCAGTTTTGCCTCCCTTTCCTCAGTGGGCTGCGCTAACTTCCCTAAGGGGGTAGCGATTTCCTAAGGCTGCAGTAACAAAGCACCACAAACTGGGTAGCTCAGAGAAATGGAATGCATTTTCTCACAGTCTGAAAGCTGGAAGTCCCAAGTCAAGGTGACTGTAGGACCTGGAATCAAGGTATCTGAAGGCTCCAGGACAAAGTCCCTTCCACACTTCCCTCAGCGCCTCCCAGATGTGGGAAGCCTTGGCAGTGCCTCAGTCACTGGATGCCAGTGCGATCCCAACTTGGCTGTGATGGAGCGTCCTCCCGGCGTGTCTGCACACCGCTGCCCTCTGTGCACGTCTGTCTGGGCCACTTCTCTTCCTCTGGTAAGAACACTGGTTTTACTGAGTTAGGGTGCACCCCAACTACTTCATTTTAACTTGATGACATCTGAAAAGACTTTATTTCCAAAAATGGTCACACTCACAGGTACAAAGGCTTAAGACTTCAACATAATTAGTGTGGACACAACTCAAGCCATGACACTCTGCGATAAACCTTAAATCAGGTCTATGAATTTTTGTCTTTCCTCTGTGGAACAGAAATAGTTTAAAGATTAGACTGTTTCTTCTTTCCTGATAATGTTCTGAATGTTCCTAAAGGTAAAGTAAGACGTTAGACTAAAGTATAGGATCCACCAGAGAGTGGTTAAGGTGCTAGACTCCCACATGGTGGACTGCTGTTCAAATCGCAGACCCATCGTCTTGAAACTCACTCTAGGCACATGTGCATGTTTGTCTGAAATCTTGGAAGGAGAATGGACGACAGTGGATTGAGGTATGGCCATCCTCCCTGGGAAGTGATTTCTCACTCTCTGTCTCTGTCCCTCTGGTGAGTGCACACACCCCAGAACAAAAACCTCTAAAAATGCACAAAAAAGGAGTAAAATATAAATTTAAACATGCCTATATTGTTTCTAAATCAATTTAAAAATCCCTTATAGACTATAAGTAAGGTATTATGGAGAAAGATTACATTTGATACAGAGATAAAATTATTGTCACTCACTAAAAACCACAAATTAATTTTTTTCTTCTTGTTTTGTTCATTTCACTATGACCTTCCATTCTTTCCAGATATTTAAGAAGTCAATTGGTGGGTGTGTTTTTTAACATCACTTCTGGAGCAGTCATCCATTTGGAGAGTTCCAGAAAGAGTTGAGTGAATGAACTGAAGTTATTACTCACCACCATCTGTAATTTTGAGCCAGACTGAATAACATAAATACACTATTATCTTTCACGATTTCCTCACCAGATTGCTTAATGTCTGCTGAACTGTCCTCACAAAACACAGAATTACTGCATGGCCTGATGACTTCCAAGAGCTTTTAGGAGGTATTTGGACAGTCACTGTCCCCACATAAACAGCTTGATAACATGACTGATGAGGTGCTCACGTATTCTAGATGCATTTCTCAGGGGTCTCTCCAAAACTGAAGTACAGAAAGTGGAGATGGAGTGCTGTAAAAAATGAAAAGGGCGGGTAAAATGAACTTGGCAAAATTATTTCCTAGAATATTCCCACTACCACTAGACACGAAAGAGAGTCAAATAAATCGGC